>CM022177.2:17676408-18400619 GCA_011420285.2 Erysimum cheiranthoides
ACATTTATGCTTCTTCAAAAATGGTGATTGTGATACCTAACATTGGACCCACATGTCGTTTTTTGTCATTAGTATATGGCAAATTTTCATTTTTGATAGTATTACCTTAGCTCTCCAGAAAACTCCTAATGAACTAGTATTTCAAATGTCAAATACCAAATTTTCTCAAGAAACATGCTAAGAACTATTCTAGCGGTTGACCAAAAAAAAAATATTCTTAACTCCTTTTCTTAAAAGTTACACTTATTTACTATTCCACTAAACAGAACTGATATTTATAATTTGTAACATGATGTAAAGAATGACCATCGTACACATCTATTTCAAACTCAGTTCTTCCATCAAACCTTCTTTGGTTTTTGTCTATAAATTAGTTCGGAACTTTGGTTATTGAAAGACTATTGGTACCGGTTTACTTGGACTCTCTGGACTTTTCTTTGGGATTGCAAATTATCTTCGTATTGGTCAATGTCATTTTCTTATCCATTGTATCGTCAAATCATATTGGATAATGTCATTATCTAATGATTCGCTGGGACGCTAACACCATTGAACAAGTTCAATTCTTTTATTGGTTAAAATTTTACTTTTTACTAATAAGTCATTAGAATTCGAGTCTTTTATTGGTTAAAATTTTACATTTTACTAATAAGTCATTAGGATTCGACCCATTCAAACTACATTTAACACTCGGTCAAAACACAAACTACATTTCGACGCTAAACAAATCATCAACTCCTCATCAATACCAAAACTTAACATGAGCAAATTATTTAATATTGGATCAAGAAAATCTAGGGAAACACAATAGTAAATATTAATAATTTGCATTCATTCATTGATTAGTAACAAGTACATTTGACATTATATAAAATACGATAATATTGATAATATATATATTAATGGTCCATAATTAAAAAAACCCTAGGCACATTTATACAACGATCTTCTCAGGAAAATCTGGCCCCAAAAATCCATATTTAGTTATTATTATCAGATAATACGAAATTTGTAAATAAAATAATATGAACACACTAAGATCTCTTCCTCTTTTCCTCGGAAGTTATCCCCAAAAAAAACCGATAGTTGATTTACTGACTTATCCATGACAATGAGATTGATGTCGATATTCCGGGTACGGGTCGGATTTTATTCCCTTACATCAGCAGCTCAGATACCCACCCGACATCAGGAGCATCACCCGAATTCTGATCCGGATCCGGATCCGGTTCAACCCGATCCATGCAATTCTCCTTGCTCAGCTTCTCGCGCATCTTTTCTCGCAGCTCACGACCCGACTCAACGACCTGCTCCATTACGGGCTCTTCCTCTAAACCATACTCCCAAATATCCAGATTCCCGGGTCGGGTCGGGGTTGTGGGCAGAGACTGAAACCCAGGACCCAAGATCGATCCTCGGGGCGACCCGTATCCGAATAACGGATTGTTATGAGGAAATGATTTCACTTTATTAAACTGCAAGTTCCTAAACGAAGGGACGACGTCGTTTATAGAACACGACCCGAGTGAGCGACTTAGTGACTGACTCATTGGAGAAGACTCAGTGTCAGCTCTTGGACTCATCGGCGGCGAACCAGAAACAGGCGAAATCGACAACTGAAACGCTCTTGCACGAATCGGAGACGAAACGTCGAACGAATCAACACGATCGGGGCTCCGATTTGGGAAAAGCCTCATCTGATCCGGTGAATGAGCAAAGAAACAAATTCTCCGGCGACAGTTACCACCGTCTTTACACGGCTGAGTCCGGTAACGAGTTGGATGAAGCCAACACTCGAAAACTCCATGCGCAAACTCACACGAGTCACCTTTCTTGCAACCACCTTTTCGGAAATCAGGACAAGCCGTACCGGAGTAATGGTACTTCCTCGGATCTCTACGGCGAGCTTTTTCTCCGGGATGAGCGTACGGACACTCCGTCCAATCATGGCTACGGCCACGAGCACACCTCCTCACTTTGAAATCGTACATGCGGAAATGGTCACATGAATAAGCATCGATTGGAGAGTCCGGACCCAATAGATCCGGGTCAGAATCCGGATCCGGTTCGTTCGACGGCAAATAACGCTGTAACGCCGCCAAAGCTTCAAGCATGCTGCAATCTGGACTACTCATCACCGGAGAAAAAATCTCCGACGCTGTAAGCTCTTCAGAAACCGGCCATGGAGGAATTTCCACCGTCGGGCAAGTCCGGCGAGTTTCACCGATCATCATCTTGTACAAGTTCCGGCGAAAATCACATTCGTCGTCTTCCTCTGATTTTTTTGTTTTCTCTGAGCTTTTTTTTTTTTCTGTTTGCTAATTCACCGGCAAAGCTACTTATGTAGTTGAAATACTTAACCATGGTTTGGTTAAATATTTTTAACCATGGTTAACGCTATTAGGCATAGGACTAGGAGCGATATTTTCTACCGCAGTTAAAACCTTAGTCAAAATGTTAGCGTCACTGGGCTGTGAGATACGTGTGTAAAACAGCGGCTCGATACTTATCCACCGGATAGACTTACGTGGATGTTAGCATGATGTGGACGTTTATCAAATGGCTTTGAGGAAGTCTAACGTAACGGGCGTGTGAGTGTAAAGATGCTTTTGGATTTATTAGATTCATTTTGGAAATCTCGTTTGCCTTCTGAAGTCGGTCGAAGTGTTAATAGATACGCTGAAAAGACGACAAAATAGATAATCATAACTTTAGATAATTAATTAAAATTATGTTATTTATCCGTATCCTCAATGCAATCCGTAGGCATAATTCTCTAACTTAATATCTCAATTTATTTATTTTTCATTTGCATATATATATATATATATAAAAATCACTTGTTTTTAGTCTCCTCCGATGCTCAGTTTGATCCCAATTCTGATTTAAAAAGTGCTCGTAATGATTTTATTGATGATTGTGAAAATGAAAGAACGATTAAAATGTTCTGAGAATTTTTTACATTTGAATTTTCCCTTAAAATATTCTGGTTTTTTCATTGTTTTTTAACTTTTGTTATTAATTTTTTTTTTTAAAAAAGTAATGCATCACTTATCTAGTAACGAAAACTAGAGGAAATAAAATTAATAATGAATGATTTTTATCAGAAAATAAAAATATCTAAGATAATTCTCGAAATTTTCCATTAAGGCGAATTTTAGATTGAGGGTTTAACAAAAATGGAATAGGATAAGAAATGTGTCGGATGAAGAAGACATGTTGGAACAGATTTGGAATAACATTTAAAGATATTAAAGGGGCAAACATGTATGTTTCTTTGCTAAAATTGGAAGCAATTCCATATCCCCCAAACACATCGACCTCTCATTTATCCTTTCATCTTTCTTTTTCGTTTTCTTTTATTTCATATAGATATATTCTTGTATATATTTTTTTAAATTCTCTGCTTACTTTGACAATTATTTATCTTGATACATTCTAAACGATCCGTTCTTAGGTTTCAACTAAACGTTTGATACCGTCAATGCGATCGGTGCTATTAGAATGTCGAATGTATTTTATCAAAAAAAATGTTAAATGAATTAAATAAATGACAGAAGGTTAAAAACATGGACATTTTACATTGTTTTCAAATAGTTTCAATTTAAATGAATTTTTTTCTTATTTTATTTACATAGTATTATAAAACAAGATGGTTCCGAGGTCCAATAAAGCAATATTTTCTAGATCTAACGAAGAAGACAGGTTACAAATATCTAAAATACGTGTAGCTCATCCCATTCAACGAACAATTATTATTTATCTGTATTTGGAAGATAGTGAACTGTACACACAACGCAACGCCTTCGTTTTCATAGTCACTGAATCTATTGAACCTTCGTCTATGTATGGGCCAAAAATATCTTTAATGTCGTAGCTCTTACGACGCTGAATTGTGTATACTTTGAAAACCAGTTAAAGGGGGAAAAAGGCTCACAAATTTGATTGAAAGTGATTTATATATACATATTAGGGAACACATATTATATATATATACATACATGTTCACTCATTAATGCTTCTTTAAGCATTAACTTTTCTCCAACTTGCAAATGCAATCCAATCGAAAGACGGACTTCAAAATCTTATATAGATTATTTCTCTTTTGATTTCTACTCGCTTAGATATTTTTTATTCGACAATCACATTTTGGCAGCCTTACCTTTTGTTTTGTCTAATAGTTTAAGTTGACATTTACTCATAGAATAAATTTACTTCGTTTTATAGTTCTATTTGTGTGTGTTCAACCGCTGAAAAGTAAATTTTCTTTCATAAAAAACAAAAACATATAGAACTATAGAAGTCGAGTATAAAATCCCACATCACTTGATGGAGAACTATACAAAAGTCATAAAGACAAATAGATGTTCATGACATCGAGTATAAAAACAAATATCAAAAGAGTAATTTTCTCATCTTATCGGTTAGTCTTTGTGTTAAGTTCTTCTTTTATGAGGTTTGGATGTAGCGAAGATGTGATTTGTACTAGTTTTGACATATATTCGTCTAAGATTAATTTACCAACATTTGATAATATATGTGACAAATTTGTAATATATATATATATATATATATAGCATTTAAGACTCGATTTCAAATCATCTCTCTAAACGATTTAGCCAACCATGCTTGGATGTTCCTTACGATGGAAGACCGATATTTTATTGTGTTTGATATATAAAAGAAAAGGTTAGTAAAAGGTGTTTGTAATTAGTTAGTATTTGAGGAACCATGGAGAGCAGTCTCTCCTCATTCATGATATTCTCTTTTTCCAAACCATTTGTTTGTATGTGAAGGACGAAACTTAATTATGTGATGAAAGAAAGCAGGAGTTTATACTGTAGTTAGCTGATTTCTCAACTATGTTTTCGCACTTAATTTATATAGCTTATATATGGCCAATGTGAGCATAGAACAAAACTCATGCCATAAATCAAGATGTGTTTAGTGGCGGAACAAAACACATAATTTCCGATGCTTTTTCTTTTGCTATAGACCCAACCAAATGTATCTAGTCGATAGATCAAGATGTGTCAAATTGTTTGAATTAATATTAAATGAATATTATTTAGTCTACATAAAATGGATTGATATTAGTTTTGATTGATATTCTCATACTACTGTGGTACATAATATATCATTTATACTTTATGTTATAATTAATTATAAAAATAATACAAAAATAGTTTTTTTTTTTGTACTGCTATCTTTTACTGTTTTTATTATGATAAACATTTATAGTTTCATCATCTCGCTAAAAGCTCTAAGCAATTAGTGTCAACGCTGAAATCTTTTACTCCCTCTGTTCTACTATATTACTCCCTCTGTTTCTTAAAAAATGTCATTTTAACATTTTTTTTTTGTTAAATAAAAAGTGTCGTTTTAGGTTTTCGATGCAAAATTTAATGATTTTTTGTGTTTTATGATTATTTATATTTTGCAGTTTGTTTTACTATTAGTTGAATTGTATTTAACTTTATAGGTAATGATGTTTTATTTTTGAAAAACTAACAAATTAAATGTTTTCTTAATTTGTGAGAAAAGTCCAAATGTGACATTTTTTATGAAACCGAGGGAGTAGATGTTTTGGCTAAAAGCACAAGGATTAAGAAATAATAAATGCTTTCTAATTTATGAAGATTCAACCAATAAACAAAAAGACTAAGATTAAAAAATAATAAATGTTTTTTCATTTATGAAGGTTCAACCAATAAACAAAAATACTGCATAATTTAAATAATTATAAACTATTATTTTAATATAAAATATACATAAAAACTTGAAAACATCTTATAAATTGGAACAACTAAAAAAACCTTAAACCTCTTATAATTTAGGAGAGAGAGAGTAGATATTTATTGAGAAGTATAAATGGAAAAGAAACCATGTGATCCCCAAATTCCACAATGTGTAATATCAGCCACAAGTTTTAAGATGTCGATTTATTACTTCTACTTTTTTTTTTCTCCAACATCTTTTGTCTTCCATTAAATAATATATTTATGTATCTAACTGCCCTTTTATCATCAGCATCTCTACCATACAACACAATAATATTCCCAATATGATTTCAATATATCTATAACCATTTTATCAAAAAAAAAAAAATCTATAACCACATGACCACATCCACATGGTTGTACTTCCTTTGTCCCTCTATTGGTCACTATTATCCATATATTTTTTTTTGTTAACCCAGTGTCCAGACCGCCTTTGGCCATCTGACTATCCGACAGGGGTCTTTTAGTCGAGAGCGGATTCGGGTATGGTTAGCCTTATCTCCTCCTAACCCCGAAGGGATGCTCAACTCTATGGCCCATGGCGGTCTGGGGGGCGCGAGAAAGCCCAGGTAAATCCCCGCGTGGCCGAGACTCGAACTTGGGATGGCGGGCACCTCAGCAGAAAGGGTCGAACCTATAACTAGTTTCGTTTAAATTAACTAAATAACCAAATTTACAAAAGAAATTGCTATATAGTTACGAAAGTCAACTAAATTCTCAAAACTAAATATAATGAACAATTTTTTAATTCACACAGTTTTCTTATCTCCACCCAAAATTCATAATATCATCTGATTCATTCGCTCGCATTGTTTCGTTTCGTTTCGTTTCTTAATTTTTATAATTTAATAATTAGAATAGATCATGGACGGAAGTATGTATGTTTGAGGTTTTAGAAAGTTGAGTATTTTTACAATTTAAAATGGCTACCAGTGGCTAAACCATATCAATTTCTTTTGTAGATTGTAGAATTCAATCCTTCAGCATAACCCACACAAGTTCTCTATCGACCTGAGACGACACGGTTTAGGTTCTTTTTCAATTCTAATCAAATACTAAATTAGACAGCGTCTAACTC
Organism: Erysimum cheiranthoides; assembly: GCA_011420285.2. Lineage (NCBI taxonomy): Eukaryota > Viridiplantae > Streptophyta > Magnoliopsida > Brassicales > Brassicaceae > Erysimum > Erysimum cheiranthoides. The sequence goes on from CM022177.2 coordinate 17,683,267, forward strand.
GAGCGCATATATAATATGTTACTGCTTTTGATCCAAGATCAAATAATTTGCTGCACTCGATTGAAACCAAATGGTAACAATAAAAGCGTCTAAATAGTAAATAGGACGCCAATTATTTGTCTTCTCGGAATGTTTTTATAATGTAAAGGAGCTTGTGCATGTGATGTACGTAAAGAGTGTATGCGTACACGCGTCGATATCACACATGATAACAATGCCACCTCTTAAGGAAGCATGAGGGATCATACATGCATGCCCCATCTATCTCGACCGTTCATTACGCTTCAAATTAAATACTTTCTTATATGACTCCACCAAATATTTATAATAATTAATATCTATATATCGATCCCACGATTATGAGTGTTATTTTTGTAAACCACATTCTGCCAAATTGGCTTTCTTAAGCTAATCAATATATACTGTTGACAAAAAAAAAAAGATCCCACGATCATGACTACTACGTGATACCCTTTATGGCTTTATTCCCCCTTAATTACTCAACTTTTATTTAATAAACAGTTAATCACCATATCTTGATCTTATCCACAAATTTCAACTTATTTTCCTTAGAAATTTTATGTCTTTTATCAAACAATATTTACCCTGCTTTTTACCAAAAAAAAAAAAAAATTTACCCCGCTTTTTAACATGGATGGATGGGAAAATTTGAACCTAGCAATTTCTTAAATCATAGTTAATTTATTATATATTTTGTAAAAGTTGATACACATATTAACCACGCAATATTGTAAAGAAAATATAATACTAAGAAATAAAAAGGAAAATATAATACGAAAGGAATAGTACTTTATTCTCTGTACAATACACTACCTACTTAGTGGTTAGGATCCAACATTTACAATATTGCAAAGAGAGTTATACACTAACAGAAGATTGCAAATAAACACTGAATACGTATATAACTAAAATCGATTTAAAACGCGTTCAGAATATTATCATATAATGCCAACCGAATCCGAATATGTTCTACTAAAGGCTTCGATTTGCAAATTACTTTATCTGGTAATAAAGAAAAAAAAAACTTAAATCTGTCAGATTCTCTAATACCTAATAGGGATGAAATCTCAAAAGAAATATCACATGATCTGCCTCAAGGTCACGTGACACCGTTCACCTTGCGAACATGTGTCTTATCCTTGCAGCACGTGTCTTTCGACGCTAAAACAGTACCAATTACTTTCCACGTCCCGACAAAAAACTGTTTACGAGAATTTGAAATAAATAAATATGTTCACAAAATGGTACGGAAAGGATTACGTGGCTGACTCTTTTTGGCTTTTGACCACCAACGTGTCCTTTCTCAGTGACATCACACACCAGAGAATTTTGAACTCTAGTTAGGATCTCACCACGTGTCAACATCGACGTGACCCCAACAATTTATGAGTTTTATCGGGGTGCATTGGTGGATTACCAGAACGAAACCAAAGTTAATTAATTCGGTTCAATCGGTTTACTAATAATATTTTCCTTGACGGTCGACTGAACAAAAATGATTTATTTTGCTTCCATTTTTTCACCTCGTTAGCATGATATATAATCCTTGCTGCTGGTACAGTTGCCTTAGACATTTTAGAAATATATATAACATTTTTTTGTTAAAGTACTTACTTTTTGGGTAAGATAGAGTGTTGAAGTATTTGACTTCTTTATTTTTTTATATCTACTCAAATCATAATTTATATATTTAAATTTTAATAATTTGATCTTTAATTATATAAGTCGTCACATAGACTTTTTACTAGCTAGTTCTCTAATTATATGGTTTTAATGATATTTAAATGGTTTCATAGCTATTCAGATACAATTAACTCTAAAAAGAATAGAGCACTCCGATCGATTAGATGGAGCCGAATCATGGCCCTTCCATTTTTTTTTTTTTTTTTTTTTTTTTTTTTTTTTTTTTTATCATGTCCCTTCCATTTCACTTCAAGTGATACCCAGTCTGACTTGGTAACGACACTTTTATTTATACAATGGTGTTCAATTATATAATAGTATCATGAATTTGCAAAGCAACATACCCGTTTAAGCATAGTCGCCACCCCTAGTTTCAGTCAGAATGAGTCCCCATATCATATTACTTTTTTTATCAATGAATGACGTGGTAAATATTCTTCGATAAAACAAGAAGAGGTTGATGTGTTTCGTACAAATTCATCCATATAACTCTTTTTAGGTGGTACTGAGTGAATTGAATGACATTGTGCAAGAGTAGTTTTCAAATCTTTTTCACTATTAGTCTTTTCTTCTTTTCACAATCAGTCGAAACCGAAATATTTTGAAACCTTGTAATTTTCCGACATAAAATGGACTGTTTTTGACAAAAAAAGAAAAATAAGAAAAGCAAAAAGAATTGGACGGTGAAGTCCTTTCAAAACTTTTGTCGTTAAAAATGTGATTTGACAAAGTGAAATAATTAGTGGTTTCTGAACAAAAAAAAAAATTAGAATAAGTATCACATAATAATAATAAAACTAATTATATATCTGATCAGGAAAACGTACTGAATGGACATAGACAAAACAATTGGCATTGCAGAGGGGTAAAAAAAGTCATTAAAGAGTAAAGTACAGGTGAGAGGTTTGGAATTTTAATTACTGTATGCTTTTATATGATTCAACCATTAGCAAAGTCATTAACTTCTCATATTATTCGGTTTTCTTTCCTTGATCATACATCCAACTATGAGGGGTCTCTGATTGATTTAGATACATAGATTCTGAATCGCAACACTTCACATTTATAACATTGACTGACGTGATTGGGATCTGGACATGATGTCATGGATAACTTTACGGTTTAGGCCCAATGGTCAGTGTATAAAGGGTTCAGGATCGAAATTAACATTGCGGTTATCATAAGAAATATTTGGGTGGTCAATGATCAATCAACTGTAAGCAACATCATTATGTAACACCGACGGAGAAAAGTTCATGTAGATGTCGAACAAGTAAAGCCTTACTATATTTCCCTTATATATCAACAAGGTAAAAAAGAACTTCAAAGGTAAAACGGTACTTACTTTTCTATCGCAGTTCTGATATTTATCACGTTGGTTTTTTACCATGCAGTATATTCCAGCGAAGCTAAAATGGTGAGTTTCAGAGAAATTAGTTACATTGTATCAAAGGGAAGATATTTGCGATTTGCTGAAGTTCTGACGAAACATCATTATATGTTCTTTCTTTCTCAGTTTATTTGTCATTCAAATATTACGTATGGGCTATAACTATTGGGCCAAGAGCCCCTTATATTTTCTTTCCCATGCATCTATTTAGGAAAACATTTACCAACTAAGAAAATATAATATGTATGAGAAGCAAGTATTTTATATAAAATTAATTATTTATCGCCAAACTTTTGGAGTTCAATTCTGTTATTTTCTTGAAAATTTTACATTTTGTCAACTTTATTCATAGTTGAGAATTATGCTGTGATGGACACAACGTTATAACTATTATTTTGAGAATAATTTTAAATTTAAGTGTACCGTTTCCGGTTACTCGAATAGATCTAGTACTGATATGGGTCACGTCCATGACTAGGGTTTTGTATAAATTTGGGGGAGGAAGGAAAAACCCTCCACGGTATGGTATGATACACATTAGAAAATTTCAAGTACTGTATTTTCTATTCTTAATAATATCGGATTTTACAACTTATATAAATGTATCTCAGGAATTTTATTATTTATTATTTGTACTTTCATATACTTGTCTTTCTTGTTTACGCTTTAAGTTACACATTTAGGTTTTCATCCGAATTCACAACTACCTTAACCAACACAAGATCGTCACGACTTGGCGACGGAATGCTACGAGCAATTGTTAAAGACATTTTTGTTGAAAGCCATCGCAAATTGGGTCAACGCGTTCACTCGAGAGTCAAGTCTCGATTCAATATGTGGATGGAGATACAAGTCGGAGAGATAAGATGTATATGCTGCTCCAACTCCTCATCCTCCTGTTCCTTGTCTTATTTTCTGATTTTATCAACTCATAATTTTGGCAATATTTTCGTCCATATTTTCTTGTTGAAACGTTTTATTCTGTATTTTTATTTTTTTTAGCTAAACATAAAATACAGCAAAATTATATTTAAATAGTTTATTGGCTATGATTTCTGTTATAAAAAATAACACTGTGTTGGTAGGCTGAATGTGGATTAATCTTAGAATAGAAATCAAAGAGATGTTTTAAGTACATACGTTTCTTGGGGATTCTTTGAAATGTTTATTTGACTTGTATTTGCTTGTTTGGGCAGACACTCAAGACGAAGACTTTTCCGCAGTTATTCCTTTAAAATGTCAACTGAAGTTTTTGAATGAAATTATTCAGAAAATCTAGTGAGCGGTTTTGATATACAAAAATCGGAGAAGATAATTTACAAACAAATACTATACGAAAAACTTTTTAATTATAATTTTGGTTCTTATTTTTTTTTATTTTTGTTTCATATGTATGATAAAGTTCTGGATCTGTGGGTGATAATGCAACAATTGTAATATAATAAGAGACTCTTTGTCGCTGTCGCGTGTAAAATGCTTTTTAGATGATAAAATGAGAGACTGCCAATCACCAAACTTCGAACGATTATATATTGGAAAAAAGCAACTTGGAATCTCCCAGTCACCAAACTCTTTTTTGTCCACTCCATTCACTTCTTTTATCTTTATCTCTCTCCTGGATTGAAAGCGAAAAGAGATAGAGATCGACGATGGGCCACGGAATCATCGCCGATCCTCTTCTGGGCATCGACCATGAATCGGTTGGAGAGAAGAAGAAACAGAGAAGATATCTAAAGATTGTTATCTTTCTTGTTCTGATTCTTGTTGCAATTTCAGGTCTGTTTCTCTGTCCTTTCTTACTCCAATAATCGAGGAACAATTATACTATGATCTGATACGAGCCTTACTTATTTAATGTTGACACGAATCTTTTTTACTAGATTAGTGACAAAAAAGCTGTTGACTTTTGCAGTCAGAATCTCTGATTGATGATGATATACGTGTTCTGAAATGAAACTTATAGGTTATAGCTTTGATATTACAACAATTTTGGGGTCAAGACAAGCAATTGATCACAGTCTTAGGCAAGAAACCGTAAGTGACGTGGTTGAGTCGGAGAATGGTGTTGTGGCGGCTGATGATGGTCGGTGCTCTGAGATTGGTGCCTCTGTTCTCAGAAGAGGCGGTCATGCGGTGGACGCCGCCGTGGCTACTACTCTATGTGTTGGTGTTGTTAATCCAATGTCGAGTGGAATTGGCGGTGGATCTTTCTTGATTGTTAGCTCGCTGAAAGATTCCAAAGCTGAGGCTTTTGACATGAGAGAAACTGCTCCATTAGCTGCTTCTAAGGTAAAACTACAAATCTTTCTTGATAAAAATTTTCAATTTATAATGAGTTAGCTTGTGATTGATGATTCAGGATATGTATAAGAATGATGCGACTGCCAAGTCCATTGGCGCATTGGCTATGGGAGTTCCGGGAGAGATAGCTGGACTTTATGAGGCTTGGAAACGGTACGGCCGTCTTCCGTGGAAACCGCTTTTTGAGCCGGCAATTGAGCTAGCTCGAGGTGGTTTCGTGGTGCGTCCATATCTCGGACGGGCCATATCGGGCCACGCTTCGATGATTCTTAAAGACCCGGGTTTGCAGAGTGTATTCTCACGAAACGGACAGGTTTTGAAACCAGGTGAGATTTGCTATAACCTGGAGCTAGCTCGCAGTCTAGAGACGATTTCTGAGGAAGGACCAGGAGCGTTCTACAATGGGACAGTAGGCGAAAAACTCGTTAATGATGTGAAAAAGGCGGGAGGGATTGTAACGATGGATGATCTAAGAAGTTATAAAGTTCGAGTTACCGATGCAATGTCTGTGGATGTTATGGGTTATACGATTCACGGAATGCCGCCTCCTTCGGGCGGTACAGTCGGTTTTTCGATGGTTATGAATATCTTGGATAGTTACTCGAACCTTTACACTGCTTCCGGAAGAGATCTCGGACTTCACCGTTTGATAGAAGCAATGAAACATATGTTTGCAGCTCGGATGGATCTCGGAGACCCTGAGTTCGTTAACATTACAAACGCTATGAACCAAATGCTCTCGAAGACTCATGCGGGAGAAATCCAAAAGAGGATTTTCGACAACACGACATTCCCACCTGAGTACTATTTGAACCGATGGAGCCAACTAAGGGACCAAGGGACGAGTCATTTCTGCATTGTGGATGCGGATCGAAACAGTGTGTCCATGACCACAACCGTGAATTACAATTTTGGGGCCGGGGTTTTATCACCTTCCACCGGAATTGTACTTAACAACGAGATGGATGATTTCTCGGTACCCGCGGAAATCACTCCCGACAAGCTTCCTCCGGCGCCTACAAATTTCATTGAACCAAACAAAAGACCATTATCTTCCATGACACCTCTCGTAATTACCAAGGTTTACCAATATATACATTTGTTTCTTATTCTTTATAACTCACAGACGCATACTACCATATCTGATTACCACGATTGTTCTTTATTGCAGGACGGTGAGTTGGTGGCAGCGCTTGGAGGAAGTGGTGGAATGCATATAATTCCTGCGGTGCTTCAAGTGTTCCTTAATTGTTTTGTGTTGAAGATGAAACCTTTACAAGCAGTAGAGAGTGCCAGAGTTTATCATATGGTACAAAATGCACATTTTAGAAACCATCAGATAGATTTTCACTAACATTCAAAATGAAATAACAATAGCTTTCTGGTTGTTGTTGCTGCAGTTAATACCAAATGTTGTTAAATATGAGAACTTCACCGCGATCAATGGCGATTACATAGGGATTGCAGAAGATTCCAAGATGTTTTTAGCAGAGAGGGGACATGAACTCGAGGCTCTACCAGGTGGAGCTATTGTTCAACTTATTGTTCAGAGTTTCAAGGAAGAAAAAGAAGAAGAAGAGATGTTTATTGAAATTGGAAGGAAAATTGGGAAAGATTCTACTAAGAAATCGAAAACATTCAAGGGCTTACTCACTGCAGTTAGTGATCCTCGAAAAGATGGAAAGCCAGCTGCAGTTTGATTTCATTGTAATCAGTCATTAATTTCCTCATTCAAGTCCCATTCTCTAATCTCTATCATGTAAAGTTGATTAAAGTTGTGTTTAACTTCAAGAAGATTGAATGTGAAATATACAGAAGTTGTAATTGAGATGAGATGAGAAGAAATAGTATCATTACCATCTTGATTATAAGAGTATAGATAGATTGATTATAAATCATAAATTACAGTTTTGGTAAAATCAAACCAAGAGTTATTACATTATTCTCACAAGGAGTTATCTCCAATTTCTTTGCTTGAAGAAGAATACTATAAAAACATTTCGAAAAGCTTCTATTAAAATAAAGAAACCTTACTTCTCAACCAAGGATCTCCTCAAGTCAAACCACAAACAAATGTTTTTGCAGACAAATGTTGTTCACCATTTCATAGTCCCTGCTTCACCAACCAACTGATTTGAATCGATCTTGTCATGCTTCATGAAACTCGGCTGGTTCGTCGAAGACAAAAGTCTCGCCCACATTCTATCAGTGATCACCACCTTGTTCTGTCTCTCAGTGATCCTCTACATAAATATTCAAACATGTTATTAGGAATTCCAAATTGATAAATGTAAGAGATGCTCAGGCTGATCTGATATGAGTATTTGATATTAAAATGGGATTAAAACTTGAGAATTTTGATTCTCTGAGACTCACATAGAAGGGAATGTAAGTATGTCTGCCATTGACAAGACCAACGGTGAAGCCATTGTAACCAGCCATCACTCCATGAACCGCGCTTTGAGCTAATAGTGTGCAGCATACATTGTCTGATGCATTGCTAGGAACAGCCCGTATCATGTAGGTTGGATCTGAAAGAAACCAAAAAGAAAAACAAAATCTTTATCTATCATTTTCCGCAGACACGCAAAAGAAAAACTCACAAGATATCTATACCTATGTATTTGAGGTTAAGGGTCATCTTCTTGGCAAAATGATCCTGCATAAGAAGAGGTATAGGAAAGCAAATTATTTTCTCGGTCTTTTACTCAAGAAATCCTCTGTTTTCGAGAAAATCAATATGTTAACCTTGATCCGTTGGGAAATCCATAGGCCAATGTCTTGTAGAAGTTTGTTTCCAGAGGCATCTTTGAGAGTTGTGGACTCTTCTTCGCTTTCAGACAACAGATCTTGTCCTGCACCTTCTGCTATCACAATCACCATGTGACCACTCTCCTTTAGCCGTTTATCAATAAATTCAAAAAGCCCGCCTGGGCCTTCAAGAAAAAATGGAGATTCCGGGATCAAGCAACAGTCCACATCTCGGCTGGCTAGAGTTGCATACATTGCAATGAAACCTGCACAAACCCTTGAAAATCCGTAAACATCTCTTCAGCTCAACTAAACTTGGGTGAAAATTACCTAGTCTAGGGAAACTCCTTACCGCTGTACCGTCCCATTAACTTCACAAGACCAATACCATTCTCAAAGCTTGTAGCTTCGACATGGGCTGCATTGATAGCACGTTGCGCCTCTTCTACAGCTGTGTCGAACCCAAACGATCTATCGATAATCTGAATTAAGAAAGAACAAACAGTCATTATGAACAACCATAAGAAAGTACAATACAATATCGAAATTTCAAACCATTGGGGGAAAAAAGATTTACAGGAATGTCATTGTCGATTGTTTTGGGGATCCCGGCAACCGCAACTTTAAGTCTGCGTCTCCTAATTTCCTGCAGAGACAGTCAATAAAGAAATAACCAACCCAATGTATTGATCAGAAGAAGTTTTGCCTACCTCGAATATCGCAGCTGCTCCTTTCTGTGTTCCATCTCCACCAATTATATAAACCTGGTACAATCCCAAAACAGACGAGCATTTTACGTTATTTCAATGTATTTCTGCAGAATCATTGTTGAATTGAGTAAAATCAAGAACCTGGTTAATTCCACGATCTTGAATACTATCTACTATCTTGGTGGTGTCGTGACCACCTCTTGAAGTCCCGAGGATGGTTCCTCCGCTTCTATGGATATCATTAACTGTTTTTAAATCCAAATGGATTGTGTTTCTCGCGTAAAATCCTCTGTAACCTCCCTGAAACCAATTTTGATCTCAAGATTAATATATTGAGTAAAATATTGAGAGCAAGGCTGAAAGAATAACTAAACTGATAGGACTTACATCAATTCCAAGGATTCTCTTAACACCATACATGTAAGATAATCCACAAACTATCTCTCTTATCACAGTATTAAGCCCGGGACACAGACCACCACATGTAACAATGCAAGCAAGAACATCATCCGACTCAAAGTAAACCTGCGTAAACAAAAAATTCCATCAACGCCTCACCTTCTCAAGAATAAGACTCTTTGGATATAAAAAGACAGAAATATACCCTTTGGCGTGGTCCTGCACGGCGGAAATGTGTTCCCCTAGGACTGTCAGGATGAACAACTATCTGCAAAATTGCGAAACTAATCATCATTAACGAGATACAAACTAAACGAATGCTAATGGCTAAAGGAAAGAGAGTGTTTCACTTACTTTTTGAGGAACCGTGTCATCCTCATCGACAAAATACTGCCTGAAAACACATTGCATTTGAATCAACTAAGAAGCTTAACACATTCCAGAATCGAATAAGCTATTAATTCAATCACAAGGAAAGAAAATTAAGTTCCCAGAGGTAAGCAAACAAACAGTAACTTACTTAACAACTGAGTAAGCTGCGTTGTCTTGTAATGGATTTGGATATGTCTGAAACATCACATGACACAAAATAATCGATTAGATCACTACAATTGGGTTAAATAAAGAAACGTTACGGATAATTTAAAAAAGGCAACTTTAAAGCATAATCAAGTAAAGTTTCAGACTTTTTCCCGCTCGCATTTTCAGAATTCACATAAACCAATTGAAATTAAAAGTCAGAGACGTACAGGATGATCAGGGAAGTCATCGGAGAAATGAGGAACGTCTTCAAGAACATAACCGGCGGGACCAGTAACGATCTTCCGGTCCGAGTTTGAGACAGAAGATGACATAACCAATCTCGTCGGAGACTCGATTCTCTGATTATTCGAAAGCGAAACAATCAAACGAAGACCAGAATCAAAGCTCAATGATCTATATTTCCTACTGATTCTAGGAATTAAAACCCCCAATCGACGATGATCGATTTCAAACGGTGTAGATGAATCCATACAATGAAAGATCGGATAAAATGTGGTCACACATTTTTGATTTTTTTATAGGAACATCCCAAAAACGGCTAATACAGTCTTTGACTTCATTATTTTTTTGTGTGCAACAAAAAAATGCAAACTTTAAAAAAAAAAAAAAAAGTATTCACCTTTCAAGAAATTGAGGAGGAAGAAGCAGATCAGGCCATCACGGACTTGTGGTGAATGTTTTGGATGAGGAAGATAGTGAACAAGAGAAGATTCAAGACAATAAAAGAGCATTTAAGAAGAGAAGGTTTTTATTATTTTTTGTAGAAAAATTTGACCATTTCAATAATTGATGGGTTATATTTAAAATTTGCAGAAAGATATGGGGTGTGTTTAATAATTAATAAATAGACGGATTTTAATTTTCTTGGGAGTCGTTGTTTTTGCTGTTGGGTTAGGTTTCTTCTTCTTATAGAAATTTTTAGGATACGGCCTGTAATATGCTTAGCTTTCTTTCCCTGGCATGCTTCTAGAATTTTGATATTTTTTGTTGACATAATTTGTACTAATAAACATAGTTTTGTTAAATAAATATTCATTTCGATTCTAGAAGAGTATCGGGATCAAAACCGACATGGTTAATTTTTTGGATTAATGTAGTCAGTTGAGTATCATTGGTGATTTTAAATGGTATAATTTCAAATGGTCAAATAAAAATAAAAATATTTTTTAGTAGAAATCAATTCTAAAGAAAAAAGCGAGTTGATACTATACTATCAGTCTTTTATCACTATATCACTATCACTTACTTTAAAGTCTTTAATTTTAGATTGATAAAGAGATAAAAGCAAATTAAATAAATGATTATTGGTTAACGTCTAATTAGATAAATAGCAATAAAAGTTATAAAACTAAAGTAAATATTCTATTTTTTATATTTTATTTTACTGTTATAATATTAATAACTTTTTTTCCATAACATGCTATCTTCTTCTTTTTTTTTTTTTTTATCATCTGAGTTTTATTGATATCTTGTTTTTATAGACGTCTAACCTGTCAAATAGATTTTCTAACATGTTATAAAAAAGAACGTTGTTGGGCTAGTTTTCGTTGATTCTTAATACATTTTTTTCATATTACAATAGTGTTTATTTGTATAAGGGAAAGATTTAGTAAGTCCGGCCCACATAAAACAGAACTTCGCATCTGATTTAAATTGGCCGAAAATGTAAGCTCATAAGCCCATTCATTTTCTGAACTAATCGAATAAGTAATAACTATATTTTACCCATGGTTAATAATATGAAACTAAAAAAGTGTTGCCGGAATTTAACTTGTGCTATTTTCACAGCCTGATCGACAAAGAATTAGGAGGTGGAGACAAACCTTGAGACAGAGGACAGGGAACCAAAGGAAGAGATTACAACTTTTATTTGTTTTTCTTGGTTACTAACCAGTTTTGGTGGCCATTTTTTTATATGAATACCGGATAATCTTCGAAATACAACACACCAATGTCAAGAGACTTGACTAACACTGAGAATACAAATATGTTCGATGTTATTTTCTTCAAAAATATCTTCCATCATGCAAAGGGTTATATGTTTGTGGTTTCAAATGGTTAATATCTGTAACCTTTTACAGTCAGCTACGATATCTAACCTGTTTTCTTGTTATGTCTTATTTTTTCATTTAGCATCGTGTCAAAATTGAAGATGCATGATCTAGAACTTTGTGATAGGAAATGGGATAAAACGAAGTTCATATACGTACTACTATAAGTTCTAAAGATTTCTGTGAAAAAAAAAGAGTTATATAAAACAAAAATTATGGCAAAAGATATGATAGTACCCAGACAAAGAAGCAATCATAAGCATCTATATGTTTTATTCAAGACATGTCTTTGGCCCCTCCATGATTTCATTCTTTGACTCTCTAAATTTTTTGAATTTTCTTTTAAATTAAGAAATAATATATATTCTATCTATCAGTACATATGATTATATATATATATATATATAAATATATAAGTGTGTGTGTGTATATATATAGGAATTTGTTTGCCTCTTTTTGGTTCGGTGGTTTCTACCGTTGGGATTGAGATTGTCTTTTGTATATCCTAACTTGAAAAATTCTTAACGTTAAAGTTACAATCCTTGAGAAATCGAAATGGATTTACTTTACTAATCTATATAGGTTATTTTTGCCGTGGCAATTATGTTTTCTGTCCAAATAAAACCACATATATATCTCAAATTATTTTAAAGCCTTTCATTTTGATATCGCTTATTAAAAAGGAAAAATAGAGATAGGAAATCTTTTGTGACATCAAAGAACACTAACATAAATTTCTTACAAAATCGATCAACCAATAAAAACAATATACATTGAAAAGTATATTTTCACACCATGTCGAGAATAACAAAAATTGCTTTTGAATAGTTACGTGACTTACGTCTAATTAAGTTCTAACGGCACTTAATTAAAAGAATTCTAACAACAAGAAAAGTTAACTGATTTTTCAAATCACTAAATCGCACTGAATAGTTTCATTTTCAAGCTATGTTACATGAAATAGTATCTTTTTGGCAGTTAATTTTAGATTTTGTAACCATAATATAATACTAAAATATGGTCGAAGAGAGTTCCAAGGTCTAACACTCCAATCCAATTGAAAAATCTCAAACCCAAAGATGGACCCATAGTTTGTGGGGGCTACACTAATCTTAATTCATACATCATAAGAGCCGTATGAGCTTATTACACCTGACACTTTCTAGATTAAACGCTTCTAAGCAAAATTTAAAAAATGCGACGTGACCAGAAATCAAGAAAGTTATAGTATATATTTTCGACAAAAGTGTTCAGTTCATTCATAGATTTTTGTTTCTGTTTAGATAAAAGAACAAAACTATTTTCGTTTCGAGCAGAATTTAGAATTATATAAAAAAAATTAACATGAAGCTTATTCTAGAAGTGTACGATATGATTTTCTTCTACCATTCTATTTTAGAGAAATTTGGTCATATGACCATATAATAAAAATATATATATATATATATATTCTTTCTTTTGTTAGTATATATATATATTCTTTCTTTTGTTAGTTTTGACCGTCGACTTTCTCAAAATTGAAAAGTTGATGAAAAACCACATCAAATTGATTATACGATAGAACTTTATAATCATTATAGTCAAGATACTCAAGATTATATATTATGAATCGTATAGAGAATGCGTACAACAAAAATGTTTTAAGAACAAATACAAATTTAACTAAGAGGCGTAATATTTTCAGTATTAGTCCAATAAACATTGGTTTGTCAAAAAAAAAAAAAAAGTCCATTAAACATTTTTGTGGGAAAAGGAAACTATTGTCTGATTTGAAACATATGTAAGAAAGTATAATTGCCATGATTTCATAATTCATGCTGATGTAAACGGATCTCTAAGGAGACAATATAAATAATATTAAAAACAAATTCATGATTAAAAATATTCGCTTTTCTGTACAATATGAGGGATATATAATCTTTTTCAAAAAATAAAAAATACGGAAAATATGTTATAAATTAGAAAAATAAGAGACGGTGTGGTCCATATGATGGGTACACTGCTCAAATTGCCTTACTTATCAAGCAACCTTTTAATTCCCTTCTCTCTGCAGAAATTAAAATTTAAATTTAAAAATGAAAAATATATTGAATAACAAAAGAATAATGATCACTTCCTCCAGCTCGATGCCCATGTGACCTCTCTTCCTCTTCTCGTCTTTTTTGTTTCTCTTCTTCTTTTTTACTTTTTTTTTTGTTGTTTTGTTTATTCTCTTCTGTTCTTATTTCTGTATTAACCATCCACAAATCTAAACAATTCCTTAACTAGAAGTTACTTGAGGTTTTGATGGCGAACAAAGTTTATCCTTAAAAAAAAAGGTTTATTAAAGTAGAATGAAGAATTATTCTTAATATATCATATGTAGAGACCATAAAGATTAGTTTTTTTTAGACGCCACAAAATCCATTTTAAGTTTGAGTTTATGTATGTTTTGGCTTTAATGTTAATCTACCTATTATCTATATCTACATAACACACACACATAGATCAAATGATACGTTATCATACTATGGATATGTATTTTTATAAATTTCATCATCCACAAAGAACACATATTAAAGTTAATAATAATGAAATTCAGATATATTTATTTTGCCAACATGAAACTCACATTAAACCATAAACATAGATGGTACAATTTTTATTTCTTTTATCCATATATATAGACCACACCATAAGTATATAACAACACACGAATATGTAATGAATTTTCCGAGGTTTAACGATTAGATAGTAAGAAATATGTGTTCACTCACTTATACAGAAACTTATACACGTACATATATATATACATATATATATATGTATATATACATAAATAAAAATATTTTTTTGAATATACAAAAGTGTATTATTTGTAGATAAATGTAAACAAACCGCTTCAGAGACTCATAGCGGCTTCTTAAACCAGCAAAGGTAAAACAAAAGGTGGGTCAGTGAATGGGTTTCAGAGCCACCTTTACCTTTTTCTCGCTTACTTCTTCAGTTAAAGTTTGAGATAGACACATATTTATACACACATATATATAATATGTTATAGTACTATACTTAATTTATTAATTCCCTCAAAAAAATCTCTCCTATGTCTTTATTAATTTATACCTTTCACATCCCAAACTCTCACACTTTCTCTTCTTCTCAACCTTCTTCTTCGTCGTTTATTAACTCTCGCTTTCTCTCTCTCTTCTCTTTGTTATCTCTCTCCTTCCTGATTTGCAGTACTGTCTAAGATCTTATTCCGCTAGACCAAGTTTGTTCCTTTTAGCATAATTTGGGGGTTTTTTCCCCATAAATTCTTACTTTGTCTTCTTCTTGTGTCGGTTAGGTTTTCAAGAAAAACCCTCTTTTGTCTTGTCTCCTCAAAATCAGTGGCTTCATCTTCTCTATAATAATAGAGGGTTTATTCAAATCTTCTCTCTATAGACTCTCTCTCTAGCTCTCTCTATATATTTATACTTCAACCCTCGGATATGATCGGAAGAGCTTTGTTAGCATCTTTACACCTACACACAGACGCATAAGAGAAAATTGATCAAAGAAATTAGAGATCGAGATGAACAAGAGTAATCCTGCAGGTTCGGTGACCGGTTCGGACATAATCGACGCAAAGATCGAAGAACATCAACTTTGTGGATCCAAGAAGTGTCCCAGCTGCGGCCACAAGCTCGAAGGCAAACCAGTAAGTGATATTCCTTTTTTTTTATAAATATTTTAATTAACTTAAACAATAAATTATTTTCTACCTTCTTTTTCTCAAGTTTAGGTCACCTGTAAAATGTTTTTTATAAGAAATATAAAAGGAAAAAGAATCAATGAAGAACATCAAGAATGATGCTCTCTGTTTTATTCTCTAGCTTGCAGAAATTCAAAATCCCAATTTTAAAGCGTCTATATACGAGTCTTTATATGTATAGTTGTATATACCTATATTCTCTTGTTCTTTTTCTTTATTTTAATTTTATTTTTCCTTTTTATTCTTTTCAGCAGGATTGGGTTGGTTTACCAGCAGGAGTGAAATTTGACCCAACGGATCAAGAATTGATAGAACATTTAGAAGCTAAAGTCTTAGCTAAAGAAATTAAATCTCACCCTCTCATTGACGAATTCATCCCAACCATTGAAGGCGAAGACGGCATTTGCTACACGCATCCAGAGAAACTTCCAGGTACATACACCTAGACATACACACACACCTTCATGCACTTCATTATAATATATGATTGTTTGATATGACTATATACATATATAGAGCGTTGGGTCACACCAACGTTTGATCTTTTATATTTTGGTCATACATAAACTATATACATACCTTTTTTATAACTTATACATCTATGTACATTTTTCATGCATTCCCTATTTATAAATCACATGCATACCTTTCATTATAATATATGATTGTTTGATTGACCCAATGTTTAATTTTTTTTTCTTTTCTCATTAATTTGGGTCATACCAAAGTCTGAATCTTTTTCAGTTGGGTCACACAAGAAACATATAAATTAACACTAAAGAGAAATTGTTTTTTTTTTTTTCAATTTTGATAGGTGTGACTAGAGATGGTTTAAGCAGACACTTCTTTCATAGACCATCAAAGGCGTACACGACGGGAACAAGAAAGCGAAGAAAGATTCAAACGGAATGTGACAATAATCTGCAAGGAAGTAGTAGCTCGGGTGAGACGAGGTGGCATAAGACCGGTAAGACAAGACCAGTTATGGTAAACGGTAAGCAAAAAGGTTGTAAGAAGATTTTGGTTTTGTATACCAATTTTGGTAAGAATCGAAAACCGGAGAAAACCAATTGGGTAATGCATCAATATCATTTGGGGACACATGAGGAAGAGAAAGAAGGAGAGCTTGTTGTGTCTAAGATCTTTTATCAGACTCAGCCTAGGCAATGCAACTGGTCGTCTTCTACATCGAGCTTGAACGCTATAGGCGGTGGAGGCGGTGAAGCGAGTAGCGGCGGAGAGTATCATATGAGGAGAGATAGTGGGACTACTAGTGGTGGGAGTTGTTCTTCGTCTAGAGAGATTATTAATGTTAATCCTCCTAATCGATCCGATGAAGTAGGAGGCGTTGGTGGCGTTATGGCCGTAGCTGCTGCTGCGGCGGTTGCGGCTGGGCTTCCGAGTTATGCAATGGATCAACTCAGCTTTGTTCCGTTTATGAAGAGCTTTGATGAGGTATGCATCTTTTTTTTTTGTTTCTCCATTTTGATTTTTCGTTTAATGAAATAACTAAATTAGTATGCATGCATACTCGACTGGTAAATACTAATACACATTTTGCACACACTATAAAGTACAAACTGAATCTAAAGTGTATTAACAAAAAAAAACCCAAAAACTAATATGCTTTATGTATTAATAAAGGAGATCCCTTTTAATACATACACTAGTGCTAAAATTCAAATGGCTAAATCTTCTAGTGAAAATGGCTGAAAAAAAAAAAAAAAAACCTTGCAATTACAACCTTTTTTCTCGTAAAGATTTATTTTGAAGCCAATGTGATTTATTTGCTTTTTCGTTCAATTTTGATTTGACTATTAATTACGTCTGTCGCTCTCGCATGAGATTAAGAAAACAAAGATGAATTGAATGCTGTAAAAAAATATGCTTAGGGCTCCTATTTGCTTGCATTGTAAGTAAACAATGCTCATTTTGTTTGTATTCCTTCTGATTTATTTTGTCGTGAAATTATGTAGTTGCAAAAGGAATTGCAATAATCAATTTATCGGACGTGATAATAATGGACGGTTGGTGATAATCAATTTTTAACTAACAATATGACCTAAAGTTTCACCAGACGTGATAAAATCAGAAAACTATGTCTAAACCGCAACGGTCCAAAATTTTATGGAATAATAAAAGTACTTAAACTCATTATATAAAAAAGTGATTATATATATATCAATTATTTTAATTAGCGATTAAATTTTTTAAAACTTTTCAGGTGGCGAGGAGGGAAACTCCTCAGACCGGCCAAGCTACATGTGAGGATGTTATGGCAGAACAACATCGTCATCGTCATCATCGTCATCAGGCATCATCATCAACATCACATCATATGGCTCATGATGATGATCATCATCATCATCAACAACAAAGGCATCATGCATTTAACATAAGCCAGCCTACACATCCAATATCAACGATTATTTCTCCATCTAGTTCGCTTCACCATGCCTCCATTAATATCCTTGACGATAATCCTTATCATGTTCATAGAATCTTGCTTCCCAATGAAAATTACCAGGTAAAATAGCTAATCTTTCCTCTCTCTTTTTTTTTTTTTTTACATTTTAATTAGTTCCAGCAAAAAAATAATAATAGAAATTTTTATTATTTAATAATATTTGTCACCCCTTTCCATTTAAAATAATTTAATTAATTAGTTTCATGAGATGACCAAGTTAGCTGAAATATCACTATGATTTATATATAATAATCAAAATAAATATACGTTATGTTACTATTGATTGAGGTGGGAGTCATGCCTATCAAACTTATATAAGGTTCTCAACATCCAATTTAAATTAATTATCAAAAAACATATCCAACTTAAATTAGGGTTGTAATTTTGTAAGGTAATTAATTATAGTTAGTGTTACTTATGTGGAGGTTTTTTTTTTCTGGTCTTCCACACACTGGCCGCACATATATATATATGTCGGTATTTAATTAAGTAGTAGAAATTGTGGTTCTTCCACATGTTAGGTTTTAAAGATATTTTGCATGCATGTGACTTAACAATGATGGGACTACATAAGCATGCAAATTGGGTTGTACCAAAACTGATTATGACATATAAAGTATATATAAGATATTGGTCAAGAAAAAGAAAAACAATTAAAGTTACAATGTCTAATATATATAATTATGCTGATTTAGTCTAGTAACAATTAAAGTTATCGATGTGTCTAACTAAATATCCATTATCCAAAGCCAACAAAAGCTAAGTCACTTTTTAGTGTCAGCCAAACTAAGAACAAGTAGGAAACCAATGTGGGCTTTGGTGATGGAGAGACAAGATGATTAATTTTAATGTTTTAAGATAATTGTCTTAAGGAATTTAATAATATATTTTCCCTGAAATTACTTTTGTCTTTATTGACTGAACAAGACACAACAGCAACAACGTCAAGAAGGAGAAGAAGAGCACAATGATGGGAAGATGGGAGGAAGGTCAGCTTCTGGATTGGAAGAACTCATAATGGGCTGCACTTCTTCTGCCACTCATCATGATGTAAAAGATGTAAGTTATTAATCCCTTTTTTGACTCTTAATTTCATGGGAAAACCCCTTTCTTACCATCATGAGGTTTTTGAAAAAAAAAATATACGAGACATATGATCATTTATCACCTAAATAAAATGTCATGCACAAAATAAGATGTTGCTTGGTACCACGTAGATTCAGAACTATCGTATGGCAGTCATCATATACAAGTGAAAGTGAAAAAGACTAATAAATATTTTAAGATAATAATATTTTTTGTAAGGACACAGTAATTGGTCGAAAATTACAATGTAGGTTACATTTGAATAAAAGTGAAGAATATTTTTTAAGAAAAACTTTTCCTTTTTAAATATTTATTTTCCTTTCAGCTTTGCATGGGAAGGATATTTAAGAGTACATATATTCCTACTGTGTTTATTCCTTACTTAATTGGAAAGAGTTAAAACACAATTAAGTAAACAAAACCAGAAAAGATAAAGAAAGAGAGATGTGTTTGCTTTTGTTATAGTTTGCTTTTTACCTATAAATTACTCTTTTAAAGAACAATTGAAAATTTGTCAGATTCTTTTCTTTTTTTCTATTTTTTAAACAAACTAATTAAAAAGGCAATGATGGTGGATATAAACTTATGTTTATTATATGTAATATAATGTGTGTATATATTGTAAATACTATAAAGTCTTTTTTCATGCGTAGTACCTCGCGAGACAGGTTCGGTAAGAGACATTAATAGATTTCATTGTGTTTTCGTGGGGGACAGCATGTCTGCATTCCTTTTTTTAATCTGTCTAAAATTTGATGGAATGTTCTTATTATTTTGTTCCCTTTAATAAATATTTCAAAAATGTATTTCTGTATATATAAAAAGCAAGCATAATATATGCCCTATTTGTGGAATGCTAAGACCTTCCGCAATGGTGCAACTCATGGCCAGTTGTGACTAATAAAATATTAAAAAGTAATGGAACAATGTAAAAATCAGGAGAGAGGGGTTGTAAGTTTACAACCGGTTGCAAGAGATTATTTTAATCTCTATCTCTCTCTCTTTCTTTCTCTCTCTTTTCTCTTTTTCATTAAATTTTAATAATAAAAAAATATTTTACACACACTCCACCTATTTTACCATTGCGGATGCTCTAACAGGATTAAGGTGGCCGTAGATTCGATTTCATTTTTTCCGGGTCTAATCCCGGTTCATATTAGTTCGAATCAGGAAAGAATATCAACGTAGTATATGGAATATATATATGAATTTAGTCCGATTAGGGTTGGTTAAGTTAGTTCAGTTAGTTTCTAACCAAACCGAATGTGATTGACTTAGGTCAGTTCTATATGCTCACACACTTGTATATGTGAGTGTAAGTATATATTTATATATTGAGAATCGATTTGGATTGGTGCAGGGCTCATCATCAATGGGGAACCAACAAGAAGCAGAATGGTTGAAGTACTCAACGTTTTGGACTGCCCCTGACTCTTCTGACAACCAAGATCATCATGGGTAATTGTGCCATTTTCCAATCTGATGATTATGACAAAAAGATGCTCCTAGCTACCATACCTACTATGATTGGTCATGGTCATGGTCATCATCATCATGACATCTGCATGGAAAGTGGTATATAGATCCTCGATCTTGGGCCAATGAAGTTATATATGCATGATTTTGAAATGGTGGAGGGTTTTTAAGAGCACCAAAATATCAAGTGTCTTTTTTTGTTATATATTCAAGAGGATTTTGATATAAAAAAAAAAAGAAAGAAAGAAAGGAAAAAAAAAGAAAAGAAACCAAAGTAAAAAAAAAAAAAAGAGAGCATGAGAGAAAAAGCTGTTATATTCCAATGAGACTGAGAGGAAAAAAAGCAAGGTAAATTGCATGAAAATCATCAACGGTACCATATAAAATTAGATATAAGTATGTTTATTACATGTTTATTTTTTAATTCATTTCTTTTGTTATTTGAATTTCTTTGTATGTCGTTTTTTTTTTTTTTTGTAAATTAGGACGAACTGTATAATTTATTGGTTATTTTGTTTAATTAATATATATGTTGGTAAACGACACTAGCATTATTTCTTGATGCTACTTTCCCTATACTTTATGAATTATTTGTTCTCCTTTCGGTAATCGGATGCACTGAAACCCAAGTGTCACTTATAATCTGATACTATACATTTATATAATTACGAAAGGTCGGTTTGATTGTGGAATCATCTAAAATTAGTTTCAAATTATATGTTTAATAGTATTATGTACGACCTTTTACTCAATAACACCATACATGTGTCATGGTATCTTTTTTTCGAACTGTCATGATCTTAACGGTCTAGTGGCAGAATCTATAGTTCAGTATCATAAACCTTCAGATTTAGTTTGATCTGTAGATTAGTGACTACATGTCTACATTGATAGGATAACTAATTAGACTTTAAATAAGGTTTAATAATGATAACATACGAAGTTGTTATCATAATTAAAGTCCCTGAAATGATAATGTTAATAAATATATGTTGAAAGCTAAGTTCTGAAAAACAAATTTATTAAAAATCGTATAAAGAATACATTTTGATTGTGTGAGTTTTCATTGGTTTGAAGCAAGGGAGGAGGGAATTATACCAAGTGAACTAAAAATTGATTTCGGTATGAAGATTTGAATTAAAATTATTTCAATTGTGGAATAATGGAATCTATACCTAAAGAATATAAGAAGTAATGTCATCTTACAAAAGCACTTGTCTATATGTTTGGTCTCTTTAGTCTTTAATTTTCTCCATATAACATATCTATATATATTTCGTATATGTATGTATTTACATTTCAACCTTCTTTGATGCTTTGTTCTCTATATATATTCCATATTCCGCTCGTCTTCTAGCATATTATCAGATGACCCCTGTAACGGCCTAACTCATCGTTGGTGAGTCCAGATATTAATTAATTCTTTATTTCCATTAATAAGATTACAAATTTAGACTTGACCTTATTAGTTGACATACATAAATATCTACTGAAAAAATGTTATGTGATCGATACTTTTTTTTCATATTAGGTTGGTTTTTTTTTTTTTTTGGTAGGATCATATTAGGTTGGTTTAACTGTTATATTTATATATTTAATTATATTGGAAATAATTAATGTGGAATTTTGGCTACTACCAGATTAAGATAGAAATATCGATCTAAGAAATAAATTATTTGTGTTCATGGGACATTGGGAGAGGAAAAAGCAAAATTAACCTGGGAGAGATGAGATAAGACTTGACTTTTTTGCCATGGTTGGATTTCGAAACTGGGAATAATGGAATAAACGGACAAGATGAACCTTTTTTTCTTATTTCTTTTTGATAATTTTATTTTTCTCTTTCGACAAATGGATTCGATTTCCCATTTCATATTTTAAACTCATATTGTATTCCTCAAAATCTTTTTTAACGTACCAATATTCAATTTTTTATATTATGTTTTTGTACTTTATATACATATATTAATTATATATTTATGTCAGCAATTTGCATTGTCCGTCTTTATATAGACTCCAAGAATCAATTTATCTTTCTTTTTCTTGTTAGTTTTTATGTGGATTCCATGATTACTAGACAAATATTTAATTTGGCAAGTTACAAAAAGAAAATTATTAAGTAAATGACAATTTTTGAAATCTCAATTAATAAATGCAAAAGAAAATAGTAAAAATATGGATATGATATTTACCTTTTTGATGATACTGTATAGTAAGAATATCTAAAATAACGTTTTTAGTTAGATACAACAATAATAAATATGTTACAATATCATGTAACATGTTAACCAAATTGTCTTGGTCCAGTGGAAAAATCATGGGTTTGAGTCATCTTGACTACTTAGCCGCGCTTTAAATTTGAAATATTTTCGAAAGCATATCCGGATTCAAGACCTTGTGGAATTAATTTTTAGATCTAAAAAGTTTTTGGAATGTTGACGGTTAACAAAAAGAAATATCATGTTACATGTTAAAAAAAAAAAAATAACACCTATAAGAAGGTGGCAAAGAAAAAATAGTTTCTTTTTACTTCAAGTTCATTCAAATCAACTTGATCGTTTCCAAGGGAATATATACTCCCCAAAAACTAGCAATTACGTTTCTTAGAAATTAGGCTTACTGGGCCTATTACAGGCCTAATTTCATTTGGGTTTAACACGCAGGTGCTTCCCAATAGCGTATGCTTCATGATTATCATTTTCCCGGTAGGTCTAGTGTCATTATGTTGAAACCAAATTGAATTATCCTAAACAAAATTGAATCGAACTAGAACAAACACGTAGTTGAACCAATCGTATACTCAAAATTCATTACTGGGTATGTTTTATTCTAACTCGATAAAAGTTTTCTCCTAACAAAAACTAAACCGACTTAAAAGATGAAACGTCCAGCCATGTATTTTCCTTTTCTGCTGATTTGAAGTCATTTCCTTTCTTTCCAATGGGACGTAGGTAATATATATATATATATATGCATGCGGAACTTTGTCGGCTTTACTTTATTGCTACCATTCACATGGAAAATCTCACTCACTCCCTCTGTTTGTAAACATTGGACATAATAATATTAGCTGTAATTCAACTAAACTTACCTACCACACACCACCGAACTATTTTTCTCGCACACTATCTGTAACGCTCCGATTGCTAATGTTCGTAAAGCCCTCACGTTCATTTTCAGTAATCTAATGCTCCTCAGATGATTGGTAGTTTGGTACCTTATTTAATAAAATGAAAAACCTATCAATTGATCATATAAAACATCACAAACTATTTTCTGTATTTTTTATTTAGTTATATAATAATATCAAAATTCACTTTTTAGTAGAGCTTTTTTATGTTGAATCACAGAAAAAATAAGTATGAGAACATTTTTCTGATATAGAGATGGTAGCTAGAGCAATTGTATTTATAAGACAGTGGTAATATCAAAATATAAAGAAATGTTTTATAGGAACGCTTCGAAATCTACAAATTTTGTTTTTTAGCTTGATCAAGTGAAGAAATTTATTGTGGGAGCACAACTTTTCCTCTCAATAGTTGCATTGAAAAACATTTGGATTAAATGCAGTTATATAGTATTAAATAAAATTGTTTAAATAGAGACACAAATGCATTTGTGCCACTCCATGTGATGAAGTTAAAATTTTCTCACACCCCCAAAAATCTCTCTCTTCCACAAGTCAACAACACCATATTCACAGTCACAAGCTATACCTTTTCTTATTTATAGCCTCATCTAGATTCTGTTCATTTTCTTTAATATTTTTTGGCATCACATTCTTTTCATTTATAGCACATTCTTTATTACTTCACGGTCTAAAAGAATCACAATCAATTAGAACTTGTATAGTAGGTGGAATTTAAACCATTATTAGTTACTAAGAAGAGAATCCAACTAGTGGATACCTTCAAATGACAGATGCAAGAGTTTCCTTGTTATTCAAAACATGCGATCCAATATTTACACTAAAATGTATACTTTTTTATGCATTGAAATAAAAAAAGTGGAACAAAAGGCAAAAGAAGATGAACCCGTGATATGATTCATGCAATCATAAGTAGAACAAAAGCAGTGAATTTTACTAACAAAGGCAAATGTGACATAACAACACAAGGAACAAATCACAACTCTTATTGATAATCTTGTCCCCTCCTCATATCATCAATGCTTCTTCAACCACATTCACTCTGTTTAACATAATCTCACTCTCTCTCTCTCTCTCTCACACACACAAAGCTCACTAATCCACTGAAACAACCACTGTTCATCCTCTTTCCTTAAGTGTCAACTCATCAAAAAACCTACTTTGGTTGAAGAAGAAAATGTCTAAGAAGAAGAAAGACAGCAACTTTAAGCTACTGTGTTTGGTCCTGTTTCTGGGTGGTTTGCTTCAGACAGATGCTGCTTTTGGTGTAGGAGGCGGCGTTGGAGTCGGAATCGGCGGCGGTGGTGGCGGCGGTGGTGTTTGGATTGGCGGGGGATACAACAACGGCGGCGGTAACCGTAATGCTGTTCCAGGATCAGCTCCAAAGAGTGTTGTAGCTTACAATGCTCTTCAAGCTTGGAAATCAGCCATTACAGAGGATCCATCTGGTGTTCTTAAAACATGGGTTGGCTCAGATGTTTGTTCTTACAAAGGTGTTTTCTGTTCTTGTCAATCTATAACCGCCATAGATCTTAACCATGCAAATCTCAAAGGCACACTTGTCAAAGACCTTGCTTTACTCTCAGACCTCTCTATTCTCCATCTCAACAGTAACAGATTCTCAGACCAAATCCCAGATTCTTTCAAGTCTTTAGTTTCTCTCCAAGAACTTGATCTCAGCAACAATAGATTCTCAGGCCCTTTCCCTTTAGTCACACTCTACATCCCCAATCTGGTTTACCTCGATCTCCGGTTTAACAATTTCTCAGGATTTATCCCTGAAGAGCTTTTCAACAAACGGTTAGACGCGATTCTCCTCAATAACAACCAATTCGTCGGAGAAATCCCTAGAAACCTCGGAAATTCTCCGGCTTCGGTGATCAATCTCGCAAATAACAGATTTTCCGGCGAAATTCCGACGAGTTTCGGCCTCACGGGATCGAGAGTGAAGGAGGTTTTGCTTTTGAATAACCAGTTAACCGGTTGTATACCGGAATCTGTTGGTATGTTCTCTGAGATTGAAGTCTTTGACGTTAGCTCCAATTCATTGATGGGTCATGTTCCTGATACCATCTCTTGCTTGACGGCGATTGAAGTTTTGAATCTTGCTCACAACAAATTCTCCGGAGAGGTTCCTGATTTGGTTTGTTCGTTGAGGAATTTGATTAATCTCACTGTTTCTTTCAATTTCTTCTCTGGGATTAGCTCTGAGTGTTCTTCCAGGATTAGTTTCGGGTTTGATTTCGTTGGAAATTGTATTCCGGGAAGGAATTCGCAGCGGCCGCAGCCGGATTGTTCGGGTTATTCCGGCGGCGCGATGAGCTGTTTTAGGATGCCGGCGCAGCCTTTGGCTTGTGCTGCCATAAGTGTTGGATTGAGAGAGGGTAACAATCACTACACTTCATCTCCTCCATGAAAGTAAAGTTAGAAGCTTTTTTTATTTATTATGATGCTTAAAAGTGTGACTTAATTAGTTAATTAGTGACCAATTAAATGTTAAGTCATCTTGTGTGTAATCGAATCGTGCTAATCTTTTTATTTGTAACCAAAAGAATTTTGTAATATCTAACATAAGGATAAGGTGTCATTAAATGTAATTAGAGCATGCAATAATTGAATTTGAATGTATCAAGTTTAAACAACCATAAGGATTCACCGGAAAATATCTTGTATTGAATCAATCAGGATGATTCACACATAAGTTGTTACTCGATACATATATCAAAAATGAGTGATCAAGGAATGTAGTACATCGGGTTTGGGACTTCGAAAGAGCGATCAGGCACGGCAAAATCTTGCAAGTCACTCCATTGATCGCCAGTATTTCCAAGGATTATGTTGCTTTCGTTAACCACTTTTGATCTCTGCTCTGGTTTGTATTGTGTTGCTGCTTTCCCTTGATCATTTGTATCTCTATATCAATCACATATTCACATTGACCCAAAAGAACCTTCGTTTTTTGTTTCCCTCATGAACCAGTTCAAAAGTTTAGTATAGATGGCTAAATTTAGTTAGTAGATTTGTAAATATTTCGTTTTATTTTGTTATACTTATATTATATTTTATTATATGTAGCTGTTTTACCAATTTGTGTGCAAATATATTTTAGAAATTTATTTTAGGGGTTTTCAGGAATCCGACCATAACAAAAACATGTTTTAGGGGACCATGAAAATTTTACATTCCCTTAGGAGAGGGTTGTTTAGTTCATGGGAAAAGTATGTTGATGAGAATATTAAATACACACCAACAAACACTCATATTACATATATATAAATGTACAAGCACATCAATACTGGATTCTAACCAAAAAATAAAACAAAACAAGATATGTTTGCCAAAGAGAAGACAATAATGGAGGAGGACCGCGTGAGATTCATATGCAAAAGAACCGTGGTGAGCGCTAGACCGATTGAACCAGGGCGATTATACCGGTTTTCAGTATTGGACCACATTATGGAACCAAACCACATTCGTCTAGTGTATTATTACCGGTCTTCCAAGACTAGAGAACCGGGAGAAATCACAAAAAAACTAAGGGAGTCATTAGCATACACCCTCAATTGTTATCCGATTATAACCGGGAGATTGGTTAAGGAAAATGATGGTACAGAAGAGAAGGAGGATGTAAGCCAGCGGTGGAAGGTGAAAAGCAACGACAGTGGCGTGAGGATGGTGGAGGCAAGAGCAGTAGGGTCAATTGAGGAATGGCTTAGGAGTGTAAATAGAGAGGAAGAACTCAAGCTTGTTCATTGGGAAGACATGTATCATCTTCATTATTATTGGTCTACCTTTTATGTTCAGGTACATATAATCCGGTTTATTTTGGTTTGGGTTTAGTATGGTCTGGTTTTGTCATATGTATTTTTTCTTTATCTACAGGTGACTGA
Organism: Erysimum cheiranthoides; assembly: GCA_011420285.2. Classification (NCBI taxonomy): domain Eukaryota; kingdom Viridiplantae; phylum Streptophyta; class Magnoliopsida; order Brassicales; family Brassicaceae; genus Erysimum; species Erysimum cheiranthoides. The sequence goes on from CM022177.2 coordinate 17,710,916, forward strand.
GTTTGAAAGTGGTGGATTAGCTATTGGGTTAAGTTGTAGCCATCTCTTAGCCGATTCAGTTTGTGCAATGATGTTTATTCGAGCTTGGGCAGATTTAACTCTCTCTCGATCCATGATGGCTCCACCAATCTTCCACCCATTGCCGCCTCGCCGGTTTGCTAACCATAGACCGATCTCTAACAATCAACTGCTAAGCCAGTACATCAAATCTTGCTCTCTAATGGCTTCACCGTCAAATGTGATAGAAGACCATATGGTCACCCATACTCTTCTATTCTCGGATCCGCTGGTCAGAGCCGGCAAGAACGAGAAAGGGATTTCAACGTTTGAGATTTTGGCTGGACTCTTCTGGGTCTGTGTGAGTCGAGCCAAAGGGAAGAGAAACGAGCTCATGGACATGTCCTTGTGCTTAGACGTTAGAAAATTATTACGTTTAGATCAAAGTTATTTTGGTAATTGCATGGTTTATCACAAGGTTCCCTATTCCAAACCGGTTAAGACCAAAGATAGAGATAGATTGTTATTTCACGCTGTTCAAGATATTCAGGACACAACCAAGAAACTCGACTACGACACGGTCATGGACTTGATTGAATGGCTGAGTAGCAATAATGGTGCGATATCAAATGGTTCGGATCTCGTGTGTACTAATTTAGAGAACATGTCTCATTCGCGTCCGATGATGTTCGAGGATGATTTGGTTCTGAGCCACATGTCTTGCTATGTTAAAGGGCCTGTAGCTGGAGGTGGACAGGTCATAGTGCTTCCCTCACCGTCCGATAAGGGACCAATGAGCCGAGTGGTTATGGTCAGTCTTCCCCAAAGAGAAATGGTTAAAGTTGTAGAGGATGAGCTTCTTCTAAGCTTTTCTCCAGTTTTCCTTATGAAAAATACAAAATAGATATACTCAATATTTGCCCCCAAAAGAAAAAGAAAAAAGATATAATAAAAAATGTTAAAAGAAATAAATTCATCACGCTAACCTCTTACATATTAGTAGAATTATATGTCAAATTTTATTGATGTGAATATTTGAATTGTTAATAATAATCTACTAACTTGTTTTGAATATAAATTAATAGTTCTATTAAAACCAAAGATAGATTCAAAACATAACCAACAGACTAAACTATGACATGGACCACATGGTAATGAACTTGATCGATTGGTTGAGTAACAATAACGGCCGTGGCTAACGGTTCGATCTCGTGTGTACTAATCTAGAGAATATGTTGCATTTGCGTCAGATGATGTTGGAGGAAGATTTGTCATAACAAGAAGAAAAAAGATGGTAGTCCGTAGGGAATGCCTACGAAACAATGAAGAAACATTTGATCGACCGTCGACGACGTGTTACTTTCAATTTTTTGTTGTTGTTCTTTTTTCTTTCATTTCTCTTAATTTAAAAAAAAAAATTATATGAAAGTATTAGTTAATACAAAACACAATAGTTGTTACTCAATACATAAATTAGAAATGGATGATCAAGGAATGTAGTACATCGGATTTGGGACTTTGAAAGATCGATCAGCCACGGCAAAGCCTAGAAGATCGCTCCATTGATCACCGGTATTGCCGTGGATTTTGAACTCTTCCTCAATCAGTTTTGACCGCTGCTCTGATTTGTAATTTGTAGCTGATTTCCCTTGATCTTTTGGACCTCTGCAATCAGATGTTTAGATTAGGTATATACCGATTTGGTATGGTAATGTTTTGGAATTTGATATTTACCAATTCGGATAAGTCCTTTATTTATTTTTTTAAACCAGGAACAAGAGAGAGTTTTGGTATAGTTTACCTCAAGAGGAGCCGTTCCCAACCGGAATAACCGGCATCCCGGAGATTTGTCTCGGTGAAACTCCTTTGATCCTCGTCCCGTCCGGTTAGCAGAATAATAGTGAAACCAAGTTTCTTGAGAGCTCTGTACAGTCTCAAGCTGGCATCAAAAGCTGGAGCTGTTCCTTGTTCAACCCACTCATTAAAGCTATTCGAGTCGAATGGTTCAGACCTAAAATCCACCACAAAAACAATCTAACCGATTGGTACACTAAGAAAACGCTGCAATTACAATAGAACCGAAAATCTCAAACCTAGAACCGAATCTAAACCCGAAAACATGGTTCAATTTGGAGTTGGGTCAAAACTCAAAAAGACAAAAACCAGTGTCATAAAAATGAACAGACAAAACTCAAAAGTACACTCCATCAGATTCCAGTTTGATCATGGTCAACGAGGTAAGCAAACAATCATCGTCACCGTTGATTTAAATCAAATCATAGATAAAAAAATCTAACGGCTGATAATAAAGAGAACATACCCGTAACCATGAGCCTTGTAGTAGTCGATATTTGTGAGGAGCGTCTCGTCGATATCGAAGATCCACACGTCCTTACCGTCGCCGGAGATTTCAACCGTTTTCGCGAAGGCGAGGGCATAATCGGCGATGACACTGTAATCGGATTGGAACTGATCTCCGTTAAGATACTCGGCGACGGAGTCCACGCAAATGGACGGAATCCCTTCCCAGGTTCCGACGTTGTTGGTCTCGACGGCTAATCTCCAGCTTTCGCAGTAGCGAGATCCATCGCTTCCGGGGAGCTTGATGAAGGAGGTGCGAACAGAGATGGAGGGATTGATTAAGAAGACGAAGAAGAACCAAATTGAAAGGCCACGAGGAGACGCCATTTGAGAGATTCAGAGAGAGAAAGGAAAGTGACTTCTCTCCATTGTTACTTTGTTATTAAACCAAAAGTTTTATTTAATTAGTTAATTATAGTTAGTAGTATTATTAATTGACGAGTCATCTTCTCTGTAATCTAATTATCCAAACCTGTTACTAATTTTATTTTGGCCATAAGAATTTTATCATCGTCATCCATACTAAAAGAAATGTTAAGAAATCGAAACTTTTTTTTTTTTTTAGCTTATCTCGTTTTATAGTTTTGTGATAGTGTTTTCCTTCAAAAGCTCAAAAACTCAGCAAAAGATGCATCCCATTGTACAAAGGTTTTGGTTTTGAATACAATTTAACATTCATCCAAAAAAAAAAAAAAAAGTTTCGATTTCTTAACATTTCTTAAGAAATCGAAACTTGTTCATAAATAAATACTAAAATTTCATGCAACATAAAATAGTCGATGATCAAGGAATGTAGTACAACGGATTTGGGACTTTGAAGGAACGAGCGGCCACAGCAAAACCTTGCAAGTCACTCCATTGATCACCGGTATTTCCATGGATTTTGTAGCCTTCTTTAACCACTTTTGATCTCTGCTCTGATTTATACTGTGTTGCAGCTTTCCCTTGATCGTTTTTACCCCTACATCAATCACATTGACCCAAGAGAACCTTAATTTTCTTTCCTCATGAACCAATTCATAAGTTTAGTGTAAATGGCTAGATAAGTTAGTAGATTCGCAAATTAATTTTTAAAAAGCTGGATTTGTTTTTTACAGTCAAATATTGTTTATAAAAAAACTTTTTTTTTAGATATTAGTTTTTTCTTTTCTTTTGATAAGAGAGTAATAAGTTAATCTACAATCACATCCCCACCCAATCCGCCTTTGGATATATATCAGTTATATGTATGATAATGGTTTAGGATTCAAACTTATCGAACTTTTTTTTTTTTTTTTTTTTTTTTTTTTTTTGGGTTGCAAACATCGAACTAGGTTTGTCATCAAGTTTTAAACAAAAAACAAGAGATACATTATTTGGTACTATAGCTTTACCTTAAGAGGAGTCGGTTCCAACCGAAATAACCGGCGTCCCGAAGATTTTTCTCGGTAATACTCCTTTGACTTTCATCTCGGCCGGTTAGCAAAATGATAGTGAAACCAAGTTTTTTAATAGCTTTGTACAGCCTCAAGCTCGCATCAAAACCTGGGGCTTTTCCTTTTACCACCCACTCATTGAATTTAGTATTGTCGTACGGTTCAGACCTAAATCCACCATAAAAAATCACTTGAACCAATCGGTACGCTACCAAAAATAATGCAATGAAAGGTAGCACCAAAAATCTTAAATCAAGAACCAGATCTAAATCCACAAACCTCCCGGTTTGATGGTCAACGAAGTTAGTCAAACAATCATCATAACCGTTGATTACAAATAAAACAAAATCCAAGGGCTAGAGAAAGTATGGACATTACCCGTAACCATGCGCCTTGTAGTACTCAAGATTCGAGAGAAGCGTCTCATCGATGTCAAAGACCCACGCGTCCTTGCCGTCTCGGCCAATCTTGACCGTTTTAGCGTAGGTGATGGCGTAACTAGCGACTAGATTGTAATCACTGTCGAACTGCCCTCCGTTGATATAGCTTTTAACGGAGTTAACGCATCTGGACGAAACCACCTTCCAGCTTCCGGCATTGTTCATCTCGGAGGCCAATCTCCAGCTCTCGCAGTAGGACGCAACTGAAGAACGCGGGTGCTTGATGAAGGACGAGGCGCGAGAAGAGATAGCCGGATTAACTAAGACGGCGAATAAAGCGACGATGAAGAACGTAACCGAGCTCCTCCGAGAAAACGTCATTGGTGAGGTTTTTTTCTTTCAACTATTGTCTTGTACAAATGGAAGAAGAAGATTGGCCTCGAATTTAAATAGATGAAATGTTGTCGTATTTACAACCCACGTGATTTTTATTGAGAACAACAACGTTCATCACGACACACAGGCTGGATTAGATATCATACAAGAGGTAAATCAAAACGTTTCCAAAAAATATAATAACCATATTTTAATGACTATTGTTCAAGTTTTCATTACGCGCTAATCAGATGCGGTCACCTTGGCCGTGTTTTCAAACACGGCATATAACTAAAAATATATTCATTTACTCGAATATTATAAACTTCCTCGTTTTGCATCTCTATAGTTTTTTATTATTTTCTTATAAAACGTCTACTATTTGTTGTAAAATTTGTATTGTTTCAGGACTGAGAAAATAGTATACTGATTGACGATGAAAAAAAATGAATCTCTTACTTGATAAAACATATAAAATGTATATTTAAGGTTAAAAACCTGGAGAAGAACATAATGACATCAAAATATTGAACTTCTCTGCAATTTTCATAAATTACATCATTTAACTAGAAAATATACAGTATATGATATTTTGACTAGCAATCGCGTTGAGAAAAAAGTTCAAGATATATGATATTTCATAATATAAAGCTAACATTGAAAAAAGTCAAGTACATGAAACTGAAAAAAGGAATTATAACAAACTCAGATGCAACATATCAATAGCCGATGATCAAGCAATGTAGTACATCGGATTTGGGACTTTGAAGGAACGAGTGGCCACGGCAAAACCTTGCAAGTCACTCCATTGATCGCCAGCACTTCCATGGATTGTATAGCCTTCTTTAATCACTTTTAGTCTCTGCTCTGATTTGTACTGTGCGGCTGCTTTCCCTTGATCTTCATGACCCCTGCATCAAAAAACATCAAAAAATAACCTTAGTATTTTTCCTCATGTACCGGTTCATAAGTTTAGTCTAGATGGCTAGATTTGTTAAATTGGTGAACCACTTTTTAGTTAATCTACAATCATCAGAGCTGAGTGATCTGCTTCTAGATAAAGATCATTTTGGTATGTATGATAATGGTTTAGGATTTCAAGTTTACTGAACTAGATAAGTTCTCCTATTAGGGATTTAGTATAGTATGCTTACCTCAAGAGTAGTCGGTTCCAACCGAAATAACCGGCGTCCTGGAGATTTTTCTCGGTAATACTCCTTTGACTTTCATCTCGGCCAGTAAGCAGAACGATAGTGAAACCAAGGTTCTTGAGAGCTTTGTAGAGTCTCAAGCTCGCATCAAAACCTGGAGCTGTTCCTTTTACCACCCACTCATTGAACAGAGTATTGTCGTACGGTTCAGACCTAAATCCACCATAAACAAAATTACGTGCACCGATTAGTACGATATATAGCAACAAGTAATGCAAATAAAAAAAATAGCACGAAAAAATCTTAACCGAGAATCACAAATCTTCCCGGTCTAATGGTCAACGAAGTTAGTCAAACAGTATCATTAAACCGTTGATATAAAACACGTTATGTGAATAAAACAAAATCCGTTATAATAGAGAAACTAGAGAGAGCATGAGCATTACCCGTAACCATGCTGCTTGTAGTACTCAAGATTCGACAGAAGCGTCTCATCGATGTCGAAGACCCACGCGTCCTTGCCGTTGCCGGCAAGATTGATCGTTTTAGCGTAGGCGATGGCGTAACTAGCGACTACATCGTAATCTTTGTCGAACTGGCCTCCGTTGTAATAGACTTTAATGTAGTGAACGCATTGTTGCGTAACCATCCACTTTCCGGCATTGTCGGTCTCGGCAGCCAATTTCAAGCCCTCACAGTAGGAAGCGACATCGGAAGAGCCAGATTCGACGGAGCTCGGGAGCTTGATGAAGGATGGGACGCGTGAAGAGATCGTTGGATTAAGTAAGACGGCGAATAAAGCGAGGATGAAGAAGGAAATCGAGCTACTACGAGAAAAAGCCATTGGAGAGACTTTTTACTCAATTATTGTAAGGAGTGGAAGATGCACAAGTTTGGCCGCGAATTTAAGGTTGATGCAAAGTTATCTCGTACCATTTCTCAAAAAAAAAAAAATGGTACCACTTCCCACGTGATTTTAATGGAAAATATCAACGTCATTCATTTATAAAAACTTTCGAAGGTGTCAAAACATTACAGGTTGGATTTGATACTGTATATAAAACGTTTTCAAAAAATAATATAGGTAGTTGATGGAATTTACTGAATCAACAAAATGAATATTGTATATTTTCAACTGGATGTTATGTTTATGGCTGTGAGGTTTATTACGGTTTAGCTCTTGTTTTAAGAGATAATAAGATATCAGACCATATGTTTCCTCTTCTTTTCCATTCATACGTTTTTTCTTTCTTTATCTATTCTCTTTTTCAGTCAGAAAAAAGACAAAAAAGCCAAAAAAGCAAAACTTATTTATGGAAAATTTTCTCTTAATTATAAAATATTATTATATTGATGTTATATCTTTAACAATTATAAGTACAGTAACATTTAAGATCTCTACCAACTTTGGATGCTTCACACTTTCCAACTCCATTGTATCCCGTATAGCAGTTTAGACGACAGTCAACAAGGTCACAATAAGTCAATTTTGGATCAAGGATTATAGTACATGATCTCCCTTAACTTTCTCAACCACTGAAAATAATAAAAAGATAGAAATATCATGTTATGATGTGAAATAATATATACACGCAAGTTTAGATATTTTATGTAATTGCACCCAAAAAAAAAATTATGAAATGTAAAGACGAAAACTACTTTTTTGATGTTTGGAAGTGAAAAATATGAAATTACCTGAGAACACAAGCATGAGTATGAGGAAATAAGAACATGATATCTTGGCCATGATCAAAATATCCCAACAAAAGAAAGCTACTAATGTTTTGTAAATTAAGGAGATAAATGAAAAACTATTTTTCTTTTAGTTTATTGTTATTGAAAGTGACTCTCATTTAAGGTTTGTGTTCATATATACTCCCTCTGTTTCAAAATGTTAGATGTTTTAGAATTTTCACACATATTAAGAAACCATATTTAAAATGCATTATTTTTTGTGATTTACAATTTTTAACAACTCTAAACCAATAGTATTTAGTTATCTTTCTTGAATTCAATAATTTGTCATTAATTCTACATAGAAAATAGAGAACATCTTATATTTTGAAACAAAAAAAAATTCTAAAACATCTTACATTTTGAAACAGAAAGAGTATACGGGTAATATTGCTTGATTATTTACATTCAAAACATCTTAGCAGAGATAAAAATAAAAGGAAAGTGAACAAATGTTGAAAAATGTAGGATTAACTACATTGATGATGGTTGACTACAATTGGTTACTATATGCATCTTCTCACTGTGTTAAAATAATAGCAATTAATTAACTTAATTCAAAGAAACATTTTTTTTTGGTCTGTGCTTCTTCCATGTGTAATATATTCGTCACCATATCTACAGATTACCACTACCCCCGATTTTGTTAGTATTATGTCGTTAGGTTTAGGAATTTTTAAATTATTATATTTTTATCATAATAGCTTAATTTGGATTATATGCGTATTTTAAAGGTAGTAGTTGGTTCGGACCACTTCTGAAAACTGTACATGAAAACACGTGCATAGAGTGTCCCTACTCCATGTTTTCGTCTTTTTCTTCAGCTCAGCTGCTCCATTAATTTTCTTATCCCGTTTGAGTCAATTCAAGAAGTCGTGGCATCCTCTCGGACTCTCAATTATTTGCATCTACGTAGTCCAAAAAACCAATTAAACTGTGAGTGCAATGTCTTACCTTTGGTTGATAATTAAGTGTGTTTCCTATTAGTTTTTGATTGTGAGTAATTTGTATTTTTGGTTGTGAGTATTGGAGTGTTTTTTTTAAGTCATCGTAGTTCTTGCACACTGATTTATACATGATTCGAGTGATAAGATCTATTAGTAGAATTGAGATCATCTTATATTATTATTATTATTATTATTATTTTGATCAACCTTAGGTCACAATTAGCCGGTCCATTAGCCTACTTCCTATAAATTGTAGGGAGCAGGATTCGATCTCTGGTGTAATGGTGTTTGTCCATCAGTGAACTTATCCTATGTCACTAGATTAAAGTCACTTCACGATTGTCTTATATTAATTTGATATGTTATTACTTATTAGATAATTATTGCGAATTTAATAATGAAAGATTTCATTCGTATCATAAGATTTGGTTGAACCGAAAAATTGAATGATTACGTATATATATTATCATATATTTTCTCCGTTCTTTCAAGATAAATATTTTAGACATTTTTTTTTATGATCAAAACAAGACAGAAACACATTGCTTTTATCATCCCATGTTTTTTTTCTCTAGTTTAGTATGACAATACACAACCCGGTTTATTCGAAGATTTAAATGTCATTAAACCAGTGGGTAAAAACCAATATATGGCCAAATGAGTTCTAAACAGAAACCATTCTTTAGGATGTTATTTTTTTTTTTCGTTTTCTTTCATCAACCTTTATCTTTAGAACTTATTGTATTTATCTAACATCCAAATATTTGTCTGTAATTGATTGATACAAAAGTTTTGGAATTTATCTAATTCTTAATTATATTTGATCATTACAAAACCTGTAAATAGTAAATCTTTCGTAACTCCGATCACAACATTCTTATTTCTAAAGCTTCTAGAAAAAGTTGATTCGTGTGGTTTTCGTAGGCTAGCTAGTTTCTAGCCCTTATATAGAGATATATTTAATTCATATATTAAGTATACAATCATGTAAAATTTTAATAAAAATAAATTCCAATTTATTATTCAAAATTTTAATTAGTCGTAAGGGTGTAACAAGCCAAGCCGTTTACGTATTGAACGACGACATTTTGGCCACACCAAAAATCGAGTCAAAATAATGTCGTTTTTAATTTCATTTTTCTTGTTAAATATTTAACTGAGCGAATAAGTGAAACTGATATCGCCTCTCGGTTTTTCGTTAGGCTTATTGATTCGATACGTGACGTATCTTTGGACCGGTTTTGTCGTTTCCGAGATGATCCTCAAGTTCTTTCAACGTAACGTCAACCTCGCCTATGTCTTTATCCCCTCCTCCACGTTCCTCGCATTTGATCTTGAGAGTGATCAAGGTGGTTAGCCTGACCTAAGGTTTGGTCGACGGTGAATTTCATGACATTATTGCTCCATATGAGGATGGTTCCACTGTCTCTTCTCTCTTACCACTTGTTTCTTCTGCTCACGGTGGTTGGAGCATTTGGGATTGTCGGATAACTTCACGGCCACGAAACCATCCATGTACGAGACTTTCTAAAGCCCCTTTGCTGAAGTCACCGTTCTTTCTGCGTTTGATGAACAGCCAAAGTCATATCACAACAGTCAAAAGTGTACAATTAATCCTCTGTAATGAGACATACATGATCTAAACTACATCCACAAATGGTAATAATTAACGGTTTATTAACACCGTTACAACTAATATATGATTTTATACGAAATTGAAAATTTGGATAGGAAATCAAAAAAAAAAAATATTTGGTTATGGTATAAATTCACATGATAATATAATTAGATTATGAATCGAACATATATATATATAAAGTATGAAATCACCAATTTCCTTGACTTAGACGTTTTTCTCAAAAAGGTGACATGGTGTTATTTATTGACTTTTTCTTTTGGGGCTAAAGGTATTATTTATTGACTTGACTTGACTTTTTTCCTCAAAAAAGTGACGTGGATTTTTGTTTCTTTTTCGTATTTACATTAAAAGAAATATAGCCATACAAACTAATAACATATGATGATTCAAATTTTTTAAAAATGTTTTACTATAACGATTATTTAAATCACTTATTTTGATTCTCTTCAGATTTAGTTATCTTCTTTATTTTTTGGTCAAAGTTTTTACATCTTTTTAGATATATTTCCTAAAAATAGTTTTTTTTATATGTTTCCTAGAAATAGTTTAAGTTTCTATTTATGTATTCTTCATTTATAATCTATATATAACAGTTTTTTCTCTATCCCACGGTCAATATCAAATAGTTGATCCAAACAAACAATTATTAGATAATAATTTACACAAACTAAGTCATGGGCAAACTTTTGCGTGCGTATCTACTTATCTCCATCTTTGTTCTCTCAGGTACAAATTCGTATGCCTTTTAGATAATTGAAAATGTTAAGAGATTGTAGTCATGTTTTTTGTTTTGGTAAATTTATAATATGGCCATATAAATAAATGATTCTTAAGTTTTCTTTTTGATCATGAATGAAAACGGGGCTTCACGTAATTAAACCAATTCATTCGTAACCAATTCAGGTACAAATTCATATGCATCGTATTTCACTAATATTGTTTTTGTTAACGTAACTCAAGTATTAAATCTTGCAATCCATGCATCTAGATCGTTTAAGCTGAGTCTGGTCATTCTTCAATCTCTTTAAAACATATATACAATGTTTTAGATTGCTAAGTAAAATGATTGAGAGTGATTTGACGGATTAGATAGATTATGCGATGATAACTTAGCAACTAAATATCGATCGTATCATCGCACACTATGGAATCCTAGTTTTAGATACTTTTTTTTTGGCCAAAAGTTTTAAATACTTTTTTTTTTTTTTTTTTTTTTTGGTCAAAAGTTTTAAATACTTTCTAACTAAACATTTCAAATAGAAAATGATCCTTCGTTTATTTAACTAATATATTAAAATTATTTTGTAAGCTTTTTAAAAAAAAATCTCTTTGCTGTTAGCTTCTTTGGCTCTGGCAACTTCAGAGGGAGAAGGACCAAAAAGGTGTAGTACGATCATAAACCTTAGCAAGCCATGCACTGTTGAAGAATGTGAACCACTTTGTGTTAAAAAGTTCAACGGGAGTGGCCTTTGTCCTGGAAAACCCAACATTAATAGTTGCGCTTGTGTTTACGATTGCTAACCTTAAATATATGTCGTATGTTGTTAAGCTAGACATAATATTTAATGTTATAGTAGTGCATGCCTTGGTTACTTGAAAAATGAGTAAAGATCTCTTAAATATATATTCTATGATTCTATCTGATTGCTAACGAAAACCGAGTTTCCATGTGACTGAACCAGTTTATTCTTAACCATTGAAATTTCACGTTTCTGAAACATGACCGACGAGTAGCGGCCTAACCAATATATGGCACAATATAACTGGAATTTGAAACCATTTCATTCTTAACCGATATCAATAATTTGCTAATATGAGCTACTTATTTGTCTGATCTTAAACTATCTGCTAATATGAGTTACTTATTTATTTTGAACTATGTTTCGGTTCAAAATGAAATAGAAAAATTATCATTTTAAAGATATACTAAAAATGTCATTCTAACAATAATTGATAGCTAATCAAGTATGTATATAAAGGAGAGTGTTGATCCAAAAAATAAATAAAATCATAAAGTGAATGAAATCTTTAAAAAAAATTCAAAATTAAATTATTCAATTATTCAACCATACGAAATAACGGAAATCTCTCAAATTTTTATTCATATAGATTAAAGAAGTTGTAAATTTAACTTTACTATCACCCCAATTTAAAATAATCTTTCTAACAATTATATAAACAACCACAATTATCACGTCCAGGAACTTTAGGATCGTCAAAACATTTTCCAACTCCATTGTACCCAGTATAGCAACTTAGACGGCAATCGACACCATTACATACAGTTGCTTGGTCAATCGTCAGTTTACATCGCTTTCCTTCAACTCTTTCAACCATTAAAAATGCTTGAAAAGAAAATTAAAACATTGTGTTACGATCACAAACAAAAATCATACATATAATATATATATATATATATATATATACGGATGTTAATTTAGAAGTAAAAAAATATGAAATTACCTGAGAACACAAGCATGAGTACAAGGAAATAAGAAAATGATAACTTCGCCATGATCGATATTACAACAAAACAAAGTTATTAAATTTTGTAAATTAGAGGGGATATGAAAAAGCCCTTTGCTTTGATTTTTTTTTGGGTTTTTTATTGTCTGAGTTATATGTATATATATATATATATATATATATATATGGGTGTTCTTTTTTATTTGTTATCATCTAAAGAAAGATCTATAAACATTAATGAGACAATATACGCTAGGTATAAATTTTTTATTTTTGGTATGGTACTTTCAGTAGTGGTCAACAGAATTAAATAAGATTTTGACGGTTGAACTTAACTAATTATAGAAAATAATAATAAATACTGTATCATTAAAATTTGATGTTAAAATCACATTAAATTTGGTGGTATAGTGTCTTTTTTTTATCTACAACCACTAGCCCTGGGACTAAATATCCGGGATCCGAGATCCGATCCGGGATCCGTTTGGATCCGCTCTGAAAAACCGGATATCCGGATAGCCCGGATCCGAATCCGGATACCAAAATTACAGATCCGTTGAAAACGGATCCGGATCCGGATCTCAAAATAATTTATGCTCGGATATCCGGATCCGGACTTATAATATTAAATTAATAAAATTCAGATATTTTAGTCACTAAGAGTGCGTGTAACTCACATATATAGAGCACACTAGAAGATTATTTTTTGAACCTTACCGATGTGGGACTTGTGCACTTCACTTTCCCCAGTAAAATTTTGTCCCACATCGCTAATATGAGCTGATGTTAGATTATTTTTGTCTTATAAATACTTTACCTCCACTAGTTCTCTATTCCCACTCCAAATTGGGCTTCCAATTATATAAATTCGGGCCCATATAAGTTTATTTATATACTTAGTTTGGGTTTACTCAAATTTTAGTCCAAGAATAATTTTTTTTTTTTTTACTTCTCGGATCCGGATATCCGTGGATATCCGAGATTTTAGGCGGATATCCTGAGTCCGGATATCCGGTTGAAACGGATCCGGATAATAAAATCATATATCCGGCGGATCCGGATCCGGATCGGGATGTACCAAAAAAGGCCGGATATCCGATCCGTCCCAGGGCTAACAACCACAACACTAAATTTAACAAAAAAAAAAAAAAATCCTTTACTACTCCCTCTATTTCAATTTAAGTTATTTTTTAGGAGAAATTTTTTGTTTCAAATTAAGTTATTTTTTCAGTTTACAATGTAACATTAATTAGATTTAAATTTATTTTAACCAATGAAATTATTTCTGCAACTTTATTATTGGTTGAATTATGATTAGGTAAGTGATAAATGATATTTTTTAATTGAAAAACTTCAAAATTAATTGATTTCCTAATTAGTGTGCCAAAATCTAAAAAATAACTTAAACTAAAACAGAGGGAGTATTATATTATCAAATTAAAATTTTTTTAATCAATTTAATAATTTTTTAGATATTTTTTGCAAATTAATATAAATTAAAAATGAAAACATACAAAAAATATTGATAATATATTTGTTTTTAGTTAATAATAACAATTTAATATTAGGGCAATTCTCTAAAATACCATCATTTTTGTTTTTTGAAAAAAATACCACAAAACTAAAATTAAATTTTTAATTTTCAAACTCTAGACTCTAAATTCCAAACACTAAACCCTATCCCTTTAATACTATACCCTAAATGTAAAATAATCAACACAAACCAAGGATTTAAAATTCCCTATCATTGAACAAAATTTTGGTATTTTTTGTATTTTTGGAAACAAAACCAAAATGATAGTACTTAGAGAAATTCATTTTAATTATTATTACTTAAAATAAAATATAAATAAATTAATAATATTGTTTTGGTGTTTTTTGATTAATGTCGTACCAAATATGACGTGATACTTTGTAAAACACCACAAGTTTTTGGAGTTGTTTATCCAGTCCCGTTGGAAAATCTTTTATACAAATTATGGTGTTTTAACATGAGACTGACCTTAATAATAATTTAATTTTAATTACTCTAATATATTTGATACATTTATACATAAATGTGCCTATAATCACTCCATACCCAAATCCACTCTCTACTCAACTCATTTTCCACCAAAAAAAAAAAAAAATACTTTCGGAAACTTATCATGGCATCGAAAATATATTCAAAAGTCGGTAGCAGAATTTCTAACTTTTACCGTCTTTCAGTCTGCTCCAAGCCTCCAAGTAATCATAATAGAATCGGGATTCTTAATTCAAGAACGAGATCTGAATATTTCCGTTTACGACATCAAAACATTTTCTAAAATTTTTGCCTATTTCTTTTTCTACACATATTAGCCTATTTCTTTAATAGTTTTTGTAAACGTACATACTAAAATTAATGCGTAATACATCATTGATATTTATCATGTTTTGATTTAAAATAGCCGTGACTCATATCCTATCATTGTAGTTAACATATATCTTAAGTTTGATAGAACTACTTATAATTTACGACATCAAAACAACTTCCCATTAATGTTTTTTGTCAACAACTTATATAGTTAAGCTAATCTTCCATTGATAAAAGAGTGATAAATTGATTTAACCAATACTTATACCAAAATTATTTTGTAGATCATTAATTTAATCATTTTGAATCCAAGTTTGATTAGAAAAATCTTTAAAAATGTACAAAATATATGAAAATTTCATCAACCAAAATTGACCAAAACAAACGATTGACAAAATTTTATAGTACATAAAATGAAAAGACAGTGTAGATATTTTTTGATCTTTGTCAAAAAAAAAAGGTAATTTGTCTTTATCGATCAGAGATACTGACATGGATTAGATACATGAAATAAATATAAAACTAAATTTCAAAGATAATTTACTTAATTATTTTATTATGAATCAAAGTGCAGAAAAAAAAAAGAAAAGAAATTGACTAAAATCTCCTCAAATTTCAAAAATTAAACCATTCAATCATATGGAAGGATGGAGATCTAATCTTTATTCATATCGATTATAGAAGTAGTATATTTGACCCTAATATCATAGCATAATTAGAAGCTCAACAATTGTAGAGACAACCACAATTTTTAGGTCCAGGAACTTTAGGATCGTCAAAACATTTTCCAACTCCATTGTATCCAGAATAACAGCTTTGACGGCATTCAACATCATCACATGGAGTTGCTTTGTCAATCGTCAGTTTACATCGTTTTCCGTCGGCTCTTTCAACCATTAAAAATGCTACAAAAGTTAAACATTATGTTATATAACTAAAATCATATTATATATCATATGATAACATTTTCATATATTTGAAAATGAAAAATATGAAATTACCTGAGAACACAAGCACGAAGGCAAAAAAATAAAAACATAATAGCTTCGCCATGATCAATATTACAAAACAAAAGTTACCAGTGTGTGTAAAGTAGAGCTAGGTAGGTGTCAAAGCTATTTTCTTTGTTTGAATTTTTTTACTGTGTAGTAATGTTAATGTGTGTATATATACTGGTAGCCAGGGGTTCTTTTGTCTTTTTATCATTATATCAAGGAAAATAGGCTTTTTGACTATTTTAAAATCATTACTGAATAAAATTGGAAAATTTTGTGGTTTTCCTTTGTTGGTTAACCGAAAAAAAGGCTTCTGAGTCTGACTATTGAAAAAAGCATTAACTAGTGATAATAAGAAAAAATGTAAATAAATGTTCCTAAATAATCGGTGTATTTATTATAAACAAAATTTATCATCGTTTATATAAAAAGGTTAGAAATAAATATTTGATCCATCCTTATCTCTATAGGTTAAAATAAATATTTTGAGAAAAATAAATATTTTCGTACTGTTACTTTATTCCCATTGAAAGTAATTTTGTGTATAGTCTTCAATATCATGTATAGTTTGTATGATTTATTTAAAGCTTACAAATCTAACGAAAAGTTATAAAATCTACATATTCTATTCCACTAGGTTAATGTATCTCATTTATCATGGAGAAAATATAATTCGAAGAACAATTAATTTTATCACACTTTAATTTTTTTTTTTTGTGCACCATCAATTAAAAACTGTGTGTTTTATGTTTTTACATGTAAAAAAATTAACAAGTAATGCATGAATACATAAAACACATAAAAGTGTGTATTCACAAAACTCATAAAAGTGGTGGGTTTATTATGACGTGTAGAAGATTAACAGAACAATTCATGGATTGGGCTGACATTAAATGTAACATCTGTATAAAATTAAAGGGTTGGGCTGACCCAAACCACATAAATAATACGAACGAATGATCATAATCAATACTCCATATTACTCCAAGTAAGATCCGTAACTTTTCACAAACAAATAAAAGAAGTACTATATTTGACCCAATGTATTAAAAGAATGAAGATATGAAATAATGAAAATAATCAACACACATGAAGAGAAACCGAAGAAAAAATTAAAATAAATAAATAAATATGATACAAAGTTACAAACAACACAAAGATCATTGTTGTCTGTACAGCTTTGCCGAATTTTCACATCAAATTGATCCCTAAAAAAAATGAAAAACCGAAATCATGGTTCATGGTTCGGCCTTTGTTAAGTCAAAATGTACGTACGTGTCTTCACTGAGATATATATATTTTCACGTGAGGGAGCTTTGGTCGTCGTGACAGAGCTCTTTACGGAGCTTACGAGAGAAGAGCTGACACGCGTCGACGCTTAGGTCAACCGCGGCGGAGAGAGCGACGAAGAGAGCTGCGTCTGCCATGCAAGTCACGTGCTGTGCTCCCACGTGGACCACCGGCTTGCTCACTTTCCCTTCTCCTTCGACGCTCGAACCCATCACGAACCCTTTCACCGGGGATGATATTGCCGGCGACTCTCCCTGGCCTGAGACTCTCCTGTCAATGCTGAACTTTCCTCCTTGTTTTGTGCTCATTGTCCCTGCATCCATTTTTCAATTAGATTCATTAAGATTCATTATAGTGATGCATCCTATAGGAGTTTTTATTTGTGCTAGCAAATTATGTAAATGTCGGTTATAACTTATAAGGGTATTTTGGAAATTTAAAACTAGTGTCCTGATTATACAAGTTTATTCAAATATATACATATTGAGTTGGGTATTTTAGGCTTCGAAAGAAGTACCACTAATTCTAGCATTTGAAAACAATACTCAAATCAAATCCAAACTTACATCGAATTTTCAACCATTTTTAAAATAGTTGTGGGAGAGTTTTGGCCTTTGGGTATTAAGGGTAAAGACTAAAGATGATTTGGTCATGACCAAAAAAAAAGGTAAGATAATTCGGATATTTCCTACATCTTGAGCCTTGAGGGCAGTTTTGGTATTTTAGGTAGCTTGAATTATTCGTATTAGCATAATGAATCATTTGGTCGGTTAAGAATCCGGGTAATTTAGATTTGACCCACACTAAAGCATATATTATACAATAAATAATACTATCAAACTTATAATAGTAGTAATATTATATTATACCTTCTGCAATAGGAATGCCGGTGCTAGTACTATTATCCCTCACGAGCTCGAACTTGTAACCCAATCCATCAATGGCTCCTCTCTCACGCCAAGCCTCAAGACGACCCCACGGCTTCCAGCTACTGACACAAGTCCCGTGAGGCCTAAGGATTAGCCACGCACCAGGGTTGGATCTAGAAACACGGTCTGACCCTGGAGATGCCACGAAAGGAGTGATCATTGAAGCTGCTGCTACAGGTGATCCTGAAAGATCATGGATCGTTATCATCCAACCTTTACGTTCTCTCGCTTGTTTCTTCTCCCATTGGTCACCTGATAGTGTTCTTGTGATCCATCCTCTCCCACTGTAAGTAAATCCTGATGGTAAAGACCTAAAAACACAACAATTTACACACTCAATTTCTCAACACCAATTGCAAAACTGTAAACCAAATACGCAAAATTATAGCCGAATTCGTCAAAATAGATCAAGTGTGTGAGCTTATTTTACACTATAATGTGTTCATATGCAAAATAAATGAGATTTTTACCGAGATCTTCCGTTACGGTCGGAGCTGAATTTGCAGCTGAAGACAGGCTGTTTGAGATTATCTTGAATCTGGTAAACCACTGGACTACATTCCGGTTCACCTCCAAACTGAAATACAAACCGAGGATCCGGTTCAGCACGAACCAATAAATGTAACCGAGCCGACGGTTTATCTCCATCTCCACCAAGTTTCTTCCAACCACTATGAAACGCGACGGTTCTAGTCAACGCCGCCGCGAGATCCACAGCTACTTCGACTCTCCCTAGAAGCTTACCAGAGGCAACGCCGCAAGTGTGTCCCGTACGGCCGGCGTAAACAGAGACTCGGAGTGAGATCTTCTTACCGGAGACTCGTCGGATCGCTTCAGCGTCGAGGTGAAATCCCGGAGCTGACGTGGATGATTCCGGCGGAGACGAAGCGTCGGAGAAGGAAGAGAGTGGGAGAAGAGCTTTCTGTGAAGGGAAATGTTTGATACGGAGCTTGCAGTAACAAGGCGTCGAAGAAGGATGTACTTCACCGCCGATTTGCCTGTGCGTCGCTGTTTCCGGTAGTCTTAGCGCCAGTGAATCTATTGTAAGCCGTACAAATGGACATGGATCCATCACAAAAGCCTTCGAGTGTGTTTCTTCTTCTTAGGATTTGAGTTAGAGAGAAGTTGAAGAAGCAGGAATCAGTTGATCTTTATTCATGAGCAGAGGTCGTTGTTCGTCGTCTTGTTGATGGTTCTCGTTTTTGTAGCAATATGAGAGAGTTAGTGGGACCCAGAGGTTTTTTAACAATAGTTTTTTACGATTTTAATTTTTGATTGGTCGTATTTTTGTTTTATTTTTTTATTTATCGCGGGAAATTCGGCGGCACAATAAAACAATTCATCATAATTCATTATTTGGTTATTTTTTTAAAGGTTTTGTTTATTTTTCTTGTTGAAGCACAAATGTATCATATGTGATTCATGAATCTTGCATACTTTGATTATAAACCAAATCTATAAAATATATTTTTTTTCTTTGTTTTTGTGAAAGTATAATACTAGTTTTAGACCTTGCTTTATGAATTTAATAATAAGAAAACCTTTCTTAAAATTTTACTTAATCATTGTGATTAAATATAGTCACAGATATTTAGTTTATCATTGTGGTTAAATATAGTCACAAATATTAATTACTTAGATATATGTTTTTATGTAGTATAAAATAATAATGTTGGATACTAAAGTCTTCTTTTTAATTAAATGATATTAATTACGAAAGATAATATAAATGTAAAATGTAACCGTCAAAAATCTCCACCTTTTGGCAGCACAAATTTTAATTGAAAAACTAACAAACACACAAAAATATATACTTTTGGTTTATTTGGAAAAAGAAATTGATGGAAGAAACGAAACAGAGCAAGCGATAAATTTGCATGGAGGGGTTCACGTGGGCCCATTTCCAGCTGTATTGAGTTGTTCGTTGATGGCGTTACGGTAATTTGGGCTAACTATTGGGCCACATATTATACTTGCTGCTATATTAAAATTACAATATATAAATAAGTCCGTCACCGTAACGCCGTCAGGATCGTCGGCGGGAGAGAAGGAGGAGCGACGTGGCACTCGCTGGCTGTTTTTGTCGTCTTCCGTCCGATTTGTTCGGCGCTCTAGATCCTTCTGTTTTTTGACGGCGCTTTGAGACTTGCAGTTGGTGGCGTTTGACTGATGTGTATATGAATTGTTATTTATTTTTTTAAGCGAATTGTTTGTGTAATTGTGTCACAAACTGAGTTATTTATTCCAATCAGATAACTCGTTGCTAATTATTCATGATCAACAATAATCCACACTAATTTTCAATTTTCCATTTGCTAAGTGATTAGACGTGTGGAATCTTGTCTTAAGTTTACATTTTTTTTTGGTGGAAAACAGGGAACTAGTCCCCAATTTATTAAGAAAAATAAAAAAAATTACACGCGAACATGTCTTGGACGCGCAGACCCGATTACATCATCACTCAGGAGCGAAACCACTTTCTGAGGAGCATTATTAAAAGAATGAAAACCTAATGGTAAAGTAAACGCATAGTTAGCTAATCCATCCGCAAGGCGATTAGCTTCTCTATACACATGCGAAATTCGGACTATCCAGTCCCTCGATAAAAAGTCATGGCACAGACGTACCAGGAATGACAAGGGATGCATATCACTTATCCCTGTCTGCAGAAACCCGACCACCACCTGCGAATCTATCTCAAGTTCTAGCCTTGTTGTCTTAAGTTTACATTGATATGTGATAATTCCAAGATATTATATATGACATATCTATATATTAATTATAGCGCCGGTGAATTTTGTGGTCATTTAAACGGTGAGGGTCTTAATCATGTAGAGTTTTAATTTTGACGATAGAAATGAGACTTATTAATCCAGCCTAGCTAGCCTCCAGTCCGAAAAAAAACTATACGTCTAGGTCCGAAATGTTTCGAACAAAAAAAAAACACAAAGGAGCCCACGTCCCGCATGAAAGATTATATTAGAGAGACCGACCGTTAAATGGGTTTGGCTTACTCTCGAAGCAAAAGAAAAATTTTAGATTGAAATTTAAGAACATATAGATTAGAAATAAGGAAAGTGCACATGAAGACAGTACTTATGCATCGAGTGTACACTCATCATCGTTTACAAGTTTATACGCATTTGCATTTCATTCCCAACTAGTATATGTTTTTTTGTAGATTCAATAGTAAGTAGAATTCGTCACGCTATAATTAAACCGTTGTTCGATCATTACATTAATAATTTATAAAGGGAAAAGTAGTGTTATGGTATATCGTTTTTTGTCAGTTTGTATAAGATGTATCAAACTATTATTTTCAAAAAAGTAAAAAAAAAAATTATAATCAAAAATAGGTACTCCATAAATTTAACTATTAAAATTTGAAGTAAAATTATAGTGTTTAGATCGTTAAATACCAATGGAATTATAGCATAATTTTTGTTGTTGTGTATACCACAAATGGAATCTCATCATACACTTTTTTTATTGTTATTTTATTTATTTTTTTGGTAAAATTCTCATCATACAATTGTTAAAACGATATTACCCTAATAATTCCAATTATATACAGCATGCAAGACTCATTCATATCATATGATTGATTGTTGTATAATACTAGCTAATTGAAAAACCAAAAGAAATGTTTAACTAAAATCAGTGCTGAAACAGCAAGTTCACGTACGTACTTGAAAATTGAAATCATGTAAAAGTATAGTATTAGATATATACACATGGTTGACTTTTATTTTATAATAGAAACCTTTTTCACTTTCTTTTTGTTTAAGGATAAAAGAACTTTGTATAGTGTATACGAAGCTTCTTTTAATGAGTTACAATGAATAGATTAGCGGAGAAAAAACAATCATTATTCATTAATGTCACAAATTTCGTGGTATAAGATATTTTGTATTTGACCAATGTAATTTTTTTTTTTTTAAAAAACCAATGGACTTTTACTAAATGGATTTGAATAATGAATCCTCCCATTAAAAATGTGATTTGGTTCTTTTGGTATTACGGCCACATGCATGTAATATGCTACAAATCCTTTATATAATAATTGACGACAAGCAATATAAAACAGATAACATTTATTTTGTAAAAGTTTACATTTTTGTGCAATATAGTATATATTATACATGTTCGAGTAGAATTTTGTCATCCGCATTTGGTTTAAATGATTACTTTATTTTATAGTTTGGCCACAATAGTTATGTATTATCTTATAATTTTTTTTTTTTACATCAGTATCGTCTTATAACTATAAGGTGTATATGTTGCATCTTATTATTTACCAATTTTGTTGGTGATGAGTTGTACTTTTTTTTTATGCTTCTAACAATAGAAGCCTTTTGGTTAAAAAGAAAAAATAAATATTTATTGAATTGATTATTGAGAAAAGTTAGCTATACTAATAGATTTATAGAGACGGACAATTTGTCTCATTGAAAATTATTCTGTCATCCAAAAAAATATTTGTTTAGATATCTTTGCTCTAACTTGGATATATGTTAGCCAAAAACAATAGAAACATCTCTTGATCACGTGCAAAGATATAGAAATAGATATCTCTCTATTTTTAAATGTCTGTGAAAGGACGTATCAAGTTTCTCTTCTATTTCGCATTTATACATTAATATTAAGAAGACATTTGCTCAAGTTGCTACGTTTATTGGTTGTTTGTTTTTTTTTCCTGATGAATATTCAAAGCAATTATGTCAGTAACAAGACTATTTTATTCCCATAAATGGAAACAGTGACAGCAAAACCTCGAACAATCAATTTACCTGCTATGCGCTAGGGGCAAGCTACTATAGTAGGCAGTAGGTCCAATTTTGTTCAGAATCAATTTTGATATGGATTGTGGTTGGATTCGTTCGACCCACTGATTCCAATTTGGTTTTGAAAAACTATGTTCGGTCATTAATTTGCATCCCGAGTTTCTTAACTAAGAAAAAACGATTGAACATAATGTAATTCGAACTAGCTAAGAAAAAAATCAGGTGTTTAAAAGACCCTAATAGAAATTGTCATTTTCCTTACAAAACAAAAGGAAAAAAGAAAAAAAAAAAAAAAAACTAGTTTCCCGACAATAAACATGCGAATTACTGAAACATGGATAGGTCCACCATTATTTGCATTTTTGCCATTTAACAGACTCTATCTTTTTTTTTTTTTTTTGTGCATAAACTGATTTTATTTTCTTCAGTTTTTAAACGCATCTTTCTATCACTTTTTCCTTTTGGTTGCAAAAATGTCGTTTTCTCTCCTTCCCCTCTTTTCCGGGATTGAACTTATCACAATGTAATGAAATTGCATGTTCCTCTATCGCCATTGGCAAGTTCCATTGTAATGTCTCCATCGATAGGTCAAACGATCCAAAAGGAACAAGACCTTTTTTTTTTCTTTTCCACACACATTTAATCGGTTCATTTTCCCAGCGATGGTAAAAAAGTATAGCTAGTTATGGTAAAATTGAGCTGTTTAGAGACTTTATTGATTCTTCTGCACCAATCGGACGCAAACACGTCTGAAAGTGTTGTGATTACGTATGTTTAAAATGAATCATAAAAAACGTTTCATGACTAAGCATGAAACCCACTCAAGTAGCCTCCAACGACCAATAAAAGCCTCTAACTAAGGAACATTATATTACAACGAACTAATATTTAATAAACTATATAAGATCATGAAATTAAATCATCTAACGTATCTAACAACTCACATGATCTACCATGTCACTTTGGTTTTTTTTTTTTTGTCGCACCATGTCACATTTGTTATCAACCATATTTTAACCACCCACTACAAGAAACAGGTTAAATTAAATCACTTAAAATGTATCACAAAACTAAATGATTCTATTTTAAATCATTTATTTATAAATGAGACAAATATAGATATTTTAGCATCAATTAAAATAAATGATGTTATTATTAATTAATTTAACATCACTTCAATATATTGATGCTAAATCATTTTTATTAGTTAGTATCAGTTAAAAAGTGATGCAAACTACAATGTTTTGAAAATCTCTTTTGTCCCACATCGGAAACAAACATCAGAAGGATACAATTTCTCTTCTATAAAAGAACCCTCACTCCCGAATAAATTTATAGTCATTTAAAATCTCAATTATTTTTTAAACATATTAATTTAATTATGTTTATAAAGTTATTTAAAAATATTAAAATTTACGAAAAATATTTTTTTAATTTAAAATTACGAACTGTAAGTTACTAAATATGAAACAACATCTTGTATCAATTATCTAAAAGTGACGTAATTGTAATAATATAGCATCAGTTATTACAAGTGTTACAAATGTTAACAACATTTATAATAATTGATATAAAAGTTAACATCATTTTTTAAAACTGACACATATTGACATCAATTACAATAACTGATGTATATATTTCATAAAGTGATACAAATTATTTGCATCACTATTTTCAGAATCATTTTTTTAAGTGATGCAAAAGTCTTTTGCATCATTTATAATTGATACAAATATTAAAAATAAATGATGTAAAACAACTATTTTTTTGTAGTGACCTAAGCACTTACACTACTCTTTGAACAAAATTATTTGTCTGCATATAGTCCAAAAGAAACCAAGTGGTATACTGGCATATCTACGCAATGTGGTGCCAAAAAAATGCATATCAACTTAATTATATTTCAGATATTGTCTCCATATCTCATTCTAATATTTGTATTCAACAATATGTTTTATGTCGGTTTGCATTCTTATGATAGCATAGTGGCGATATCAGTACAAATCATTAAACTGTATGTCATAATTATTTCATTTAAATGTATTTTACCAAGAAATAAGTTTGGAATGACGTAAGGATGAGTCAGCAGACAAGGAGTGAGATCGAATCGGGTCAACATTATCTGGTTGGGACCCGTCACATGCACATGGACCCTCCTACCTAATCCAGGTTAATAATAATCTTGATTCTCTGTTTAATTACCTTTAAAATTAAACACATTATTATTATTATTGAAATTAATAATTTATCTCGGATCTTTGGTTCCGACCATACTTATGAAGATCATGCTCACGACATAATGCATATGTTTCTCCAATTTTGATCTTCCTTGAGATTAGATTCCCTTTGCATTGTATTTTCTTGTTTCTTGTTAATTTGTTAGGGTTCCTACTCTGACATTATTTTTTGGTAAATAATTATTGGTGGGTTGGGAACTTATAGAAAAGGAAAAAAGTGAATAAACATTAGAAAAAGCATTTATTGATAATTCAAAATCTCTAATCGCTTTTGAAACAGTTTCCAACCTATTATTAATGGGTCCAAGGAAAGCCTCTTTGGCCCAATCCAATAACTGAGGATCATAGAGGCACATCAGATATGAGAATGAAGAGCATTTGAAAATTAGCATAATCCATAGAAGCTAATCTTCTCAGTGGTATCCGTAATAAGTTTTTTGAATGTCATTGTTTAGTGTTTTTTCTTTTATGCGATCTAAGGTTAGCATTAAATCGACATGCGATATGTTTAGATAACTGAGGCTCTGATGCTAAAAAAAACAGAAAGATATGCATAAAATCGACATGGTGATCTGATGAAAAAGTTGAGGACCCATGTTAAATTGATAAATTCCAAAAGAAACCTATATATGAGATAAGGTAAATAAAAATATCATATATGAATTAGTTTGGAACAACTGTTATAAAATATTATCTAATTAGAAGTATGCATTATAATCCATAAGAAATGGTAATGGTCGGTCACGAAGATGACCAAAACATGATTAACAAATACTATACAACATCACAAAACTTAACTAAAAACGTGAAAAAACTGAATTGAATAAACACAAGCTCACCAAGCCAATAAGAACATGCCACGTTATCAATCTGGTCACTAAATAACGACGTGGCTCGATATCATTGGATAAGTTACGCGACTGCCTAACAAGTGAGTTTACACATGATTAGTTAGAACCTCCGGAACGTTCTAGCTTCGTTTTTGCGGTGCTCTCTCGACCTTCTTATTTGGTTTTAGTTAAATCATCAAGAAACTTGTTCTCTGCTTCTGAATCTACATCGGATCTTGAATCTCGAATCGTACTCAAAAGCTTCGGATCTTCGAAACTCGACGAATATGTCTTCTCCTGGCGAGTGAGTCCTCCGTTTCTCTCTATCGACCTTTCGTTTGCTTCGATTCGATTTTGATCATTGTTAGTTGATCAGTGTTGTTCGTACCCGGAATTTTTGGATCCTTAGGGTTAAGAAATTTCATGACTCTAGCAATTTTCCTTTCGAATTCGTTTAGCTTGTATATGTCTCGAAGCATTAAACTGTTGTTTATCCTCAATTAGAGCGTAATTTTGCAACACCAAGCGAGTTCTATGACTTGGGTAAACGCTGTTTTAGTCTCTAGTTATCAAATTGCATAGTCATCATTTGACATGTTCTGGTTGCAAGATTATAGATGGATGGAATTTGTATGCCTTGATTTCATGATATCGCCTGTTACATATTTGGTATTGTTATTTGCAGATACTATAGCTCACTTCCACCAATAACTAAGGCTTATGGTACGTTGTGCCTTTTCACTACAATAGCCAAGCAGTTGGGCTTAGTTGCTCCTGTTCACATTGCTTTATTACCTGAACTTGTACTTAAGCAGTTCCAGGTAAATGAGATTTCTTTTATGATTCTTCCTTTCTCACAAAATGTGTGTGTGTGTGTGTGTGTCATCCTAAGTTCCTAATTCATCTTGCAATTTGATCTGTTTGGTGTTTTGCAGGTCTGGAGGCTGATAACAAACTTCTTTTTCCTCGGTGGTTTCTCTATTAATTTCGGAATCCGTCTTTTGATGATGTGAGTAACTATTTTTCACATATATATGCAGAAAGCTCAGTTCGCATTTATTGTAACATACTCTCTAAAATGATTTTGCAGAGCAAGATATGGAGTTCTACTTGAGAAAGGGCCATTTGAAAGGCGGACGGCAGACTTTTTGTGGATGATGATCTTTGGATCCTTGACTCTATTGGTATGTAAAACTCTCCCTTTCACTCTTTTCCTACTGATTGTTGTTATTGGTTCTTTGAGAACCCCTGTGTAGTATATGGTATGCCACAAAGTAGATAATAGCCAGTACACAACTCTTAAGATATCCTAAAAGCTGAGATAATCAAAAGTTCTCAAAGACTTTTATTGGGGTTGAATTTTTTCAAAGCGAGACAAGCTTTTGGGAGATGTTGCTCGTATACTTGTGAATCCGTGTGTTAAAACTCAAATTTCAGGTTTTATCAGTCGTGCCATTTTTCTGGACACCGTTCCTAGGAGTTTCACTTGTGTTCATGCTACTATATCTCTGGAGCCGAGAATTCCCAAATGCCAACATCAGCCTATACGGCCTTGTCACTCTTAAGGTATCAATTTTTTTTTGTAAGCTCATCCATATATATAAACCCACTCTTTCTTTAGTATATAATGTTAATGGTGAAACTTGTAATATTACTTCACAGGCTTTCTACCTCCCATGGGCAATGCTAGCACTTGATGTTATCTTCGGTTCTCCAATCATGCCAGATCTTCTTGGCATCATAGCCGGGCATCTATACTACTTCCTAACAGTCCTCCACCCTCTGGCCACCGGAAAAAACTACCTGAAAACCCCAAAATGGGTGTATCCTTGATCTCGATTAGTTCCCAAAGATTTACTCTCTCTTTTCGGTTGTTATATTGCTGAGATTCCTTGACATTCTCAACAGTAATAAACTTGTAGCAAGATGGCGAATTGGAGCTCCAGTAGCAAGTGTTCGACAAGCAGGTGGTGTAGGAGCAGCAGGACCCGGAGCTGGAGGAGGAGTAGGAGGAGGAGGAGCTTATTCAAGCGCGCGTGCCCCACCCGAGAGCTCGAACACAGCATTCAGAGGTCGATCATATCGTCTCACCGACTGAAAAAATCTTCTCCGGTTTCTTTGTTTTTAGTTGGGATCATCCCAAATCTTTTCCAAACAATGCCACTAACCAGATAGCTTCGTGTTTTTGGGCAGTACAGTTTTTGAATATATGACTTTGTAGGAAAAATCTTTTGAGGTTTTAGTATAATGTTGTATTCAAAATGCTTGGTGCCATTTTACGCATAATCAAATAATCGCATAATCAATCTTTTAAAGTAAGCTGGACTTTGACCCAACACTTTAACAAAAGAATAACACTAAACGACTCATTTTCTTTCTTTCCTTTTTCGGTCTAGCATTCATATTAACTGTACGTATATATATACAGTATAAGAGTTTGGTCGTAACAAGTTTTGATATCAAGATAAATTATAAAATTCGTGACATAAGAGTTTAATCGTAACAAGGTTGAAAAATTTATTGGTTGACTAAAAAAAGTTGTTATTGATTACGAGTAATAATCACCCCTTCCATAGAAATTCCGTTGGTGATCGTTATAAATAGGGGAAATCAGGAAAAGGAAGAAAGTGGACGTGTCAATTAGGGAAATAATGATGAAGCTATAACTAAGGCGAGACGTGAGCAGCACTAATTGAAATATCGACCCTTTTTTTTTTTTTTTAAATGTTTTGAGATTATATGTAGGGCTGAGAATTTGTCTATCTAATCCAACGGTTTGAAATCATTCTTCTTCGCTCCCCTCCTATTTATCTCAACGACAAAGTCCTCACAGTGCATATAACGCAGAGATTAAAAAACAAAGAAAGAAGAAAAAGAAGAAGAAGAAGGAGAAGATGTCGTGGCAAACTTACGTTGATGAGCATTTAATGTGCGATGTGGGTGATGGTCAAGGACACCACCTTACCGCTGCCGCTATCGTCGGTCATGACGGTAGCGTTTGGGCTCAGAGCGCCAACTTCCCCCAGGTATTTCATTTTAAAATGTCATTGTGTCTGATGTCAATCATGGATCTATTCGATTTGATCTGTGTTTGATCTCAATGTGATTTAGATCATGTTTTGATTAGATTAGATCAATGTTTGTAATCGGATATCTGGTGTGTGTTTTTCTATCTGTTTTGACGATCGATAGATTTGAGGGTATTCTTCTAGTTGGATCTAATGAAGTCTAATGGGAGAATTCCTTTTTTTCTTTCATTTGTATCGTTTGAAATGAAAAATTCCACATGTTCATTTTAATACACATATATATGTTTCGTTTTGATACCTAAACAAGCATATTTCGTTATCATATGTATTCCAGTCTCATAATTATCCAAAGCTTACTAGTTATATATACGTTTTAAACAAATGATAAATGTTGTCTCATGTATGGTAATCGTACTTTGGTCTTTGATAGTTCAAGGGACAAGAGTTCAGTGATATAATGAAAGATTTCGAAGAACCGGGTCACTTGGCACCAACAGGGTTATTCCTAGCAGGAGCAAAGTACATGGTGATCCAAGGCGAGCCTATGGCTGTAATCCGTGGCAAGAAGGTATAACCCATTCATTAACTTCATTATGAGATGTGACATATTGTTGGATGCATATATTTACTAGAGCTAATAGCCAATCCTGTTGGTGCCAAAGAACATGTAGAGAGGGGTGTGGTCATACGAGCATTAATGCATTGGATTTCATCAAAAGTTTGATTATTGAAGTTAAGCGTCTTTGAACTATTTGTTGTTTTGATTGGATAGGGAGCTGGAGGCATAACGATAAAGAAAACAGGACAGTCATGTGTGTTTGGGATCTACGAAGAGCCTGTGACACCAGGACAGTGCAACATGGTCGTAGAGAGGTTGGGTGATTACCTCCTCGAACAGGGTCTCTAGAATCTTCCATTGCTTTTACAATGTTCTACCTTCCACATGTTCTTTATACGGCCATTGTTTCCCTTTTTTGTTTTCCCATCGGGTGATTTGCATCTTTTTTACTTATATATAAGTTTGGGCTAATGGACCTTTAATGGTTTCTCCACATATCAAAATTTCAAGAAAACTGAAGCCTAAAGGCTTTTTTCTCTCTTTTCATTGGGTTCTTACGTATATGCATGTTTTGGTTGTTTCTCTTGCTTTTTGACAATTGCAAATTTTGTCTACTACATAAATGTACCGTATTAAGAATGGCAATCTAACTATCTACAGTATAAATATAATCAAATTCACAGAACCCCAAGAAGATTATAGACGAGTCTACAATACACTTTATTACTAAAAACACTTTCAACATTAACACACGCACTTAACACGTATTATCAAAAACAAATTCAACACTCATAATTTACAATAGAAAAAGTGATTTCATTCAGAAGAAGAAAAAAAACTGAAAAAGGTGGTAATTACAGGCAGAATTCATTGATCAACTTTAATCTTTAATAGGAAAGTAGTAATAATAGTACAATTCTGTCGGAAAATCATTCCCATCCCATCTGTCTTTATTATGTTCAAACAGCTCATTGCGATATAGAATCTCATTTTTTTCCCTTTACTATATTATTAAGATATAAAGAGATTTTTGTTATCTCTCATCAGTCATTTTGAATTTATACGATGCATTGCATGCACAATTATCTCTTAAGAATAGTATAAATTAAGTGATTATTTCTCTGTTCTCTTCCAATAAAACAGGGCGAAAATCTGAGATACTCCTCTAGACCAAATAATTAATCTACATACTCTCCTCTAATCTAGATACTCTCCTCCTTTTATTGAAAGGACGAAATTACCCCTTTACCAGGTATACGTAGTACAACTGGATACAACTTGTATCCAGTTGTACCACGTATAACTAGTATTACCAGTTGTACTAGTACAACTGGTATCCCTAGCCTACCAGTTATACCACATATAACTAGTATTACCAAGTATTACCAGTTGTACTAGGTATCCCTACCCTACCAGTTGTACCACGTATACCTAGTATTACCAAGTATTACTTGGTTATACCACGCATAATGGAATTCGAACCCGGGGGGCGCGCGCGCGCAAGCGTGCGCATGAAGCTCGCAACCACTGAGCTACTGTGTTTTTCGTTGAACACTTACCCATTTAATTATATTTAACCCTTATTACCCGGAATCAACCCTCATTAATGGTATTTTTGTCTTTTGACAATTGAGAAGTATTTAAGAATAAATTTTGAATCTGAGGAGTATCTCAGATTAAAACTCAATAAAAGGAAACAAAAGGTTTTTTTTCTTCGGGAAATTTTGAAGGTTTTATAAGACACATCTTTGATCTTTCTATTTCTTTGTTAAAGATTAAAGAAACATTATTGACAATGACATTTAGGAAAGGAGAACATTAATTGTAAAGGGTGGACCGAAATAATGGAATATTTTGTGTATGGCATACAATAAAAGAGCATATCCACCCTGTAAACAATTATGGCCATACTTCCATCTCTTCACTTTGATTTTGGGAATTGAAATCTCTAGTAGTATTATTTATTTATGTAAACTTAATGTGGTCAGCTTTGTCTATAGTCTATATATACTCCTTGATAAATTGATACGTACTTTTTTACCAGTTAAGATGTCACTGGACATATTTGGTCAAGACTAATTTGATTAACCACACATTTTTAGATATACTACTTGTATTGATCGAGCTATATATAACATGCGAGGTTTTACATGCTTTTCTATTTAACCTTGTTTGCAAAAAGTGAAAAAAACTGCATAAATAATGCAAAAAATAAGTTATCAATGATTTATATTCACACACAACATACTGTAAATATTTTTTTTTAAAAAAAAAAACCTACAAGAAACTTGATTCAGAAATATATAATTTACAAAGAAATACAGTAAATAAATAAATAAAAATATATTTATGGATTTTTTTCTAAATACAGTAGAAATTAAACTAGTCTTTTTCTTTTTGACTCGGAGATTTTATTATTGGATGCTTAAATCATTGTTATTAATTTAAAGCTCAAAGGTCTCCGAGTCTACGAACCGAAGCACGCAAGAGAAGAAGAAGAAGCAGCGAGAGAGAAGAAACAATCGAAGAAGAAAGAAGAGAGAAGGATGTCGTGGCAATCATACGTCGATGACCATCTCATGTGCGATGTCGAAGGCAATCACCTTACTTCCGCCGCCATCCTCGGCCAAGACGGCAGTGTCTGGGCTCAAAGCTCTACTTTCCCTCAGGTTTCCTTTCTTCTTCCATCTTTTCCGATCCTGAGTTAATCGATCTGATCCAATCGTCTATTTTAGGTTTTGCTGTTCTTGTGATCAGATCTGAGGAAACTTGGATCTGGTTTGATTTTGCTAGCCCTGACTTGTTCTCTCTGAAATCTGATTATCTCAATGATTGAATCAGATGATTAATTTGGTTACACACTCTTATCTCCTTTCAATTCATCTGATGATAAACAACTTTTCACCAAATTCTTCAAACTACAACTAAATTTGGGATTTCACTTGAAGATGAGATCTTAGGGTCATGAATTGTTGGATGATTTGCCTTTGATCAGTATTTTTGTATAACCGTGTAAAGGATTTGGTGTAATTGGTAGTATCATTGCTCAATTGGTTGAAGCTAATTGGCTTTTTTGTTCTTGGTTATGTTTTAGTTGAAGCCTGAAGAGATAGCAGGGATCAACAAAGACTTTGAAGAAGCTGGACATCTTGCCCCGACCGGGCTATTTCTTGGCGGTGAAAAGTACATGGTTGTCCAAGGTGAGGCAGGAGCCGTCATCCGAGGGAAAAAGGTAACCATGAAGACCATTTCATCATTTTGATTGAGAAAAATAATCTAGTAAGGATCAGTCTTTTTGAGTTTATGATCAGCAAGTTAAGTTCCAGCTTACTTCTTCCGTTTGCAGGGACCTGGTGGAGTCACTATCAAGAAGACCACTCAAGCTCTAGTCTTTGGCATCTACGATGAACCGATGACTGGAGGCCAATGCAACTTGGTTGTGGAGAGGCTCGGCGATTACCTTATCGAGTCTGGTCTCTAAATTCAAAATGCTTTAAACCAATTTCATTTCCGGGGTCTTCTTCACTATAGAAGCACCCTTCTGCCATGTATTATGATTTGATTGTTGTTGTGCATCAAACAAAGTTATACTCTTTTAAAAGAACAAATGAAACAATCATATTTGTTTTGGCTTTGATTCCCTTTATGATGGCTTCTATGTTTTTCTCTTCCTTGTACTGTATTTCGTAATGTATCTCTGGTTTTCAATTTGAGTAATGAAATAATTACGGTTTGGAATAAGAACCGAGTTTGTGAAGTGGCTTTGATCACTTGTTTTCGATCAGCTCATATAAATTTGAACTGGTTCAGGCTCTCGTGTGATTCGAAACAAACTGCATTTTGAACCACACAAATACATCACCAAGCTCGCCTTTTCAGCTAAGCGGTGGAAGAAATTTCCGGTTCAATAGTTCGGTTAAATTCTAGTTTAGTTCACTACTCAAAACTTCAGACAAAAGGAGGCAACAATGCGTCCATACACACTTGTCACCAAAGACTCACACAAACTACAAAACATGGCAACAGAACAGAGACTGCAACGGAAATCACCATTTGTCTGACTGCTTCATTGGTTGATGAAGGTGAAGCCAAGGGCGAATCGATGGCAGTTATGTTTCCCGAGATATTACCCGCCATCGTTTTGTTCATTCTGCACAGGTTACAACATCAGCAAATAAGATTCCTTCTTCTAATTGCATAGTCGCAAGATTGAGAAAACTAAGAGAGAGAGATAGAGAGATAACTCACCCGGTGGTAGCCGGAGCAATCATGTACAAACAGTTACCATAACCTGCAATTGCATTGACATTTTGAGAGCTCAAGTGAGATTACAATGGCTTCACATGACTCCATAGATTGTGTTTGGAAAATGTATATATGCAAATACTTACTAGGGTCCTTGTCGACTTCAACACTGACTCCTCCAAAGCTGCAATCTATGCTGCTTGCTCCGCTCTGTTGGTAATAAGTGTTGAATGCATACGATGCGTGTGAGAGAACAGTGTCTGGCTCAAAGCAAGGTTGATCTGGTTGAACAGCAGAACAATCAACATTTCCAGGACCGCAAGCCCAGTCCAGTGCGGTCTGCAGTTCCGTCACTGAAGCTTGTGAAGAAGCAATACACCATTTCTTGGTCCCTCCTCCTCCTCCTCCTCCGATGATAACAGTCGAGTTACCGTTGCTAATTGGACTTGAACCTGGACTTGGACTCGTACCAGTGGTTGAATTTGTTGGAGAAACAGGAGTAGTGTTTTCTCCCGTGAAGTCTAACGCGTAAACATTTGTTCCATTTGCATAGAACATACCCCAGTTTCTCTCGGATTCTATCCCGGGCTTCCGGTTCTCATTAAACAACGAGAATAAGTACACATCTATCTCTTCCCCAGGCTTTGCAGGAGTACCTAATCAAAGAAAACAAATCAGTTTTTATGAAATGTTTTCATCCATCTATGTATCTAAAGATCATAGCTTTGGATCATAAAAAGGTTACCTGGATCGCCAATGACATGGCGGATGAGGTTGGTATTGTAAGCCAGAGCGTTCTCAGGAGTTGCAGCTGTCTCTTTAGGTGAGCCTTTGCTAGGCCACCCCGACTCAGTGACCATAACCTTAATGGTCTTAAAGTTCATAGCCGTTAAGGCGAAATAGATAGCATCAAGCTGAGCATCAAACATGTTGGAGTAAAGCAAACCCGTGGAAGGATCAACGACCTGCGAAGATGACTCAAATAGAGCATACTCCAACGGAATCTTTTCAGTGGAATCTCTGTAAGCGTAATACGGATACAAGTCGATCATAAAGGGAGATTCATTCTCAACCAAGAACTCAAGCATTGGTTTCAAGAATGCAGCGTGCTTCTTGCTGAAAGAAGCTGATGAAGGCGGAAACGAGCGAGACAAGATAGCAAGGGAATGTGAGCTCGAGATCTTGATCTTCTTGTCCAAACCGGATTTCTTAAGAGCGGTGTGAATGTTTCGCATCGCAGGTAAGACTAGACCAGTAGCATTGTCTGGTGCTTCGGTTACTTCAAGACCGACTGAAATCGAAGTGATTTTGGTAGCTGGATAATAAGGGATGATGTTGTTGCTGAGCCAAGTATCTACATTGGATTGAAACTGAGCAAATGCAAGTAGATCAGCGTTAGGGACACCAATCATGAGCTTGATTCCAGTGTTTGCAAAAGCTTTGAGAACATCAATGTTGGCGTCATAGATTCGAACAAATTTGATGTTGAGATGTTGGATTAGCTCAGATACTGTGTTGGGACTCGGAAGATTATCAGCATTTCTTCCATAACATATCCCAATCTTGCTTGCCATACCAAAATCTGCAACAAAATTTCATAAAAGACATTGAGATTTTCCTTACAAATCCACAAAACAAGTCTTAAAAATGGCTGCTTTTGATTCTCAAATGTCGATTCCAAACACCTAAAAGTGGTCCAAAGCTATCAGATTCAAGATTTTCAGACAAGAACTACAGTGAAACAGAGATAAGACCCAGAACACAAAGAAAAAGCACCGAACTTTCAAATCGAGCAAGTAACAATGAAAAGCAGAAGAGAGAATCAGTGGTAAATGCAGACCCAAAAGAGGATTTGAGTAAAGACATCATACCAAAAAAGGCAAGAATGGAGACACAAATCCAGAAGATTAACTTCAGTCTTTTACCCATTTTCCTTCTCTCTGTCTTTCTCAAGCTTTCAACTTCACTCAAGTGTTAACTATACTCACTTGAACCCAGAAAAGTAACGTCGTCTCACTCTCAAGAACACTTAAGTAGGGAGCACCGACTTTTAGTGACGCAAAGAGAGAGAGGACACTGGAGGTGTACGTTGTGTGCTTTCTATATCAGTGTTCGGATTCCAGCTGAAAATATGAAATTGGGTTTATAGAAACGTCTCGATTCCGTGAATTAAGCAAGCATGTTTGCTCTCTCTCTCTCTCTTTGATGACTGTTTGTAAATTTACTGCTTCCGAGAAGAAACTCTTTTTTGATTTATGATGAAATAAAAATTATAAAAAAAACAAGAAAATAATAGTATAAAAGATAAATGGGTTCCAGTGCAAAGCGTACGTACAGACAGAAACCACAGTGCTCTGCTTTCTTTTTTGTTTTTATTTAACGGTCCAATCTCCACTCAATGCAATTTCTGCATTTACCAAAAGAAACATTTGGTCTGGCTGACTAGTTTGTAAGATTTTTATAAGTGGTTGATGAGAGCATATGGATTATGGAGTGTTAATCAAGATGATCTATTGTTTTTACTGATTGGAAATTGGAACAATGATTTTTGACAAAAAAAAAGAAATTGGAACAATGATAAGAACTTGAGCCACAAATATTTACAGTCCCTCGCTAGTCATATAAATTCGAGCATCGTGGAGATAGTATGATCACTGATCAGTATTGTCAATTCATGACATATTCCTTCTTTTTTGCTTTGAGCCTTTGAACATGCTGTTTTGTTCTTAAGACGAGCCTTTATTTTACTGTGTACCATAAATCACCTAGGCCACTTGTGTTGATCGTTCGGATCCAAAGTTTTCTTTTCGGATGTAATGTGTTGTTTTTACCTTTTAATTGATTCAATTTCTACTTGTGGATCATTCTTATTGTTAGTTTTTTTTTTTTTTTTTTTTTTTTTTTTCAAAATTTGGGCCACAACTGGCCTGGCCGGTCCATTAACCTAATTTCTACAATTAAATTGTAGAGTTAGGGATTCGATCCCTGGTGTGATGGTGTATGTCTTCTGTGGACTTATCATTTGCCACTAGACCAAGATCACTTCACTGTTAGTTTTCATACTAACATTTTTTTTTTTTGTTAATTAGCATTCTAAACTGCAACATACTTAAGATTAATTCTAATCATGAGTAAACCAAAAAAAGTTATAAACAATTTTAGTTGTTCTCTTCTAGTTATTTTCTCTCTCGGGGTTTGAGTTTAATCTTTTTTTTTATTATTTAAAAGAAATTTGGTTTAAAATAGGTTAATCGATGATGTCGGTTTTGGCCGCAACATAAGTTTTTGTTAATTCAACGCCTATATTAGTATATTTACAATTTTAAGTTTTATGAGGAAGAAAAAAATAAAGCTTTGGATATTATTTGAACACTGTGAAGTGATCTTGGTCTAGTGGCAAATGATAAGTTCACAGAAGACAGACACCATCACACCAGGGATCGAGTCCCCGACTCTACTATTTAATTGTAGAAATTAGGCTAATGGGCCGATCAGTTGTGACCCAAATGTTGACAAAAAAAAAATATTTGAACACATTGAAAAAGTACAAGTTTTTTAAATAAAGTTTACTCCTTAGCTATTCATATGGTATGTTTTCATTAATCAACAAAATCTAGAAATTTTTAGTAAACTCTTATAAATATCCTTATTGAATTTTATGGGTTTTTTTAAAAAAAAAAGTCCTTCGAACTGACATATATTAAGAAAGAAAATATAATCGTATCAACTATATCTTGCTTTTTTTTTATTTTTTTATTTTTTTGCAGCATTGATAATTTTCTTTATAAACCCTATTCATAATTTCTGCCTCCACCGGACCACCGCCGACAATGATCCACGAAGAAGAAGTTGAGCCGCCGCAGAAAAAGACGAAGCTTTCGCCGCTACATCATGTACTATGTCAGTCGTCGTTTTCGTCACTTTCAGACGAAATCGTTGTAGACTGCTTGGCACGTATCTCTCAATCGTATTACCGTTCACTCTCCCTCGTCTCCACAACGTTTCGTTCTCTCATCTCTTCTCAAGAGCTCTACGCCGCACGATCTCAAACCGGAACCACCGAGATCTTCCTCTATATCTGTCTACGGTTTCTCACCAAACGACGCTGGTTCAGTCTTCGTGTCAAACCTAATCGAAACCAAACCGATGGTACGGGGAGATCAAGTGAAAATCTCTTCGTTCCTTTTTATAATTCTCATCCATATTCAGATTCAATCGTAGCGGTCGGTTCGAAAATCTACATAATCGGTGGACACATGTGCATTAACTCTGCTCCGTCTTCAGCTCTTTGGGTTTACGACTGTCGTAGTCGCACGTGGGGCGATGTCCCTAACATGGAGATGAAGAGGAAACACGCGTCCGCATGTGTCCTCGATGACAAGATTTATGTAATGGGAGGATGTGATGAGGACAGAAATTGGTTCGAGATGTACGACATAAAGACTCAGACTTGGAAAACCCTACCGAAGAATCCTGACACTAACGTGAGATGGGGAGATAACATTCGAAAAATCGATGTGGTGGGAGGAAAGATTTACGTAAAGACTACGGATGAGCTTAAGGATTGGATTTATGATGTGAAGGAAGGTAAGTGGAGTGTTGCGGAGGAGCAGTTGAGCCTATTATGGTCGGGTTCTTGGTGCGTGATAGAGAATGTGATGTATTGTTACTCTTTATCTAGATTCCGTTGGTATGATTTAGAGGCTAGAAAGTGGAGAGATGTGAAAGGTTTGGAGGCATTGAAAAAGTACCGTAGTGCTAGTAATGATTCTCGTAATTGTCCGGTTGTATTAGTTAACTATGGTGGGAAACTCGCTATTCTTTGGGATAAATTTGAGCGGCCTGGTCGTAGCCGAAACAAGAATATTTGGTGTGCTATGGTTGCGCTCAAGAGATGCCATGGAGGTGCAATTTTGGGGAAGATTGAGTGGATTAATGTTGTTCTTACGGTCCCCAGGTCATATAATTTCTTGAGTTGTATAACCCTGTCGGTTTGATGACTCTTAGTCTGTTGTAGAGTCATCCTTTTGCTTTTAAAGCATGTGCTTTATTTTGTGTTGGCACAAATATAGAGATTTTGCTTTTAACATCTTAGATGACTTTAGCTGATAGTTAAACATTGCTTAGATTTGAATTTTGTATCGGTTTGAGATAGATTGTGACCATCTCTAAGCATTTGAGTATTTTCACTTTGAAGTGAAGTGAGATTCTCGTAAACTTAACCTATAATTTCATATAATCCTTGGTTAAAACTAGATTTACATGCAATATATATTGTGTCTTTAGATGCTATGATGCTTGGCTTAATATTTTCATTGTTCGACTTTGTGTTTTCTACTCTTCCTCTGTTTTTAACTTTTAAATATTCTTACATTTTTGTTTTTTTGGGTAAAATATTCTTACATATTGATGTGTTGTTGACGCTTCTTTCTTTGAATAGTTAGGAAGCTACTTAGGTTTACTTAACTACTGTACGTCTAAGCAAATATCACATAATTCAGAATTCGGATAAAAATGTAAGTCAAAAACACAATAGAGTTAGCGTCCTGAACAATATATTTTGATAATGCGATTTTGTTCTTCAATTTGACAGTTCATTATTTCCATATCTCAAAAACCATATCAACTTTGATTGATTTTCTAAGTAGATTTCAACCCGTTAGACTCTTAAAAGAAGAAAAAGCCATCTCATGAACAATGTCACTTCGTATACGGGTCAAATTCAAAACCCTGGCTAGAACATTTGCTAAATTGTATGTAATATGTATGGTTAGATAAATTTGATCATGGTGTCTGTTCTTCACTTGTTAATAGAGAGTGGTTGTTACTTGTTACCGCCTCAGAAACAATATCTATTTTCCGGTCACCAAATCCCGGATTTCGAGTAGGCTTATTCAAGTGTGGTTCCAAAATCATTTCCCTTCGATTGAGCAGCTCCTGATTAAGTTTTAATTAGCTCTATTCACATTTGCTTTCATAGCTGTGTTTTCTTTATTTTGCTTAACTCTTTCACAAACGCTATGTCTTCCGTATTTGCTGAAATAAAGTACTTACACACATTATCAGAAAACAAATTTATGACCTATATATGATTTTGTTAACTATATTCCTTATGTTATCAAGAAAAGGCAAAAAGGTCTTTTTATATGCTCATCGTATTTTATTTAACCCTAATCATTATTTTGGCTCCATGGCTACAATATCTGCCAACGATGATCTTCGAAGGCGAAGCTGAACCGCCGCATAAAAAGAAGACTCAGCCTTCTCCACAGCCATGTGATGAGCCGTCATCGTTTTTATCACTTCCAAACGAAATCATTGTAGACTGCTTCGCACGTATCTCTAAATCGTATTACCCTTCACTCTCACTCGTCTCCAAAACCTTTCACTCGCTCCTCTCTTTACCGGAACTCTACGCCGGCCGATCTGAAACCACCGAGATCTGTCTCTACATTTGCTTACGCTTACCTAAACATCCATGTCCTCGCTGGTTCAGTCTTTGGATTAAACCTAATCGCAAACCAACCAAATCGAGTGGAAATTTCTTGGTTCCGATTTCATCTTGTTCCGATTCCATTCCGACATCAAAGTCCACCGTTGCGATTGGTTCGGACATCTATGCAATCGGTGGAACTGTCGCACCGTCATCTGCCGTTAGGATATTTGATTGTCGGAGGCACACGTGGCGTGACGGCGCCCCTAACATGAAGGTTGCCCGGAGTAACGCGATGGCATGTGTTCTCGGTGACAAAATATACGTAATGGGAGGATGCCACGGATCAGACGAGTCCACAAATTGGTCGGAGGTATTCGACACAAAGACTCAGACTTGGCGACTAATAGCTAATGCTGAAGCTGATGCAAAGGAGCCTAAAGAAGGTACGTGGAATGTTATGGATATGAGGAGAATATTTTGGTGTCAATGGTGGTGGGTGATAGGTAATGTAGTCTACTGTCGCTCTGGCTCGGGGTATTTCATGTGGTATGACTCAGTTGGTAAAATATGGAGATATGTCCAAGGTTTGGATAGACTGGTTAGTTACAATTGTAGTAGATCATGCCGTATGATAGAAATAGTTAACTGTGGTGGAAAAATCGCATTTATGTGGGAAATGTTTGTTCTATCGGGTCGTTGTCCGAACAAGATAATTCGGTGTGCGATGGTTTCACTGGAAAGACTTAAAGGTGAGGTTTGTGGGAAGATTGAGTGGTCCAGTGTTGTGCATACATTCCCCAAGTCATATAAGATTTTGCGTTGCCTAGCTATTTCAGTTTGATAAGCAAGTTGCAAGTTTGTGAAATCACTGTTGTTTATTTTTTATTCATTTTCCTCCTCGCTACTATTGTTCTTTTAGTGGTCAGTATTGATCAAATAATGATTATTGGATTGTCGAAAATACTAATCCAGGAAGCTAAGGAATTTCTCATCTCAAACAAATCTCAACGTAGACAATTGATCGATTGATTGTTTGTGGAACGTACATATCAACCAAATCAGGTTTAGCTAATCATTTGTGAATTATATTTCTCACCTTTTGTTGAGAGTTGAAATTTGCAGAGCACATTCGTCTGTGATACACTTTGTCACGATGTAATTCAAACAAAATGGTATAACACAAATGAGCCAAATGACTAAATTCCGTAGCTTTGCGTATAGTTTTAATGACTAAATTTTTTTTTTTTTTTTTGGCAAAGAGTTTTAATGACTAAATAAGATCTCATTTGACAATATAACTGAAAAGTTTCTATAAAATTCCCATTTAAATACAAAAAGTGAAAGCACAATTTTAATTTAGTAGTGAAATAAGATTTAAAAAAAAAGATAATTACATTAGTAGTTAGATAAGATTTACTAAAATAAGATTTTCATTTATCTAATAAAATGAAAAATATTTCACTTGTTAATAACTGAAAAAAGTTCCTCTTTTTTGAAATAAATACAAAAAGTAAAAAATATGACTAATTTCAAAATTAAACTTTTTTAATACAACATATAAGTTTTTGTAATGTACAATGTTAAAGTAATTAAATTAAAATAGGGAACGTGTCGAATTGGGGTTAAAACTCATCCCAACTTAAAAAAATTCCGAGCAAGTCCAAAACACGCATCCTCCTTCCTCCGTCGCCGGAGACAGATTCTCTTTTGTCGCCGGAATTAACAGATTCCGTGTTTTAAATCAGCTGAACTGTTTCGTCCAATCGAAGGAGAGAAAGAATTTGGAATTTAGTCAATCGATGGGGAACAAAATCGCTCGGACGACACAAGTCTCGGCGACGGAGTATTACCTCCACGACTTGCCGTCTTCGTATAATCTGGTCCTGAAAGAG
Organism: Erysimum cheiranthoides; assembly: GCA_011420285.2. Classification (NCBI taxonomy): domain Eukaryota; kingdom Viridiplantae; phylum Streptophyta; class Magnoliopsida; order Brassicales; family Brassicaceae; genus Erysimum; species Erysimum cheiranthoides. Next base: position 17,752,942 of record CM022177.2, read on the forward strand.
GTTTTAGGTCGAGGAAGATTCTTAAAGTCAATCCAATGTAAGCACGATGAAGGATTGGTGGTTGTTAAGGTTTACTTCAAGCGTGGTGACTCGATCGATCTCAGAGAGTATGAGCGTCGTCTCGTTAGGATCAAGGAGATATTTTTGTCTCTAGAACATCCTCACGTCTGGCCTTTCCAGGTTTCGATTCGAATTCTCTGTCTTTGGCTTGTGTTTTAGTGATTCTTCGTTTGAATTTTATCTGGCTGCGACGAAAAAAGGAATGATTTTTGCAGTTTTTCTGTACTGATGCAAGTTTAATATCGTTGAAACTTTTTGAGTTGTGTCATGTCTGTTATCTTTAATGGAGTTAGTTGGTGGTTGATTATTCTTTTCCTTAATTGTTGGCAGTTTTGGCAAGAGACTGATAAAGCAGCATATTTAGTGAGGCAATTCTTTTACAGTAATCTGCATGATCGGTTGAGTACTCGGCCTTTTCTCAGTCTTGTTGAGAAGAAATGGTTGGCTTTTCAGGTTGTTTTCTTGCTCTTGCACCATTCTATTTGAGGCATATAGTTTTTTTTTTTCTTTTTTTCTTTTTGAAGCATACTGTTTTCTGAACTTTTGCTTGTTCTGTAGTTGCTTCTTGCTGTGAAGCAATGTCATGAGAAGGATATATGTCATGGTAAGCTTTAATAGTTCGAGAGCATATGATCCTCATGATGGTGCATTAAATTGATGTGTGTGAATTTGCATCCTTTTTAGGTGATATAAAGTGTGAGAACGTATTGCTCACTTCCTGGAACTGGCTTTACCTTGCTGATTTTGCATCCTTCAAACCCACATACATTCCTTATGATGATCCTTCAGACTTCTCCTTCTTCTTTGACACAAGGGGACAAAGACTTTGTTATCTGGCTCCAGAGGTACTATAGAACCATTATCAAAATTTATTCATTTTATTTGATCAACGTAGATCTGTCAAGTTTTCTATTGCACCTCTGCAGAGGATATTATCACTTTGTCTGTGGTGCGCTACGGTTGAATTCTTTCCATGTTTAAAGAAATTTTTGCTTAATTACAGAGATTCTATGAGCATGGAGGTGAGACACAGGTAGCACAAGATGCTCCATTAAAGCCGTCCATGGATATATTTGCTGTGGGGTGAGCTCATATACCATCTGTTTTTGTATCACTCTATCTGTTCAATGCTCCTAATGGTGCAAGCACACATACGTTTGGAAAATGAAAAAACGAGTTCTTACCTTAAGTATTGGAGTTGACAACATATTGTAATAGTTTCATATTAATGCTTCAGGTGTGTGATAGCAGAACTTTTTCTTGAGGGTCAGCCACTATTTGAACTGGCTCAGCTTCTCGCTTATCGTAGAGGCCAACATGATCCTAGCCAACACCTTGAAAAGGTATTTCCTATTGCATCTCTCTATTTCATTTTCTCTTTATGGGTATCAATTTTCTTCCCATCCCCATATCCTTCTTTCTTACAAAATTTTCACATCAATTCTCTTCATGTTCAAATAACGGTCTTTTCATCTCCCATCTGAGTGGTACATGGGACTTGTGACTTCTGCGGTTCTATGTTGGATTTTTTTTTGGCTGATTGTTCTACCTTTTGTTCTGCTCATATTTGTTGGTCTTTCTCTTCTTATTCGTTTCAGATTCCTGATCCGGGAATTCGTAAGATGATTCTTCATATGATTCAGTTAGAGCCCGAAGCACGCCTATCTGCTGAAGACTACCTGCAAAATTATGTGGGAATTGTTTTCCCAAACTACTTCTCTCCGTTTCTGCACACTTTATATTGTTGTTGGAATCCACTTCCTTCAGATATGAGGGTAACCATCACAAATTTCTGTTAACTTTCTACATTCTGCATCAACTTGCTTGATCTTTTTTTTTTACTTCATTACGTTTAGGTAGCAACTTGCCAGGGGATATTTCAAGAAATACTTAAGAAGATGATGGAAAATAAGCCAGATGATGAGATCGGTGTTGAGCCTCCTGTACCTTCAAATCCAGTGAGCGCAAGCAAGGTACAGGAAACTTTTGCAAATCACAAATTGAACACATCGAAGGACTTGATAAGGAATACAGTAAACTCTAAGGACGAGATCCTTTACTCTATTTCTGATGCACTCAAGAAAAATCGCCATCCTTTTTTGAAAAAGATAACTATGGACGATTTGGGTACACTGATGTCTCTCTATGATAGCCGTTCTGATACTTATGGCACGCCTTTTCTACCAGTAGAGGGTAACATGAGATGTGAGGGAATGGTTCTGATTGCATCTATGCTCTGTTCTTGTATCCGCAATATTAAGTTGCCTCACTTGAGGAGGGAAGCCATACTTCTATTGAGGTCTTGCTCTTTGTATATTGATGATGATGATCGCTTACAGCGTGTACTTCCGTATGTCGTTGCCCTGCTTTCTGATCCAACAGCAATTGTGCGGTGCGCTGCCATGGAAACTTTGTGTGACATTCTGCCGCTTGTCCGAGATTTTCCTCCTAGTGATGCAAAGATTTTCCCAGAGTATATATTTCCGATGCTCTCCATGCTTCCTGAAGATACAGAAGAGAGTGTGAGGATATGCTATGCCAGCAATATTGCAAAACTTGCTCTTACTGCTTATGGGTTCCTGATACATTCTTTCCAGTTGAGCGACGTAGGGGTTCTTAATGAATTGAATTCTCAGCACACCTCCACTACATCTGCTAGTGAGACCCCCAGTCATTTGCAAAAGGCAAATGGCAATGCACAGCTTGCACAGCTTAGAAAAACCATAGCTGAAGTTGTTCAAGAGCTTGTTATGGGTCCAAAACAAACTCCAAATGTTAGAAGAGCACTCCTTCAGGACATAGGGGAGCTCTGCTTTTTCTTTGGTCAGAGGCAGAGTAATGACTTTCTACTACCGATCCTCCCTGCCTTTCTAAATGACAGAGATGAACAGCTAAGATCTGTATTCTTTGAGAAAATTGTTTATGTATGCTTTTTTGTCGGTCAGAGAAGTGTGGAGGAGTACCTATTGCCTTATATCGACCAAGCTTTGAGTGATCAGACAGAGGCTGTCATTGTCAATGCATTGGAGTGCTTATCCACATTATGCAAGAGTAGTTTCTTGCGTAAGAGAGCTCTCCTTCAAATGATAGAGTGTGTTTATCCTTTGCTGTGCTATCCCTCTCAATGGGTGAGGAGGGCAGTTGTCACTTTCATTGCTGCGAGTAGTGAATGCTTAGGTGCAGTCGATTCTTATGCATTTATTGCCCCAGTAATACGCCCCTTTCTCAGTAGACTGCCTGCGTCTATTGCTTCTGAGGAGGGTCTACTTTCATGTTTGAAGCCCCCAGTCACAAGGGAGGTAGTTTACAATATCTTGGAAAAAGCCAGGAAACCAGAAGTTGTGGCGAGACAGCGAAAGATATGGTACAGTTCTTCACCTCAATCCAAAGATTGGGAAACTGTTGATTTGTTTGACAAAGATACTGGGGAGTTGAATTCAATAGAATGTGGGGCCGAACAAAAGCAAAGTGTGGAAGGAAAAAAACCGATTAAGAGTGCATCGAAGCAACAAGAAGTTCAAGGAAAGTATGCAGAAAAGGATGCTAAATTGAGAATCCCGAGAAACCCAAGACCCAATGCTTCTAGCACTATTGAGGTACGTGATACCTTGTATCCAGAGAAGTTACAGTTCTCTGGGTTTATGGCACCATATGTATCTGGTTTGAATAGCTTTATTGAACCAGAGAACATACCTCTATATTCCTTTAGCATGGACAAACGAGCAGCTACAAATCCTCCTGTGGCTTCTGAGTCTTCATTGCAGATGAACTCTCTGGGAATGGGTTCATTGTCAGTGCCATGGATGGATTCCATGAGTAAATCATTTAACTTGGCTAGTTCAGTCCCAGTGCCTAAGCTGATTTCTGGGTCATTCCATGTCGGTACCAATCCTAAACAATTTTACAGAGTGGTACATGAGCCAGAAAGCAGAGAAAATGATCAAATCTCCTCAGCCATCAGTAAATTTCAAGACCTCGGTGTATCAAGCTCCTCAAAAAGTGCTTCTGTAACTTCAGAAGATGCTTCTTCTTCAACAGAGCTTGTAGGAGAACCATCACTTTCAAGGACATCGGTCCCAGATTCAGGGTGGAAGCCTCGTGGAGTATTAGTTGCTCATCTACAGGAGCATCGCTCTGCGGTCAACGACATTGCCACTTCAAGCGATCATAGCTTTTTTGTTAGTGCATCCGATGATTCGACAGTGAAGGTGTGGGACTCTAGAAAACTGGAAAAGGACATCTCGTTTAGGTCAAGGCTAACTTATCATCTCGAGGGAAGCAGAGGGATGTGCACAACAATGCTTCGGAATTCAACACAAGTTGTAGTTGGAGCCTCTGATGGTGTGATACATATGTTTTCAATTGACCATATCTCCAGAGGCTTGGGGAGCGTAGTGGAGAAGTATTCAGGTATTGTTGATATTAAAAAGAAGGATGTTAAAGAAGGCGCTCTAGTTTCTCTCTTGAATTATACCGCTGATAGCCTTTCTGGTCCAATGGTAATGTATAGTACCCAAAACTGCGGAATCCACCTTTGGGATACAAGATCAGATTTAGATGCATGGGCACTTAAAGCAAACCCTGAAGAAGGATATGTGTCTTCTTTGGTTACAAGCCCTTGCGGGAATTGGTTTGTCTCTGGGTCTTCAAGGGGAGTGCTTACTCTCTGGGATTTGAGATTTCGTATTCCCGTAAATACATGGCAATACCCTATCATATGCCCCATAGAGAAGATGTGCCTCTGCTTTCCTCCTCCAAGCGTCTCAGTGTCCACCACTATGAAACCTTTAATTTATGTTGCTGCCGGTTGCAACGAAGTTTCACTCTGGAATGCAGAGACAGGTAGCTGTCATCAGGTAATGTTGTTCTACCATTATATTTCAACGGCTATTGAACCTTCTCGAGTTACGGCCTGTGGATTTTCTGTTGAGTTCGCAAGTTTGAATACGGATGTAGATAGTTTAATAGCGATGGAGGCTCAGTTTTGAATTAGTCCATGAAAGAAACTCTGTTTTGATAGATTAGACCTTATCATTGAGTTGGATACTGATTTTTTTTTTTTTTTGGTTTAAGAGTTGGATACTGATTTGGACTTGTAATTGAGCTGATTATGTTGGGATTTTGTAGGTATTGAGAGTAGCCAACTATGAAAATGAGTCTGATGTTTCCGAGTTTCAATGGAAGTTACCAAGCAATAAGGTAAATCCCAAGTCGAATCTTCGCCAGAACATGAGCTCCAAGTACAGAATCGAAGAGTTGAATGAGCCTCCTCCTCGTCTTCCTGGTATCCGCTCTTTGCTTCCTTTACCTGGAGGCGACTTGTTAACAGGTGGGACCGACTTGAAGATTCGGCGTTGGGATTACTCCAGGTCCTAATCTAAAACTTCAACTTGTCTTTCCATTTTACAATGAAACTTTTTGTCACACCTCCTGTGGATAATAAACAAAAACTGACGCAATTCTTGTTTTCTGCGTGTTTGGACCAACACAGCCCTGAGAGAAGTTATTGTATATGCGGTCCAAGTTTGAAAGGAGTCGGAAATGATGATTTCTATGAACTCAAAGCCAACTCCGGCGTGCAGTTTGTTCAGGTCTGTTGATTATATATTGCAGTTTTATAGATAAGCTTTTAATGAACTCTATCATGAAATTATGTTTGTGTTTTTCGCAGGAGATAAAGAGACGGCCTCTGGCGACCAAACTGACAGCAAAGGCGGTACTTGCAGCGGCTGCGACAGACACAGCAGGTTGTCACCGTGACTCAGTTCAGTCTCTGGCATCTGTGAAACTGAACCAAAGACTGTTGATATCAAGCAGCAGAGATGGAGCCATTAAGGTCTGGAAGTAAAAAAAACCGTGATGGTCTTTCGTGTACTGTACAGTGTTATAGTGTTTCTTATTCTACCGTTTCTCATTGTCACATGGAATGCTAAAAGAAATTTTTTAGCCTTGTATCATTTTATTCTATAAGCTTCTTTTGTACAGATTTTTCCAAATGTAGCGAATCTTTTCTTCTTTTGCTTTCTGATCATCAAAAAGCGTATATTTACTTCAATTATATGGTGAGACATAATACATGTCAGAAAGATAACTTTTATCTCTCGACAAAACTCTAATTCATATTTTTTCACACCATATTACATAATTTTGGAATTTATATAAGCACTTCCCATTACAATTCTAACTCAAAAGTATAAATCAAATGAGGAATACATACTTGGATAGGGATTAAACAGTTAATATAGAAATGCTATCAGGTTGCAAATTACGATTGAGAACATCGATTGGAAAAACGAATATGGTCAAAAGTCGATTTGATTGAAAAATGACTGAGAAAATTACATCGTCAATAGATAAACCAAAGTGATAATATCTATTACAAAACGGATATTGCAGAATTCGTACTAACTAATAACTCAAAACACCAAAAAGAAAAAAGAACACTTGAACACAAAACGAGAAAGCAAAGTTTGCTACTTCTCAGACGAGTTGGGTCCTCTCTTAAAAAGGAACACTTAAAATGGTAAAACATGGAACTTCCAGAGTGTGTTGATGATCATCATCTACTTCTCAGATGAGTTGGGTCCTCTCTTCTTGCCAAATCCAACAACTGAAATGAATAAACAAAGAGTAAATTACTTACGTACCAGTTTGCTAGTGGCAAAGTTTTATCATTTTCTTGTGGACAAGAGAAGATAGATTCACATTCAAGTAAAGTATAGCTATTGGATGGAAAACAAAAATAGAGGAACCAAAATCTTTCATGAATAAAGAATCTATATCCTAAATCCAAACGAGTGAATCATATGAATCAAAACAGAGACTGATACGCTAACATAACTTAGCATATATCCTACAAAATCATATGAAACTGTATAAGGTTTACCAAAACTTAGCTTAGACTAATAACACTGAACAATTAGCACTTATGCGTTATAAAGCATAACAACTAGTATCGATTGGATTAAACAATCATGATAAAACCAAGAGACACTAGCTCAACTTACTACCAACAGCAGATCAGAGATCTAAAGGAAATCTCAAGTCTAACAAGTGAAACGTAATATATTTACCGGCGGTGACGAAACGGCGATTGTGTTGAATCCTTTTGTGGGCACGACCACGTGGCTGCTTCTTCTTGTCCTGTTTCGCCACTTTCGGTGTCTGACCTCTCACCTTACCGGCACGAGCCAATGAACCGTGTACCTTACCTAAACAAATCAGAGACAAAAGCATCAATAATAAGCAACAACGAAATCGGACAGAAAACTTCGAAAATCGAATACAAAATTTACCCATGATTGATTACGAGGATTCTTCTGACGACGGAATTGGAGCTCTCTCCGGCTAGATGATGCTTTAAGGTTCTCTTCTAAGCGATTAGGGTTTTCTGTGAGTGATATTTAACTGATGCAGGACCATCTGTAAGGGTAAGGCCCATTCGTTATTTATTATTGGGCCTTTTCCGTATTGACAGTCCTATGGACTGATAATAGGCCCAATGGGCTTTGGCAAAAACTGTCTGATTTTGCCACGTCAGCTTAGTATTCGTGTACGCTCACGTTCACTGTTAGCTACGATAAACCCTTTCACTTCATCTCTTCCCAAAACCCGTTAGCTCTAAAGTAAACTACTTGCAGGCTTAGAATCAGAGAGACTCAGAGGTTAAGTGAAGAGGAAGAAGACTAAATAATGCTCAAGTTTCAGTGCTTTCTTCACCTTCTTCAGCCTTCTATGGCTAATAACAACAACCACTCGAATCTTTGCCTCTACAATTTGGCGCCGTTTCGTGTCACTGGCACAATTTCGGTACCGAAGGTTCAGGAGGTACGTGAGAATCGGTGTAGGAAGAGTGGAAAGTTGCGAGTTAATGGTATAGGTCGAGAAATGGAAGAAGATGTGGAAGGATTCGAAGAAGATGAAGAAGGAGAAGATGAGTTCTCGGCGAAGAGGAGAGGCGTTTACGGAGCGAAAAAAGAGGATATAAATTACGATAAAGACCCTGAATTCGCGGATATCCTGGGAGATTGTTTAGATAATCCAGAGAAAGCTCAAAAGAAGGTAAAAAAGTTTATATCTTTGATCAAATGAGAAGCTTGTTCAGCTCTGATGAATTGATGAAGTAGAGTTTGTTTGATGTGGGATTGAAGTTTTGAGCTGAAACTTAGAATAACCTTTGATTATTGGGTCGATTTTGATTGTTATTCTGAAATGGGTGAGTATCAAATGAACTCTTTATAGATGGAAGAGAGATTGAGGAAGAAGAGGAACAAAATTCTACACACTAAGACTGGTTCAGCAACTTCAATGCAGGTGTCGTTTAACAAGTGAGTGGCCTTATATCATTTCATCTCGTTGCTTTTCAAGTTAAAAAGGGGTTATATTGTGATTTCTCTTGGTTGATTTGGCTTGCATATTTGATCTGATTGATAAGTAGTTGTTGATATCACTGCCTTGTTCTTCTCATTGTTTTTTATGCTCTATCGACGTCTATAAACTCTCTCGGTTTTGCTGTTTTGTAAGATTTGAGTACTCGAACTCATACATGTGGTTGGAGTTTTACAACGCACCGCTGGATAAAGACATAGCGTTGATCTCTGATGTAAGCCGCTCAAACTACATATTGGCATTTCCTATACTAATCTGAGAAGATAGGGAAAATCCGAGCAAATCACTTGTTGCTTTGTTTTGATGGCTATAATCTTGCAGACAATCCGTTCCTGGCATATCCTTGGACGACTTGGTGGATACAACTCCATGAATATGCAAGTATGTATGTGCTTGAGAGAGTACAAGCATTTATCAATTCAGCTTCCTTTTGTTAAATCACAATATAAGCATTAAGCTGCTTTCTCATTTGTCCATTTCATGTAGTTATCACAAGCGCCAATGGATAAGAGGCCAAACTATGATGCTATTCTTGGAGCTAATGTCGAGCCCACCACATTTTATAACATTGGGGATCTTGAGGTCCAAGACAATGTCGCTCGAATATGGTGATAACTCTTATTATCCTAAAACACTAAAAACATTTTTCTAAGTCTTGTGGCTTTAGAATTGGCAAACGTTTGTGGCTTCTGCAGATTTTCTTAACGTAAATGATGGTTTTGATAGGCTCGATATTGGGACCTCGGAGCCGTTGATTCTCGATGTTCTGATAAACGCATTGACACAAATCAGCTCAGAGTGAGTTCAGTTCTCTCTTATCTGTCTATAAACTGAGAAACGCTTTTGAGTTGGAGAATGGTTCAATGTGTGGAAGCTCTAACGTTGGATTTTGTGTTTGTGTCCAGTTATGTCGGGATAAAGAAAGTTGTGTTTGGTGGATCTGAGTTCGAGAGCTGGAAGGAGAATTTAAAGTCCGAGGAAGCTGGTTTCAAAGTCCACAAGATTTAGCATGTTCTTGACTTTGTTTCAAAGACTAGAAGACTTATCAGTCTTAACTGTCCTTTGATTTGTAGAAACAGCTTTAAGATTATAGTATGATATATAGCTGGAATGAATAATTAGTTTGTTACTATGGACAAATTGAAATACATCATTCTTTAGCTTGAATGTATGATTAGTTTTTTAGTCATGGACAACTTGGAAGACATGGACAAAGGCAATTGATTAAGAATTAGATAAACCGTAATCTTATAAATTACTTTTTGTTGATTCATTTTGTGAAAAAAGGATGACAAGGGATGGTGGTTCAAGCAAAAGTCTCCACTGTTCAGGAAAAATCTTAACCTACATGCTGCTGTCTGAAACTCTCAATGGCTCACAACAAGCTTCTTAGAAGTAAAAAAATATTCATTTGTTGGTGAATTCTTTAAGCCTGTCTGTTTCTCCTCTTAGGACCAGACTTGGCGACTCTAAGACCTTTGCTGATAGCGCTGAGCCTAGCAAGTGCTGCCTTCTTCAAATCAGGCCTGTAGTAGTTGTCCACCACCTGAATAGATTCAGACAATTAATCGATTAATACTTAAAAGGACAAAATCAAAAAACAGAAGCAAATATGAAAAGGTGCACAAAAGAAAGGTTTATCTCAGAAGCCAAGCGTAACAAAAATATTTCATAGAAGAAATACCCCACAAAGGAGTATTCCTTCTTACGTGTTAGCTTTCTCATCACTGATCAAAACTGAAAAAAAAAACCAAAGTAATCTCAAATTCCAAATGTTTATGCTTTATATTAGCTCAGAAGCCAAGCGTAACAAATATATTTCATAGAAGAAAAACCCCACAAAGGAGTTGTTCCTTCTTACGTGTTAGCTTTCTCATCATCGATAGGAAAAATGCAAACTAAATGTAATTTCAAATTCTAAGTATGATCATGCTTTATCTTATTATTAGCTCAGAAGCCAAGCGTAACAATTATATTTCATAGAAGAAGTACCCACAGATAAATTTGACAAAGAGAAAAAAAAAAAACACAGACAAAATCACTAAATTGAAATCAACAGCTAAGAGTTTAGCTCAGAAGCCAAGCGTAACAATTATATTTCATAGAAGAAATACCCCACAAAGGAGTACCTCTTCTTACGTGTTAGCTTTCTCATCACAGCTCAGAAAACCAAACTATTATCAAACTAGTTCATTAGAATACTTATCCACAACATTTACAAATATCACAAACATGTAAAGTCGCAGAAAAAGCAGACCTTTTCAAAAACCTAATGAGCCTAAATCACATATGCAACAAGACCCAATAATCATGCCAAACAAACATTGATCTTAAAAAATTGAGTAATACCTGATTGGCAACAACTTTGGTCATCCTCGGGAACTCCTTCTTGAGGAGAGACTTGTTAACAGAGAGCTTAGGCTTGTTTTGTCTCTTGGTCTTGGTTGTTCCGAGTACCACAGCTTGGTCCTTGTCAGCTGCTTGAATGGTCACAGTCTTTTTGTTTGCCAATCCTGATATCATACAAAAAAGACTCAAAATTTAAGATACTAATACAAATCCAATCAAACCAACAGTAAGTAACCAACTAAAAGATACAGATACAATTCAAGAAGTTGTTAATTTTCCCAATTACATTTTGATAGACATTAACGGACAATAACTTGTATTCAGATTAGATTTAGAGGGAACAACAGTTGAAAATTACCAGAGTGCTTGTAAGAATTGATGTTGACGAGGTTGTTGCTCTCTTTGCTGAACTGAACCTTAGCGTTACCTCTACCGAACTGTTTCACCAAGAAGCAGTTGTTTCTCTTTACGATCTCCCAGATCAGCTGTCCTGGAACTGTTGCCATTTCGAGCTCCTTCACTAATTTTTCAAAAAGAAAGTTTTTATTAACTAAAAATAAATATGAAGCGATCGATCAAGGGTTAGAACGACCAAATGGTTGATAAAGCGATGATTCAAGCTCACCTTGATATTCGCAGACCTAGATGACGGCGGAATAGAGAAGAGTAGGAGACTCGTGCCGGAGTTAAGTTATGACGATGAGTTCATCATATATATACTGTCTCTACAAAACCCTAGTTCTGTTCTGTGATGCACTTATTCTCTACGTCAATTATAATTAAACGAAATCATTTATCAAATGGGCGTTTGGTCTAGTGGTATGATTCTCGCTTTGGGTGCGAGAGGTCCCGAGTTCGATTCTCGGAACGCCCCTTTTAACTTATCCCTTTTCCTGAAAAAAAATTGGGTGTCAAATTTCTTTTGTGTGTTCACTCTTTTTCCAAATAACTTTACATCCTTCACATTAAACTGGATTGAAAAGATTACAACAAGCACAATTTTCTGGTCAGAGAGGCAATCCACATCCAGTTTTATAATTTATACAGTGAACCGATAGATCTTACATGGTGATTAACTCTTATATTAGTACACAAAACTCTATAGGAAAGCTTTTTAGCTTACAAGTTTCAGCACAACATATGGAAAAATTCAACACATCAAATCGAGTTCTTTGTTACCATCATCATCATCATCACTAGTATATACAGAAGAATTCAAGTTCCAGACTTGAACGTTAGGTCTTATGCGCCATAGGAGACCCACATATCTTCACTTCCTTCAGCCCACATTCCCCATTTCCATCTCACTCTCGGGTTACTCATCATACATGCCGAGATCAGACTGGTTCTTACTCTAGGATCTTTGTCCTGGTGTATCATCAGTCTCATGTTTGTCAGGCCTCTGTAGTTATTTACTATAGACCTGATGAAAGAAACTGTTGGATTAACATCGGTATGATCTGACATCTGAACACGTGCTGTTATCTGCTTCAGGCTATCAGTTCCCTTCATATGTACTAGGCCTTTGCTTTGGAAATTGGTTTCGATAGCCGACCAAGTCACAGGACTCAAACTAAGAGATATGATGCCAGGGAATGCTTTGAGGAATGTTCCCAGTCCAAGTTTTAGCCTTTCAGATTGTTCTATAGACTTGACTGAATCCACTGCAAGCTTTCTGATCTTGTTGCCAAAATGGATGTTGTTGATTAGTCTGTACATGTCAGGAGATATGAGCTCTAACGTATTCAGATCTTGAAACTCTGCGAAACTAACACCTTTCACGTCCTCTATAGAAAGATGGAACTTCAACAACTTGGGTGTTTCGAGTAGAAGAGATTCGGGTTTGTTGCATTTCAGCTTGAGTTCAAGGAGGTTTGGCGCCACTATAGCCAAGGAAAGTGCAGCATTCGACACAGTCCAATGACAACTCTTCAGGTGCAGGAAATGGATTCTCGGTTCCTTAAGTCCTCCAACGCCAATCAAATTTAGAACTTGAAGAAAAGGGAAACAATCATTGATCTTCTCAAGATTCTCATCATCGAGTCTGATGAACTCGAGTGTCAAATGTCTGAGATTAGGCATCTTGTTCAGGCCAACAACTGAGAGCCAAGCATTCTTCACCTCTAGTTTGACTAACTTACTACCTGCAAGATAGACATAGACTTAATATAGTTACTATCAATGATCCCAATTTGGTATCCTGTTACTACTACAGATACATGAAAATTTCCCTGAAAAGCTGAAGCACATATGCTAACATTCATCAAACTGCGATGACTCATTCCTAAAATAAGAAACGTTCAATTCGCCTCATTTATGAGCTTATCAGACTACATAACCTTAACTACTTTTCTTATTTTCTGAGAATGAGATCATATATTAGCATCATCATCGTCATCTATTCATAGGATTTTTTTGAACACTCTTTAAATTCCAAAGAATCGAAGATTGTTTCCTATCAGAAACTCATTGCAGACGAATCAGATATTATAGGCAAACGAATCCAATGATGTTATATCAAAAACTCACAGTTACAAGAAATGAGCGCCAAAATATCCGACTTTCTCCAGCAGGACTGAATCCAGAAATCTGAAATTGACAAGATCTCCAGGTCTTCACGAACCCTAGGCAACCACTCCTCCACGAATTCGAAATCGGTGAGGTACAATTCTTTGGAATCATCATCATTCAACTCGTCAAACGACATTCCGCTAAGCGCCTTATCGACTCCGAGTGAGATCGAGCGAATGTTACAAGCATCCACGATTAGGCTCCTAAAGATCGTCTTGAACGGTGTGACGGCGATGGACCGCGATTTCAAGTACCGAGACAAGGTGCAGATGAGATTCACGGCTCGAACCTCTCGCGAAAGCGAGTTTAGTGTCTTGGAAGCGAGTCGACATCGAGCTAAGGATTCGGAATCGTTGAGCCGACTCAGAATATTCACCAATAGCTCTGGAGGTAACTCGTCCATGCTGTTTAATTTGGGAATTGAAAATGGAAAACGAAGGAGAGAAGGAAAGTTATTGAAATTTTAAGGCTAAGTACGTGTGGATAAAGCTCGCACGTGTTAACTGTAAAAGTCTAATTTACCCTTATGATTTCTGGAAAATAACGAAAGTGTCACATGTTGAGGAGAGTAAACCCTTATTGATGAGTTGTTCTTAAAATTTGGGTTTTTAGATTTCTCCGATTTGTGTAGCGTCGGAATTTTCGACCGGAGTGAGAGACAGAGAAATGGGGAGGAGGATTTTGAACGATGCATTGAGGACGATTGTGAATGCGGAGAGACGTGGGAAAGCTTCAGTGGAGCTCAAACCAATCTCTACCGTTATGTCTTCGTTTCTGAGAATCATGAAGGAAAAAGGTAAAATTTTCTCCTTTTTCTCCCATTTTCAATCTGAAGTTCGTCAATTCATCGACACGAGGTTTCGTTTTTCATTTCATCTGTTCACTGATGACATTGTAGAGTGAAGGATCTAGCTCTGTGATTTAGTTTTCGTTTAGAGAAGAGCATTTCTGGTGTTATTGGTTAATGGTGAAGCTATAACTTATTGAAATTTGAAAGTTTATGTTTTTGCTTCAATGAAGAACTTCACTCTTCTATGCCTTTCCTTCATTTGGTAAGGTGAACTAAACGTATGATGCTATCAGTGGTCTAAATTACTTTTATCTGCTTATATATATATACCTTATATCAGTCTAGGAATTCATATTCAGGTTGGTAAAGTATTGTTTTGATAGATAAATTTGTTTATGGGTCACATTTCTAGATAGCGATTTCATATGGTTATAGTTGTTAATAAGTTTACATGTTACAGAGTGTTTGTTGGAATCAGCTTGTGTCTACTTTACAAAATGTTATGTTAATGTTAGGTTATATCAAGAACTTTCAAGTCTATGATCCACATAGAGTTGGTAGAATAACAGTTGATCTGCAAGGGAGGGTTAATGACTGCAAAGCTCTTACCTATAGGCAAGACGTTAGGGCAAAAGAGATTGAGAAATACACTGAACGCACACTTCCAACACGTCAGGTTTGTTCATTTTCTCTCTTCCTATCCAGAAATGCAGCTAAAATAGCATTACTTTAACAGCTTAACCTTGTTTGATTTGTTCCATGTAGTGGGGTTATGTTGTAATCACAACTCCGGATGGAATTTTGGACCATGAAGAAGCAATTAAAAGGAATGTGGGTGGTCAGGTTCTTGGTTTCTTTTACTGAATAGCTTAATGGCAAGAGACTAGCGTGAAAGAATTCGAAATAAGTTTGATATTTCAATCCTTAGAACATCTTATTCTTGTGGCTTTCTGTTTTAGTGTCTTGCATTGTCTTTGAACAAACTGGCACTGAGAGAACACATTTGTTGTTAAATTTAAACATCTTGTTATGACAACATTTTCTTTAGTTTAAATTCAGACGAGAAATGTGTTCTTTCACCATTTAAGCTATCAGAATAATCTATATACAGACTGCAGACAGGTGTAACAGTTCTATACTTCTATTATTATCAATGTAATAAATATCACTGTTCGTCCACCAAAATAGAATGGAGAATACACCAATCAAGATTTTATCCTCGATTTGTTAATCCTATATACTCAATATTTATGACACCAAAAAGACAATAATCTGACAGTATGTATATGGCAAGGGAACCAGACATGTTATACAAAACAGATGAAGTACCTCACGGCAAAAAAAATATCCTCAGGATACGCAAATTAAGTTTCATCTACAAGCAAACAATCAAACAAAAGAATAAGAGCTAATATAAATTTATATAACAATGAATATGAAGAATATATCAACAGACGGGAGAGATGAGCAGAAATTCAGCGACGACGAGCTCCGAGCTTGGCAAATATGTCGTCGTAATCTGGGAGCTTGGGATGAACATGGCTAGCTTTCTCCTTCGCCGGAGTTACTGGGTCAGGTGATGTCACAGTTTTGGGAAGAGAGCTTGAAGAAGAAGCTAACCCTTCTTGCTTAGCCTCTGGAAGAGGTTCTCGATAGTGAGAGACTTTTTCAGTTTTTGGAAGAGAGCTTGAAGAAGTAGCTGATCCTTGTTGCTTAGCCGCTGGCTTGGCCTTTGGAACTAGCTTTGGAGGAGATTCTTGATCCACAGAAGCTTTGTCAGTTTTTGGAAGAAAGCTTAAAGAATAAGCTGATCCTTGTTGCTTAGCCAATGGCTTGGTCTCAGGACACAGCTTTGGAGGAGATTCTTGATCTTGGGAAGCTTTGTCAGTTTTTGGAAGAGAGCTTGAAGAAGAGGCTGATACCTGTTGCTTAGCCAGTGGCTTAGCCTCAGGACTTGACTTTGGAGGAGATTCTTGATCATAAGAGACTTTATCAATTTTCGCAGTAACCAGGGATGATCTTCTCTCTTGGCCCTTTGTTCTTCGTGAGATGGAAATAGAAGGCTTGGTTTGGGTGCGTGCAGCATCTCTCCGAACTTCTTTCTCATCTTCATCGTCACTGGATATTGAGTGGAAGTATGAGGAAGAAGCAGGGGTGGTCTTGTGGGTCCTCCTCCTCTCTTGACTTCTGGTAGAAGCTCGAGTCGGGATTTTTTCCTCCGAGTCCTCATGGCTAACACGCGAATGTAGATTTATGGGCCGGGTTCTGGATTCAGTTCTTTTATCTTGATATCTGACAGAAATTCTCTCCCGAGGGTCCATCTCTGATTCATCATCACTAGAAGATGAATTTGGAGGTATAGAGCTTGGTCTTTTGTCCGTGTTGCTTGCTTTTTGAGTGTAAAGTTCTTTCCTGATACTGCTAGAAGAAACTGTCTGCAAAGAAGAAGACCTCGGCGGATCAACCTCTGTTGGAACATGCTCTTTTACAGAGTTAGACCATATCTTGTCTCTTGGTGGACTCATTCCATACGATGGGAGAGTCGTTTCATTCTTAAGTCCACCGGCTAGAGGTCCAGACCTAAGACCACTGGGAGTCTCTGTGTCGGATTCTTCCTGTATCTTGGAATCATCTCCTTGGTCTTCTGTGTCTGAGGGGAAAAAGTAGCGTCCTAGATCATCAGGAACTTCAGACATTGGGGACTTATGAGATTTAAGCTCCAGCTTTTCTTCTACATGTCCAGAAATTTTTCCTTTGTTTCTCAGATTGTCTTCTTCACTTTCAGAATCTCGGTCATAGTCATCAAACATTGCAGACGGCTCAAGCTCATGCAGAGAAGCTGGAGGACTTGTAGGACCATCATCAAATATTGGAGAACTTGGCTTCTCATTTTCAAGAACCTGTGAGGTTGAGCTGGGTTGTCCCAGAGACCTATGTTCTTCGACACTCCATGAATTTGTCTCTGTTGGCATATGATCAGGTGTTTTGCTGCTGCTACCAAGTAATGAAAATCCTAATCCTTCTTCTGGTTCATCGTGATAAGCATCTTCTGTGTCAAATTGAGGTTTATCGAAAAACGAGCTATAGTCATCATAAGCTGGAGCAACAACATTAGGACCGTCCTCGTGACTAACAGTGCCCTGAAATCGGTTTTCCTCCAAGATGCTCGGTGAATCAATATGGTCCAAGGCAGTGGCATCATTGTCATCAGAAAACTTGCTTGACTGTGAATGTGATGAAGCTCGGCTTGACTGTTTTTTAAGTAGAACATCTTCCGAACTGCTAAGGTTTATATCATCCATACTTGGCTGCTTCTTCTCTCTACCTATTTGATCAAAGGACTTGTTCGGCCTCATCTCCGATGAGTTCTCCCGAGAATGACCACTCCTCCATGAAGCCTTTTCTGATAGCTCATCAACAGTCTTATTAGACGACTCCGCCCTAGTAGTAGATTGATCTTCTTGCCTGTTACTGCTTCTTAACATGTCGTCTTCAGCAAGACCTCCGCTTTGCACATTTGAGCTACTACTATGTCTTTGTGGGGGATTGTTTCTTAAATTGTCATAAGAGGATGAGTTCCGCGACTCTGTTGAATTCTGCATCGCCATCATCCTTTCTTTACTTGAAAGCTCAGCCGCTGCACGTGCAGCAAAACTCGCTCTTTCAGCTGATTCAGCAGCTGCACGTGCAGCACTTGTAGCATCAACAAATTTCGTTTCCCATGGAGATGAATCCCCATGACCTGGATTTGGATGTCTATGTTCTCTGCCATCAGTTGTATCTCCTGTATATAAAATGACGATTTGTTTTTATCTAACTCTTCAACACAACAAAGAACAAAGAAAGAACAGAAGGAACATCAAACAGAGACTGTCTTTTTTAATTAAAAAACTAACCAGAAGGTTTCGGATCTTGATGATAGTGATCAGCTGTCTTCCCAATGTTGAAATCAGAAGATATAGTGCCATGTGTGCGGCTTGAAGATCTCCCGTCATTTGCATATGAATTCTGCGACACATTGACAGTAGCTGGAGCATGGAAAACTGGAGGTTGATTGTTAGGGATTCTTGAAGAATCCGACTTTATACCAATCGTGGACTGAGATGAACTTGCTCCACTCTGCTCAAATAAATTGAAAATGCTACTGAGGAATTAACACTGAGGCAATGGTGATCAACAGTATTGAACTGAAAATGTATTACTAACCAACGAGACGATTTCTTTTGGATCTGATTCAACCAAAGATTCTGCTTCCCAAGTTACATTATGCTGCGTAGCAATCTCCGTCAAAATTTTGATCTTCGTTGGACCATCAGGAGCTTTAACAGACAATTTATCCACCAACTAGCATTTAAAAAGAGAGTATCATAAGCAAGCATAGCTCTCTTCTAAAAACAACGGATTAGACAAGAGAACAGGCGCAACCACTTACCAAGCGACTCACACCAGAATCCGGTTGCAAGCCAATAGCAGCGGAAACAAAATCTTTTCCATACTTTGCAGAGAAATGCTTAACAATATCTGAGAGCTCCGTGACATCTGATAACCTTTGGGAAGCATATAAGACACTCGTGACAGCTTCTTTAAGATCATTAGGGCAGGTCCTGAAGTAAAATCACAAACAATAATCAACACATAACACACAAAAACACACACACAAATGTGTACAAGGTTCTTACTTTTGTGAGTCAATCACACCCAAACGAACAACAAGAAGTTCACAATATATGCTAACAAGCTCATAAGCAGCCACTGTCTTCTCTTCTCTAACCACATGCTCCACCTAAGGAAGAACGATCATTTCCACAATCCATGAGTGAAACACAGATTCATTGATGTGTTTGATAATACTATGAAATGCATGCAAACTCAAAATCATAGACTTTTTTACCAAAAAGATGAAATTTTGATTGCTTACATACCCGAATTTTAGCCGTCTGGGTTTGGCCGGACTCAAGCAATTGAGCCAATTCTCTCCTTAATTGCTTTATCTGTGTATCCTTTTTGTTCTTCAGTATTTTCAGGCGTGAAGCCGCCATTTGTAAAGCAGTTTTGCTTCATTATTGAGAAGAAGAAAAAAACATTAAAATGTAAAAAATGCAATCAGCCAATTGTATCAATCTTCCGGTAATGTGAAGAGACTCGCAAGACGAAAATGACAAACCGAAATTACCATTTCGCAGGCTTAAAACTTCGATGAAGCACCTTCTTCATGGAGAGAAACCTGATAAGAGAAAACGAAAGTTCAAGCCTTTAAGGTCTGGGAGTGTCTCCAATTGCACAATTGAAACGAAAATTTAAGCCCTTTGGGGTTTTTGATGAGGATCAGATGAAAAGTTTGTGATCTAAAATGGACCTTCACGTGACCCGAAGAAAAGTATCAATTTAAGAGAAGAGGAAGAAGATGAATTAGAAGACGAGAAAAAAACTTTGACTTTTGGGGAAAACGATCAAATAGTGTTGAAAATTAATTGATTACGCGTCAAAATGACAATTAATGTAAGAAACTCAGAAAAAAAACTAAAAAGACAAGTATCAATGTCGACAAGAGTATCCATCCAGATATTAGATTTTTCAGCTTTGAACTAACCTTAAGTCATAACTTTATAAATATTGTAATGTTTTTGTA
This sequence comes from Erysimum cheiranthoides, assembly GCA_011420285.2. Lineage (NCBI taxonomy): Eukaryota > Viridiplantae > Streptophyta > Magnoliopsida > Brassicales > Brassicaceae > Erysimum > Erysimum cheiranthoides. The sequence goes on from CM022177.2 coordinate 17,772,729, forward strand.
TACTTAAGAATGTATTTCAACTTTTTAGGAAAATATCTAATTATATTTTATCAGATCTTTATAACTTAAAATTTCATTAATATCCAATATCTTCAAAACTTATTAATTAAGCTAACAAATTTTAAAAACGTTACAGAATGACGAAATATGTAAATATATTTCGTATTCGATATCAATGGAAACGATTATCAAAGATCTAAGAGTTAGTTGGTCACATGTTTCATCAATGTTTTGAATTGTCTTTTAATATAAAGACACCGACACAACATATTTGTAATTAAAAAAAAAAAAAAAAAAGATATTTGTGATACCATCAAATTAAAACTTTATAAAATATCATCTTTTTTAGTGAATTATCATTTACAATTTAACTGAAAACTATATAATTCATCACCTAATTCAAAGCTTAAATTTCGAAAAAGTTCACTTATTGGAATGTACACGGACCACGGTACACGCCCAAGCAAGGAGAAACAGGACTCATCTCATTACAAAACAAAGCATGTTTACTATTTTTTTTTTTTTTTCTTTTGAACACCAAGCATGTTTACTATTAAAAGTAAGATTTTTAAGCAAACGAAAACAACACGAATTTTATAACAAAAAATTGAGTAAGAATCCTTTTAGAAATTATAGTCAATCATATATGAATTTGACTATACAACACAAATACTGTATATAATATATAGAGCATAAATGAATCAAACCTCTTTCAATCAATTTTTTCTTAGTCCTACTTCTCCGTTATCTGTTTCACTGGCTTTGTGGCTCACGAGCCAGCTCGGCGGCTAAGCAGTGTTTCAGCTCCGCCACGATTTGGTTCATTGTTGGTCTATTGGATCCTCTGTCTCTGACGCAAGACATTGCCACATCCACAAACTTCCAGGCTGATTCCTGCGAGAAGTCGCCGCGAAGCAGCGGGTCCACAACGCCGTCTAGTTCTCTGGCCTCAAAGAACGGCCAAACGTAGTGCACAACACTAAGGTTGTCTCCTTCTTCGGTTTTGAAAATGGCTCGCTGGCCAGTGATGAGTTCAAGAAGGACGACCCCGAAACCATACACGTCGCTCTTCTCGTTTAGCACAAACGTTCTGTAGTATCTGTCACCACACACGTCTGATTTGTTTAGTTTTATTAGATATATCTTATGATTCCCAAATATTATTTCTGTTTATTCAAACTGGTTACTATTCTTGCTAAACTGAAAAAGGGTTTGAACTAAATTGGACTTTCACTAAACCGCTGGTTTGGGATGAACATGTGATCTGTATTAGCTAAATTAAACCGTGATTTTGTGAAGGAACGTACTCAGGATCAACGTAGCCTGGAGTGCCCATGACGGTAGTCACGACGTGACTGGGATCGTCCTCAGGGAAGACCTTAGAAAGGCCGAAATCGGCAATCTTGGCTTCCAAGTTAGCGTTTAATAGAATGTTTGCTGTTTTAACGTCTCTGTGTACTATTGGTGGCCTGCATCCATCGTGCAAATACTCCAAACCTGCCAATAGGAGAGAAAAAAAAACAGGTTTCAGAACTGAAGCAGACTAAACCGAGTTTGATATCTCAGTTTAGCTTTAGAAAGGTCCAGGATGTCAAAACCGGGAATAACCTTGTGCAGAGTCTATGGCAATATGGAGTCTCTTTTCCCAACTAAGATCCTCTGCATTCTTACCTGAATATACAAAATCACCCGGCGTGAGAGTGAGAGAGAGAGAAGAGAAAGAGAGAAAGAGATGAAGAATACTTGAAAGATAATCCTGCAAGTCGCCATTGGCCATGTACTCGTAGATGAGAGCCATATAACGACCATCGTCGCAGTATCCAACAAAAGAGGCTAAGTTCCGATGATGGACTGTCAAAAGAAGCTCCGCCTGCAAACATATTGCACTTTAGCAATCATAAAACAACAATTTCTAAAACATCTGATCATGTTTTTGGTAATCTTTAGATTACCTCGACTTGGAATTGGTTAGAAGCCCGAGATGATGATGATGATCCCTTAGGTATACCCAGTGAAGTATCGTTGATCATCTTTACAGCAATTTTACTCCCATCTTCAAGAGAACCGAGGTATACAATACCAAACCCTCCTCTACCAATCACTTTATTGAAGTTGTTTGTAATGCTAGAGACCTCATTATATGTGAACCTTCTCTTCCCTGAAGGCAGGAGTGGTCCTGAATATGCACCTGCAATTAAACACTCATTTTTCTCAGCAAAATTCGACTTCAAATTACCAACCCTGAAGTAAAAATCTCAACCGTCTAACTTTTTTTTCTCTGTCTTAGTATAATCCATATGATAACTAGGACGACAATGAGAACAATCACTGATGTAGCTACAGCTATTGGCACGACCATATTGTTTTTCTTGTCTTGACATGAAGGTGAGTTACAAAGGTTTTGGTCATCCGCACTGGAAAACAGAGGAAATCATCACAAGATTCAATGAGAGTGCTTGAGTTGAATAACTTTTCTGTAAAATGCTAGAAAGTGTTACCTGAGTTTAAGTATACCGGCATTTAATTTTTTCATGAGAGATTTTGGGATAAACCCAGTAAAATTATTTCCTTTCAAATTCCTTGCAACACAAAAAAAATATGTCAAGAGACAAATTCATTATCAAAATAGACCAAGACTATATATATTTGTGCTCACTTACAGGAATTTCAAATGTTTTAGATTAGCCAAAAACTCAGGCACATTTTGTTCTAGGTCGTTGTTAGATAAATCCCTGAGAAAAACAATGCATACCGTCTCTTATAGTTAATGTGAATAAAGTGGTGGTAAATGTCAATTATATTTATATACTTACAATGACTCAAGAAAGGAGAGACTTCTAAATGCCAAAGCTATTGGTCCTTGTAATCCGCTTGAGCTAAGATTCAGGGACTTGATTTGATGATTACTATTGTTGAAGCTGCATCCAATACCTTCCCAAGGATATAGTCTTGGAGAGCAAGGATCACCAGTCCAAACCTTATTCACTTTATAAGTCGATTTAATGCTTTCTATGGCGCGAACTGCAATAACAATAGGAAAAATATGGTATGAGTTTCAGTATAGGATCAATGTTCAAAAATCTTTACAGAAACAAGGTAGAGAGTTGAAACACACTGTCTTCAATTATGGTGTAAAATTCATCTAGAGATTGTGCAGTGAAAATCTCGATAGCATTGAGTATTGGTGGAAGCGTCGAATCTGCGGTCTTCTGAATAGAAATCCAGTGATCTTTACCAGTGAAAGCTTTTGAATTAGAAAACGTCATTGAATACTTTGACGAAGGAACAAAAGAAGTGTCGGAAAAAGGGGAACCGTTCCACAAAATCTTGATCTTTCTACTCTCATTCTTCTCGAGCTTTTCGAGTTCTGCGAAGTAAAGATATGCGTAGAACCGAGCATTTGGATCGTCTGATGTCCAGAACAAATCCAAAGGATCATCATCGCTTTTAGGCGAAGCAGCAGACTTGATAACTTCATCCGGTGGCCAGTAACCGTTTTGAAAAACATCGATATAGGCAGATGTTATAATCGAGTTCCAAGAGATATTTGAGGAGTATGGAGACCAAATACGATCAAATCTATCGCTTTGGTACCGTCCTGTTCCATTTAAATACCCAATATCCCATCTTCGATAGAGAACCAAAGAGACATTTCTTCCAAATTCAGTACCGTAGATTGAGCTGTTCAATGGCCGGAGCTCCAAGCCTGATATAAAAGGAGTTCCTTTACCTTTGTTCACAAGGCAAACGTATATTGTATCTGACTCTGCAAAGCTTAGGATCTCTTTGATGACTTGGTCAGAAACATTCTTGAATTTCACCGAGGTCCAGAAATTGACGTTTACATAGAGATCAAACTCAGGCAAAGCATTTTTACCATCGTAGTTCCCATACATAAACCAAGCTCTGATGAGATAAAGATTCCCTTTTCCTTCGGAGAGGGTTAAGGAGTAACAGTTTCTATTTCCTTGAGGGAAAGCTCTTAAATCAGCAAGAGGGAAAGGCAAAAACGGGTTTTTCGGGTAGCCGTATTCTTCAGAGACGTTGAAATTTACGCCAGTAGTTATGAAATCATCATCGGAGACGTACTTGATTTTAGTAACAATGTCTTCGGGGGTATCGTGAGGAGGTATGCCACAATCGATGCTGATGTAACCTGGATCAGAGGAGAAAGAAGAGAGATTACTTCCAACACAAGAAAAGTGTTTATGACATTTGAGAGCGATATAAGCCAAATTCCTATGGCATTTCTCGGACAAAATATTTCACGCATCTTGAAGAACATCACTCCATTTCAAGTTTAAAAACAGAGAGAAGAGAGACTTGTGTGATTACTTGCAACACAAGACATTGTATGAGGTTTTGGCTAAAATTGTAAGACAGGTTTAAAAGATCCTCTTATTTCGAGGTATTTACAAAAATTCACAAACTCAAGCTTTCTTCAGTCTGAACATCGCTCAGTTTCAAATAAAGACAGAGAGGAGAAGAGGAAACCTGATTGGCCTTGGCCGTGAACTAAAATGGAGGTGGCAAGGGCACAAAAAATGCCGTAAAAGAGAGAGTGATTAGCCCTCATGTTCTTCTCTGTCTGTTTTTTCCCAAGTTCTTCAGTTTCTTATCATCGTTAAGAAAAAATAAACAGACAACTTGTGATTAAGATAACAGAAACACCACAAGTACAAAGTCTACTCTTGATGTTACAGATTTTTTGCTGTTTTTCTTCTTTTTTAATTTGGTGGTGACTTGCATGTCTATTAATATGACTATATGAGGATAACACCGGAACAATCGGACATAGTGATGGAACAATTCAATTGCCATAGTTGAATAATCATGAATGTTGGGTTGAACTCCCAGTACTAGTTCAAATATTTTTTTTTTGTCAACACCAATTCAAATATCTTTCACTTGGCTTATTATAAATCAAACCATATATACCAGTTTTTCTACATATTATTTCCTATATAAGTAAATTTGTTTTGAAACCTCACATATAGAGTACAATAGAAGAAACTAAAGTAATAGTATAAAAAATACATGGACGGCCAATCCACTCTCTAGTCACTGCTAATTGGCTTTGACTTGGTAACCATGAACCTGGCAGAATTCGAGGCCTTTTTATCATTTTTCTATAAAAAAAAAAAAAAAAGTTGAAGAATCTACAAAACTTGAGAGTTATGAGTCACCTTATAAGCTGATGATCAAGAAGGAAAAGGGCTCATGGAAGCAGAGACTTTGGATCCTCCTTCTGTTGTTTGAATGCCTTCATTTGTTCCAAGGCCATCCTTTGTGTCCGCTTTACTCCGAGCGAGATCTACCTCCACGACCCGCGCAGGAGGTTTGATGATATTACCTGCACGAGATTTTTTCGCATCTTATAGGATTTTAACTGAAATTAAGTTATTTGCAGAAGACAGTAAGTGTTATAATCTGAAACGTCTCAACAATGTAACATAAGTCATATAACTAGCTTAGAGATTCCCAAGTTTACAAGTGATTCTCATAGTGTTTTAGTGGCAAACCGTTCAATGTCATAATCACAGGTTGAATATGAATAAATTAGAGCTTAACTAGTTACCTATCCCACTGAAGAAAATGCCATAATTCATTCCCCTGTACACTGTTGGTATCACTGTTGAATAAGGACATTGAGGGGAAAATCCAACTTTTTGATTGTTAGACTGTTTGATTGATTTTCTTAGCTCGTTTACGCAACGCTGGAACTGCTTGTGGCAATTAACGTAAGTCATACCTGCAAAAAAAAAAAAAAGCACCAATTGCAGCACATTCTCAGATCCAAGATCTAATAGAGTGAAATCAGATTTGTACTGAAATGTAGTTAAAGATTTTGACTTTCACTATATGTCCCTCTATTCATCAAAGCTAAAAAATAAAGTATCAAGAATAGTTTTCCGGATAGAGATTATCCGGATGATTAATACTCAAATTAAATCCGAATACTCAAAAATAGTTTTCATAGATATTCTTGATTGGTTTACCTTTTACACCAACACAATTGTCATGGTTCATACAACAAGTATCAAGATCATCACAAGGTGGCTCTCCAGGACATCCAAAGTAACCTATCCCACAATACTTCCCATAGCGAACGCTGAGAACTAAAACAGAGATGGGTCAAAACAGATAAGCTGGTTTTGCTTAAGAAATGTTATCCAAATTCAAAGGGATGCATAAGAAAAGCTCACAATCTTACTTTTGCAGTTCTGTGCAATGCAGGTTTTGCTGCACTTCTCCTGTCATTTTGATACAACCCATCAGAAAAAGCTAACACACCACGACGCACAAACATGAAGAAAGACCAGGAAGTATATATTCATTAACCTGGCTGCGAACGACGGTGAGGAGGAGGAAGGCGGTTAAGCCGAAAGCTACACGTGTCAAAACACCACCGTGAATCATCTTTCTATCTCTCGCTCTCCAGTTGAAGTTTCTTGTTTTGGCTTGTGATCTTTCAAAATCTAACCCAAACTATAATTGGGTCTCTTTGAAATGGATGATCCCATTGTTTCTCCTCCTGCTTTCTCGTCCCTCCTCTCTCTCTTATGTACCCAAGACTTCTTAAACAAGATGTAGTTTCATGATTACCAATCAAATATTCAAATTTTATGGCCGTTCTTTATAACAAAATTTATGGACGGCTAATGATCATTTAATGAATAGATTGCACATAAATATGGTTTGTATCATTGCTGATATTAATATCAAACAAGGCCAAAATCATTAGAAGTGGAAGAATCTTCCTGGGAAATTTTGTTCTTATTGAGAGCAATCTTTATCAGAGTTTTAGCAAAATGGATTTTCTCAGCTCCAAAGCCTCCGTTTCAGGGAAAAACTGGAAAAAAATTTGATTCGGAGAGAATCATGAAAACTAAAAACGGAGGAGGGAATTACACAATCTTCGAGTTATTGTTCACCCTTTCAAGGGTAATAGCCTGTGAAGGTGAATCCTCTGCCGACAATTTCACCTGCGCAATACCACGCAAAGCATTCGAGACCAAACAATGCAGCTATTCCTGCATCTTCTACCTTCAGACCGGATCTGTTCTTCCATAAATTCTTTGCGTAGTCTACTTCCTTCCAGAAGGTTTCATAGCGTCCGGGAATGCTGTAATAAGGAATGGAAGAGTGAGTCAAGTCACACACAAAGGAAAAATCAAGATTGCAAAATGTGAATGCCCAAAACTCGTCAATTCATGGTACAACATCGTGTGGTGATAGAAGAAACTGGTCTCACCTATGAATAAACTTTTCAAGATTAAGAAACAGGACATGCGCTAAAGCCGACATCAAGCAGGAGGCAATATACGAAAAAGGATTAACATTGTCAGGTTATTGTATCATATAAGACTTAGTAGACCGGACAGATGATTGCAAATGAGCTTTTACTAAGAGATTTATTAATTGAACAACTTAGGCTTGATTACTTTAAAATATCATCCTGCAACTTGTGACAAAGCATTAAACAAGACAAACAGCTCCACACAAAGATAGCATATATAGCATATACAAAATAGTAAAAGTTTGATTCCAATTTCGATCATGGGGCCAAGAAATAAGAGGAGACATCAAAGTATGCTGTTAGCAGCTCCATGAACAGCCTATACAGCAACAAAGATAATTATTCTTAACGCAAACACTAAGTTTCATATGTCCTCATCATTCACTGGCTATTTAATGCCTCAAAGAAAAAACATGAAAAAAAGATGGTTTGTTGACAAAATTCTCTTGCTAACCAGAAACGGTTGTATGCCTATGAAAATGTTGAGAGATAGAGGGCGAAGAGAGATATCGACCTAGCAAGACGGGTGTAAAGCAATTGCTTAGACAACTCTTGGCATTTCTCCACAGTGGCAGGTTCCTGGATATATTGCTTGTTCTTCTCCAGCAACTGTCTGTAGTAGGAAGTTCCATGCTTAGCCACAAACTTTGAAGCCTCACATGCCTTTGATTGAACTTGTATCAACTTCGATGCCATGTTCACAACCAAATCCTTCAAATACAAAAAGCGAGTGTTACATCAAGCTAACTTCAGCTTCACCAATTCGGTGTCAGATACTAGAACCCATGAGGAGAAATTTCAAGCAGGCATTTTTGATTCATAAAATCTAAATTAATCAAAACTTGAAATTCGAAAGTCTCTAAATTTCCCTACTGCAGAAAAACGAGGCTTTTCAGTGAATTCACACAAATCAAGCAAAAAGCCTAAAAAAGCCTAAACCCCCAAATCCTCAAAATTTCAGGACAGATCGAACGAGCTCCAGCGTGAATCAATCAAGCAAATCAAAATTCCAAATCCGTGACTCCAAGAACGAAAAATCGTTGTCGAAGCAGGAAGAGATCAGAGATATAGATCTAAAAGTCAACCACAAAGCATATAATATACAAGAGAAGCGGAAGCAAAAGCTTTAGAAACCAATAAACCAAAATTATAAAACCCAATAAAGAATCTGAAAACGAGAAAAATCGCGATAAAGAACGGTCAGAGAACAAAAGCTCGCCGTACCTTGCAGCAAATTGATAATGCAGCACCGGTGAGCTGAGAGATGAGTCGATTCGAGATTTCGGGCCACTGATTCAACAACTGCGTAATATGTCACTTCTCTTCTTTATGTGTTAAACGACATCGTAATTGGCGTCTCGAGAAACTAAACGTTGCCGTTTTGTCGTAACTCGCAAACGACGTCGTTCGTTTTTCTTGTTGCGAAAACGACAACGTTTTTGTGATATATAGCACAAATACATCTGCCACGCCGGGAAAAACAAAAATTATCAAAATCGTCATGTCCTCTCTATCTCCACCGCCGATTCCTATGGAGCTCCACGCCGGAAACCGGCGAAAGCTCGTTGATTCAATGCGCCATCACTTAACTAGTATCGATCGTCCTCACGATGGATTCGTTTTATTACAGGTACTCTTTGGTAGCTCGTATTTGCATAATTTCTAACGATTAGCAATGATCCGAGCTAGCTTTTCATCTTATTTAGTTAATAATTTCGTGGTTTCTTGATTTTGGACGATTAGGGTGGCGAAGAAAAAAACCGGTACTGCACTGATCACGCCGAGCTCTTCAGGTATTGATTTGAAAATTTTATCTTGAGGGTGATTGGAACCGTACTAGGTTTCTATTCTTTTAATCTCCTTATGAAAGTAAAATGGTCTTAATTTGTTGAACTGAATTGACTTGTAGGCAGGAGAGTTATTTTGCTTACTTGTTTGGAGTCAGAGAGCCTGATTTCTATGGAGCTATTGTGAGTTTGCAGCTATTTCTTCCATTTCTTAGGATCATATGACCCGTTCACCGTTTTTATTCTAAGTATGTTTCTTAACCAATGAATTGATTTTCTTTTCGATATTGGAAGGACATTGGAAGTGGGAAATCTATCCTTTTTATTCCAAGATTGCCTGATGATTATGCTGTCTGGTTAGGGGAGATAAAGCCATTGTTGCACTTTAAGGTAATTATTTGAATTATAAGTCTTGTTAATTTATCAATGCATAAATTTCGTTTTATAATAATGGTATTTTGTGCTTTTTTGTTGCAGGAAACATATATGGTTGACATGGTTTTCTATGTGGATGAGATTATTCAAGTCTTTAGTGAACAATTTAAGGGAGCTGGAAAGCCCCTGTTATATCTCTTGCATGGTCTTAACACCGACAGCAGTAACTTCTCAAAACCTGCCAGCTTTGAGGTTTCGCATTTCTTCCTTTCTTCTTTGCTTGCTCTGGAGTTTTGGTCTTGCCTTTTTCTTGTCTTGATCCTGGAAATGAATATCTTCTTTCATGTCTTGTGATCAAGAATTTGGGATTCTTATGCTCATAGTGTTTTCAAATACTTGGAATCTCACTTGTAACTTTTTTTTCACTGTTGTTATGGCTTATTGCAGGGGATTGAAAAGTTTGAGACGGACCTGACTACTTTACATCCTATTTTGGCGGAATGTCGAGTTATCAAGTCAAGTTTGGAGCTCCAACTGATACAGTTTGCAAATGATATAAGTTCTGAAGCTCATATCGAGGTGTGATATTATTTACTAAGCTTTTTTATCTCAAGTTTATTTTTTTCTTTTTCCAAGGGTATGTGTAGACCACTGAATGAGATAATTGATGAAATGATGTTCTTCTCTGTTGGCTTGTTCAAAATTTTCCGTATTTATATTATTTTTCACTACTTAGGTTTTCAACTTGGATTCTTCTCAGCTACTCCCATGTAGAAATATTTTCTTCCCCTCTTGCATTTCTCTTAGATGTTTCCAACTTTTGAACATGTTTTTTTTTTTTTTAATCCACATTAAGGTTATGAGGAAAGTCACACCTGGCATGAAAGAATATCAAATGGAAAGTATGTTTTTGCATCACTCCTACATGTACGGTGGCTGTAGGCATTGCTCGTACACATGCATTTGTGCAACAGGGGATAACAGGTAAGTTTGGTGGATAAATCTTGTTATTGCTGAAAATGCGAAAAAAACCATTCTCGGTTTTCAGGTGTTTTTACTGAAAAACTAATAAAATGGTGTTAAACTGTTTGCAGTGCCGTTCTTCATTATGGGCATGCTGCAGCTCCAAATGATAGGGTAAAAGAGCAAGCATTCCTCTCCTTTTTAATTCTCTCATTATTCCCTGTTAAAAATGTTATATTACTTCTTGCAGACTTTTGAAGATGGAGACTTGGCATTGCTTGATATGGGTGCTGAATACCATTTTTATGGGTCTGACATAACATGCTCATTCCCCGTGAGTTCTATTTCTAACGTCAAACCTACTATTACCATTTTAATATCTGTTATTTATTCAGAGTCCCTAAGACTCTTACTGAATTGTATTTGCAACCGCAACTTGTTTTTGTTTACATGAACATCATATTGTGTTAAATCTAGAGCAACTGGTGCCTAATATTATCAAATATTGTGCAGGTCAATGGTAGATTTACAAGCGACCAGAGTCTAATCTACAATGTAAGTACCTTACAAGATTGGTGCAACTCTTGAAGCGTTATATCTGTTTAGGTTTCTCTGACTTGCCTTCCTTCCTTTCAGGCTGTTCTGGAGGCTCATAATTCTGTAATCTCTGCGATGAAGCCAGGAGTAAACTGGGTGGATATGCACAAGTAAGATTAACTGAGATGCTTTATAGCTCTGTAAAAGTATTCATTCAGATGCAGTAATTGGATTGACTATGAACATAAGCTTGTACTCTCAGTTTGCTTTGGTCTATATTGAATTACATCTCCATATGGTTATTTAGCTTTAGTTGCCAACTGAAGCAAGTTAATGCACAGGTTAGCCGAAAGAATTATCCTTGAGTCACTGAAGAAGGGGTCCATCCTCACTGGGTAACTCTCTTTTAGATAATTCTTTATGTACAACTTGGTTTACTCTTCTCTCTAAAGCTAAATTTCATTGAAACCGTTTCGTCTTTGTTCCTAGTGATGTGGACGACATGATGGTACAACGCTTGGGTGCTGTTTTCATGCCTCATGGACTAGGTCACTTCATGGGGATTGACACACACGATACCGGTGGTTACCCGAAGGTACATCAAATCACTTTTTCACCCAATAGTTAACATGAAACTACAGTCCTTGTTTCTTAGCGATTGCTTTGAGTTTTTTATTTAAGGGAGTGGAAAGACCAAAGGAACCTGGATTGAAGTCATTACGCACTGCAAGAGACCTTCTTGAAGGAATGGTAAGGGCTGATTGTTTCGAGTAGAACTGCCTTCGTTATTCTCATTTATTGTCTCTATTCATTGTCCTAATGGTATGTATGCAGGTCATAACGGTGGAACCAGGATGCTATTTCATCAAGGCATTGCTGATCCCAGCCATGGAAAACGTAACAACATCTAAATTCTTCAACCGTGAAACAATAGAAAGATTCAGAAATTTCGGAGGTGTCAGAATCGAAAGCGATTTGGTAATGTCGAATATATATTCATTACAACATTTAAAAGTTAAAACCATCTCAAGAGTAATGTTATATACTGTACAATGATCTCAATGTTGTTGTTGTATCTCTGTGTTTCTGTGTAGGTCGTTACTGCGAATGGCTGCAAGAACATGACAAATGTTCCGCGGGAGACATGGGAGATCGAAGCCGTGATGGCTGGAGGGCCTTGGCCGCCGATTACCACAGAAAACAATTCGACCAAGTGATCTTGAGAATTAAAAACTTGATAAGAAACTCAATAATACAACAACCTATTTATTTGATAGGAATAAGAACTATTGGCTGTGTTCTACTAATCTACTAGATGTTTTAATTTATTTTTGTTTCAGTGTATTGTGTCATTTCACTCATGGATTAAAACGAATGTCACACGTATTTGTGTGGTCGAATAATTAATCCGATTGAATGATCAAGTGGACAGATAAACTTTAACCGGTTTGGTGCATGTCGACTAAAAAACCAAACCGGTACAGAAAATATCTTCAGAAACGAATTTTAATTCAATTTAAAATTCGTTAACCGAGGGATAGAGAGAGAAAAACAGAAGCAAAAGACTTGAAAATAAAAGCTTGCGCGTCTTCCTAAAACCCTAATCTTGCACTTTCGTCTCTGTCCCCAAAACCCTTCGCTTTCTTCCCTTCTTGTGTGAGACCGAGAAGAACTATGTCTAGGAACAGTAACCACAACGAGAATGAGTTCATTGGCTTTGGAACCAATCAGAATACAAAGATACGCTTTGAAGATGCTGATGAATACGAAGAAGTTGCAGAAGGTTCTGGTGTTGCCGGAGAGGAAGTCGCTCAAGATGAATCCATGTGCGACGCCGGAGAAAACACCGATGCCGCTGAAAACACTGATGAAATCACCAGCGCCGATTACTACTTCGATTCTTACTCTCACTTCGGTAAATTAATTTAATTCCCTTTGTTTTCAATTCATATTGATGTTTTCTAAAGTTCAATTTTTTCTTGTATTGGACTGGAGAAGGACTTAAATGCTTCCTTTTTTTCTATTTGTTTGCTTGAATTTGATTCATCTCTTTGCAAAATGTTGACTCTGTTTTCCACTTTATTTATTTTGCAGGAATCCATGAAGTAAGTATATTACATTTCGAGGAAAAGTCATTCATGCTGTAGTTGTTACAGTATCAGTTCTTGAAAAACGAAATAGTATTTTAATATAATTCAATGTGTTTCCTTCTTCTCTATCTATCTGATGACTGATTCGAGGATTGTATCTTACAGGAAATGTTAAAGGATATAGTGAGAACAAAGACTTACCAGAATGTTATTTACCAAAACAAGTTTCTTATCAAGGACAAAATTGTTCTTGATGTTGGAGCTGGAACAGGGATCTTGTCTCTGTTCTGTGCCAAGGCAGGAGCAGCTCATGTGTACGCAGTAGGTCTTCATTTCTTTCAATCCTCTTTTTTTTTTCTTAAGTGAAAATCTCTTTCAATCTGAATGATTTTGATTGAGGATGTTCTTTTAATAGGTTGAATGCTCGCAAATGGCTGACATGGCAAAGGAGATTGTTAAAGCTAACGGATTTTCTGATGGTAGTTTTTTTTTTCTTCTTTTTGAGTTGTATTTAAATTGAAAAGATTTATTCGGTAACAGCTTGACGATTTTCGTTTTATCGTTGCAGTTATTACGGTTTTGAAAGGGAAGATCGAGGAGATAGAGCTTCCCGTTCCTAAAGTGGATGTGATTATATCTGAATGGATGGGTTACTTTTTGTTGTATGAAAATATGTTGGACAGTGTCTTATACGCTCGTGATAAATGGCTTGTGAGTTACAGCTCCACCTTGTTACATGAAATTCTTACTTACCAAAAGCAATTGTTAAACAATCATATTGTTGCAAATTCACTTTGATGTTATAAGCATTTCTCTGGAATAACCATGAAAACTTCTTGGTCCTATGTTTTTATCGATAGGTTGATGGTGGATTTGTGCTACCAGACAAAGCCTCCCTGCATCTTACAGCAATAGAGGATTCAGAATACAAAGAAGATAAAATAGAATGTGAGTGCATCGATTTGACATCTTTTCTCTTTGATTTTTTTCCACCGTTCGTCTTTATATCTGTTGAGATTTGCATATTCATTTGTTATTGTGTTTTCTACTACAGTTTGGAACAGTGTGTATGGCTTTGACATGTCATGCATCAAGAAAAAAGCTATGATGGAACCACTTGTAGACACAGTCGACCAAAACCAAATCGTCACTGATAGTAGGCTTCTTAAGGTAAGATATACACATGGCAATGATTAGTATTTAGTAGTATCTCTTTACCTGTGCTCATTTAATTTTAATTTTTGGGTTTGTAACAGACCATGGATATCTCAAAGATGTCTTCTGGTGATGCTTCCTTCATTGTACCCTTCAAACTTGTTGCACAACGCAATGACTACATCCATGCCCTTGTAGCCTATTTCGATGTATCGTTTACCATGTGCCACAAGCTGCAGGGTTTCTCAACAGGTTCAGATCTCTACATTATTTTGCTAGTTCTGAATATTTTATTTCGTTTTTTTAATGCAAAGTAACTGGCATGTTATCGAACAACTTGGTTTAAACATACACACAGATTGTTTCGTTATGGTCTGAAACTTCCACTGAACAACCATGGGTGTGAAATGCAGGACCGAAATCCCGAGCTACACACTGGAAACAAACAGTCATGTACCTAGAAGACGTGTTAACCATATGTGAGGGTGAGACGATCACTGGAACCATGTCCGTTTCTCCTAACAAGAAGAATCCTCGAGACATTGACATAAAGCTAAGCTATTCTTTGAATGGCCAGCACTGCAAGATCTCAAGGACCCAACTATTCAGAATGCGCTAAAGTTCTCTCTAAAGAAGCAGAACTTCGAATCCACAGCTGAAACTGAGAAGATACAATTCTCAAATTGTGATTTAGTTTTTGTATTTTATATTTTCCAGTTTTACAACATTCCATTTGCTTCACACTGCAACATTTGTTTTTGTTTCTCTTTTCAAGTTAATTTAATGATTTTGCTTTTAACCATCTCTTGTATGTTCCTTCTTGTGTTATAGAACACTGATGTCTCTCAACACTTTCTCTCCAAAAGATTATAGAAGCTAAAAGAAATCTACAAAAGGCCAACGCGAAGAAGAGTACATTAAGACAGAACAAGTTTAAAACTGTTTCTATAACTCGGACTTTCCGGATTTGGGTTTCTTTGTAGAAGATGATCTAAGTCCTTTCCACCATCTCCGGACTCGGTTTGACACTTTCTGTGCATGTCTCTTCAGAACCTCACCTTGCTTCTTGATTTCCTTAGTGATTGTCTTTGTCAATTCTTCCGTTTTACTCTCTTTCTCTTTCAAAACTTTTCCCTAAAATCCAACAAAACAGTAGATGTGTTATAGAGAAAATAGTGAAAGATATTGGTTCCTTCTTCATCATTGAAAGTTTAAGCCAAAGATCTGGAAAAAGGAAAGTCATTGTGTTACCAAGTTCTTGGGAAACTTTTCATCTTCTTCCTCATCTTCATCATCGTCGTCGCCATCATCTTCTTTACCTAAATTCCCCAAGTTATCCTTGTACTTCTCTATATCTTCTCTAGAATATACCTTCATGCCAGGTGCTCCTGGCATACCCTGAAGAGACGAAATACCGGTATAAGAGTTAGTTTAAGATTTTTCCACTCATGGATATCGATGCTTGCTTTAAGTCATCAGTAGGAACTCACCTGCATAGATCTCATGATCTTGTCCATTTCAGCATCTTTCGATGGTTTTGCAACAAATGGTTCTCCAGGAATCCGATCCTGGACAAAGATAAAGAGACACTTATCACACAAAGTTTCTCTCTTTTAATCTCATCTCCATGGCAACAAAATGTAAATATTCACGGACCCAAATCACAAAGGATTCACATTTCAGTTTTAGTTTCAACAAATGGCTCTTAGAAGAAGTATAGGAAGGTACCTTGGGAACAGGAGGCGGGTTCTTGCTACAAGCATCGGTCAGGTCTTTGCATAGATGATTTACCAGTGAAACAAGATCAGGCTTAGACTTGTACATATACTCTGCAACATCAGTGTCTGAGTAACCAATGACCTGATAAACACACAAACAGATAAAATCACATTCCCTATCTCTTAGTACTCCAGGAACTGCAAATCAAATTGTATTAATAGTTGAAAGACCACAATGTACTCACCTTTTGACAAGCAGTCTCGATCGTCTTGCACTCGGAATTGCACATCCCTTCTTCTTCTTGTTCAACCAGCTACGAAACCAATCCAAAACAATCAAATTGTTTAATAGCATCAAGAGATAACCAGCATTTGCGATTCAACAACAAATGTACAATTTTCCACTTAATTCGATCCCTAAGCTACAACGGAATAGTTTTGGATCATATAAGTGGGAGAGGGAGATGGAAGAAATCTCACTTACCACAAGCTTATCGCCTTTCTCCACAATGTCAATCTTGAGGATCCAATCAGCTTCCTCTTTCTTCAAATTGCAGACATTTTCAGCAATCTCAATGATCTCATACTCC
Organism: Erysimum cheiranthoides; assembly: GCA_011420285.2. NCBI lineage: Eukaryota > Viridiplantae > Streptophyta > Magnoliopsida > Brassicales > Brassicaceae > Erysimum > Erysimum cheiranthoides. The sequence continues at coordinate 17,789,244 of CM022177.2, forward strand.
GAGATCTACCAATTGTTTCCCATCAACAAATTTCAGTAACCAGAAACACACCCAATAAACAAAATCAAATAGAAAGATCATTAATGTACACAACAATCTACCTTCTTGGGAGAGATCTGTTGCTGCTTCTCCTTCACTAGCTGGTGTAGCCGCGAGGCTAGTTTCTCGCAAACCTGGCACTTAATGTACGGTACATCCTCCTTTCTCGGCGCCGTCAAAGGTTTCTTCGCGGCATCGGAAACCGGTAATAACGCCGACGAAGCAAAGAGAGCTAATGTTAGAGCTATCAGAACTCGATTCATCCCAACCATTTGAAGTCAGAAGCTTAATCTCTCTCTCTATCTCAAATCAGGGAAAGTTTGAGACTTTAATCAAATTCTATCACGGGTTTTGTATATATAAGAATATAAGATCATGGGTTTTACGATTTATTTGGCGATGAATATGGGTTTAGATCCTGTGCCGTGTTCATGAAGTGGAACCGATGTTACGCTTGTTAACGTGTTTCCTGCAATCTTATTGGCTATTCGATTGCTGGGGTCCACTTTCTTAACCAATAGCATGTAAGATAATTACTGTCTTTCTTTTTTTTTTTAATGTTATTGTGTGTGTGGGTAATTCTCAAAGAGTTGTTTTCTTTTGTTATGGTTAGTTTTATCAGCTGAGATCTACATAGGCTATTTCCTAAGCAAGCTTCGAACATGGCAAAAGGATTTTTGAGGCACAAAGGATTTTACAACATGGCTAGTTGGCTACACTTGGTACAATTAAAGAGTTGTTTCGAATCAAAGCAAAATCTTGAAGCGGATTATGATCCATGATCGTTAGAGTATGATTTGATGAAAACACAGTAATGATGATTAAGGCGCCACACGAGGTCAGATAACCACATATACTTGCATTTTTCAACAGGAGACAAAATTATGTTAGAGATTTATAAACAAAAAAAAAAAGAGATTATGTTAGAGATTGAAATTACTTTTTGCATGGATTTTCAAAATTTGTTCACAAATGTATGGTGTTACCAAACCAATACATGTTTTACAATGTGTTTCAAATGCTTTACACTTGGAAGTCATGGTTCAAGGAGTTTCTCAAATGCACGGCACTAGACCCATTGTTGATTGTTTGATATGATTCGATGGCTCGAATGGGTAATTCTGTCTTTTGCATAGGGAAAAGTTGACTTTTCCGTCGACCAATAACAAAGAGGACAAGTGATTTGCCATTTGCCAATAACAAAGAGGAGAAGTGATTTGCTTTGCTGTGACAGAGTTCAATTTCGACGACGAGAAGCAGCTCCGGCGGTTGCGTTTAAAACTACAGAAATGGCTGAGATCGTGATTGTATTTGATTTCGATCGGACTTTGATCGACGGAGATAGTGACAGATGGGTGGTCACTGAAATGGGACTCACAGAGATCTTCCATCAGCTTCGTTTCACTCTACCATGGAATCGTCTTATGGTATCTCATATACTAAAGATTCGAAATTTCAGATTCTTCTACGATTTACGAATTTTCAGATGTTTCTTGAAATTTTTGTTTTTGAATTGGATTTTTGAAAGGATAGGATGATGATGGAGCTACATTCACAAGGTAGATCGATTGAGGACATTGAATCTTGCTTGAGAAAAATGCCAATTGATTCTCGGATTATTGAAGCCATCAAATCAGCAAAATCTTTAGGGTATGATGAAGTTATGAACAATGATTATTAGGTTCTGATGATGTCAAAGATGGTCTCAGCTTCTTTTTGGCTTACTTTGCTTGAGTCTTGTTTTGTTCAAAATTGCAGATGTGATTTAAAGATTGTGAGTGATGCAAACCAGTTTTTCATTGAGAAGATATTAGAGCAGCATCATTTGTTGGACTGCTTTTCAGAGATTTACACAAATCCAACCTCTGTTGATGAAAATGGTAACTTGCGGATCTTGCCTTACCATAGTGATGCATTGCCTCCACATAGCTGCAATCTCTGCCCTTCAAATCTATGCAAGGTACTGTATCTTTGTAAACTATATATAGCCCTCCATGTTTGCCTTGCAAGGTTTTTGTTCTCAAGCTTGTATTGTCCATTGGAATTTGGGATTAGTTCGAGCCCATAAGCTGGAATCTTCAATTCTAGCAAGCCTTAAACTCTGACGCTGTCTATCAGAGTAGCATCTGATTGATGTTACAAATAGATAGCTATATCCATTCCCCTTGGATTGGATTCAGTTTGTAAGATTTTGACTAGTAGTGAATCTTCATTGGTTCTTTCAGGGTCTAGTAATGGATCATATACGTGCTTCTTCTCCCAATGATCAAATTCCAAGAAGGTTTATCTACCTTGGAGATGGAGGAGGTGACTTCTGCCCGACATTGAAGCTGAGAGAGTGTGATTTTGTGATGCCGAGAACGAATTATCCGCTATGGAAGAAGATTTCAGACAATTCTTTACTGATCAAAGCAGAAGTCAAGGAATGGAGCAGTGCAGAGGAACTACAGAGAATTCTTCTGCAACTTGTCAGCACAATAACAAAAGAAGATTCATAAAACTACTCTTTAGAGTACAAAAGTGTTTCTGATTGATGCAAAGGTGATGAAAGAACATGTGTTTGTTCCTCTTCACTTGATTTATGTAGGCATTGTTTGTTGTAATGGTGATGGAAACTAAGTGCTACCATCGTTTAAAACTTCAAGCTACCTGAAAAATGAGTAATTTTAGTTAAAAGCTTATTTGAATTTATATTTGGTATGAAAAGAAAAAATGTATCAGAAATTGAGTTAATCTGAAAATCCAAAAACGAAATTAATTGTTTGAAAATACTCAAAATAGTGTAAAAGTTGGAACAAAATCAATATACAGTAGCAGTTAAATTGTTAAAGAGTCAACTAAATTCCTTCATAACTTAAGTAAGCTTTACCAAAACTAATAAAAAGCCCACGCACGTGCTCAATCCTTGGGCACGTGTGAAAATTTCATCACGTTTATCTCTCTTTGCGACATTTCGTCGAACAGCTTGTATAGAACTGAAGTGGTTTGGTTTTGCTCTACGTAGCCCGCCATGATTTCTCTCCTTAAAGTTCGCGAGAGGCTTCTCTCTCCTCTCATCAGTTCCTCTATCCGCAGACTCTCCTCTAATCTCTCCTGTAAATCCCTCTTTCTCTCTTTTCCCGCTCCTGCTTCATGTGGGCATGATTAGCTGAATTTGTATCTATTACTTTATGCTGTGAATAATTGTGTGGTTTGGAGCAGATTTTCGTGAAGATGCGAGAGATTCTGATGTCTTTATACACCCGAGTGCTGTCGTCCACCCAAGTGCTGTGATTGGAAAGGTTTGACTTGTTTAGTGACATTGCTTCAGTCTACGCACAGTTCTTGCTATCAAACTAGAAAATCTTCAAACTTTGGTGAATTTGGATTTTACTAAAAAAATGGTTTGAAATTAAACAGTTCTCTGCTTATGCGGAAGACTATAAACAGCTTAGCATTCGCAAAGTAATGTTATTTAGCTATATGAAACTCGGATGTTCAAATTAGTAGAACAAGATGGATTTAATGGAACCTGGTCAAAGTGTGATGCTTTGGTTGAGATTTGAGCATATCAGACATAGGTTGACTAGACAAATGTTGTTTACTCTGTTTCGAACAGGGAGTTTCAGTTGGTCCATATTGCACAGTTGGCTCTTCAGTGAAGCTAGGCAATGGCTGCAAACTCTATCCTTCTAGCCATATCTTTGGAAACACAGAGTTGGGGGAATCTTGTGTTCTTATGACGTAAAAAACCTCTGATCTCTTAGATTATATTCTGTAATATAGTGTGTTTTGTCTATTGTTTTAATATCAGATTGATCTTTGCTATGTGTCTGCCTTGCTTTTTTTTTGTCAGCCAGTGGTGCTGTTGTTGGCGATGAGCTTCCTGGTTATACAGTCGTAGGATGCAATAACATTATCGGTCACCACGCCGTGGTTGGTGTTAAATGTCAAGACTTGAAGTATAAGGTGTGTGAGATACTATATCTTATCGCCTAATCTTTCCCTGATTTGAGACTAGAAACCGATATCCGTTAAGAACTCATGCCGTGTTTTCTTATTTTAGCATGGGGATGAATGCTTTCTTTGCATTGGTAACAACAATGAAATTAGGGAGTTCTGTTCCATTCATAGGTCATCAAAGTCTAGTGATAAAACGGTATGCAACGTGGTCATTGACTAATATGATTGAAGGTTCAATATTATTTCCCATGTTTTGAGCTCTGGCTTTTCATTTGTTTGAACAGGTGATTGGTGATAACAATCTAATCATGGGTTCTTGTCATATCGCCCATGATTGCATGATTGGTAACCTCAACATATTTGCCAATAATACGCTTCTTGCAGGCCATGTGATTGTAGAAGTAAGATCTTCCTTGTGTCCATACTAAACCTGGATTAAATGGCATGGTTTCATTTGGATCATGTTGTGGATGCAGGACTATGCACACACAGCAGGAGCAACAGTCGTCCACCAGTTCTGTCATATAGGCTCTTTCGCTTTCATTGGCGGTGGTTCCGTGGTATATTTTACCCTTATACTTCTCAGTTCCCCAAATTCCAGAGGACACTCACTGGTGCAATTATATATAGGTTTCACAAGATGTTCCAAAGTACATGATGGTGACTGGGGAAAGAGCCGAACTTCGCGGTTTGAATATGGAGGGACTTAAACGAAATGGATTTACCATGTCAGAGGTTTGTACTGTGTCCCAATGTTGAATCATTTGAAGTAAGAAACTGAATTCACTTTGGACTGTTACCAATCTTGTTTCTTGGCATTGGTAGATAAAGAGCCTGAGAGCAGCCTATCGTAAGATATTCATGTCTACTGAAACAAATGCCTTAAGTCTTGAAGAGCGTCTCACGAAGATGGTATGTGTTATCAATTAAAAGTCTCTTCCCTGTAAATCTAGTGCAGAAACATCTGGACATATTGTATTTGATGCTTAATTCAGGAACAGGACCAAGAGCTGTACAGTGTTCCTGCAGTATCCGCAATGTTGCAGTCAATCCGAGATTCTTTCACAGAAAGTCGCCGTGGGATATGCAAGTTCAGACAGTGGCTCGATTCCTGAGTTTCACAGCTTAGAGACTTAGCTTAGGCATTCATTGATCAGTAATGGCATACCATATTGCTCAACATCAGTTCTTTCACTTGATCTTTAATAGTCTGATATATAGCTTTTAACTAAGTGTTTTTAACATTGTGTGAGCATATAAACATCCTTAAAATCACTTTTCATTGATAACAAGGACCTAGACAAAAAACAGTGAAAAGAAAGTTCATTTGGGTTTGTCAGTTTGGTATCATTACAATTACAATACATTGAAGAGGCAAAAAACAGATCTTCCTGTAAAATCTTTCAGCTGCTCTGTTGTTGGTCTAGATCTCATTCTCATGTTTATTGGTGATATTAGTTCGAATCATTCTTCTGGTCTCCCCATATATATACACAACAGGGGGCATGTTTTAGCCCTTTTGTTCCAGGAAAAATGATTAGAACTTGAGTGAGTTTCGTGAACCGTTCCTCTGTAGACTGATAGGGACGCCACATGAATTAGACCAAGACTTTCAATAGCCATATTCTAAAATCTTGTGGCTTCAAGTTTCAAGATTGTCTAAACTTTTCCTTAACCACCAAGTTCGGAGACAAGACAGGCTCCAGATGTTAGACCATGGAGAAATAATGAGCGTGTTAGTCTAGGAATTATCTGGACATCTCACATCAAATTCTCGTTTCATTAGGTCTTGTATTCTTGTTTTCCCTTAAAAGGCATGTCTGGATCATACAGAATCAGTAGAAGATATCCATGTGTTCTTTTCATACTTGTCACCATGTCGTTCCAACAAAAAGAAAATGTTACTTCAGTGCTCATCTTGACTAAGATAAGCCTTGTTTCACATTCATAATTGTCAAGTGACCCAAGTCCCAAATTCTCTCCCAGATGAAAGCTCATATCACCATATAGCAAAGAACAGACTATGATATAGGAGCTACAGGGCATGGAGTTTCGATAGGATAGATTTTGTAACTAGACTGTTAGTGCACTTAACTGATTCGATCAGCTGATACTTATGAGCTTGTAGCATTGGAGCACATTTGGCAATAAAATGTAGCAAGAAGTTTCCAAATTTTAAGGATTTGGAATAACTTTCCGCCAACTCCTGAACCTTAGAGACAAGACAATCAACGGAATCTTGCGTTAAAGGGACGTTGTGGATCAATATATTTTGGAATAGGACAAACAGAGATTCATTCCATGTTACTTCATCAGATATAAGATCTCGGTGGCAGGGAAGGAACAGAAATCTCCTCTCTCCTCTTCTTCCACAAAGTAACTTCTGGCAAAAACCAGAGACTTGACCCAAGTGCAAGCATTCTTTCAACACCCTTGAAATCACCTCACAAATGAAATTGTTTATCCCTTCTTTCCTGAGTATCAAAGGGAACACCAATGCATACTCAGCTGCTCTTTGGTGGATCTTGCAAAACTCGACTGTTGCAGACATCAACACACGAGAGGCAGACTTCTCAAGAGCCAAAAACTTGGGAAGCACGATGGAACATAGAACCTGGCTTGGCCAACTAAGCTCATCTTCCTCACTTCCACTATTCAAATTCGAAAGTAAAACTGCAGCAGTCTCATCATCTGCATTCCAAGGTTCAATCAAAGCCAAAACTCTCAGAGAGTCCCTATCCTTCTCCAAGCAAAGTTTCCGAATTGCATCACACAAAGTTAAAACTTGAGAACTAGACTCAAAGCTCGTAATCTGAGCTCTAAGATTCACCGCCATTTCATGATCATCAGGCTGAAGTAATGCAACATGTCTCCCATGATCGATGTCATCCACAACTTCTCTCTGATCTTCTTCCATATTCTCTCTGATTTGACTCATCTCCTTTCCATTCCAAGAATCAACAACCAGCATTTCTGAATCTACATCATTGCATGATACAGGAAGCCATGGAAGAATCGTACCAGTAGACACAGCCTTCTCACTGAGCCAATCAGGTACAGATTCAAAATTCTCCCCAATGCTGCCATCATCAGCTGAATCCAAATCTAGATGAGATATCCAATCAAATTTTGGTTTAGGAATTCTATCGAGCAGGTTCTGTGCATCTCTCTGAACCCAGAAATCGACAACTTTACTACCACCACCACCCAGCATTTCTCTTGCCAACCAAACCAAATCACTAACGCAAAACCTCCGATACTCGAAAAGAAGAAAAGATAGAATCTTTGACTGAACCATGTTTGGTAATGTCTCAATGAAAAGTACCCTAACGAAAAAGCAATTTCATCAGCAACACAAATCAGTTAACAAAACAGACAAAAATCCAAATTGAGAAGAATCTGGTTATTACTTTTTTGAAGCCGGAGATGAGTTCTGATCGCATTGTTTCTTCAGCAATGAAACAAACGAGCTCCGGTTGATCGGCGCAGCCGCAGAGGAGGAGGAAGAAGAGTTCGAAGCCTGGTCTAGCCATAGCGACGCCTCGGTTTCCGGCGATGGACTCTTCAAGAAAATGTCGAACAGTGGAATCCACTCCTCCATGTTCCCTCTCTCCCTCTCTCTCTCTCTCTCTCAACCGAAATTAACGAATTCTCTGTCAAGTCAACCACTTTAAAACGCAAACGCTCTTTTGGTCATGATTTAATTTAATTATCATTTGATGAATAAATTTCCCAATTTTATTTATCTTACTATTCATATTATAAGAATGTGACTAATGTAAGACCATTGGAATTAATCTTCTACTTTCGTTTCAGGGACTCTGGTCTAACTGAAGATCACAAACCCTTGGTAAGAAGAACCACAGATGGGCTTCCAGGACACGTTTGTCTTGAAGTTAAGTATCCGGTTAGGGACATGTTACTCTAAAATATCCATACGTTTTCGAACAGAAGTGATTATATTCCAACATCTGAATCGTCTGAATGTTAGTATTGAGAGACGGCACATTCTATACAAAGCAGATTTCCGAAGTTGTCTTAGATGAAGATTAATTACTTTCCTCCATCTCTACCTCAGTTTGGTATACATGAAGTGTTTGGAACTCAGCTTTAAGCCATAGGGAGTTTTCTAGAGTAAACAACGTACATAGGATCTGAACGCCCAGGATTTGGAGATATATCAACGGCCTGGATTGATCACAAGTTGGAACGAATTCATCGCCAAGAAAGAGTAAAAAATCTCTCAACAGGGCTACTAATAAAAGGTTTGTTTATAAATATATAGAAATACCTGAGGAGGTTCAAATCCTCCAGCATAGTGAAAGTATGATCCGACAATGAGAGCATGATCTGCATCGCCAGTTGATGTCCATATTGAGATTGCTTTAGTAAAGAAGCAACGGTTCGAGAAGCTGCAAAGAAAGTAAACAGGAAGCGATCAGGTTGAAACCATGAGAACATGCATATCATCATTACGATTTCACAAGACTTGATAGGTTCCATGTTAAAGAGAACCTCATTAGAGCGAGTCCTCCGGGCTTGAGGATTCTGTTCATTTCCTTGAATACTTCAAGTGGCTTTGTAAGATAATCCACACTTACCTGTTGAGATGCCAAGTAACATACAGATTTGTTATAACATAATAACAACTAAGAAGTATAAGTTTCAGAGAAAAGATAAAGAAAGTCAGGTCTCTTACCACATTGGTAATAACTTGGAAAGAATTGTCTTCGAAAGGCAGCTTTGGATTGAGATTTAAGTCTTGGACTAAGTACTCAGTGAGAACCTGAGAGAGAGAATAAGATCCTATAATATGATGGTCCATCTCATCCCTAAATGGTGTAACTATATACTATTGAATCTTCTTTACCGGATTGCGCTTGAGTTCTTCTTCGTTCATACCCATCCCTACTATTCGTTCTTGCCTATACCCAGCTGGATAATGACTGACCTATGTAACATCATAATAGCCAATAATATAACTTGAGAGGATTCTCAATAAAATCGTTTGAAATACACAAAAATGAATTTGCAAATTGTACATACCCAACTGCTACACATATCGAGTATGCTCACTCCCGGAGTATCGCTCTGAGGCAAAACCTGGGAGTAATACTTTGTCAATGCAGCTATGGCTGGATCATCAATGTGCGTCACAAACCTTGGTGCTTCATAGAATGTTGAATCAGACGACCTTAGACACAAGTCAGCAAGATCTCAGTATGTCTCAAAACAAAACTATAGCTCAAGTATGGCTTACAGAGAAGAAAACAGAGTAAGACTAAAACAACAGCTTGGAATTGTAATCTTACTCATCGTATCGTTGGAAATCTTCTTCTTTGAATGGGAAAGTCTCGGGCCACTCCACCTTATTCAATGCCTAAAACCAAGCAAAAGAGTTCAAGTTTCATAAAGCTACAAACTTTGAACAATTCGATTTCTGAATTCCCAGTGTCACTGATAAACCCAAATCACTAAAAATACAAACTTTGAACAATCTAACTGGCTATTGAAACGGAAACCCTAATTGAAGGGAAAGGGAGTAAAGACCTGTTCGACGGGAGAAGGATTCGTCTGCCTCGCGGAAGCAATGAAAGATTTGCCACTAAGATTACCGGACATGTTGTTGTTCATCCACAACGAAGCGCCGCCAAAACCACCCAGAACCAACCGGCGACGTGAAGAAGCGCGAATCCAACGGTGGAAAGGTTTCGAAGCAGTCGTTAGGAGATTCAGAGCAGAGGAAGCTCGGAGGAAATGGGAATTTCCGGTGGAGGAGAAAAACGGTGGTAGAGGATTAGATCTGAGGCTTAGAAAATTACACGTTTTGGACATTGTTTCATTAATTGTTGGGTTTTGTCTGATTTGCAAAAAGGTTTGAGCTTTTCAGGACAGAACATGACGATGAAGATGACGATTCGAGTCTAGTGAACCAAACCACTCTTACGTGGTCGTTTCTTCTCTGTTTGGTGATAATTTTAATTTTTAAAAGTTTTGGGGAGTAAATGTAATAAAATAAAAATTTATTTGTTTTGTGAGCTGATTTCCCCTACTTCTTCAGCTTTTTTTTTTTTTTTTTCATACTTCTTCTTTTTATATACAGTATGAAACAAAAGGTTAACTGGAATTAACTTACGAAAAATATAATCTACTAAAGTAATCCTTTTTTTTTGTTTAAACTGTAATCCTAATTACTTAAAAGCAAATTTGCTTTGAAAAATGGTTCATGAGTCATCATGAGTCTTGATGACGGATACGGGATACAGTCACAATCTTGTTTAGAATTTGTATTCTTACGTGTGCATGTAATTCTTTACGTACGAGGTAAACACACCATTTTAAAAGCATTCAATATACACCTAACACACATCACATATCTGGTAATATTAGTGTGAAAATGTGACTGATCAAGACTATGTAATACATTACTTTATACCAAACTGCTAAAGTAATTCTAACTACTTAAAAGAAAATTTGCTTTTAAAAATTGTTTCATGAGTCATTGTGAGTCTTGATTATTGTGGTATGTTATCAATAAAAATCACATGTACAAATTAGTAATATGTATCATACTATTTGAAAATTAATTATTTTTCAGCATATGTTTCTTTGTTTTGTAAGCTGATTTTCCCTCATTTTCTAAAGCATTTTCTACCCTTCTCATTTATTCTGTTATGAAAATGGTATTTTCTTAAATATAATTCACTCAAAAAAATAACTAAATACTTAAGAAAAGTAATATCATATGACATGCATATGGTTTGAACTTTGAATATTATGAGTTGTGTTAGCTTCCTTATTTTTCGAGAAATTCATGTAAATTAAGTTATAATGATCTACGGTCTACCCAAAGCACCCAATTGTGAAGAAGTTGTAATTTCAAAGAAAAATGAAGCTTTGATGTTTATGACTTGAGTATTATTAAATATATTTCTTGTGACTATGAAATCATTTTATGAATAATTAAATTCTCAAATTTTATTTATTTAACTATCCATACCATGAAAATGTGACTAATTAAGACTATTAATTTACTTTTTTACCACTCTTTAGTACATTACTTTCTAGTTTCTACAAGAAATAGAAATCCATCTACTCTAAAGAAATTTGTTTTGAGAAGTGGTTCATGAGTTATTATGATATTTGTAATCTTGTGTATGCATGTGATCCTTTACGTACAAGGTAAACACACCATTTAAAAACCATTCAACATACACACACATCACATATCTAGTAATAGTTTAGTTTGCAATTATCAAAGACACAGGGAATAATTTTGTATATAACTCAAATAATTTCTTTTTTTGAATAACTCAAAACACATTCTATAACAGATTTGAATATAAAAGTGATCCATTATCAAAATAATCACTATGCATTAATATATATATGAATAAACTTCTTAATTTTTAACTATATATCACTATTCAAACCACCAAAATGTTGTTAATTAGGAGTTAAGGAGTAAGGACTATTGAAATATCTTTTACCACTCTTGATCATTCCATTACTTTATACTACGTACTATTCATTACATTATTTAATTTTATACTAAACTAGAAAAAAAATCCTAATTACTTTACTAACAAAAAGATGGTTCATGAGTCATGATAGTCACAATCACCTTTTTCGTCTTGTAGTTTAATAGGTTTCGTATGTAATTAACTTTTATCTACATTTACTATTCAACCCATCAAAATGTTTCTAATTAAGAGTTACTTTATGCTAGATTAGAAAATAACCCTAACTACTTTGCTTGAAAAGATAGTTTATGTGTCTTGAAGAGTCACAATCACCTTTATCTTGGTTTCTTCTGTGAAATATCATTTTAATTTTTATCTATAATTACTATTCAAACCATCAAAATGTTACTAATTACGAGTTAGGACCAATATTGAAGTACAATCTTTTACCACTCTTCATTACATTACTTTTTACTAAGCTAGAAAAATAACCCTTAATCCTATGCTTTAAAAAGCTTTTTCCATGAGTCTCAATCACCTTTCTTTTTATAATCTTGTAGTACTATTGGTTGCGTATAGAATGACGTAAACGCGATTTTAAAAAGTACTTTTACAATAAGCACACAGACACAAGACACATCTATAAATAGGTAAGGACTTGCTTCTCCACTTGTCATCTCATTTCCAATCTCTCAAGTTAACATATATCCCAAAACACGATCCCAAATCAAACAGAGAAAAATGGCAGAAGAGTACAAGTTCGTTTACACTCCCGACGAAGCAGCAGACGCCGGTGTCCACGGCCCCCATGACCTTCCGAAGCTTATCGAGAAGGCGATGTCACTCTCTCGGGTTCCAATCTCCGAGTTCCAAGTCGGAGTAGTTGGTCTCGCATCATCGGGTCAGGTCTTCTTAGGCGTCAATGTCGAATTTGAAGGTCTTCCTCTTCACCACTCCATCCACGGCGAGCAATTCCTCGTCACCAACCTCGCTCTCAACTCTGTGCAAAAGCTCACTCATTTAGCCGTTTCCGCTACCGGCACCGTCTTCGGTGCGCCATGTGGCCACTGCCGCCAATTTTATCAGGAAATGCGCAATGCACCTGAAATCGAAAGCCTGATCAAAAGACCAGAAGACGGCATAGACGAGTTCATGAGCCTCAACAGCCTTATGCCGGAGAGGTTTGGCCCTGACAGTATGCTCCCGGAAAGTGCCCCTCTCCTTCTCGAATCGCGCGATAACGGCCTCGTCCTCTTGGACCCCGAAGAGATCGGCTCAGATCTAGTGCGCAGGGCTCTAGCGGCTGCGAACAAATCGTACGCGCCGTACAGCAACTGTCCGTCGGGAGTTGCGCTGATTTGCGAAGAGGAAGTGTACAGAGGATGGTACATTGAATCTGTTGCGTATAACCCAAGTTTTGGGCCAGTACAAGCTGCAGTGGTTGATTTCGTGGCTCGTGGTGGAGGCAAAGAGTTCAGTGAGATCACCGAAGTGGTGCTGGTGGAGAAAAAAAGATGCGAAAGTGAGTCAAGAGGCCACAGCGAGGATTCTTTTCGACAAGATAGCCCCCCGGGTGCGATTTCAAGGTCCTTCATTGCAAGGCCAAATAAAATTAATTGAAGCATATTTATGGTACGATGGTGAATCGGTGATAGATAAAAAAAAATGATATTATTAAGTAAAAATAATACGCCAGTAGGGGATTACCGCTGGTCTTCGTTATTAAACTCTTTTATTATCCTATATCTTAATTATTATGCTTTGATGTCTCCGTAAAACGTTTTATTAATGTCGTCAATACGATATAATCATAATTATATTCTGTCTCGTCTTGGGTTCATGTTATCTTTCAGATAATGTCAATGCAGTAATCTTACGTTCTTAAATCGAATTTCCCTTAGAAATGTCACCTTACGAATATTATTTGTGAATTTAATTCTTATCTTCTAAACCTTTTTTTCTTGTTTTGCGAAAGCAGACAAAAAAATATGTCTTTGAACGAATCACCTTTAATGAGTAAGATAAAAGTCTCATTTGCAAACATAAAAAAGTAGAGAATAATGTGGTCCATTGACCACTGGCAAACTTCTACTAACTGCACAATTGAGGAACAGTAATTTTATCTCAGAATTTTACAAGAGTTGAATTTCACTTTCATATAAGATGGTAACAAATTCTTTCTGAACTTAAAAATGTCTAATTACAATAGTATAAAGCTCTATCAATTCTCCTATACCGACTTTGAACATAACAAATACCAAGCAAAAAATGCCAGGATATTAGTCTAATTGCAAAAGTGTATATCATTTTAAATTGAACAGTAACCTCCATGGTAATAAGTTAAAAGTTAAAAGTTATGAGGTTCGAGAAAGTGGGTTTTGCTAAAAATAGTTAAAGGTTGAAATTTTGTTGAGAGTTGAGACATAAAATTATTGATTTCTCTGTTTTTGTTCACGTCATCTGTTGCGTGCATGTGATTTGATTCTTTGTAATTATCTATGGTAATCTTTAGTTCTTTGTAGCATGTTATCAGTAAAAGTCACATGTACAAATAAATAAATGTAGCTTATATCATTTGAAAAAAAACAACTGTACAAATTTTAATAACATGTTATTGTTAATCGCATTATATTCAGTGGCATACCAATTGTTTTTCTTATGGACATTTAATTTTGTTCCAAATTTTATCATCTCAGCCGAAAGCCATTCACAGATAATGCCAGCATCGAACGTTGTTGTCAACTTGTCATGAAAAAGAGCTACAAATATTGTTGGCAGAGGAAGAAAACATGTAAGGTGAACATACATATTATTTAGAAAAAAATCATTTAGGAATTGGTAATACATACATAGGTATAATATACGTACATATATATCAAATGAGCTATATGTTAGCTTTTTTTTTACTAATGAATAAATTCTTATGCCTTAGGTCATAACTCATAAGCCATATAAGATTTGAATAAAAATTAAATATTAGACAAAATTAATCATAGAAGATTATTTAAGACTCCACTTTTTACGTACAAACGGAGAAGTACCACTTCTATAGAATATTCCACTCTGTCTCGCAATCAATTCAGATCGAATACCGCACTGAGAATCACGTGGATCTTTAATCTCACTATGGTACCTGAAGTAAAGCCCATGCCTAAGAACACAACTCCATCCTCTTATATAGGGATTTTTATACTTTAGGTTAAAGAATCTACTAGCGTTGAATTCTAAGCCTCCCATAGCTTCATAATCTTCATTCTTGGTGTGGCAATGAAATTTGAGATATCTGCTATAACCGAGGTGGTTCCTAATTGTTATCGGGATCTCGCAAGCTTCATTTAACCCATAATAAACAGCAATAACTAACATGAAAAATATTAAACTACCCTTCATTTTTCGGATCTAAAAAAATTATTGCAGTAATAAGTACATCAACATGGAGTATTTATACAAAAATATTTTACGTGAAAAATGTTTTTTCTTTATTTAGTAAACAATCTTTGTATAGTATTAACTAAAATTAGACATTTGGTTAAAAAAAATTTTAGTATAGAAATATATGGTTGACCATTAAAATCAAACCAAATGAACTAACGGAAGACATTACAATTGACCACAAAACCCAAACTAAACCATATTAAAAGTTTATGATTTAACAAAAGTCTTGTAAATGTATTGTTTTAAGAATATTCAGAATACATGGATTAATAAGAAATAATTTTATTGATTCAAACACAAAAGAATTGTAACATAAATAAACTTACAATTAACTGAAAAAGCTATAGAATATTTTTGAAACTTTATTTTAAATGTGTAGTAAACTAAAAGATAAATAAATTTAATTATTTTTTTCCCATATCTCATTCACCATCTTTCTACATTCATTTTGATACCTCCCACGAGTGAAGCACACTAGCTTCAGGCCACAACCACAAATACAAATATTTTTGCATTTTTTTTTAATTTTGCCTCTTTCTATTTTTATAATCATTTATATATATAATTAACATATATAACATTATTCTTTTGTTTTGTGTTTCTTTAGGTTTTTCCTAAAATTTTTATATAAAATTTTTATAAACTAACTAAAGTTTTACAAAAATAAAATTAGTATGAACAAATTTAAAATCAAACAATTCAGAAAATTTTATTTAAAATATATAATACAAAATTTTTTTCGTACATCAAATATTTGCAACGAAAAAAAATTTATATAAATATTATAAAAAATATTTTATATATAATTTACAATATGCATTAGGCCTCTAGTTGATAAGGTTCGCTCCTGCTTAGAGATAAACCCAAGTATTCGCCTCTCTGGTTCTAAAGATGAGTTTCCAAAGAGATAGAAGAAAAGAAGGCAAAAGAGATTTGCCATAGATGTGATGCCAAATATCATCCAGAATGATGTGTTATGTTTTTATGGGTTTTAGCCTTGTATTTTCATTTCATTCTCATTGGCTAGTAATGAAAAAATCAAAAAATTATCATATAAAATAGTTTATTAATGAAAAAATAGAAATTATTTCTATAAAAATTCAATATAAGTATTTCAATTTTTAGAATATTTTTTCTTATAAGTATAAAATTTTAAAATTAACAACAATTAATATAGGTTAGTATTCCAACTATCTAACTTATATGTCCATAAACACTAAGGCATAATTTAGGGTTTAGGGTTTAAACTTTGGGGTTTAGATTTTTTTACTCAAGTATTATTACTTTAAAATAATTTCATTGTATTTTATTTTGTTAATTTATAAAAAATAAAATATGTTTCAAGATTGAACTTCCAATCCTAAACCCTATATCCTAAATGGTTTAGGGTTTAGTTAGGGTATAGGATTCCATCTTTAAACATTTTTCACTATTTTTCAATTAACAAAATAAAACAAAAAAAATTAAAAACTTTCCAATTAAAATTTATTTACATTTATTTCTTTTACAAGAATTTTTTTCATATATAAATTATGAAACTACGAGACATTAGTATGATTTTTTTATTATTATATGATACATTAGTTAATTTATATATAAATTTTGTTTTGATTATTAATTTATATTTGTGAGATTGTTGGAAACATTTTATTTATTTATACAAATGTTAAAAGTACATATATGTGACAGAAATTTACACAATAAAAACTATATACTAAAGCTGATTTTTATTGATTCTCGATCTTAAGTATCTCCAATGAATATACACATCCAAACTATATACAAAACTAGAGAATTTGAATTTTTTCCTTCACTACGGCTGATCCAAAAATGCAGACGTTCATCTGCAATATCTTCTTCCACACCGTGCAACTTGGCTCTACCTTAGAGGTACATAAACTGCAGACGTTCATCTCTAATAAATGTCACAGTATAACATTATAGTTATGAATTATAGGCATAAAGAAAAAACCTGCATAAATGCAACATCTTCTTGTTCTCCTTTCAAAGTAATTGAGTACCATACAACAAGGTGCAATGGTGTCATACCGTTCTGCATAATAACCAAAATCAAATTAGTCCAATTCTGTTAGGAAACTGAACAACAGAAGAAAAAATATAAACATCTACTCAATGAGATTCTTATCTTGGAAGCCTAACACATGCTTTGTCAATATTACACCAATACGACCATAGCTCCACACCACCAATTATACAATTTGTGATAATAAGTTCAAAGGATCACACTCAAATAACTCACATGCATCAACACACTAGAAATAAGGTTCATATTACCTTTAAATAATATCAATTCGGTAATCTTACGATCTCAAATCACTTTGCACTTCACCTTACGAATATAATTAATTTGTAAACATCCTTCTCTTCTAAAAAGTCTAAGATAATTTTTTTTTTAACTGTTTCCAATAAGCAGAAAAAAAGAATAGTTTCCTTTGCATGACTCTCAATTAATGAGTAAGAAAAAAAAGTCTCATTTGCAAACATGTCAAAGAGAGAATAATGTGGTCCACTGACGCATTAAGTTTAATTACAATTGGGGAACAATAAAATTGTCTCAGAAATTTAGAAGAGTTAAACTTGAGGGTTGAATATTATTTCCTCTAGACGAATCCTAAAGCATAACAAATAGCAATGGAAGCTTATTAGTTTTTTTTTTTTTTTTTTTTCAATTATAAGATGAGCACGAGCGGAGAGTCGTATTGACAAAGTCTAGACGAGGGTCGTATTGACAAGCTAGGGTTCGTATTCCAGGTAAAGGCGAGCGGTTTGGGCCTCTATGCCATCTGTGTTGCTCAAGCCTACTATTAGGAACT
The DNA here is from genome assembly GCA_011420285.2 of Erysimum cheiranthoides. NCBI lineage: Eukaryota > Viridiplantae > Streptophyta > Magnoliopsida > Brassicales > Brassicaceae > Erysimum > Erysimum cheiranthoides. Next base: position 17,806,957 of record CM022177.2, read on the forward strand.
GCGAAACCCACGGCAAGTCGTGTTGACCGTCGTGTTCGACCGTCGTATTGACAGACCACTTATGCTAACCTTAAGAAGAAGATACAGAATCGCGACTGTGTTTAGAATAGAAAGAAATCAAAGCTTATGAAGAAGTCAGGAAGTCTGGAAAACTTAGAGAGAAGTTAAAGAGACATTTTAGAGAGAGAAAGCTTTTCTAATATTATTTCAAGTTGTAATTTCTTACAAGGGGTGCTTGCTTATTTATAGTAGCAAAGTTAGGCAATGTTAGGCAGCGATTACATCATCGCTTACATCATTGCTTACATCATTATTTATAATATTAAACATATATTATACATGCAAGTAACCTCATTTGGCTACAGAGGTTCTAGATTTTCCCGACGAAAATCTCACTAAGCAACAAATTCAACAATTCCTTTGTGTAATTAATTACGTGGGAGACTTTATCCCTCATCTTTCCAAATTGACGAGACCTCTACAGAAAATGTTGTCGAAGAATCCTCCTCTGTGGGCATCACGACAAACCGAAGCTATCAAGAGCCTAAAACCAGAAGTACAGAAGCTACCTCCTTTAAAGATTCCCTCCTCCGGTATACGTGTTCTACAGACCGACGCTAGCGATAAGTATTGGGGAGCAATACTGTTTGAAGAGATGGACGGGAAAAGATAGATATGTGGATACAAGAGTGGTCGTTTCAAAGACTCAGAACAACATTATCACTCAACGTTCAAAGAGATTCTAGCGGTCAAAAAGGCTATCGAGAAATTTGAATTTCATCTCATTGGTCACATGTTTCATATAGAAATGGATATGTCTTCGTTTCCCAAGATGCTACAATTCAAGCAGAAGATGGTCCCACATCCACAGCTACTAAGATGGAGTGAGTGGTTTTCGAAGTATGATTTCGACTCAGTCTATTTAAAGGGCACCAAAAACTCTTTGGCGGACATGCTTAGCAGAAAACTAGTAAAACAAGAAACACCATATGAGATACACATGATGGCCAGTTCCAGTTCCTCAGGAATCAAGAAGAGCTACTACGACTTTGAAGCTGACATACCTGAAGACGCTCATCAACTCATCGGAAGAAACAAACTTCATGAGCTACTACATACGAAGATCTTCCTGTATCAATCCATAATCCTGTCAAATTATGGAGTAAACTGCCGTCACATTGCTCCAATGGGAATTCATCCTGACTATCGTTCGCACATCTCTACAGAATTGAAAATGCCAACATGACAGAAGAAGTTCTCTGTTTCTTCTGGTACCTCTGTGCGGTCTACACTGTGGGAATTACTTTCGACATTCAATGGCTCTACCATTACGTCAACAATGTTCAAGAAGAAAAGGAGTGTCTCTCTACGTTCCTCAAATGGTTCTCACCATTGACTGTTTGGAGCGGAAAACTACGAAAATCTGCGAAGGCGACGAATTTGCCATTTAAGAAGCTGAAAAGAGGTGGACTCAATCCTTTGTTCACTCCGCATACAATCTACTAAATCCTAACTACTTTGCTGTGAAAAATGATGCAGGTGTCTTTAAGTACCAATTTGTTCATAAATTTCCAAATTTATGAAAATGGTTTGTGAACGAGTGGAATCAGCAACAAAAGATTCATCGGGTCAGAGATCCACAGGTAGACAACAACATTTGTTATTTGGAAACCTAAGTGTCCTGTCCAAATTGGCATACGAATTCAAACGCAGAAAATCAAAGAATGTTGTGTCTTCTTAATTTATAACGACTAAATTTAAAAGCCTTCCATGAGAAAAACATGCAAGGAATGAATTTAGTTTACGAAATCAACGTTCTGAATATTTGTTTCGATCCAACTTAAGGATGTAATCAAGGAACAACTTAAGGATGTAATAAAGGAACACTGAGGGGCTTACATGCGAGCTGATAATCATCTTTGATATCATCTGTCACAGTCAGCGGTTCTGCAAGAAGAGATAAGAAAAGTGGTGGAGAGTGGTTAGAGTGGTAAGAAAAGTTGGTGTTCTTACCACTCTTCACGGAGAATAATCTATATAATAATAACAATTTAAAAAAATATGTATGGTTATGTCTTTTTATTATAATTTTTCGTAATTTTTTTATTTTATTTTAAAAATACTTTATATGGTTGCATCTTTTCTTTGCAACTATTTTAACGGTTATATTTTTTTATTGTAACCCTATTTTACGGTTGTTTATTTTTCTTATAACTTTTCGTATTTTTTATTTAAAAAATAGTTTTTACGGTTACATATTTTCTTCGTAACTCTATATAAATTATTTTTATTTTATTTTTTTATAATTTGATAAAATATTTTCTATGGTTATGTATTTTTATAAGTTACATATGTGTCTTATACAAACAATCGTGTCTACTCAAATTTTCATATATTTTGAGTTATATATATTTGTCTATTTTGTAAGATAAAAATCATATATAGTTAACTACTAAACTTTTTTTTCCGATAAAATTTTTCATTTAATGATGAATCATAATATATTAAAATTTAATATTCAACATTATTCAATACAATCTAAACTATTTTTTAACAATCTAAAAAATACTTACACTCATGTCTTTTCATTATAACTTTTCATAAAATACTCTTGACAATTGCATTTTTTCTTTGTAACTCTGTTTTACGGTTATTTCTTTTCGTTTTAGCGGTTGTGTTTTAATCTAAACCAATAAAAGAATTTCAATTTCTAGAGGTTGAGTTTTCAATCAGTTTTTATATAACAATCTCTTCAGTAGAGATATTACAATATTAAAATTATTCTACTAACAAATAATTGAACTTATACCTTTTTTAAAAAAAAAAAAAAAAATTTGCTTATGTTTTGCTCAGTTTTTGCTTATATTTTGTTTAATTTTTTCAGTTTTTTTTTTTATTTTTTCAAACTTGTCAACAATTTTAATGTATTGCATATTAAAAATATTAAAATTCGCTTTATAAAAGTAATTACTTATCATAATAACTTAATATATAAACACAATCAAAAAAAATTTGCCATATAATATTTTGTTAAAAATGAGATTTTTCGCGGCGCGGGAACTCATAACCTAGTAATAGAAAATATCAAATGTCAAAGATATCTACATTCAAACCACAAAGATGAAAGAACGCAAAGAACCACAAAGATAACTACAATCAAACCACAAAGATGAAAGAACTCAAAGAACCACAAAGATATCTACAATCAAATAACACTAAAGACAAGTAAATGAGTCATGAAGAACAAAGTGAATAATCAATCCTAAAGACAAAATGAAGCAGTTCCAATTTTATCACATGTTGAACCCTAACATTGCCAATCACGAGAATCAGATTAGAACCAACAAATCTAATAACAATTCCAGGCCTAAATCGATAAGACTACGAAGCTCAAGTATAGCTTATTGTATTTGAAACTCTATGGCTTATTTGAAAGCTTTGAAAGAAAGTTGGTGGTGGGTTTGCCAAGGTTCATTGGAGACAAAGAAAGCTGTGAAAGAAAGTTGGTGGTGGGTTTGCCAAGGTTCATTGCAGACAAAGAAAGTTGTGAAAGATGTATCATAAGCAAGCATAGTCGTGACTTCATTCCCAAAGCAATCAGAATCAAGAGCAACAGAGAAACTTGGTCTTATTCATAGTGATGTATGCAGACCGATGTAAAACATGTCCATCATTGGAAGCAGGTAGATACTTACCTTTATTGATGATGCAACAAGAATGGTGTGGGTTTATTTCTTGAAAACAAAATCAGAAGTTTTTCGAAGCTTCAAAAGGTTCAAAAGTCTTGTTGAAACCAATCCAACTGTAGAATCAGAACAGATAGAGGATCAGAATACCTTTCAGGTGAAGTCACAAGGTTTCTAGAAGAAAGTGGAATTGAGAGACAACTTACAGCAGCCTATTCTCCACAACAAAACGGAGTGATAAGTGAAAACGCAACACTCTTCAATCCTTGGATTATAACCTAATTAAAACCACATAAGAACCTGAATAGAGATTCATCAAATAAACATCAGTTCCAATTATACAATTAGAAGAAATTCGCACATGCTTGATATACAGTCAGTTATAAATGTCAAAAACTCCGGCGATTCAACTCTTTAATCCTTCTCCTCCGTCTCGCCTCGCCGTTTGTGTACCGGAGGCACTGGCTCTGTTTTAGCGACACACTGACTTTTTATTTTCCTTTTTTATTCCGTTTGTGTAGAAAACGCAAGTTTAGACTGGTAGGTACAGTGAGAGAAATTTTGTAATCCCGACTACTATTTCTTTTTCATTGAAAAAAGTTTAAAGCGTTGTTTGATTCTTAAAATAGTAAGTTTTTTGCAGACCTAACAAAATTTAAAATCTCTCTTTTCAAAATCGCGGCCAAATCAGTTTATAGTCGCTGGTAAGGCATTAATCGGCCACTGGAGTTTTTTTTTGATAAAATTGGTTAAAAAAATTCCTTAGAGAGAATTACAGAGGAGAGAACGTTGGACGAAACATTGTCCACAGGACCACATATTGTGATTTGATTTGTAACACCATGAAAATAATCCCAACAACATTAAGGGGCCGATTGGTACTGACTGTTACTTATGGCTGTAGAGACTTTGACTTTTAAAAATTTGGCTGTAAAGAATTAGGCTGTCGAGACTTTGACTTTAGAAACTTTAAAAACTTTGAATGTTAAAATATGATTGGCAATAAAAAGCTGTAGAAACTGTTAATATTATTTTCTTATATATTATTTATAAATAGAAATTATATTAAAAATAAATTCATATGGTTTATGATGGTCATTAATGTAAAAAAAATTATAAAAATGGATTTCAAAATAACAAGAATAAAATAATTATTATTAATAAATCAAAATTTTATTATGATAAATTATTCATAAACTGATAAAAAGTTTTAAATAATTACGAAGAAAAAGAAAGAGAAAAAAAATCAGATTTTATTTTCTTATTTATTTTCTACAGCCAAAAAAGCTTCTTATCTATTACTTAAAAAAATTGAACGTAGAAAACCTAAAGTGGGCAGTTGAACTTTAAAAACTTAAAAAAAAAAACAAAAAGTTGTAAAAGTGTGATTGGTAAGTTTTTGGCTTTAAGAACTTTAAATTAAATCTAAAGCCCTGAAAGTTTATACCAATCACCCCCTAAAAGGAAAGTTATTAGTCAGGTACTTACTTATTCCCAAAATCTTCCGTTTATGGTCAAACTTTAGTAAAAATGTTTAAATAACACAAAACTCGCAAATAGAAGGTAAATTAATTTGAACATTGACTTTCATTTATGCCTTTTTCCCCCTTTTTAGTCATTAGTCATATACTAATATATTTTTTTTCTTTGATTTGATATTTGGTTTGTCATAAATGACATGAGATCGAAAAAAAACTTAATTATTTATTATTTTAATGTAAAATTTGGATATTTGTTGCAAAGAATATAGTATAATTAATACAAGATTTTCATGAGATATGTTAAGTCATTTTTGCAATATAATGTACTCCTGTAATCTCTTATAATCCCTTTATGGGAGATGGTGATTCACATCAAAACTGCACAAAGAAAACCCTCTTATACATCTTCCCTAAAAAAATAAAGATGCAAATAATGTCATCACAAAAATTTCAATTTGTTTCTCTGCTGTTAATTATTTGTCTTTTTTTTTCTCAGTCAATTGGTAAGTTTTTTCTTTCTAGATCTTCTATATAAAAATGAATGGTAAATAAAATGAGTTAATTCCGAGTTTCTTTACGTAATTTTTTCAGCCACCAAATGTCACTACAAAGGCCATTGTAATGTTGATAATGACTGCAAAGGCGTATGCACAGGTCCTGGTGAAAATCCATCTATTTTAATATGCATTACTGCCCTTCCGGTTGATCACAAATGTTTTTGTATATGGAATCCTCTAAAGAAAGATAGTTTTGTTCTTGAATGATACATCCAAATATTTGTATCATCGTCCATCATAAGAATTAAAATTAATAAAAACTAATATTTGGATCATTTTTATATTTCATTTAGAAATATGAAACATGCCATCATATAAAAAAAAAAATCATGAAATTAATTAAAATCATGCCATCATAACTTTTTTTTAATGTACGTTATTCCCAAAATCTTGACTTTGGTTTGTCATAAATGGTAGGAGACAAAGAAAATAACACTTTCATCTTTGTTAATATATATCTAAACTTAGATATATGTTGTAGAGAATATGACTATAATTAGTACAAGATTTTCATGAGATATGTTAAGACATTTTTGCAATATGATGTAATCATATTCTCTAGGTCAATCAAGGCAAAGTATCATTTTGTTTCTGTAAGGTCTCAAACTAATATCATTAATCTTAAACGTCTAAATTTTGAATTTTTATCGCAAAAGAACTTAAGAACTTTTTGCATCATGTTGATTTTCCTCCACCGGTTATGCATTGTTTCACAATGACTATGTATATACATTCACGAATCCTGTGTTTCATTTGTTAAGAGGAAGAAGAAAGCGGCGAAGATGTTGTGTTCACTGTCAGCTTCTCTTCATCATCCTCCAAAACGAACAACATCTCTGTATTTCTACACATGCCATGAACCAGAACAACGGGCAAACCAGCCAAAACCCCGATCATAATACTGTGGGATATATCTGTTAATAGAAATATACCGATCGTGAGGACCAACAAAACCAGCACCAAAGTAGAATCATCGATCACACTGCCAAATACCAACCATGGTTCATTATCCCGGGAGTAGACATATAGCCATGCGACTATCAAGATAACGAAGACGGAAAGGTGGACCGGTTGCCACAGCATGATGATGAGGATAGTAACAATGAAGATGACAATGTAGTTGGTTCGGAAGATCATGATGTTGGTTTTGATTCGCTCGGTGGCAACGCTAAACGAGATAGGAAGGCTAAAGGCACTACATTGGACAAGTTCAAGCCATGGCCTTTGAGAGCTAAGACCTAACGAGATTAATTCTTTGGCTCGTCCTAATAAGCTCAGGCTCGACGAGGCATTTGCTTGAGATGGTATAGTGCCATAGGTTGTCATATCCTTTCTCAAGCAACAAACAGCAAAAAAGAAAAGAAAGAAAAACAGAACATCACCACAGGAACCTATATGAAAACAAGAATGTGAAGGTACCTAATCTGAAGAGAAAAAACTGTGTCTGCTTAATGTTTCTGAGGTAGTTAGGTCGTCTCTCTTATTTGGGAAGTTTTATTTCAGGATACCAGAAGAGAGGCAGATACAAATTACAATGTACTAATAATGGAAAGGAGAGATATTCAGAGAAATGGATGGATACCCTTAAACTTCTCTTATCAAATCCTTAACGCTATAATGAGACTGTCATTACATGTAAGTTCTTGAAAAATCAATTCTTAAAGAGAGACATTAGACCTTATTGTCTACAAGGACTATACCGACCAGCTTAAATCCAAAGAAACCTGGACAGCATTCGAACAACTCCAAGTACAGACACATGCATTCTACTGAACAAACTGTTGTTTGCTATATATACCAGTGAACCAGGATAAATTCATTTAACGCATCAAAGTCGGAAATATATCCTTGACCATAGTTTCTGATAGCCTAACCATTAGCTTCACTGGCTGCTAGCATCTGAAGCAATAGCCTCACCACGATAAACTCTCCATGGTCCTCGATAGAATACAGGCTTCATCAGAGGCACCGTTTTCCCTGGGTGCTCTTCCCAAAACTTCTCCTGTTTACAGAGTGGAGTAACATAAGTTTATAGTAAAACAAGAAGCAATACTTATTCTAGTAATTGACTAACATAGAACAGTGTAAGAAACACATTGACAAGAATCCAATATTCACATACAGAACCATGAATTAATAATTTCATTTAACTCTACTTCTGATCGATAAGATACCAATCAAGACGCAAAAGATTAGTTGATAGACCTAATGAACAGTCCCATGAAGAACAATTCAAGTATAGGTTTTTTCATGATCACAAAATCTTGTATCAGCAATCAACACTCCTAAATTCCCAGACTTTTGATACACTAACACATTTCAAATCATTAACAATGAAACATTTCGCAGTTTTATCACATTTTGAACCCTAACATTGCCAATCACGAGAATCAGATTCGAACCAACAAATCTAATAACAATTCCGGGCCTAAATCGATAAGTCTACGAAGCTCACCTTGTAGAGCTGCTCTGTAACTGCAGCGCCGATGACGCCGGTGTAAAAGGCGGCGACATAGATAGTAATCAAAGTTGTGAAGGTTTTTGGTCGACGGTAAGGTTCGATCATTTCCCAGACAGCAAATCTCTCGAACTTGTTGTACTTATAATCAGCGTATTTCCTCCATAGTTGGCTCCACACTCCTTGCATCTCTCAGCTTCCTCCCTTCGCCGAATTTTGGATTTTCGTTATAGCTGTTTCGCGGCGGCGCGTGGAACCTGAGAAAATCTGAAATCAAAGGGCAAAGACTTAAAAGTTAAAACGTTAAAACGTTTACCAAACAGTCCTCATATTCCTACAACTTTTAGTTTTCAGTCCTTAACTTATCTTTAGATCCACTACAAGTTTTGTAAATTTTTGAAAATCTAATTTGATATGATTCTTCTAAAATTTGTAATCATTGTGTGATCACAACACATGATTCTTGTAATCATTTTTCTATCACCATTTGGCCTACAAACTTCTGTATTTGTTAAATCGAGAAACTTAGAGATTTACCCCAAAACTATGCTAATCAGACTAATGTAACCTCACACATTGCATACATCAATAAGCTTGCTTCAAAGCAATAAAGACCAGCAGTAGTGAAAATACATCTGCAGTTGCCTATTAGTAGAAGAATCGTAATCAGCTTCAGGAAGTATTCTTTTACACCAAAAAATATGACGATATACAGAATTTTAAGCCGAGTATTTGCTTGAGCAACCAAAGATTGTTGCAGTAATAAATCTAAAAGTTTGGCACTTCAACTTGATCCAGCTGGTTTGGCTAAGGTTAATCCTTCAGGTACCTTGGCTGGACCGAGGCTGCAACGATCGGTATTGTGCAGTCGAATGGCATCTTTTATCTTCTGAAACTGAAAATTACAAATATTCAAAGATGAGGATGTCAAATAGTAATCAGAGACAGACCAAATGCATTCAAGAGGTTTTGAATCATCAAAAGGTTGATGCCAAATGCCCAATGGTATCAAATATCAAACAAAGGGTTTCTTAATATTTGATAGATCCTATCGAAAAAAGGAACACTAAACCAGTTCTCTAAGTTTGAGGCGTTATGCCAAGCTCTAGTCATGGAAAAGGTCTAACCAAATAGCCTTCTTTACCTTAGCAAGAGAACATGAGAAGGACTCAAGCTGGCCATCAGCTCCACGGTAAAAGTGGAAATAAGGAAGCACTCTCACGTTCAAACTCTTGCACATCGGTTTATTCTCATCAAAGTTAACTTTGAGGAACACTATATCGGGATTTTCCACCGCTGTCTTGCAAAGCTGAAAAGATTTTTAAAAAGACACAACAAACATCTTAATTTATCTCAGAATCACAAAAGAGAAATGAAACTCTTATAGCTTCATCTAACAGATAAGTCACAGAGGTAAGGTAACATGACAGTAACCTTTGGGAACAATGCTCTGCAAGAAGCACACCAAGTTCCATAAAACTCTACAATGACTAATCTTTCACCCGCTCCGCTTAAAGCACTCAAGAATTCTTCAGTAGAATGAATGTCAACCATGTTTGGAGCATTCCTCTCCCACCATTTTGGTGGATCTGTCTCGGCTACAGTTTCATCTACCTAAACCACAAAACACACATAAGAAACTTAAATTATGGCCGAAAGCATCACCATCCAATGGAATCAATCCATAGCATCACTGTCTCTAACGAAAAACTGAAACTTTAAACTAGTTTCTAATCATCTGAAATAGGATGAGATTCTATAGCATATTATTACAGTACCAGGAATCAATGAGATTCAAAAACAGCTAAAGAACATAACTTAGCTTCTAACAAATAGCTAGATTGTCTAAAATCAAACAATGAGGCTAAGATTGCCTAAATTTTTCAAACTAAATGTCACAATTCACCTTTTGAAGGCCTAGCTAGAGGCTAAGGACATAAAAATCAAATTGAAGAAGAAAAAAATCATAAAGCCAATTAATTTCGAAAAGGGTATTCAATTTTCGGACAGATTCAGCTAAAAGCCAATACATTTGTACCTTGACACGAACCACCTGGCTCTTGGGTCGTCTAAGGGAGCAATGGCTTCCGAGACCAGAAGATGGGAGGTAATGAGAAGACGAGCACGAGGGAGAAGATGAGAGCAGACGCAATCTCTTGTCGGAATTCAGATTCGAATTTGGAGGTAAACAAGGTTGCAGAGGATTGAGAGCGGTGGCGAAGGATGTGAAGGAGGAGGAGACGCGAAGTGCTTGAACCGACGTCGCTGATAATCGCACAGCTCCAGCCATCTATAAAATTCACCTAACAATATTGTTCTTTGTTTTGTCTTCTCCGACAGATCCTCCAGGGAAAGAAGATTTCTCTAAGAAGATCAGAAACTAACTGTCTGGTTCAGATTTCCACTGATATTTTCTCTCATCATGTCTCCAAATTTACGTAGACGCGATTTTAGCAGAAATTAGCGTTTCGGCCGCCGTCATCCACTTGGCGTTTTGTCGTTACGTTAGCGTTGAACAAGTGTAAACGCGTTTTGTTTCTCCGTTAGAAACGTTTTTAATACGGAACGCGGAACAGTAATGGTTTTCTTTACACACACGAGAAGGATTGATAAACAAAAAATCTAAAGAAAAATATTTTTCTCGCTCGTATTGAAGAGAAAATATCAGTCTAGTATATATTTAAGTTTGACGATTCCTCTTACTTTGGATCAAAATGAATATTATGATGATTTTAAAAGAGGAAGGTTCTTTGAGATTGTTCAAAAAGGAATAAGTGAATCTGTTCATCTAAGTCGTGGTACCAAAAAGAAGTAAGTGATAACATCTAATGCAATGAATCATTGCAAGAAAGTGGGACACAACAATCATAAGTGTTGGATTTCCACATGTGTTTGTTGATAATTCCAACATACCTTAATTTATTGCCAGAGATCATTGAGTATCCAATTCAAAGCATTGTGTGTCTATAGATGAAAGTACAAAGTTTTTAATCTTGGTATGAAATGTTAAGACAAGCTTTGACAATTCCAAACTCCATAATATTAGGGCATCCTTAAAGGGTGTGTTCTTAATACAACTTGAAATCGTACAAAAACAGCATGCATATCAAAACGCATAAAAAAGTCTTAACAACTTCTTATTTTGACAACGAAGTCTTAAGAGTCAAGACTGCCTTTTATTGGAATAAAAATGAACTTACCCTACTCTGCTATGCGCATGGCAAGAGAATGTTTGAAGGAAACTCGTTCGATCCATTGTTTGGTGCAGCCTTAAGTCCTAGAATCGAACTGATCACATTGTATATCTGAACATTCTCAAAAGAAGGCACTTTCCTTCCTTTTGAGAACATAGGACCGTGCCCGATGAATATAGTTCTCATCGAAAAGAAGGCATTATCATACCCATGAGCTCCACCACATTCCTTGGCTACACTTTTCGTCTGCTCCACCTTGAATCCCTCATCGACTAGTCCTATAATAGGCGGGATCCGGTCACTATTTACGTAATGCAGCCTGCTAGGTAAATCCTCTTTGAGATAAACCTTCAAGTACTTCCCATTCTCTACTTTACCCGAGGTCAGGCCTTCGTTTATCTTAGCCACGATATCCGCTGCATCGTGCCCTGAAGGGGGTTGAATCGCTAGCAACGGAGTGTAGTACTGAACCCAGCTGCTAGGGATTTCGATCCAAGGAGCTAAATCATCCAGGACAACAATTTTTTTATCACAAGTTCCAACCATTCCATGATCACCAACCATAATCATAGTCACATCCTCGAACATTCCTCTTTTTTCTAACCCATCGATTAATCTTCCTATCAACCGATCAATGTTAACTACAGCTTCCGTGATCTGAGGATCATCAGGGCCAACTTGGTGACCTTGATGATCAGGATCTTCAAAGTAAAGCGTCATGAAACTCGGGATTTCGCTACTAGGCAAATCGAAATAGCTCAAGATAGTATCAACCCTATCATCAAAGGGAACAGAGCCATTATAGAACTGACATAAACCTTCAGGACAATTCCAAGAGCCTTTGTGTACCTCAGAGCCAGGCCAAAAGTAAGTAGCAGCCTTAAGCCCTTGGTTTACTACAGTCTCCCACAATGGCTCACCTAACCACCACTTGGGTTCGTGGCTAGACATTGTAAAGACGTCCCCTGTATCTGGATCAAAGAACCTGTTGTTGATGATTCCATGATAAGCTGGGTATAGACCTGTGACGATAGAGTAATGATTAGGGAAAGTTAGTGTCGGAAAAACTGGGATTAGACCCGTCTCGGCTTCGGTTCCGTTGGCGATTAATCGGTGGATACTCGGCAATTTGGTCTTGAATTGGTATCCGAAACGAAACCCGTCTGAGGAAATCAAAAGAACCACAGGCTTGTCGAGTTTCTTGAGTGGACGAGCTACGGATCTGTCGAAAGCTGGTGACTTTAAGACTTGGTTTAAGGAAAGGACAGGTTTTTGTGAAGAGAAGAAGAGGAATGCGAAAGCTGAAGCTGCGGAAAGAGCTACGCAGGTGATAAGCAGGAGAGATGTGAAGATGAAGCAGCTTGAGATGCTCTTAGTGGAAGAATCAGAATCGGAGGCATCTGTGTGATTGTGGAGAAGTGCGATTGATTGGCTTGGTGGGTCTTGGTCTTCTTCTAGCGGAAGCGTTCTTGGCATTTTAGCAGATAATGTTTCGCCGGAATTCATTGCTTCTCTTCTCCTTAAACTGATTGGTTGATGCTTTTCTCTCCAATCTCAAAAGATGTAAACTTTTTGTTCGGAGTTTTAAATTAATGTAAGAGAAAGAAACGAGTTGCTTAGCTTTTAGTACTTGGAGTCGTTCGTTGGTAGTGACTTGTAGATTCCGTTTCCCACGTCACGGATCGAGATTGTTATGGACGCTCGTGAATCTGCCACGTTTCCCGGTAAAAAAGCCCCTCCCCCACAAATGGATTAGTCAAACAGCTGAGAGAGTTTAGTAGAAGAATAAGACTGATTAAGCAATTTAGGGTTCCTCTACGGTGTCGTTTCGTATCTTCTACTTCTGCATCTCTTTTCTCACTCGCCGACTCCGTCAACGTCTTTCCAGGTAATTTCTGTCTCTGTCAGTGTATCGGTGTGCGCTTATACACTCTGCTTCGCACAAAAGATTCTAAATTTGTGCGTTTGATTGCAACCCATGAATCACTGATGTTTACTAGAAGCTTGAATCAGTTGGAGTGAGATATCTCGATAACTATACTCATAGTTTTATGTATCTGCGATAGTGCTAATAATCGATATAATGGATTTTTCTTCTCTTTGTGAATGACATTTAGATTAAGGAATTCAAAATGTGAACCTAGGGTGCTAGCTCAAAGAGTGATAGATTAATCCAATAGGATCCTACAGCTTCATCAGATGAATAGCAGTTGTAATTGGTCTGATTAAGTTTGAGTGCATGTTAATGTTATCTACTAGAAAGTACTGACGATTTTGAAGAGTCTTGTTTGACCTATGTTGTTGCAACTGGTCTTAGAAAGCAGGCTGTTTCTTGAATGTTGATCCAGGATGCCAGCAGTCTGATAAAGATAATCTGACAATTATTCTCAATGTGGCGAGATTTTGGCTCATGTGTCTTGTTCTCAGAAACGTTACCGGGTCTAGAATTTAGTCCAAGTGTACCTTGTCTTTAGAAGTTTGCAAATTAAAATTGGCTTGCTCCTACTCTCTGCTCTAATCTGCTCAAGAGTCAAGAGTATAAGCTTTTCTTCTGCCCTTGGTGGATGATATTCTAGTCTGTGAGTTCAGTACTTAGGAATTTGCTTGCGCTTTGGAAGCTCTGTATGTAGTTTATAAACTCGAGTTCTTGCGAAGAAGGTAACTTCTTGCAATGGTATATCTCTCCCTCAGATCTTAGGTTCATTATTTTTGTCTCGCTAAATGTTTAGTTATAAGATTATGATTCACGGCGTAAATGCGGGTTGATAAATAGTTAACTTCCAATGGAAAAGCTCATGAGTAATTGAAAGCGACTAGGCTCTTTATTCTTGGAACTTTTTGAGTTTTTGTTGTGTCATGTGTCGCCCGATACAAAATGAGTTGGACGATTGCCAATTGTTCAAGATCTACTTCAAAGTAATATCCGTGAAAGTTCGATACATGTATCATATTTAAATATTTGAACATATGTTTCTGATATCGAAACTGCTCAGATATAGTTAGTACCTGTATCTAGGAAATGTCTTTAGTTTCTCAACCTCCTAATTGTATCTGAATGTTTTGTAACAAATTGCAGGTGGAATGTCATTCTCACATCCAAAAAAGCAACTTGACACCCGAGAGTCATGAAAGGATTATCAAACTGCTTCAACCAAAAGAATCTGGAACCTATATTGTTCTTACGTACATTTCTTTTTTTGGTTGAAGTAGGTTGATAGTTCTTTTTGTCTCTCGTAACCACACCAATTTCGAAGTTATATCATTCAGAAACTGAATGATCCAACAAGAGCTCATCATCAGCTTAAGCTTGAAGTGATAGCTAAAGCAATTTAGATGGCTAAAGCTGGACTTCTTACTTGATCAATTACTTTTCTTTCAGCATTCTATCACTTTCGTTTGTGTTACATTACTAGAATTCCAACTGTAACGCTGTTTTGAAATGATCTGCAGGTGGAATGTCAGTATCTTACTAACTCTAATATTTTAAGCCAACATGCTGACTTGTGCTTTATAAAAAAGCTGGTTATATTACATACTAATACTATAGCTATTTTAGCTAACTTTAATTTATCTTTTCTTTTTTGTTAATGCTAACTTTAATTGTAAAAGGAATCAATTAGGAATTTAGGATCGACAAAAGAAAACGTATCAATTAGGAATATATACTGTCACACGTCCCAAGGGGTCAGAAAATGACCAATAATAAATACAATATCCGTTGATAATTGATAATTTGATACTATAGTATAAGATAGAGATCAAATAAATGTACTACATAAGAAATCAGATATTCTACTAGTATATCTCATTGGTAAAACCGTAAAAGCAACGCGTATAAATTTTAGGGACATAAATACAGCCAACTTTACATATACATACAGTTTTTTTTGGTTATATACACAGTTCTTATGAAACATAGAAACCAACTTCAGTTTCAATTCGATTTCAGTTCACTTAGAAAAAATAAAAACCAAACTGAAACGAAATCAACTTTAGTTTAATTTTTTTTTACGAAATGAATGTTTCCTTCGGAAGTGTTGGAAAAAAATAGGTTTCATTGTAGAATTTTTTTTCTTTTGTTTTGTCCTACCATTTACGAATCGAAAATATTAAAATTTGAATTAAAATTCAGTTTAGTTTTGGATTAATGTTACTTTTTCATTTCCTTTGGATAAACGTTCATTAGTATAAACCAAAAAATAGTCTGCACGTTCTTGAGAGACTGACGGATACAGATCAATTATGCAAGAGGTAACAAATATCTGTTTATTTTGATCAAGATTGTACTATTGTAGAGATGTCAAAAATATAGAATATCTTGTTTATATACGTATTTATTTTAACTTTTAAATTTTTTAATTCATAATAAATTACTTGTTCTTGTTTTTTTTCTTCCATAAATCACATATTTTATTCTCATCAATTTGTTTTAGAATCATGCATGGTGTGTGTTATCCAAAATAACATTAAGGCTCTTCTCTATCATTTTTTTTTCTCTTATTCATTTGTTGATAAATTTTGATTTAAAACTAAAAGTAGAATGCATCGGAACTAGAAGCCATAGCAGTTTCTGCTGAAACAAACTTCAAAGACACTTCAGATTTAGGTTATTATTTAGCTTCATTCTACTTGCGTTCCAAAGGGCAAGAGAAGGCTACGAGTAAACAAAGAAGAACCATTGTTTGGAGCTGGTCGGAGTCCAAGAATCTCTGCAATAGCATTGTAGACCTGAACATTCTCAAAGGACGGCACTTTCTTTCCTTTCCTAAACCTTGGACCATACCCAATAAAGATAGATCTCATGGAGAAGAACATGTTGTCGTATCCATGAGTTCCCGAACATTCTTGAACGTATGTTCTGTTCTGTTTAACCATTAGACCTTCTCCGACCATTCCTATGATCGGCGGAATCCGGGAACTATCTGAATAATGCAGCCTTTCCGGTAAATTCTCCTTCAAGTAAACCTGCAAAAACTCTCCGTTGTTTACTTTCCCTGAGCTCAAAGCTTCGTTCATCTTCGCCACGAGTTCCGCGTTCTTCTCGCCTGGATTCTTGACATCTTTGCCCCAGCGCGGATTCATTGCTAGCACCGGGCTATAATCCTGGATCCAATCCGCGGGTACCTTGATCCAATCCGCTAGATCATCGATATAAATCACTTTCTTGTCACAGTTGGTAACCATTCCGTGATCACCAAGCAATATTATATGAACATCATTAAAAACCTTCCTCTTCTTCAATCCCTTGATGACCCTACCGATCATTTTATCGACTTTTGAGACCGCTTCAGTAACCCGAGGATCATCGGGGCCGTATTCATGGCCTTGTATGTCCGGTTCATCGAAATACAGAGCCATGAAATCCGGGATTTCGCTCTCGGGAAGATCAAAATAGTTCAAGATTGTATCGACTCTTTCTTCAAGAGGAACCGAAACATTGTAAGGAGCTTTACAAAATCCTTTTGGGCAGTTCCAAGCGCCTTTGTGGACGTCAGCGCCTGGCCAAAAGTAAGTCGCAGCCTTGAGCCCTTGGTTCACTACGCTCACCCACAACGGCTCACCTAACCACCATTTAGGGTTTAGGTTCCTGTTGAATAATTCCCCGCTTACCGGATCGGTAAATTTGTTCATGATTATACCGTGGGAAGCCGGGTAGAGTCCGGTGGCGATTGAGTAATGGTTTGGGAACGTCATGGAGGGGAAAACCGGAATTAAACCGGTCTTAGCTTCGGTTCCTCTGGATATGAGCAGGTCGATGTTTGGTGTCTCCGTCTTGAATTGGTAACCAAACCGGAAACCATCGCAGGAAATTAACAGAACCACCGGTTTGGTGAGCTTCTTGGCGTAGGACGATGGAGAATCCAAACCATCGACGGCTACGACAAGGACGATGAGGAAAAGAACGATTAGAGATAACTTGCACAAGGTGTAACTAGAAAAACCGGACCGGAAAAGTTTACTTTTCGCCATTGAGGGAGAAAGTACTGAATAGTGATAGTGGTTGAGCTCATCTATACGTTCACGTTCTTTATAGAGCGGGATATTTCTTTTCTCTTTAAATTATAAAGAATATTGTGTGGTTTTTTTTTTTTTTTTACTAACTATTTCTTAATTTTTCTCATGTTGAGCAGAACGTGATAGTGAGTCACTTCTAGTGTTGACCGGTTTTGTCGGCAGGTGATTGTTTATCTATTATCTCAAAATCATTAATTGTATTTACAATATAGTAATACGATTTAAAATACTACTATCTATCATATGAATTAAATGACTCAGTTCTGAAAAGTCGTTGAGATTTCTGATTTCTCGTTTCTTTAGAAGCCATTTACAATCCCAATTCTTATTTTCAATACATAGCGTAGGGGATATTTAAATAGGATCGACTCGAGATTGGGGACATATATATGGGAACTGGTGGAATGATATAAAAAAATGGTACATACATACTATACATTCATTACTGGACCTAATTATACATTTGAGTATTGCATAGTGGTCCTATTTATTATATCTTGAGTATCCCGCATTGGTTTGAACAAATTACTGAGAGGGATTGGCAAGACTTACGTAGATAGTAAAAGATGCAAATTGTATGGTTAAGATTAAAAAAAAAAAAAAAAAAAAAAAAAAAAAAAAAAAGTAGACATAAAGAATGCAAAAATCCTTTCATATTTGGGGGAGTAATTTTTTTTCCTTCTCCCTCTCAAGTATTACCATTCACACCCTTTAACAAGCCATTATACCGTAAATTGATCAAGTCATAGGAGTGTTACAAATGTCCACCACATTTCATTCATCTTCAAGGAATCAAACAAGACAAGTATACTTGAAACCTGCACCTTTTGTCTAGTCTCTAAAACCTTTCCTTTCAAATCAAAATTACCTCAAAAAATTAATGAGATTTATTGTAAAGGAATTAACAATGGAAAAACCAACCACTCTTCCTTTTGATGCTTGGGTCTGCTCAAAAGATACGACTGAGATTTTTTCCACATGTTTTTTTTTTTTTTTTGATAATTTTTTTTTTCACATGTTTTACTAACCCAACAGAAGAAATCAAATGTTTCAGGTTTATCATCACTTATACCAACCACTCTTCTGTCTTCTCTTTTCCAATCTTTTATCTCCCAAAATTTAAAGAGGTCCAAGAGTTTTCTATATCAAACAATTGACACATCACGAGAGAGAGAGTGAGACTTCTACTTATCACTATTACTTATTTACTTCAATGTGTAGAAGACCTATTCAATGTAGGAGATATAATATTTACTATAGTGGACTTTTTAGGGGTTGAGAGTTACATGTGACCTTACTACAATATAATATACTATAAATCAGTGGACCTTCTATATATATTTGAGTAATATCTAGAGTATGATGTGACTAGCTACGTACACATCATACAACAATGATATAAATGGTAATTATGAACAATTTAGGTAATGATTTAGATATATACATTCGAATATATTAATGCCGTATGACAGACAGAAGGAAACAAATGCTGAATTGTTTTATTAACGTGGCTTCAGTCCACGAAACCCGGCTATTAAAAAACAGTAAGGGTCATATTTTTTTTCACTTCCAGATAAATTAAAAACATCACAAGATAGATTAGTTATTCATTTATCATCTTAGTTTTTTTATTCATAAGCTAAGGGGTTTTTGGCTTCATTTAATTTCCCTTGTTGCTCCAAAAGGCAAGAGAATGCTCCGAGGGAACAAAGAAGAACCATTGTTCGGAGCTGGTCGGAGTCCAAGAATCTCTGCAACGACGTTATAGATCTGCACATTCTCGAACGATGGCACTTTCTTTCCTCTGCTAAACCTAGGACCATGTCCGATAAAAATAGTCCTCATCGAGAAGAGATTGTTGTCGTAACCATGGTCTCCGTAGCAAACTTGAGCATTTGTTCGATTCTGTCTGACCATTAGACTTTCTCCAACCATTCCTATGATCGGTGGAATCCGATAACTCTCAGAATAATGCAGTCTTTCCGGTAATTTCTCCTTCAAGTAAACCTTCAAAAACTCTCCGTTTTTTACTTTCCCTGAGCTCAAAGCTTCGTTCATCTTTGCCACGACTTCCGCGTTCTTTTCCCCTTGATTCTCGACATTTTTGCCCCATTGCGGACTAATTGCTAGCACTGGACTGTAAGACTGGATCCAAGCCGCGGGTATCTTGATCCAATCCGCTAAGTCATCAATGTATATCGCTTTCTCTTTACACTCACAGTTGGTGACCATTCCGTGATCACCAAGCAATATCACATGAACCTCATCAAAGATCTCCCTTTTCTTCAGCCCCTTTATCACCCTACCAATCATTTGATCGACCCTTGAAATCGCAGTTGTAACCCGAGGATCATCAGGACCATAGTTATGGCCCGATTGGTCTGGCTCATCGAAATACAACATCAGCAAATCAGGAATTTCGTTGTCAGGGAGATCGAAATGACTCAAGACCGAATCAACCCTTTCTTCTAAAGGAATAGAAAGATTGAAATGTGGACAATATCCTTCAGGGCAAGTCCAAGAACCTTTGGGAACTTCAGAGCCTGGCCAGAAGTAAGTCACAGCCTTGAGACCTTGGTTTACTGCGGTTACCCACAATGGCTCACCTAACCACCATTTCGGTTGTAGGCCTTTGTTGAACACATCTCCGGTTACCGGATCGGTAAACTTGTTCATGATTATACCGTGGTAAGCCGGGTAGAGACCGGTTGCGATAGAGTAGTGGTTTGGGAATGTCATGGTCGGGAAAACCGGGATTAAACCGCGTTTGGCCTCGGTTCCTCCGGATATGAGAAGGTCGATGTTTGGTGTGTCGGTTTTAAATTGGTAACCGAACCGGAAACCGTCGCAAGAAATCATCAAAACCACCGGTTTGTTGAGCTTCTTGAAGGGCCAGGGACGCCAGGTTCTGGACGACGGAGAATCCAAACCATTGGTATTGGGGGTGGCTGTCGCGGTGGCTGCTACGATGAAAAGATTAAGAAGGACGAAAGAAAGTTTGGGAGTCAGAACATGTTTGGTTTTCGCCATGGGAAGGAATGTTTGTTATGGTTCTTTGCAGCTCATCTTATTTATAATGCGGGATGTTTTTCCTTTTTTTTTAAAGTAACATATTTGACTTTCATTCGAAATTAACGTGATGTTACATAGTCCGCATGTAAAGCATTGTAAATAGATACTTCATTGAAATTAACTTGATGTTAAATTAACCCAATCTAATGCATGACAGATAGAGTGTGGTTGGTACATGCATGATGCATGATAGCTAGTGACAAATAAAATCATGAATAATTAGGAGTTTCGTCTTTAATTAACAAGAGGATATCTGACGGTCTAATTGATAATCGGGGAACCCATTCATATCTCACTTCATCAAATTGTCAACCCCAATGTTTCATCTCCCTAGCCCAATAAATCATCACCAGTATAATCATTTTATTTTAATTATATCACAACTAATATATATATATATATATAGCACATCATTTTAATTAGTTACTGTAATGATGTAAATATGATTATTGATCCTATTTTTTAAATGAAAATACTAAATTTCAATTAAAACGAACATTTAAGTTGAGACACGTTAACAAAAAATAATAATTGAAACGGACATATAGGGGTATTTGTTAAGAAGAAAATTGGACACGACAACGACTATATATATTTTTATCGAATGACAATAAAAAAAAAAAAAGGTGTATCCTCAAAATTTTGTAAATTTGAATACTTCCTAAAACTTTACGGACACAGTTTGTGAGCAATGTTTACAGCAGAAGCAGATTCCTTTTAATAATTGCCATCATAAGACTAAGAGTTAGGTTAAAAATCACATTCACATTATTGTCATCTGCATGATCTAGATGTGGGAGAGCCGTTGAGATCTGATCTTACGGTCTTGCTTAATTCACGTGCTATCACCACGAGTTATATATCCTTTCGAGGTAGGTTCGTCCAATGACTGGATGGCCTGTGTTTGATGCGGTCCTATATATAAATTTAAAATACGCCTATATTTTTTTTTTTTTTTTTGAACAAATAAAATACGCCTATATATGCTAACTTTATACAGGTTAAAAGTTTTTGGGGACCAGCCTTAGCCAAATTAGACTGTGTATTCAGATTTGAGTTTAATAAGATTTTATATACTTTGTGGATGAATTTACATAGGTTGTTATGATTTTTTAAAAATATCTGAAAAATATTATTTGAAACCATAAGATTGTATTTAGCTGATCAAGGAAGAAACAACAAAGCTTCGGTCAATTAAAGTATAGGTGGTAAACAAATTAAAGTACTTGATATGCCGCTTCAATTCAGTCTCTTCTTCATTAATACATCAATGATAAAGTCAGAACGTCGTTCATGAACCACCAACTCGGTGCAAGTCACATGACCTATATCAATAAGCGACAATGGTAAGCATGGGCAATATCTTCAGGGGTTGGTGCTCTGCGTTCTTTCCATAACTCAAATAACAGAGTGAACATTCCTAGACATGTTTTAAAAAAGGGATATTGTCCATGCTTACCATTGTCGATTATAGATATAGGTCAATGGTAAGCTTTGATTAATGATTTTCCGTTGGTGGAAAGGACCAAAAAAATGGAGATCGAGTGAACAAAAGTTTCCGTTAACAGAAAATTGTTTTTTTATTTTAATAATATGGGAGAGTAATCTCCCCCACTTTACCAAAAAAAAAAAAACAGAAAATTGTTTTTGGAAAAATATGAATTTTCTCTTCTTTTTTTTTCTTAGTTTTTATGGGCTTTAAGAAACTAATGGGTTCTTAATGTAGCCCAAACGAAATCTTATAGACACATTTATATTATACTTTTTTACGTCATAAACATTTCTAATTTACATACATTTTTAATTAATTGGACTTGTGGAAGTCTTAAAAAGATTGATGGTACGTATATCAGTTTTATTATCTGATTTAATGATGGAAGATTCTTTTGTAGCTCGCGTTTTTTTTTCATAAATAAGCCATGATTATGTGTCATAGTCATATATGATATTGTTGACAAATAAAATGATTATAGTGAAATATAATTGTGATTTGTTGGTAAATGATCGTGATTTTGTTGTATGTTACACTAGTTCTGGCCAATAGATTCACTAGTCACAATCATGAATGGGAGAATAAATTGGATTTGGTGTACATCTCATGATTATGACCATAAATCTATTGGATAGAGATTAAAGTTTAAGGTTGCAGGTAGACCGGTTAGGTTGGAAGAGTTTCAGATAGCTAGATCATGCTTGAATTTTTTTTAGAAGTACTAAAATCTTTTACCTAATCATGACTAGTTGGTTTTATTTAAAACTCTTAAAAATATTTCTTGTCATTTTGATTATTAATTTTGCAAAATGATGGAATTGCTTTACGTAGACATCTGATCTATAGTTAAGAACTCATGTAGAATTGCGGAAATATTCTGGATCCACATTTTCTAAACTAACTAGACTTAGAGTGGTATGATACTACTAGTATGTAATTGCTATATGAGTGTATTGATCAGTTGTTCTAAAATCGTGATTAACAAAACAAAAGGATTGAGACTTGACTAATGATTGAATCTTTTGTTTAAAGCTATCTTGGGGAGTAAAAAGATAACTTATGTACCATGATCCACGAGGCTATTGGCTTTAATAATTTCATGAATTTGATGATTGTATGAATCATATATTGCCATATGGCACTTAACCTTAGAAACAAAAAATAAAGTGGACATTTGATTATACAATTCTTTCAAAAAAAAACATATATCAAATGTTTTCTTTGGGTTTCATTAAAAGTTAGCACTAAATTGTAACAAACGTTGTTTTTCTTTTTGAATATAATTTAATATTATTTTTTTTTAAAAAACATATATCAAATGGTGTTCTTGTAGTATACTGTATATGCTTTTTTGCCACGTTGTAGTGATGTTTGAAGAAACATTTACGGAACATGCATAGATAACAAAAAAAATAAAACATCATGATTAAAAACTATGAGCATTGTTGGTCATGATAGTATTATTATATGCAAGGCCAAATCTATTTTCCAGAAATAAAAGTTCAGACACGAACATCGTATATTTTAGGAGTTATAAATCAGTTGGTAATACTTCCTAAATCAGTTCAACTGCATTAGGAAAAATTGGGGCAATATTATATACTCCTTCCGTATTTTATTAATTGTCGTTTTAAAATTTTTATTTCTTTGAATTATATGTCGTTTTCAAATTTCTATGCAAAATTTATTACTTTTTAATGTTTTATGATGTTTATAAAACATTAAAAAGTAATAAATTTTGCATAGAAATTTGAAAACGACATCTAATTCAAAGAAATAAAAATTCTAAAACGACAATTAATAAAATACGGAGGGAGTATATTTTTTTTGGAGTGGTATATTGGGTAATCTCTATAAATGTTCAAATAATTTAGAATATATATATATATTTTTTTTCCCAAATGTATCTAAGAGTTGTTTTTTGTTCGTTTAACTATAAACTTTTATAAAATTTGATAAATTTTTTGCTTATATATGACCGTTGATGGAATAACATCACAAAACTAATTTTAGAATAGATCAAAAAATTATTACCATTTTGCTTATTTCTTCATAATTATGGTTTATGATATATAAGTGTGCAGAAAATGGAGCTACGAAAATTTTGAAAAAAAAATATGGAGCCATCATTAGGATCAATATATCAAAAAGTTAGGGACTCTTAAATTCCCAACAAAATTTTAATTAAAAACATAATAGAAACATTAGCTTCATCTCTTGTTTTCTTCGAATTACCATGGGATGAAAATGAAAAGGGACCATGTAACCAAAAAATTAGAAAAGGACAGATCTAAGAAGATATTAATTAGCATCAACCTTTTGAATTTTAGTGAAGGGACAGACAAATGCAAAGAAGCCATGTAAACCATCACATTTGGCCAATGCATTTTAATATTGGACACTCTGTTTTAATCATCACTTTGGGTCACTTTGAAAAAACAAATTAAAAAGTCTACAAAAATAAACGACCAAAGACCTATTGCTACCTAGATTCCTTCTTAGCACATTTTATTTTATTTACATTCTTATTTTTATTTGACATATCTTTATTTTTTCTTAAACAAGTTGGTGTATGTGTTAAAGATATATGCCTCCCTATATATTAATGTGTTACTTTAAATTAGTTAAATAGGTCCACTTTTGTATAACATAATAATCACAAAAAGCTTTCTAAAGGAACAACAACCAAAAGAATTTTGGATACCAATGAGATAAATTACTTAATTCACATATCACCCCATGACCCCAAGTTCATCATCATAGCTAATAAATGAATAAATCAAAACCCAAAACTAAAAAGAACAAATAAAATTGATTATGTTAAGGATGAATTGAAAAAAAAGAAAATGAATCCTACATCCTCAAAACCGTAAGAAAAATAATGGAAGCATCGAATGAATCTTTCAACTTATTTTTTCTGGCAATATGAGCTTCTATTTTAACTTTACCCTTGATCGTTTGGTTGATTTGGTAAAATGCGAGATACCCATATATATAAAAGACTTTGTACGTTACAAAAAATAATAACAAGAAAAATTTGCAAAAGACAGCAGTTCGTATGGACTTTGGTTTCTTTCATAGATGATAAAATTCGTTTTATAATATCAATTTAAGTTAAATATAGTAAAAAGGTAATATAAATGCTAATGATTGCCGCTTTAGAAAATGATTTTGTTAGGACAAAAGTTAGAGTTGGACAGTAAAAAATCGACAGATATGCAAAGACACAAAGTTACTCTCTGATGGATTGATGGGTTGTTGGATTTGTATCATAATTTTCCAAAACATAAATGATTTTCCAATTTAATTGATTACTAATGATTAGAAATTCGTCATGATCTTTAGAAAAGAAAAGGAAGAAATTCCTCATGATCTGATGTTTTCTTTTGTAGTTTTGTGAAGATGGCGAAAAAAACACATTAGGTGAAACATCTTCTTTCACCTTTTTTACGTCCGTTTTCTTTCACTAATTAGCACATCTATTTATATGTTTTTATTCTATATAATTTTTCTTTTCTAGCTTTTTCCATCAACTCATGTGTTGCCACCAACTTGGTCAAAAAGCTCAGGCAAAATCTTATTGTGAATGTGAAGTATTGTAAACTTCAATATATAATCCATTTATGTTACTCGAGATATCAAGGTCAAAAGCAGCGTTATTTTACACAATAACATTCAATCTATGATATAAAGCTCTAAAACCATGCATATGATAAAAAAGAAGTCAATGCGATTCATTAAAAAATTAGATTTATTGCGAAAGAAAATATGAAAAGAAATCTGAGTAGTAGTGAACGAGTAAATAATTTTCTAAAACAAAAAAAAAACAAAATTTGTTTTGAATAATTGATTTTATAATGTAACCATAGTTTAATTTAAAATAGTTAAACTTTTAGATATAATTTCGTTGTCATTTTGATGGATATTTTTGTAACCATCATAAGAAAAAAAAATAATGGAAAATATTAGTCAACATTGATCCGACCCCATTATGAAGGGATTATGGGTACACGAGCCCAAAACTTTTTAGTCATAAATAAAATTATATTTTTCAAATCACAATGAATAAAAATTAGCTTATTTATGTTTTTTTCAAAATTAAATGTATATATCAAGGTTTTTTGAATATTTAATGTATTTGACAAAATATATCTTATATAATTTGCCACAAGACGTCCTTGTTACAGAAATGAAAGCACGTGATCAGTATTTTTATCTTATAATTTCAATATTATTGCACAGTAAGATATACTTCATATCATATGATGAGATGATAGTAAAGTAACTATGTTGGAATATATCCGATCAGCATGCAGTATGCATGTGTAAATCACGTGACAAAATATATATCGTCTCACATGATAATGTCATGATAGTACAGTAATTTAGTATGAGATTGTTTTTCTTTAAACTCAATTATCGTTAAGCCAACAACGTGATTACAATAACGCGGTTTATCAGCTATGCCAAGAAGCTGTAAACTTAACCAAGATTTCAAAGGGTTAAAAGATGAGCTAATCATATCCGCCCCTTTATTGCATTCTCGTCGAGTGAATTAGATATAGCTAGAAAGCAGAAAAATACTTAGCTATAACTTGGATATCCTGTCGGAAGGGCTAAAAAACATGTGATGCGAAATCTACAATATTTTGTGTATCCGTTTTGAGGGTGAGATTGTTGTAGTCGAGGTTCTGAATGATTCCCCAGTGGAGAGGTTTTAACCTTTGTTTCTAGCACATAGTTTACTTGATGGACCGTACGTGCTCCAACTCACCACCAATCTCGTGCTGTCTCTAAAGATCCTGTCCACGCTACTTGTATTTCGTTCGACATTTAGAATCACCAATCAGTAGAGTTTTGACTCTGGATTATTGCAGTAGGTATGGACCCTAATTTCATATAATAGTATAATAAATTTTCTATATAGAACACTTTATAAACAAATAATAAATTTAGATTTAGTTTACCATCAATCAATGCTCCATGACTATGAGTTATTTCACTCACTTTTTAAAAGATTTATTAATATTTTTCTATATATAAAATTATTGTCTGCAGCCTGTGTATGACCTCTTTTCTCATAGACAATAATAAAAAAAAAAGTGTGTTAGAAGCTTAGGGGCAGCATTCGATATCAGAGTATTTTTAGTTCAGCGTTTATAATTTATTTATTTTATTTTTACTAATTTGGAAAAAGACAACAAGTGGGACATTCTTGTTTTCTTTAGGAATAAAAAGCAAATAAAATTGTTTAACAATAATAGAGTGGAGTCCAATTTGATTTGACCATACAAACAATAAACATATTGGAACAAAAACATCAGAAAAATAGGCAAGAAAAAAATGGTACTTTTAGCCCAAAAAAAAGAAAAAAATGGTACTAATCGGAGGATATCATAAAACTAAAAATTAGGATTCTGATTTCTGGATTTGCTGAATTTTCTGTAAAACTGAACGAACATATATAGATAAAAAATTCAGACTTGTTTTTTAACTATCATATATGTTAATAATAATATATATATATATATTTAAATGATCACTACAAACACTCTTAAAATTAAAATTACTATTAAAAATATTTTTCTTTTGTTAAAATTTTACAAATATTTATAAAAAATCATTTTGTTAGCCTAAGAGCAAAAAGTAATAAATATCTATCAACAAAAAATAAAATTTGTTTTACCAATAACACCGAATCTTTGTTGGTTCGACAACGTGTTTTTTTTTTTCCCACATGATTGAAGGGAAGAATTATTGATTACGATGGATTATATACCTGGAATTGATATAATCATAATTATAACTCTTGTAGAAACTAGAATGTATCTGTTGCAAAATAGACTATACCTTGATGTATATTAAGATGTGATTCTGGATAAAATATGTTAAGTTAATTATTTTCACTTCCAATAAGGTAACAATAAAATCGAGTCCTAGAAAAACCAGTGAAATGATTTCAAATATATCAAATTTGCATATAATTCATGTACTACTATTGCCAGCGTTTTATATATACTTTAGATGTTAAATTTTGATATTATAAATCAATACCATGTCCCCTATTGAATAAAAGTCAGATATGTATATACTATACAAATTAAAGCCCACTTGAGTAGATGAAATTTGCTATAAAACACATAGTTTGTTGTCTCTTTTTTCTAAATTAGATACTCTTTTTTTCTAAATAAGACACAACATGTCACAACCAAGATCCCGATAAATTATGTGAATGTAAGGGAACAACTTGTAGATATGCTTAGTCTATCAGTGGCACTTGGATTTAATAGTTCTTTGAATAAAATAGATTATGTGAATTCAATAAAATGCAAATTAAAAATTTTGATATTTGGGTTCACTGTATTTGATTATGGGCTCTATTTTTCTTTTTTAGAATAGATTCGAAGTAGGTTAGGATTTGATAGACAATATCCACAACATACTTTTTCATGTTTTCTTGAATTTCACAAAGTTTTTTTTCGTAGCAGAAGACCCCTCCAACCCCCATTTAATTTTATTAGATAATATTTATGTTTCACAATGAACATCGACTTTGTTTTATAAAAAATGTATATGTTTTCAATTTTCTATATAAATCAAAATGGAATTTAAATTATTTTACTAACAAAATATATTGAAAGAGATAAAACTACTAATTATTTATTTCATAAACGCTATCATATTGATAAAAGTACGATAGAGATTCTAATATTTTAATTTTGTTAAAAGAGTCATGATCATTAAAACTGATGGTCGATGGAGTATTCTTTTTATAGTATAATAAAATCAGATTAGAAGAGGCATGAAATAATTGAAATTAAAGATATACAGATAGAAAGCAAATCGGTGAAATAAACCCTACCACTACCACTTGTTCATTACACATTGTACATAACTGTTGAATCAAATCAATTGATTTATTAGGAACCAATGTGAAGATGATCATGACCATTCATCTCTCCCTATATTTTTATTTATTTTTATTTTCAATATATTTTGATGCTCTTTTGTAGGACCATGATGCACACTGTTGCATACATGATAATACTGTATATGTGAACATAAAGACAGTTAATAAGTCCTAGTGTAAAATAAAAGATATGTCCATATGACACCACTTTCTAAATATTTTCATTCATGTTACAGAACTTGTCGTGGTGACACGCAACAAAGTAACAATACATTCCATCACTCAAATCTGAATATGAATTTTATTATAGACCCAATTATTTCAAAAAATTTATGCTGGTACAATGGTTAATGATGATTAATTCGACATATGTAAAATAGATTATAGCGAGACTCTTGTGGTCATTGCAGTCGTTTTAAATGGCAAAGTTGATAGATGTCGGAGATTAATTTGTTTCGATCCTTGAATCATATTTACATAAAAAGGAAAACATGAAGTTATATTTAAGATTTGATACATAAAAGGTATAAATGCTTATATATGGCTTTGCAAGCTGGAAACTAGGCGGGTTCGGCGGATCCTGTCCATCAAAACTCACCACACAAAATAAAATTTAAGAATCTCTTAGGCTTGTTTGTATATATATAGGTAGGGAGCATCCTAAGCTTTTTTCTTTTGTTCCTTTCCTCTTCCAATTTCCACCTATTCTCTTGAAAGAAAACTACATTTGTTTTATAGTTTAAAATATCATTTTGACTTTCAATATTGGAAAACTCAGATTATATAAATTTAGTCATATTCATCCAATTCCTTCTTTGGTTTTTATGAACTTGAAAGGTATATTTAGTATGATATTTTGGTTCATCTATTTTTTTTATAAAGATTTTTCCACATTTATTTTGATAATACCATATTTATGTATACGTGAAACCCACAAATAAAATGTGATACAGAAGATTATTGATCTCTTAAAGAATAAAAAAGAGTCGTAGTGACTAAAAGTGACTAGTGAGGGAACAAACAAAGATGTAAATTCCATTATACATCTTTATATCTTGCTTTCTTTTTTACTTTCCTTTTTTATTCTTTATTATCTTTTGTCCCCTGAAACTCGTCGACGAAGAAATTTAGAAATTTACTTTTTAGATTGGAACGTGGCTGTAAACTTGTAATTAAGAAAAAAAAAACAGGAAAAAAAAAAACCAAATTGAAAGTAAACAATTAAAAAATCTTACAAAACTAATTAAGCTTCTCTAAACACATTGACCCCCAAAAAAACAAAACATATTCTTAAAAATTAACACTCAAAATTACATTTGTAATGCTTGAGAAGCCTATTGGCTTCCCTTAAACCACTAAAGTAGGCACCATGAGTTGTGGAGTAATGGGTTCTATGTGTTGCTTCCCCTGCAAACATGACTTGAAGCTCATGAACCTTGGCTTGATCATGACCATTAACCTGACCAACCTTCTTGTTGATCTTTGGCAATGGCTCAGCCATGGCGTCTAGGTCATCCCCGCTTGATCCGACCGCTACATACGAATAGGAGCCCCGAAACAGAGGATCACTTCCCCATTTGCTCTTCAAGACCTTTGTGATCTTCATAACTTCATCATCACCATCATTCAAAGAGCCATTGGTCAAGGGCCTTGAAGTTTTTGCGGCATCTTTCTTAACTTCCTTGCCTTTCAAGCAAGAAATAGTAGTCATGACACCGGCTATGATCTCCTCATCGGTTAGTTTCTCAAGCTCTAGAGCTTCTTTGCCTGCAAACCAAGAAAGCAAGACCTTTGAATTGCTATGGATTGGGGTAATGGTCGCGGTTCTTCTCATCCACCACGGGATTTTCACGAACCTATACTCTGAATCCTCGTGGTCAAACACAAGTTGCAGAGACGGGAAGTTTCTGTGAGACATTTCGACGAACAACTTGTTGACAACTCCGTATCCCAATCTTTTAATAGCGTCTAATTTGAAATCAGGCAAAGGAGGACTAAACAATTCTCCATCTCCTTCATCACTCTCAATCCCTGCTTTAAGCACACCTAAAGAGACAGTGACAATAACATGATCTGCAAAAACAACAGACCCATCTGAGAAATGGAGCTTCACTTCGTTACTCTGCCACTCGATCTTCGTGACCTTTCGATTCAATTGGATAACACCTTGAGGAAGAACAGATGCCAAATGATGAATAACACTGAGATATCCTTTAGCTATTGTGATTTCTTCGCCTGGAAACATCTGATACTCACTCTCCGCCGCGAAATCGAGCGTCGAGAGATCATCTGCTGATGTGTAAGTCCTCTGTGTGTTGCTAAACATCGTAAAAATGGCTTCTTCCAGCGATTTTCTACTCCATTTCCCATACCCATTAACTCCATTCTCTCCTCCTCCATTACTGATTGAATCCCAATAAGCATCGAACCCAGACTTCAAGAATGAACCAACACTACCGGGAGAGCAAGCCCTAGTGGCAGTTTCGTAAATATGAGATAAACGTCCCAAATCGGCGTCGGATTGAGAGATCTCTTTCCCCTGAGCTAATTCCATGAGAGCATTGAACAATCCAGAGATGTGGTCAACCATCGACGGTTCAATCTCGAAGCCACCTTCAGCAAAGGTCTTAACTTTATCAATGCTGGAATCCATACACTCCCATGGCTCGTCGGAGACAAGAGAACCAGTCTCTTTGGCGATCCTATAAACAGGGCTTCCACCAATCCCGTGGATCCACGTGGCACCCATCTCAATCTTCTCCGATGAGAACTCGGAGGTATTGATCCTACCGCCGATTCTAGAACCGCCTTCGACGATGGAGAGGTCGAACATGTTGTTGGAGCTTGTGTAGAGCTTGTTAGCCGCCGTGAGACCAGCCATTCCAGCTCCGATTATCACAATTCTTGCTTTCTTCGTCATAGTTAAAAGGAATCTCTCCTTGTCGGTGTGTCGAGATGAGAAAGGAGAGATTTTGATGTGTGATTTTGGGGTTGTGGAGTGTATTTGGGGATTAGGGGAAGGAGACGAAGAAGGTGAATGAATGGAGAGAGATTGCTTTGGCAGAACATTTATAAGGGAGAGAGAGAGTGTGTCAGCTAAAGCGAGTGGACAGATTTTACTATTTTTCTTTGTGTCTTAAGCAATTAATAATTTACTTTCTTTTTATTTTTCTAGTTTATCAAAACTGAGGAAAGCAAAAAAAAAAAAAAAAAAAAAAAAAAAAAAAAAAAAAACTATACTATTACGAAAATCAGCATGTTTGATGTGTTTATGTTAACAGTTAACACTGTTTATAATGTAAATATCTTTAAGAAAATACTTTTTATAATTTGTGTAGCTCGAAGATGTTTTATCAAAAAAAAAAAAAACATGTTAAAATAACTTCAATAAGACTGACCTCTTAAGCTATCACTATAAGCCGTGTCAGTGTTTTTTTCAAAATTTAATAAATACTGTTTAAATAAAAAAACCAAATTATTAGCATCAATATCACACAACACACATGTCCAAAAATATAGATATGTCAATTAGATTTCAAGTCACCTCAAACCTCACCTATCGTCTCCTCACTGATTAAGGGGTTTATTTTTAAAATAAAAAAATTATTTTCATTACTTTATTATTTAAATATCTCTCTTAGCTTTTTAAGTTATATCTGGTCTGGTAGACAAAGGTACGATTTATATGGAGAACTGGAGACTGTTATTACTATCTCAACGAATTGATTTTCCAAAAAAACAAATGTTCAACAAAAAAAAAAATCTTTCTCAACGAATTGGATACTATTTTTTTTTTTTTTTTTTTTCACATCATACTATTATTAGCTACGTATATTACTTGTAATTAATTTCTAAAATGTATGCGTTTGATAGTAAAAGTCTTATGGTTAAACAGTAAGGCATTTACATGTGCATACAGTCAATAATACTGTATAAATTTATTGATACAGTTAGTGCAAATGTTGTAAAAAAAATGGGTGTGACATACCTTATATATGTGTAAAATAATTAACAGAAAATCTTTTGAAACGTAAGAGGCGGTTAAACTGCCTCCAACGCTTATTTCTTAGTGAATAGTGAGTGATGAAAAAAAAAATTGCATGTTGTGCAAACATGCTCCAAACGTACCAACAACGTCTCGCTATTTATACCTTTTTTTTTGTCAACATTTGAGCCACAACTGGCCGACCCATTAGCCTAATTCCTACAAATTGTAGGGTCGGGGACTCGATCCCTGGTGTGATGGTGTCTGTCTTCTGTGGACTTGCCACTAGACCAAGATCACTTCACGCTATTTATACCTTATGTGTTTACAGATCTGCCTTTTTTTTTTTTTGGTTCTAACAACACATCTGTCTCTTTTTCTTTCTATTTATTTGGACACAATTTGGCATATTTTTTTTTTTTTTGTTCAGTTATGAAAACATCTAAAAGTAACTAAATTTGAATGGTATGATTTATAATAAAAATAAAAACAGTTTCATGCTAATAAGACTAAGACTAATTGCAAAAATTTGGATTGCAACTATCTCCGTATGTATAAGTCCCAAAAATACTAAGAAAAATAAAACAAAGTTATAAAAAAAAAAAAAAACATCCAAAAGCAAATTGATGATTTAACCAAACGAATTACAGGAAAGCCAATAGAAAGAAATGACAATTTTTGGAAAGAAATGATAATTTTTGGAAAGAAAGAGATCACATGTAAGAAAGAAGAAGACAGAGGCAGTGCCCACAAGATGCAAATTATGAGTCAGTGTACTGATCCACCTTTGATTGGATACGCATTTTGATCAACCTAACCATGATTGTGTCATCACTCTAAGATCCATATTAATATAATCATGTTTATTTTTTTTTTTTTTTGATAAATCTCATACTTTATTTACACATACGTATATCCATGCAGCTATTGACTTAATCATCCAATTACTCAGATTCTCAAAATAATATGATATAAAAATTAAAAGAATTTGACCAGTAAAATCTATGTTTTATATAGAGTTGTTTAAATTTTATTTATTTTAAAAAGTGAAGATGAGGAATAAAGGATTCATATAAACATATATAAAAGTATAAATAATGCAAACAAAAAGATACAGTGATACAATGAACTGATTTTCTTTTATGTTTCTTTTGCAATAAAGATTATATATAATATAATATCCATACAGAACCGATCTATAATATCTTGATTTTCAAAAATATTGCCACGTATATGGAAATGTTTGGACTTTTTTTCTTTTAACCGTTTATTTCATCATAATACACATATTTTTTAATATTCGATTTCTATCATGAACAATAATATAGTTAATGGTAACAATAACGGTTGAAACGTAGAACGAAACCGATCAAGATGACAAGATGTTTACAGGTTTTTATATGTTTGAGAGTTTTAAAATTTTGATTTTTTTCTTAGAGGAAGTATTGTTTGATTGATTTGTTTTTGTGTCAAATAAAGTTGTAACTTTAAGAGATTCAGTCGACGTGATAATTTATTTTAAACATTTTTATATAGTGGAAAAAATAAAGTCGCTAAATATATTTCCTTTTGCTTTTTACCCTTAGAATTTGTAGGTAATCATCATAATACCAATACACCATGAACAATTAATTCCTTAAGAGAATATGTTCATGAAGAAATGTTCTTTAACGAAGATTTTCCTTTTAGATGTATCAAAGCTTTTTCTTTTTATGCAGATATTATTGTAGATTTATCATTTATCTTACTTTAGTTAAAATTAATTAGATCAACCTTTTGCACTATGCACAGAAATGGATCTTCATCAAAGGTAGTGCAGATCCGTAAGCTATCATATCGTTTACTTATAAAAATCAGAAAATGACCCATTATTAGAAAATTATATATTTAGTATCAAGACTTTAAACTGATAACTATAATTACCAATAAAAATGTTGAAATAATCGATATGCATTCCTTCTACGTAAAATCCACGATAATATATATACTGCTATTACTGTGACCCAACATTTATTAATTCCCGAAAATGTGAAGAAAAAAAAATAATAATAATAAAACCGAAGCATAAAGACAAAATCTTGCGCAGGCTTTTGTCGGTTACGATGAGTTTACACATCCCGAAGAAGCTCTGGCTCTCCAAGAATCAACTTTGAGTTCAATAACAAAAATACATAGTATAAAATAGTAATATTTTTTTTCTCCAGTTGTATGTGATCTCTATGTACTTTGATGTACACAAAATCAAAATTTTAATTTAAAACATGATATAATATTAACATAAATTCCCTCTCCCGATATATTCGATACATAGGAACAATTTATATTGGTTCAAACAAAAGATCAACCTCTATACCCTTATTATTGGTAAAAAAGGTGTGCACATAAATATATCGGTTCAAACAGAAGAAAAAGTGAAAAACAATGTTCACAGGATGTATGTTACACAGTTGATCAATCTGTAAAAGAGAAGAAAACAATGAAGTAATGAACTAAAATTTTAATTTCTTAGAATTGATTCGTGTAAGACTCGATTTCATCTTTGTTACTATGGAGCTAGTAATGTTTGACTCAAGATGAATTTGAATAACTGAGTGTGTTGTTCAGTATATATGAGTGAAAATCGAGTGAATTTATGATATACGCAGATACACTGTTTGTCTAGGTGTAAGGAAAGTCAAAATCTTGAGCTCCAAAAATCTAGCTACTATGGTATTTCCCGTGACCTCAAGGACTTTTTCTTGATCTTCGAAGCTTGAAAATGACACACTCGACGGTTGTCACGTGTTTCATACTCATATATTTAATATGCAAAGTTGCAAACCATACCTATAGATGCATTGTATCCATTTATAGAGTAACAAGAGTACTATCACTATCTAAAAGCTTTGCACTTTAAACAAGCTTTAGGCTTCATTGGTTCACCACATACATATTTTTTAAGTAGAAAGAACAATAGTACTATTTTGGTGAGCCAATATTCAAGAAAAAAATGAGGAAGTTGATCCATCCGGATTATTTTGTGCAGAATACCAATGATCTGTTCAAATGGCATAGCATCGCTACAACAATTTTGATAGTACTATTGAGGGGGTAATAGATTGAGGGGGTAATGAGAAGACAATGAACCAGCGAAGCAGATAAAAGGAGTTTAGTGGCTAGGAATTAAAAAGGACATAACCTTGAACAATTGACATTATCTAGTTCTTGAGCCACAACTTTGTCTCCTCACTTCCAAACAAATAGTTTGGCGTACACATACACATACAAAACTCAAAACGTGTGTGTGTATATATGTGTGTTTGTATGCGTCGACAACCAAGGTTTTTGTTTGGTTATAGCTGCAACGAATCAATGATGAGAATCCAACAAAACCTATAGAAGCCCTATGTAATTGTCTTATATCTATGAAAGAGTAGTGTACTTAATGTCGGATAAGTCAAAAACCCATGAAAAGTTACTAGATGTTTTAAAACTAGAGAGAGAAGTTAATGGAGTAAAGAGAGAGAGAGAGAGAGAGAGAGAGAGAGAGAGAGAGAGAGAGAGAGAGAGAGAGAGAGAGAGAGAGAATCTACTAGAAGATATTTTGAAATAAATATCATCAATTGTTGCTACCTAACTCCTTCACCCCACAATCCCATGAGAGTTAACTTGTCTGCAACTGCAAGTTTGCATGAATCGTTCTCGGGCCTTAAGATTGAATAGCAGCTCTATAGAACTAGTAAGTTGGTCCGGTTCAACCTGGTTTATGCAGAACCGGTTTTCTTGAAATGGAACCGCATAGAGGTGAAGAACCAAAACAATTTTCTATCTGCTTTTGTTGTTGGAAGTAGAACTGAGCGTTTCAGTGACACATGAGTCAAGTCAAGTAGTTAAGATCTGGATTCAATCTGTTGGTTTAGTTCGGTTTTGCTTAACCAAGTTTGGACTCACAAAAATGGTTGAAAATAAAAGTAAGTTAGGTGCCTAAGATTAACCTGAAGAAACAAGAATAAGAACCCTAAAAGATTCCGGAAGTCCTAAACCTACCAATATTTTGAATTACTGGCCTACATAACCAAGTAATTTCCTCGCAAAAAACGAACACCTAACTCTCATACATAAACCGATTTTCCGCCAAACTGCACCTAACCCGCAGCCACTTACTAATAGACATTAGACATGAGATTGCTTCCTCAAGGCTTGGAGGTACATGTGAAGACATGTGACTTGAATTTCTCTAGCTCTGTCAGGACTTCATCTTCCGGTCTGTAAATCAAGTCACTCATCCGCCATATCTGCATAATTCAAAATCATAACTAAGTTTTCATTTTTACCGAGAAAATGAATCATAGGTAGGTTTCCCAGTCTTTGCACAAAAAAAAAAAAGGTAGGTTTCCCAGTAAATACTGCACAAGACATTTAAAATTTAAAAGTACCTGCAATGATCCACCTCCACCGCTACTTTCACAGTTATCAGAAACACTGACAATAGTCCAAGGGTCCACTACGTTCCAGTGGAAGTCGACCACTTTGTCCCTAAGAAGATATACACACGAAGATTATAGATTCCACTGAAGAGAGTAAAAGGGAAAAGCAAACAAGAGAATTGGGATTAAGTCTTGAGAACCTGTGACCAGCATGCTGGAAGAAAAGCCCAGCAGGACTTGTGGGTGCACGCTCGGACTGCTTGCCGACCTGATGCACACATATATATGAATATGTTGAATATGAAATTAAGAGAAAAGTTTTAAAAATGAATCTGAGATAATGTACTAACCCTATTATAATCCCATATGTTCAAGAAACCGTCTTCTGCGGAACTCCCAAAAACAGATGATTTATCAGGAGACCACTGAATTGATAACAAAGTGGTGTCATTGGGATAAGTATTCTCCTTTACAGCACAAATAATATGTAAACAATAAAACAGATGTAGCGGCATGTTGTTGAAACCTGAACACAGATAACAGCAGCTTTGTGGCCTTCAAATTTGTAAATAGGTGAACCAACTCCACTTGAGGTCAGATTTCGGCGGTCAAACACACTGACAGTTTTATCTGCTGACCTGGACAAAAGGTGTAGAAGCGTAGAGTGAGAGAACAGTAGCATCTCTGTACTTTTGGACAAGTATTTAAGTGTGCAAAATCAGTACCCTGTCAGGATCAGATTGTTGTCATGAGGATTCCAGTCGACACAGTGAAGGTCAGCATCATGTGCCTTCTCAACCTGCCAGCACACAAAAAGAAACAGATGGAAACTGAAACAAGACCAAAAGGTCAAACCTCAAACTTGGATATGGTTAAAAAGAGAGGTACCTTCAAGGCAGGACCAGAGCCAGTTCTTGCGTCCCATAGCATTAGGCAAGAATCATCACCAACACTGCAGAATTCCTGTGCACTGCAGGACATGACAAAAAATCACCAAAAAAATTCACCAAAAGCATCAGAAAAGTCTGAGTAGTTCGGCATTTGCGTGTAAACTTAAGAGCCTAAAATAGGAGACTGTCCCAAGAAGTTACCTAGATGGACAGAATGCCACGTCTTCAACTGTATCTTCATGGCCATGATATATGCCTCGAGGGTCAACAGAAGGACCACCAGTTTTGTTACTACCTTCACCAGTCTGTTTGAAATTCGACCCAGGGGACTTGGAACCCGTACCAGCCATTGTGATATGATCTTGGATACTCCACAAAACAACGGACTTGTCCTTGCCTGGTCGGAAGATCTTTGATGAGAAACTTGCAAACCACAAGGTATGACACAAGGATAGAACCAATACAAACCTCCAGAGAGAACAAAAGGTTCGGTTGGGCACATTGCAAGAGCAAATTCAGCATTATCCTGATGCCCAGTTAGTACCTGAAAATAAAAGTTATTCAGATGATGAAAAAAAGTAGCTCTTTCGATTGTTTAGATGATGCACAAGCAGGTGGTTTAACACGGTGAGACGACACAACGAAAATTCTCACAAGAGCATACCAAATCCGGACGAGAATGTGGAGCTCCAGGCACAGCATGCCGGTCTGGTTGAGTCTCAGTGTCCCAAATGAAAACCTGAAATCGATATATAATACTTGCATTATTGAAACTAGAACTATGTCCAAAACAAGAATACTGAATAACGAAAGCAATTTTATTTTTCAGGCTGATGACTCGAGAGTGCAGAGCTTACATCAGGACTATCAGTGTGCGTAGCTACAATCTTACTATTTTGTGGGAGTTCCCTGATTCTGTTAACCTGAGATTAATGAAGGGCGCACATCACAAACTCTATTGCAGTAATCAAATTCCTTAAAAGTAAAGCATACAATGAGAATACAAGAATATCTCTCGAAGGTGTAAAATTCACACCTCTCCAGGGTGGATGATGGTCTTGTACTTCTTCACAGATGGAGAGTGAGCTTCTTTATTAAACTGACAGCATACACAGAAACGGTGATGTCAAGAATCTCACCTTCGCAGAAAGTAACACAAGGATAAAAGAACAAGCTTCGGTAGGAAAAACTATGTACCTGCCTATTAACAGCTTCGCAATTGGCTATGACCAAAGTATTAGGCACACTGCCATTAGTCTAGTCACAGAACCAAGAAAAAAGGGTAAACATAGGAGTAACAGACAAACTTTGGATATAATTTTTCCTCAAGAAAAAATGTATAAACTACAAGCAAAAGCGCAATCTCACTTGTTCCGAGAGATAGAATCGTTGAGTCTTCGAAGCTGCTTGCTCAAGCTGTGGCCCCCATCTGTTCAAATCAAACAACAGTTACAACAAACCAAACCTCTTTACACAAAAGCTAAACACTTGACCAAATCTGAAATGTCCTTAGAAATCAAAAGTAGTCTCTGATAACTCAAAACCATCTGTAGCGGACAAATTAACAAAACAAAACACTATAACCGAGTTGGTCAAGTGTTATCAATAGACCACTGGATCAGTCTCCTACCAAAGTTCTAGAGGTTTATACAAAATTCAAAATGAAAACATCAGATATCTAATAAACTATAAGAGAAAGAAACACCTAAAAAAGCATGAAGATTGAGCTAAATCACAAACTGTATAAACCCTCTAGAACATGTCCTCATTCTCACTAGTTAAAGCGGAAATGTAATTCAATCGCCTGACCAAAGCACAAAGCTTGGATTTTTATTTCCCAAAAAGGAAACAACTTTCTCTACCAAAGATGGAAAACCCTAAAACACAAAACCCAAAAAAAAAAAAAACACACACACACACACGAACCTGCAAGAGAGAGAGGGCCAGACGAGGGTATGGTTAGCAAAAGAATCATAGAGAATGGGAAGAAGAGCCTTCCACTGAGAGTACTTGTCGTCAACAGTGGCCTTGTTGTGACTCTGCTGTTGAGAAAATGGTGACTGAGACTCGTCAGTGCTCTTAGGTTTGCGACTTCTCTTCTTCGTCTCAATGGCCGTTAACAGAGTCCTAGCTTGTCTTCTCGGCCTGGTGACTTGAGCAGTCGCTGCTTCTTCACCCTCCATTTTCTTCTTCCTCGTTTTTCTCACTTCTCCTTTGTTTTTTTTTCTTAATATTATATTTATGCCACGTGGAGTAAACTTCGTCCCGGGAAATACCAAATACTTAAACCAGCGAATTAAATTATTCCTCAAAAAAAGTTGAAACTGACTAATTGATTAACTTAGCGACGCAAACGCTGTTTTGATAGCGGCCACATCCAAATTTCGTTTAGCATTCAAAAGCACAAGATAGTAAATTGCAACTTGGTGTTCAATTCTCAAAAGTCTAATAACGTTCATAACTCTGATTTTACTTGAACAAAGATAAATCTGTCTGTTTTTCTTTCTTGGAACTAGTTGGGAATAGTATTGAGGAAGAAGGATCAGACATAAACACCACTAGCAAGTAGTAAAAACAACGATCCAAAACCCTGCAAATAAACAGAGAAACAGATTTCAACCCAACATGAGAAATTAAGACAACTCTAAAAGTTAAGTCAAGAGGATGAAGAAGAAAAGCAATACCAAGAAGACAGATGCAACTGCTGAAGTAGCGAGCTCCTTCCCGAGGCTTCGGTTTTTCCTGGATGATGTAGCTTCATAGCTGTATCACAAATGTTATGACAGTGTAAGTTTGATCACTCATTGTTGGGATGACTGAATCTAAGAATACCATAGAGTCTGATATGACCGGACTGTGAAAAACCTAACTATGAATGGTTTATCTTTATCTTAAGGTTTTGACTCGAGGCTAACCCACATGCTTGTAGCCTAGATGCCACATTACTTCAACAAAACCAAAGGCTGACGCTTGTTGCTATAACGAGAACTATACAATCAAACATTCTTTTGTCTTAACTAAATCCATGAGCAGTCATTTTGTTACATTCAGCAAAACTATAAATTCTCTGATTCCCATAGACTATTATCACCTTAGTTATTGATAAATTTTGAGTCTTAGCAAATGGAGCTCACACATCCAAAAACTAATTTAAATGAGTCCCATGACTTTCTTCTTTTTAACCCAGCAACTTAAGTCTTAAGGAAGGCATACATTATTTCAACAAAAGATGGATGAATTAATCTGACAATGAGATCATGAAATTGATGATCTTATAGCTTCAGGAGCTTTGAAAAGCCTACCCAGAGACTAGCAATCAAGAATGCATTGTGACCAGAAACCATATATAAGCAGTAACAAAATGCTGATCAAGCTTCAAATACATTGAACAAACAAGAGAGAAGAGCCATAACTTCATTGGTCTTTTTCAGATAAACACATGATTCATAACTCACAACTTAGTCATGACTACTACACAGGACAAACGAAATTCGAGGATCTAATCAAGCTTTGGTAAAATGATGATGAATCATAAGCATATCGAATCAATCGGGAACTGTTTCACTAAACTGGCATCAAGCAATATGGATTGGGTACAAGAAAGAGCACAATCGGGGATCTAGAAATCAGATCGAGTGTTAGCTTACATGAAGAAGATAGCGGTAATGACGAGGCCAATGGCCAAAGTGAACACCGACAAAGTCGGATACAGCGCCACCGGAATCGGACTCGCAATCGGTTTCGCCGTCTTCTCACCGGAAAAAGCGCAGAAACAGAACAAACAAAAAACGGAAATCGTAAAGCAACAAACAAAGAGATCAAATTAGCTCTGATTGAAAACAACTTCTACGGATCTAGATTTACCATTTTTGCTAAGCTCTTCTTCTTCGCTTTCGATCTGAGGAACAATGAAAAGCGATTGTGAAGCCTTTTCTTTGACTGATCTCTCGTTTCACTTACCACAACACACGAGTCACGAGTCGCTCCCGGTTTGGACTTAACCGTTTTACACAATTGCGGATAATTTTATGGGCCCGTTTTGCTGTTAGTGTTTCGAATTAATAGGCCCAATTATACTAGGTAAGGCCATTGGTATAAAATCTGTTAAGAGTTTTTTTTTCCCCATTTAATTAGCGTATAGTTTTCATTAATTTAAACACGCGTTCACACACAAAAACAATATATAAATGACTTAGATTTTTGTATTTTTACCAGATTCAATATTGCCAGATTTTTGTATTGGTCAACAATGACTTATAGATTTCGTTTTTTCGAGGAAAAGACATAGAAAATGATTTTTGTTTTTGTTTTTGTGTTTTTTTTTTTTTTTGACATCAAAGACTTATAGAAATTGGTAAGGGTTTAATTTGTTGACCAATAGAAAAATCTGGTCCCAAAGAGTGTTGCGATACTAAATGACGAAAACCGGCTGCCCAATATTTTCAAAGGTGGGACATATTCTTAATTAAATTGCTACCACATACAGTAATGTCTTTGGAGGTTTTTAATCGTCTAGACTGAATGGGTTATAGACTTATAGCAGAGACAGTAGACTGTTACTCGTTTGCTATTTGCAGATACTTACGAATTTTGGCACATGGATCGAACAAACTAATTGTGTCTATTGTGAATAATTTTTATGGAGAAAAAAAAAAGTATTTAGTCCGCACATTCACTTTGAAAATTAATCAACGGTCGTCTAGTATGTTTGTCCAATGCGACTATTTAAAACTCAAGCATTTTGGAATACAATTCAAGATTAATCTTGTCTGTGGATGAAATTATACTCATTTATTTGTT
This sequence comes from Erysimum cheiranthoides, assembly GCA_011420285.2. Taxonomy (NCBI): domain Eukaryota; kingdom Viridiplantae; phylum Streptophyta; class Magnoliopsida; order Brassicales; family Brassicaceae; genus Erysimum; species Erysimum cheiranthoides. The sequence goes on from CM022177.2 coordinate 17,849,903, forward strand.
TTGTGTTAGAAAACGCACATCTAAGTGAAATGAATCTAAAATAATATATAAGAGATATATATCAAATTGTTAAATTAGCTAGTTTTGAATATGACCATTCACATTCAAATTTGGTGTTAGATCGTTAACGCTTAGACACATAACAAACCACTAAAGATAATTATTTTTCCAGACGAGATTGTTGTGATTTGAAAAGTAATTTTGTTAATATATCGTCTTTAAAATGTACTTATTGTTAACATTGATTAATAAATGGATTTTTCGTGTGACAGAGGTACGAAACAGTTTTCTTCGTATGGCGTCATATAATCACAGGACGGTGAGCCGGTGATATCCTTCGTGTGCTTCACTCTCTAACCTAGCTAGCGAAGTAGGTTGAAAAATAAAAAGTCTATTTTTTAATCGATTTAAAAATAATACATTGAGTAGTAATTTACAATGACAACTCAATAATGGATAGAGTTTGTGATTAAATAATCAACAAAAATATATAATTAAATGTATGTCTCACTTTGCATGTGATACTTTTGTGAAGACGAAATGGCGAAACTAGAAAAAGTGAAGTTCGAGGTGAAATGAGCCTTTTGCTTTCTCACGCTACTAAAACTTGCGTATGTGTTTTCAGTTCTGTACTGTACCGGTCCAATTGATTATTAAACATGCTATTTAATAGGAGGAAGCCAATACAAAACGACGCAACCAAAGAAAAATATAGCTTAAAAGAAATTCTTCAATTTTACGATTAAAGGTATGATCCAAAATTTGTTTTAGTATAGTTTCAAACTCTCGGTCTATTAACTTAAAACGCCTCTAATACGTAAATAAGTGTTTTGTTGATTTATTAGAATGTAGACATTAATCATATTTTTTATTACATATTGATATATGCTCCACAAATAGAAAGCATAGCTCGATATCAAGTTATTACATAACTAACAAACAATCCGTCTGTGTTATATATACTACGAGTCCGCATATTCTTTCTACTATTAGTCTATTATAGTTTATAATCATTTGTAGGAAAGTTATTTGGTTAAACAGTTGTGTGGGAGAGTTTTTTTTGGCAAAATAGTTTTATGGGAGAGTTTAAAGTTATGTTTGTAATTGGACGAACTTTTAAAAAAATATTAACTGCAAACACACAACTGCGTGAAAAAAATCATTTTTTACAAACCGGCCCACAGACTCGGAGTTTGGTCGGTTTCCACAAATCTCAAATTTACGTTATGTGATAATAAATAAGCAATAAATAATCACATCTTGTAAAGTCAAACGGAACTACCTCAACTATACTCAAATCTATATATATTTTTATATATCTTATAGATACAACGTATATAATATTATCCGGGGATCTAATAATAAAACACATAACCCAGTAGACTTGAAAAGTTTCCGCACATAACCTGAAAGCCTGAAACATTTCAAAATTAACTGCAAAAAGACTTAACTTAATACAAACTGAAGAAAATCCAAATTCTCAATAGTATCGTTCCTTCATTATCAATTTCATTATTACACATGTTAAAGAACATTGATAAATATTTCAAAGCCAATGCAGTAAAATATATCCAAAAAGAAAAAATACATACACATAACACATTATATATATAGATGATATTTTGGACGAACAACTTGTATATCTTTTTTTTTTTTTTTGCGTCAACAAGACTTGTATATATATCAACATCGATAAAAATACGCAAAGATCCGATTATTACATTTTAGTAGTATATATAGCCTCTCTATGGTTCTTAACTTATCTCTATATGAATCACATAATCAACAAGACACTAATAGTAATATCTCATCCTCCGTCTCCTTTTCCCGTTCACCTACCCATTAATTAGAGAATGGCTAATAATCTCGGTTTAAGCATCATCACCTTGACGCTTATTATAGGTTTAACCGCAACCTTAATCAAATCAGACGAGAGCATTGATGTCCTTTTACCCATATCACTCAACCTCACCGTCCTAACCGATCCCTTCTCCATCTCCGCCGCTTCTCGTGACTTTGGTAACATTACTGACGAAACTCCTGGCGCCGTCCTCTGTCCTACCTCAACCACTGAGGTGGCCCGTCTCCTCCGTTTCGCCAACGGGGGATTCTCTTACGACAGGGCCTCAACCAGCCCCGCGCCTACTTTCAAAGTGGCTGCTCGGGGCCAAGGCCACTCTCTCCGTGGCCAAGCCTCCGCACCTGGCGGCATCGTCGTGAACATGACGTGTCTCGCCCAGGTGGCTAAACCAGCGGCGGTTGTTATCTCAGCAGACGGGACTTACGCTGACGTGGCTGCCGGGACGATGTGGGTGGATGTTCTGAAGGCGGCGTTGGAGAGAGGTGTCTCCCCGATTTCTTGGACGGATTATTTGTATCTCAGCGTTGGCGGGACGTTGTCGAACGCTGGAATCAGCGGTCAGACGTTTAGACACGGCCCTCAGATTAGTAACGTTCATGAGCTGGACGTCATTACCGGTACGTAAATACCAAACTTCACTTATCTCTTTACAATTTCTATTTTCTTTAATATAGGAATTTTATGGCTGAAAGGAATGCAACAGTATCTATGGCCCTCTAGATGCTAAATTTGTTTTTGTCTGCAAGCTACAATTGTAGTAAGATCAGCGAGTTATATTATATGCAGGCATGTCATCATGTGATGATAATATAATAATTTAATTACAAATTTGATTCTTGAGGTAAACTCACACGCCATAATCAGTATAAACCCAATATTTTAGAAAACAATTGTTGGTCCGGAAGAGAGATCCTTCAATAGTAGTTATGCTAATTTGAGAGTAAATTATTAACATGTGGAGTTTGTCTTTTTGTTCATAATACTTAATTTCAGGAAAAGGTGAAATTATGACTTGCTCTCCAAAGTTAAACCCCGAATTGTTCTATGGAGTTTTAGGAGGTTTGGGTCAATTTGGTATTATAACGAGGGCCAGAATTGCGTTGGATCATGCACCCACAAGGGTATGTATCATTCTATAATGTAATCAATTTTATAATTAAGGTAGAGGTCTAAAATTGATTTGATTTGGTTGGAAATTTGGAATGGAATTGGAAGTCAAAGGCTGATTTTGAATAAAAATCTATACATTTGTTGAATAAACTCTGATATTGCATACGTTTATTAGATTCTGCGTAATCAATCCTAGGACTTGCTCGAGTGTAATCTTGTCTTATGCTTGCAAATCTTCTTGATGTCAATATCTATGCTTTTTAATTTTAATATTTTATTTCCCACGTAAGTCTTATATAGTTAAACTGCTTAAAAATTTGTACATTACTTTAGATAAAGTTATGGTCGCGTGCACATATGTTATATTAATTCTTCTTCTTCCTTTCTCACAATCATACCTCGCTTCTTATATAACATGTTACATGTGATATATGATATATCGTATACATATGTGTGTGTTTTACATCGATTACAAATTACAAATATATACAGGGTTTTTTTATCGCTAAAGTGATTCAAAGTTCTATATATATATGATTCTTGTTTTTTCTTTATAAAAAAAATAGACCATACAATCTAACGAAGATGCTCTTAAATGGATTTAATTTATGGATATAAACTGATATACAATTAGTCAATTACGCAGGTGAAATGGTCTCGCATACTCTACAGTGACTTCTCGGCTTTTAAAAGAGACCAAGAGCGTTTAATATCAATGACCAATGATCTTGGAGTTGACTTTTTGGAAGGTCATTTGATGATGTCAAACGGCATCGTAGATACCTCTTTTTTCCCACTCTCCGATCAAACAAGAGTTGCATCTCTTGTCAATGACCACCGTATCATCTATGTTCTCGAAGTAGCTAAGTATTATGATAGTACGACCCTTCCCATCATTGACCAGGTGCGATAAACAGTATAGATATACACATGGCATACATATATAAAATGCCTTCATGATGATTATTCGCAAATAATCAGTATCATCACCGTCATCATTTCTCATGTCAAGCAAAATAAATATGACATTATATATAGATGAATCATTTTCATGAAATATAGTTTTCAACCACATTCATACACATCTACAATTCACGGTGATCATATCATAACCATATATATATGCTTATTAAATATATCATATCTTTGTTTGTAGGTGATTGACATGTTAACTAGAACTCTAGGTTTCCCTCCAGGGTTCATGTTCGTACAAGATGTTCCTTATTTCGATTTCTTGAACCGTGTCCGAAATGAAGAAGATAAGCTCAGATCTTTAGGGCTTTGGGAAGTTCCTCATCCATGGCTTAACATCTTCGTCCCGAGATCTCAAATTCTCGATTTTCATGATGGTGTTATCAGTGGCCTCCTTCTAAACCAAACCGCAACTTCTGGTGTTACTCTCTTCTATCCCACAAATCGAAACAAGTAAGTATGTACTTTTTTTGTATATTATTGTTTGAACATTCGATGCCATATATAACTATAAATTAAAGTTTTATGTCCCATTAAAGTATTATAACACGATTTCTTTGGTAATAATAGATGGATCAACCGCATGTCAACGATGACACCGGACGAAGATGTTTTTTATGTGATTGGATTACTGCAATCAGCTGGTGGATCTCAAAATTGGCAAGAACTCGAGAACCTCAATGACAAAATAATCCAGTTTTGTGAAAACTCGGGAATTAAGATTAAAGAATATTTGATGCATTATACAAGAAAAGAAGATTGGATTAAGCATTTTGGGCCAAAATGGGATGATTTCTTGAGGAGGAAAATTATGTTTGATCCCAAAAGACTATTGTCTCCGGGACAAGACATCTTTAATTAACTTGTTACATGTCTTATTTAAATTATAATGTAACTTTAGAACGTGTTTAACATGCAGACAAGGGACAAGTACGTTCATCGTCTAACTAATAAATATTACTCAATAGCTTAGTAATTTAAGGTAGGCTACTTACTTTAGCTGTATTTTTTTTCTCTGAATTTTAATGTCCAATGTGTTTTTTTTTTTGTTGTCGTATAAAATAAGTTGTTAGTCATAAACAAATAAAAAATGTATTGTTATAACCTCACTAAAACTATTTTATGAATTTTTTTTTTTAATTTATAACATATGTGGTTAAAAATTATTAAATTAGTAACAAGGGAAAATAGTTTAAAAAGTGTAAAAAATATTCTAAATTTCGAAAGTAAATTAAGAGCCTATTTTACTAAGAAAAAATCCAATAACTTAAACTATTATTCTTGTTTACCAAAGCTTCTCAAATCTTATTATTACCCACCAAGTCAATAAGTCATCAACCATCCATTGTTTTTTTTGTTAAAAACAAAAAACAAAAAAAAGGGAGGAAAACGGCATGCATGTTGTATTGGTACATAGAAAACAGAGCGGTTTTTGGAAAGCCATTCTTAACTCTTCTTAAAACGAAGTCGTTTTCAAATTAGTACTTTAACTCTTATTAAAGTTCTCTCCCTTAGCCAAAATTCATCTATGGCGCTGTGTCAATTCCCACATAATCTTCACACTATTTCCTCATCAACATCTTCGTCTCCTCAATTCCGTCGTTTTCAACCTCTAAATACCTCTGTAAATTCTAATTTCTTGATTCGTAGACTCAGATTTCGTAGCTTCAATCACACAGTTCGGTTAAGCACCCGTGAATTGAGTGTCATCGTAGCCACCACTGATATTGACACTCACCAGAAGAAGAAGACGAAGAGGAAACCTAAACCGGGTTTTTTCGATGAGATTAGCGATAAATGGTCTTCCCGAATCAGCCCCAAAACCGAGAAATTGCCATGGCAGAAGCAGGAAGAGCAAACTCAACATCACAAAGACGAAGAAGATGAAGAAGAAGAAGACGAATCAAGTTCAAATCTTTCTTCTGGGTATAAGAGAACCGATTCCAACCGCCTCTATTCGGCGAGTGAGCCATCGAGTTTCCCAAGGCCAAGCGGATACATGTCTGCTCCATGGGTTAACAATGGTGGGTCTAAAGGAGTTAACTTTACGACTAGCTCCGAGCAAGGAATTCAAAGTTGGAGTTTTGATGATGTTGTTACTGTAGATAGATATAGAAGTGATACCGATTCTAGTAATAGAGCTGTAGGTTCAGATTTAGATGATGGTGAAAGAAGGGTGATTGGTTCAGGGAATAAAAAGGGAATATGGAGAACGAGGAGGAGTAATACGGTAGAAGCTGAGAGGATTGTACCAGAACATGAGCTGAGAAGGCTGAGGAATGTAGCTTTGAGAATGGTTGAGAGAGTTAAAGTAGGTTCTGCAGGAATTACGCAGGCGCTGGTTGAAGCTATCCATGAGAAATGGGAGGTTGATGAAGTTGTGAAGTTGAAATTTAGTGAGCCGTTTTCTCTTAATATGAAGAGAACTCACGAAGTTTTAGAGGTTAGAGTCTGAATCTGTCGAAAAAAGGAATGATCTTTTCGGTTGAATTCTGAATAATGTGTTTGCTTTTTTGTTGTTTATGAGTGTGTAACAGAAGAAAACTGGGGGATTAGTGATATGGAGGTCAGGAAGCTCGGTTGTGCTGTACCGAGGAATAAGTTACAAGCTCAAGTGTGTTCAATCATTTATTAAACAAAACAATCTCGATACTAGCCCTGAGATTCATCGAAGTGTAGAGGCAAGGGATTACGTACCAGAGGATGCTAATTACCCGAAGAATGTACCTAAAGAACAATTATCCGAGCTATGTGAATTGAACGATTTGCTGGACGAGCTTGGTCCAAGGTTTCATGATTGGACAGGGTGTGATCCGTTGCCTGTTGATGCGGACTTGCTTCCTCCATACGTTGAAGGATATAGGTGTCCGTTTAGGATTCTTCCGAAAGGAGTAAAACCTTGTTTATCTAACACGGAAATGACAGAAATGCGCCGACTCGCTAGGACAAGCCCACCACATTTTGCTCTGGGTATGCATTTATTCATATAATCTTACTTTCTTTTAGTAGTAATATATGTTTTCCTTAGTGACTGTTGTTTTCTTTCGTGTTTAGGGAGGAGCAGAGAATTACAAGGTCTGGCTAAGGCAATGATAAAGCTATGGGCAAAAAGTGCGATCGCCAAAATAGCAATCAAACGTGGTGTGGAAAACACGCGGAATGAGAGAATGGCGGAAGAACTTAAGGTTTGATGAAAACATAAACCTCATAAAAATCCATACACACCAAATTTTCTGCGTGCTCACTTTTCTTTTCTAATTCATTTTTTGAAGAGACTTACCCGCGGTGTACTTGTTTCGAGAAACAAAGAGTATATTGTCTTCTACAGAGGCAATGACTTCATGCCTCCTGCGGTTGCCGAGGCATTGACAGAGAGGCAAAAGGAGATAACGGAAGTTCTTCAAACCAAAGAGGATCAAGCCCGAGAAATGGCTTCAACAAGAGTCACACTCACATCACAAGGCAAATCGGCTAAAACCCAATTACTCGCTGGAACGCTTGCTGAGACTATAGCTGCAAGTTCTCGGTGGGCACCAGAGGCAAGCAGCATTGATATTGAGGAATTAAAGAGAGAATCAGCTTCCATCAAACGAGCTGCGTTGATTAGAGATCTCGAGCTAAGACTTCTCTATGTGAGTACCACCCTTTTTGTTTCTTTTGTAATCTGAATGCAAGCATCTGATCTGACTTAATTTTGATGATATCTCTTTTCGTTCCAGGGAAAACAAAAGTTGAGAAGAGCTGAGAGAGCTTTAGCTAAAGTGCAGAAGGATCTTGACCCATCAGATCTCCCAACTGATTCAGAGATAATCACAGAAGAAGAGAGACTTCTTTTCCGAAAAATTGGGTTGAGTATGGATCCGTTTCTTCTCGTGGGTAAGCACAAAGACTGTTCCCAACTCATGTGTCACGTTGAGAGCCAAAACTAGCTGTTAGAAAAAATGTAATTTTCATGCTCTTCAAAACGTTTTACAGGAAGACGAGAAGTGTATGATGGTACCATAGAGAACATGCATTTACACTGGAAACATCGGGAGCTCGTAAAAGTGATTGTTAGAGGGAAATCTCTTCCGCAAGTCAAGCATATTGCCATCTCTTTGGAGGCTGAGAGTGGAGGAGTATTGGTATCCGTTGATAAAACCATGAAAGGCTACGCGATTATACTCTATCGCGGAAAGAATTATCAGATGCCATTTCGACTTAGGCCTGCAAACTTATTGACAAGAAAAAAGGCTTTTGCTCGATCCATTGAGCTTCAAAGAAGAGAAGTAATGATGATTAAAATTGTACATGTAACTTGTATGGAAAGTTTTTCTGTTCTGATCAATATTGGTCTCTTTGTATCTGACAGGCACTGAAGCATCATGTTGCAGACCTAGAGGAACGGATTGAGCTGCTGAAGACCGGACAGGTTTGATGAAATTTTGATTGCTTTAATAATGGAGCAATCTGCTTCATTCCCTTATGACTGAACAAACTATCATGAAAATTGATCCAGGATGACGATAGGCAAGCCGGCAAGAAAAGTGATGGAGAGGAAGAGAACTTGTATTTGAGAGTCGACGAATCTGATTTTTCTTCTGACGAGGTAAAATGAAAACCTCCTGAAGGCTCTTGATATTTGAAGATTTTCTTGAACCATGTCATCAATAAAATTGAGTTTTTGTATCAGGATGACTCTACGGAATGGGAGTCAGAAAAGAATGAAACTTTCTTATCATTGGAGGAAGAGGAAGAGGAAGGAGAAGCATGAACCGGTAAAGAAATATAATCTCTTGGGATTACTATTCTTACTGCAGTCGAAATATGGATATCGCAAAAGTAATGTTGAATTTTTGTGTTTATTATCGGTCATCACATTGATAAAAAAAAAACTAGCAGTAGAAAGAAATTAAAAAAAAAAAAAAAAGAAATCTCTATAAACTGGCAAAAAAGAATTTAAATTGCATAAACAACAATGTTGTTTCAAGACTTTAACATTGGGCCGTGTCTGATTGTGTTTGGCCCAAAAAGAAATCTCAAAATGAAGTCGTGTCGAGGTAACACTTGACAAACAACGTCATGATGAGCACAAAAACATGAAGTCACAAACCGACACCGTTTGGCGACTAATTTATAAGGAAATAAGGGTTTCGCGAGGGCTTTGAGAGAGAGTTGTCTCATTTTCTCTGCGCAAAGGCGATTGCGACTGTCATTTCTGATTATCTAAGTCTCCGGTAACTTTCTCTGGATTTTCTTATTTTGTTCTCAGCTTAGCTTGTTTTGGGTTTGTTTATGGATTTTGCTTGTGATTTGGCCTTTCTCAGTGTTTTAGTTACGTTTAAGGGTTTTAGGTTTTTCTTGGATGAATGATGCTGAATCCTTCTTTAGGTTAGAGTTGTTGACGTCGGTTTGGTTTAGTCGAAAGCTTCTCGTTCGACGATTTTTCCACTGCAACTAAAAATGGTTATGTTTAGGTCAGAACTTGAAACCATGTTTATGCTTGCTACTTAGGTCTTGTTTTGGTTTTGGTTTATATATCTTCTTTCTGGATGTGTTCTTCTGCTTGATTCTGCTGGATTTGTGAATCTCTTCTTCTGCTTGATTCTACTTAAAACCAGGGATAACTAATCAAAGATGAGTCAGATGACTGAGCTATTGATGCAATCTATTTCAAGAGTGGCTGGCCGCTGTCATCCGGATTGCGTACGAGCAAATGATGCGCAAGAAGATTACGGTAAATTATCAAAATCTAGAATCTAGAGAAAATTACTTTCTTTGCATTATTAAAATAAACTGTGATTGCTTTGTTAGCTGATAGTTACTCTGGTTTTTAGTAATAACAGGTTCAATCTAATCCTTTGAAAGAAGCATATGTATTGACTACAACATTTTCATCTTTTTTTGTCTTGCAGATGCATCTCAATCTGCAGCTTTGGTAGCCGTGAATCTGATTAGCTCTGCACGGGTTCTCCTCAAGCTCGACTCTGAGTATACTGAGTACTCAGCTCAGTTCTTGGTGGATAACGCTGGGAAGGAAGAAGTGCCGGGAGAAATGGATCAACAACACACTCAGATCACTCTGGACAACCTCCTTCGGTATATGGCGGAAAACGTTTGGACCAAGAAGGAAGGTGGGGATCAACAACGCCGTGAGCTCACTGTCAAAGACTGCCTTGAATGTGCTTTTAAAAAGGGGCTACCGAGGAGAGAACATTGGGCACATGTGGGATGTACGTTCAAGGCTCCCCCATTTGCCTGTCACATACCCCGCGTTCCCATGAAAGGAGAAGTGATTGAGGCTGAGAATTTGGGTGAAGCGTGTAAGCTGTTGAGGCAACAACCAGTGGGAGCAAGGCTGCATCTGTTTAGTCCACAGATCGATCGTGTTGGAGAGGTAAATTGTTGTTACTCGAATTTCAAAATTTTCAGAGATTAATGACAAACCTTTGATATAATCTATTTTTTTGTGTGGTAGGGAATTTACGATGGGCCGTCATGCAATGAGACTCGCTATGTTGGACTTAGAGATGTGATTATAGTTTCAGTGGAGAAGATCGAGGAAGATACTGTTGCGATTGTGAAGATATGCTACAAGAAGAAGACTTCATTTATCAAAGTATCTTTGAGCCGTATGTTTCTCGCAGTACCGCATGATGGTGACAGCTCTCAGGTCATAAGGCCAACACTTCTGCTTGTTGACTTCTGTGTCCCGCGCCTATTGATCAAGTAAACAAGAGCTTAGGTCTTGGTGATGTTAAGTATAGCGCTATATGCTAGTTGTGGAACTTGTTTGTGGTCCTAAATTAAGAATGTTTTGTGAGACTATGTTCTGTAAGTTAAGAAGTCAAGTATCTGAAAACCATATCCTAGTTGTGGAACTTGTTTGTTGTCCGAAATTATGATTGTTTTAGGAACCTTTTATCTGAGAGTTGAGAAATGCTTGAACTTGCTCATCATCATTTTATTTAAATGTGTGTGTTTTTTCTTAAGGCAGTCCTATTGCGCAGAGAGTAATAGCGTAACCAGGACAAAGTGAAGAGATAGAGATACAGTAGAACATGTCATTTCGAATGTTTATTGTTGCTAGCTAAGATATTATATCTAGGTTGGACCACTTGAAGAGAAAGATTCGAAAATCAGAGTGCATAATCCCTTTATTATGTGAGCACATGCATTTGAGATAAATAAACTATGAACTTGAAACAAATAAAATACAAACTTGTAACAATCTACACAGTGAAAAGATGTGACGAGGCAAGGCAATCTTAACAATTGATGACAGGCCCTTAATGTAAACGCAAACAGAGCAACAAAACTTCTGCTCCAACCTGTGGCCCAAGAAAAGAGAACATTTGGCTCAGATAAACAAAAGCCCATTATGAGTCGAGACACAGGTTCTCTGCATCAGAAAAACAGAGAAACGCTAAACAAGGACATACAACGTAAGCTGCTGCATCTCAATACAAGCAAGCTAATGAAGTCAAAGTCTACAATCGTTTTGAGGCTCTTATTGCTTGTCCTTGAGGACACTTGTCACTGATGACGATCAGCAACAATGCTATGTGGTAAGTCTCTGCTGCATCTAGTAGATAATTATAAATGTAGATGTTTTGACCACAGACCAGGTCATGTCTTGTTAATGATTATGGTTAGTGTGGATTCATATATAGTTGCAAGAACCAGAGTTGGTGGACATGGACAATTGGTGGCTACATATCTTCGCCGAGATTGCGTTTTACACGAAATGGCACGGAGCGCTTAGACCGAAAAAATGTTACGGAGTGCCTGCCATTGGAAACTCAAAAGGTGGTTATGGGAACTCAAGAGAAGCTGCAACAGAGCTGCGTGAGGTCAGGTGTTGGAGCCTCTAATTGAGCTGAAGAAGAAAATCAGATTGAACCTTTTCTTGTGAGGTTTGACTTCTCAATTATTGAACTATGAACAAGTAATGTAACGTAACACCATTAAGCTCTTTGTGTTTATTATCCTGGTCATCACATTGATAAAAGAAACTATCAGTAGAAAGAAATCTCTATAAACTGGCAAAAAAAGAATATAAATTGCATAAATAATGTTGTTGTAAGACTTTAACGTTGGACCGTCTCGGGTTGTGTTTGGCCCAAAAAGAAAAACATTTGGCAGTCCCAAAACGATCCCGTGTTGAGGAAACATTTGATAAACGACGTCGTGTTAAGCATAACAACATGAAGTCTCGAACCGACATCGTTTGGCGGAAATAAGGGTTTCGCGAGGGGTTTGAGAGAGAGAGAGCTGTCTCATTTTCTCTGTGCGAAGGCGATTGCGACTGTCATTTTCTGATTCTCGTCTCTCTGAGTCTCCGGTAACTTTCTCTCGGTTTATTTATTTTGTTCAAAGATTAGCTTGTTTTGGGTGTGTTTATGGATTTTGCTTGTGATTTGGCCTTTCTCAGTGCGATTAATGAACTTTTAGTTTACGTTTTAGGTTAGAGTTGTTCACGTCAGTTTGGTTTAGTCGAAAGCTTCTCGTTCGACGCTGCAACTAAAAATGGTTATGTTTATGCTTGCTACTTGGGTCTTGTTTTGGTTTTGCTTTATATGTCTTCTTTCTGGATGTGTTCTTCTGCTTGATTCTGCTGGATTTTTGAATCTCTTCTTCTGCTTGATTTTACTTTTAAAAGCAGGGATAAGTAATCAAAGATGAATGAGCTTGAGCTATTCATGCAATCTCTTTCAAGCGCGGCTGGCCTCTGTCATCCGGATTGTGTACGAGCAAATGATGCGCAAGAGGATTACGGTAAATTATCAAATCTAGAATATAGTGAAAATTACTTTCTTTGCATTATTAAAAATAAAACTGTGATTGTTTTCTCAACTGATAGTTACTCTGGTTTTAGTAATAACAGGTTTAATCTAATCCTTTGAAAGAAGCATATGAATTGACTACACAACATTTTCATCTTTTTTTATTTTTGTCTTGCAGATGCATCTCAATCTGCAGCTTTGGTAGCCGTGAATCTGATTAGCTCTGCACGGGTTATCCTCAACCTCGACTCTGAGTATACTGAGTACTCTGCTCAGTTCTTGGTGGATAACGCCGGGAAGGAAGAAGTCCAGGGAGAAGTGGATCAACCACACACTCAGATCACTCTGGACAACCTCCTTCGGTATATGGCGGAAAACGTTTGGACCAAGAAGGAAGGTGGGGATCAACAACGCTGTGAGCTCACTGTCAAAGACTGCCTTGAATGTGCTTTTAAAAAGGGGCTACCGAGAAGAGAACATTGGGCACATGTGGGATGTACCTTCAAGGCTCCCCCATTTGCCTGTCACATACCCCGCGTTCCCATGAAAGGAGAAGTGATTGAGGCTGAGAATTTGGGTGAAGCATGTAAGCTGTTGAGGCAACAACCAGTGGGAGCAAGGCTGCATGTGTTCAGTCCAGAGATCGATCGTGTTGGAGAGGTAAAGTGTTGTTACTCTAATTTCAAAATTTTTAGAGATTAATGACAAAGTTTTGATAGAATCTTGTTCAATTTTTTTGTGTGTGGTAGGGAATTTACGATGGGCCGTCAGGTAATGGAACAAGCTATGTTGGACTTAGAGATGTGATTATAGTTGCAGTGGAGCCGATCGAGGGAAAAACTGTTGTGACTGTGAAGATATGCTACAAGAAGAAGGATTCATATGTCAAAGTGTCTGTGAGACGTATGATTCTCCCGCTTAATGGTGACGACGAGTCTCAGGTCACAGAGCCAACAGGTCTGCTTGTTGACTTCTGTGTCCCGCGCTTATCTATCAACTAAACAAGAGCTGAGATCTTGGTAAGTATCTGGAGAAGTTTATTCTAGTTGTGGAACTTGTTTGTTGGTCCTACGTTAAGAATGTTTTATCAGACTTATTTTCTGTTTAAAAATATTAAGTATCTTGAAAACCGTATGCTTGTTGTGAAACTCAGTTTGTGGTCTGAAATTAATGTTGTTTTATGAGACTTTTATCTGTGCTTCAAGAAGTTGATCGCTACTTTCTAAAGATATATTTAGACTTGATCTGTTGAATGCGACACCAATTGGGCATTGGACCTCCGAATCATCATCCTTTTCTTAGATGTGTGTGTTTTTGGTTCAGAGTCCGCTCTTATTTTGCAGGGAGTAACCATAATTTTAACAAATTAGAGATACACAATATAGAACGTTTTTAGTAACTACGGTTTTTAGATTTAAGTGAGTTCTCAAGTTTTTATATGAGCTATGAGCTATGATTGCACAACTAGGTCTCTCTGGTCCACCACATCTAAATTAGAAGAGCTTTAAGAAATTTGTCGTCGATTTACTTGTGCTCGTATAATCGAATCTTTCTACTATCATCTAAAGCCCAAATCTTAAAAGTAAATAGGGTAACTATTTATTTGAAAAAGGGCAGGTGCCCATTGAAGACCAAAAATTTGTTGACTAATTTAAAGTGTGGGTATTATAAAATGGTGAACTGATGATATTGTGGGTATGTCAACGGTCAACGTGACGATTGGAACAGACAAAAGGCATATAATTGATGGTTCACTCCTAGCCCAAGTCACCGCGTTATTGTTTATACGCAACTCAAAAATCAATAGAGATGTCATATGCCATTGGCCATTGCCAACCAAAAAAAAGGACTCTGACCCAAAACGATACAGTTATGTTTTTACGCAATAATACTGTTTCGTTTATACTAGTCAAAAGAATAATAATAATGTAGGGTCATAAAAAACAATTTCCTGATACATAGAAGCTGATGTCTTCTTGTAGAAGTATAAGCAAATATTCAACTTGTATGTTTATGATATGTAAAAAGAAATCAATAGATATCATAACTCATGATACTAAATTTGTCTATGGTTAAATATGATTAAATCAGAACCGGAGCATGTAAAATCCATCCCTCTCGAAGAGCCTGCCATCGTCATCGTGTTAAAATTACCAATCTGCCACTTCCAAGAAACTTCTGAGATCCTCTTTTGGAAACGTGTTTTTTCCTCAAAAAGTAACTAAATACTTACTAGAGAGACGGGAAAGAAGCCTGATTGATACTAAAATAATAAGTATTAATAATATTCCCCTCCAAAAAAAAATCTATATATTGGAGACAAAGGCATACAAGGACACACCAACCATGCTCCCTTGCCGCGTAAATCTTAAAAAAGAAAAAGAAAAAAAAATCAATTAATAAGAAAATTATTTCTGGTTTTTAACCTTCAAGCCAGAAATTCTATCATTGCTAGGAAAATTATCTTTTACTTATTAGTAACTTCTAACTCCAAATCATGATAAATGAAATTAATGTTCTCTTTCTTATCTCACCAACGTCTATTAGATCACTAATTGTTCTTAGAAGTTAGAATTTTTTTTTTTGTCAACAATTCTTAGAAGTTAGAATAACTACTTCAAATCTTAAAATGGAAAAGATAGTCTTAAAATGGATTGGTAAGTCCTAAATATCGACCATTTTCTTCATATACTAGAACAATAAGCTAGTACAAAATATTTACAGATTTTTTTTTTATTAAATGCGACTACTTCATATTTTTCTTTGTTGAATTTATGAAATATGGAACATATTGATAAATAAATTTATTTAAAATAATAATGAAAAGATAAGCAAATTATTAGATAATAATTCAGTAACGCTTATTAATTCAAAACTTTACTGTTTTACAATGTTTAACTAGTTTTTCTTACTCTTTACCAAAAAAAAAACACTATTTTGTTCTTACTAATATCAACATACATAGTCAATACTCCTACATATGAATATATGATATAACCCAGTCACATCTGTGAAAAAAAATACAGTCTATTTTCTTACAAGACTACTAAACCATTCTTGTAAACTAATCGGATGTCTCCCCCTCAAAAAGACTAATAAATTAGATTCATAATATTTTTTTTGTTGCCAAGTCTTCTAGTTATATCAACTAAAAACAGTATTAGTATATACTTGTTTGCACTATGCAGCATAGCGAATCTGAGATTATATTGAACGCTTAATAAAACATGTGTTTGTTTTTGTCTTTTATCAAACCAAGATTTACGCGGTGCAATCTCAATGAAACAGTAGCGAGTAAACGCTTTATCTAATAAAAAACCAATAAATAATCGAAAAAAGAAAGTCAAGTCACCGTCAAACCCATCCGCTTACCGCGTTCACACCTTCACGCGCTTCCTTGGTACTTTGCTTCTCTCTGTATTTTTCACGACGCAGAGACAAAGAAACCTTTTTTATAAATTGTCTGAAACCGAAACCAGAGACCATAAACTCAATCTGTGTCTTCAAACTTCAAACACTTGAAAAGCTTCTCATTTCACATCTAATCTAATAAGTCAAACACTTTTCAAACAGATTTCGTCAAACTCTGAAAAATAATAAACTTTTTTCTCCCTTTAATGGAAATCTCTGCTTTCCCATTTCCATACCTACAAGACGACGAGTGTTCCCATTTCCTTGGTCTATTTCAAGACATGGACTCTTCTCCTTCTGGTTTCGGATTAGAAGGTTTTGGTAACAACGACAACACTAACCCTAAGAAACGCCCAAGAAAAGACGACGAAGGCGGAGGCGGCGGAGGTACAGAACTCGGAGGAGCTGTGAATGGTGGTAATAAGGCTGCTTTTGGAGATATACTCGCGACGCTTTTGCTGTTAGACGAGGAAGCGAAACAGCAACAAGAGCAGTGGGATTTTGAATCTAATAAAGAGAAGTCTCTTCTTGAAGCTAATCATAAGAAGAAAGTGAAAACAATGGATGGTTATTACAATCAATTACAAGGTCATTACTCTGCAGCCGGCGAAACAACCGATGGTGCTCGTTCTAAACGCGCACGAAAAACCGCGGTTGCTGCTGCGGTTGTAGCTTCCGGCACGGATACAACCGCTGCTGCAGCTGCTACGGTTCCGGCCGCGGATATCGCTAGCGGTTCAGGGTCGGGACCGAGCCATAGGAGATTGTGGGTTAAAGAACGGACTACAGACTGGTGGGACAGAGTAAGCCGGCCAGATTTTCCGGAAGACGAGTTCCGGCGAGAGTTTAGGATGAGCAAATCGACGTTTAATCTAATCTGCGAGGAGCTAGACACGACGGTGACGAAGAAAAACACGATGCTTAGAGACGCGATTCCAGCTCCAAAACGCGTAGGCGTTTGCGTTTGGCGTTTAGCTACAGGAGCTCCACTTCGCCACGTGTCGGAGCGGTTCGGCCTAGGAATCTCCACTTGCCACAAGCTTGTCATCGAAGTCTGCCGCGCCATCTACGACGTTCTCATGCCCAAATATCTCCTCTGGCCCTCAGATTCAGAGATCAATTCAACGAAAGCAAAATTCGAATCGGTCCACAAAATCCCAAACGTCGTCGGATCAATCTACACCACACATATTCCGATCATCGCTCCGAAAGTCCACGTGGCGGCTTATTTTAACAAGAGACACACCGAGAGGAACCAGAAGACGTCGTACTCGATAACAGTCCAAGGAGTGGTCAACGCCGACGGAATCTTCACCGACGTTTGCATCGGAAACCCAGGATCTCTCACGGACGATCAGATCCTAGATAAATCTTCTCTTTCACGGCAACGCGCGGCGCGTGGGATGCTACGTGACAGCTGGATCGTCGGAAACGCTGGATTCCCTCTTTCTGATTGGCTTCTTGTGCCGTACGCGAGACAGAATCTGACGTGGACGCAGCACGCGTTTAACGAGAGCATCAGTGAGATTCAAGGGGTTGCGACGGCGGCGTTTGAACGGCTTAAAGGACGGTGGGCTTGTTTGCAGAAACGGACGGAGGTGAAGCTTCAAGATCTGCCGTACGTGCTTGGAGCTTGTTGTGTGTTGCATAACATCTGTGAGATGAGGAATGAGGAGATGTCGCCGGATCTCAAGTTTGCGGTTTTTGATGACGTGACGGTGCCGGAGAATAATATCCGATCGGCGAGTGCGGTTATTACGAGGGATCATCTCTCTCACAATCTCTTGCATAGTGGACTCGCCGGAACAAGAACTCTATAGAGACTTGTTTTGAATTATTTCTCTAAATTTTTATTGCAAATTCTTTTTCCCAAATAGGAATAAAAACATTTTTAGAGAATTGGGTACAAAAACAAAATAGTGGAGATGAGTGTAGAATTGGCTGATATTGTTTGTGCTACTATTAGCATTGTGTAATCTTTTTAGTTCTATGTATTTTTTATAAAACATAATTGAATTTGAATCCTTTAAAGATAAACTTTCCTCGTTCAATTTGTTCTTTTACAAGATAGGAAGACAAAAAACAATTCCACTTAAGTCGAAGAACTGTAATTGGTCGGTGGAGAACCATTGTTCAGACAAAAGTACAAAACAATGAATAAATAGAAAGTTGCATATAAATCTGTTTCTTCATATTCTGCTATGTTTGTTTGTAGTGGGCTTGCAGGATCTATCTTGTTTGTTTTACTTTATTATTCCTATGGGTTTCTCGTTTGTAATCCTCATCACATCATAAGAAATTTTGAAGATTTTGGTCAAATGGTGAAATCGTAATCCGTGTTGATGCATTTGTTCTTGTGTTTTGGGAGTACAATTTTTCTATGTTTCATGAGATTTGGTGGTAGAACCACAGTTAACAACTTTGAATATACTACAAAGGAAGCTAGTATCTGATTTTTAAGACAAAGTTTATACGACAACAAAATAAACATGGAGGTTTAGATTGATCTTATATGTTATTTTTCTAAACTATAGTTTTAATATCTGTTATATGAATCAAATTATTGATGTTAAGTTCTTTGAGAAGCGGATGCAAATTTGTTGTTACTATAAGCATGTTCCTTAATCATTATTTATGGGCTAAGGATACACAGAGGAAATGCATATGAACATGTTATAAGCATTTATTTTCCTTCACATGGCATATGCGGTACAAATTTTCTATTTGTATTAGTTGTGAAACACTAAATTTATCAAACACAACATTTGAAACTACCTCAACATAAGTTTCATTTGACTAACACAACATCTTTTGAAGAATATAATTTGACTAACTTTGGAATAATATGTTTATTGACATGTTAATTGATGAAATTGAGTGTGATTTAATAAGACAATGATTATAATGTCATGATACAATAGTATATAATTTTAAAGATCCTAATCATGGGTTTTAATTTATGTAATCAAGAATAGTTGCTTTCAATAGGAATAAAAACATTTTAGAGATTTGGATACAAAACAAAAATAGTGGAGATTAGTGTAGAATTGGCTGATATTGTTTGTGCTACTATTAGCATTGTGTAATCTTTTAGTTCATGTATTTTCTATACAACAGAATTGAATTTGAACCCTTTAAAGTTATGCTTTCTTCTTTCAAATTTTTTTTTCTTCACGAAATAGAAAGAAAAAAAAGAATTTCACTTCAGTCGAGGAACTGTAATTGGTCAGTGGAGAACCATTGTTCAGACAAAAGTACGAAACCATAAATAAATGGAAAGTTGCATATAATTTGTTTCTTCATATTCTTGTTTGTTTGTAGTGGGCTTGCAGGATCTACCTTGTTTGTTTTACTTTATTATTCCTATGGGCTTCTCGTTTGTAATCTTCATATATCACATCATAAGAAATTTTGAAGATTTTGGTCAAATGGTGAAATCGTACGTAATCCGTGTTGATGCATTTGTTCTTGTGTTTTGGGAGTACAATTTGTCTATGTTGCATGAGATTTGGTGGTAGAACCACAGTTAACAACTTTGAATATACTACAAAGGAAGCTAGTATCTGATTTTTAAGACAAAGTTTATACGACAATAAAATAAGCATGGAGGTTTAGATTGATCTTATATGCCATTTTTCTAAATTATAGTTTTAATATCTGTTATATGAATCAAATTATTGATGTTAAGTTTTTTGAGAAGCGGATGCAAATTTGTTGTTACTATAAGCATGTTCCTTAATCATTATTTGTGGGTTAAGGATACACAGAGAAAATGCATATAAACATGTTATAAGCATTTATTTTCCTTCACATGGCATATGTGGTACAAATTTTCTATTTGTGTTAGTTGTGAAACACTAAATTTATCAAACACAACATTTGAAACTACCTCAACATAAGTTTCATTTGACTAACACAACATCTTTTGAATAATATAATTTGACTAACTTTGGAAGAATATGTTTATTGACATGTTAATTGGTGAAATTGAGTGTGATTTAATAAGACAATGATTATAATGTCATGATACAATAGTATATAATCTTAAAGATCCTAATCATGGGTTTTAATTTATGTAATCAAGAATAGTTGCTTTCAATAGGAATAAAAACATTTTAGAGATTTGGATACAAAAAAAATAGTGGAGATTAGTGTAGAATTGGCTGATATTGTTTGTGCTACTATTAGCATTGTGTAATCTTTTAGTTCATGTATTTTCTATACAACATAATTGAATTTGAACCCTTTAAAGTTAAGCTTTCTTCTTTCAAAATTTTTTTTCTTCACGAAATAGAAAGAAAAAAAAGAATTTCACTTCAGTCGAGGAACTGTAATTGGTCAGTGGAGAACCATTGTTCAGACAAAAGTACGAAACCATAAATAAATGGAAAGTTGCATATAATTTGTTTCTTCATATTCTTGTTTGTTTGTAGTGGGCTTGCAGGATCTACCTTGTTTGTTTTACTTTATTATTCCTATGGGCTTCTTGTTTGTAATCTTCATATATCACATCATAAGAAATTTTGAAGATTTTGGTCAAATGGTGAAATCGTACGTAATCCGTGTTGATGCATTTGTTCTTGTGTTTTGGGAGTACAATTTGTCTATGTTGCATGAGATTTGGAGGTAGAACCACATTTAACAACTTTGAATATACTACAAAGGAAGTTAGTATCTGATTTTTAAGATAGTTTATACGACAATTTTTACCAAAAAAAAAAAAAAAAGAAAAAAGTTTATACGACAGCAAAATAAACATGGAGGTTTAGATTGATCTTTTATGTTATTTTTCTAAACTATAGTTTTAATTTCTGTTATATGAATCAAATTATTGATGTTAAGTTCTTTGAGAAGCGGATGCAAAATTTTTGTTACTATAAGCATGTTCCTTAATCATTATTTGTGGGCTAAGGATACATAGAGGAAATGCATATGAACATGTTATAAGCATTTATTGGATTTTTGGATTCTCTTTAGAAAAATCATAAAAAATACAAAAAACTAGATTCCCACAATTTTAGGAAAACTACCTTTCTAAAATCTTGACCGGATAAAAAAATAAACTTTCACAAATCAAAACTAAAAATCATTTTAAAATCTACAAATAATCAAGACCTGATTTATTGTTGTAACCTCTAAGACATGATTGTTTGCCCAAAAAAAAAAAAAAATACATGTCTGTTGTGGCAATCAACAACAAGTTTCTACCAAATGGGCCAAAAGGGTTCATGGAGTGCAAGATGTTGTAGAACGAAGACATGTTCATTCGGATTGATTTTCTCGGCGTACTCAAAGAAGGCGTGAGGGTTTTTCTTGACCAGTCCAAGAAAGTTGTTTGTATCTTCGCCGACGCACCAAAGGAACGCAAATACGACTTCTCTCACTGGAGCTACGGTACCACCAATGGACTCGTCTACAAATGTTGTAAGATCTTCGACTTCACCTCTCTCATGTCCGACATGGTCCTCAAACTTCTCCTCACCATGATCCACACTGCTACACAACGTCCTTCTTTCATCTGTAGTTTCAACCGTTTTAGTTAATTTCTTTTGTTTTTAATTAGTTGTCGTATTCAGTTTTCAATGCAAAATTTATTACTTTTTTATTTTATATATTTATTTTTATTATGCAACTTGATTTACTATTGGTTAAATTATGTTTAGGTAGATAATTAATGATTTTTTTATTGAAAAACTAACAAAATTAATGGTTTCTTAATTTGTTTGCATATAATTAAAACAACAACTATACAAAACCAGAGGGAGTATAACTTTATTTTTATCATTAATATGGTTATTTAAATTTATATGAAAATCTGATAATTTGATGGTGCCCTCAGGTGAATAGTCAGTTGCCAGATAATGTGGATGTATATATGATAATGTTTGTATACTCCTAGCTCAGTGACATATTACTAAACTTATAAAAAGTGGTGCAAGAGTTGTCATAAGTACGTTTGTCACTTTTACGTTTACATTTTTTACATGAATCATTAGTGTGTTTTATGATTTATTCCAATCTGGAAATTCTTTCTCTATTAGTTTAAAATTTCGTTGGAAATCTAAACATTATAATATTAATACTTTAAATATCATTTAATTAGTATAAGTTACGAACAAACGGCTGGGCCTTGAATTTAGCTCAGGCCTGCGTTAAGCCCATATTTATTACCCAAGAGAGGGTTCGTGAAACATAAACATATTTGTAGGAAGCAATGGATTACGACTACATGTACATTTTTTAACATACTAGGGCTAATTCCTTTTATAAATATATGTTTTTGTGTGTTTTGTTTGTTTTTTTAACAACTCTTTATCACAAATCGCTAATAGGTTGAAAAAGCCAGATTGGTAGCCTGAATTTTAGTTTTATCTCAATTTATGTTCATGTTAATTGTTGTTGGCGATCATACCATTTTGAAGTGGATCCTTATTGGGCAAGATAACTCTCGAGACATACATTTTGCAGTTTCACATCTGGTTAAGATTAGTGGGATCTTATCTTGGAATCCAAGCTATTTCATCAAGGGAATTATAAAATATATATTTTTGACTCATTTCACATGTAGTGCAGATCGAGTGTGCCAAATGAACAACCAAAATTGCTATTATCAATCATCCCAGAATACCCAATACTCAATTTCATGCTCACCACGGCCATCTATGTCTTGGTAAAAGAAGCATCAGTAAACCTGCTCTAGTCACTAATACATTAAAATCAGTTTTCATACCCACAAAAGATGATAAACGGCTACTCCACAACGTCATTGCTATGCTGCGATATCATTTTGTTTATATTTTATTGGTTTTATCCTTCTACTTATCACACATTAACTTTGTAAGTCCCTGAATTCTTCTTCTCCATTCCCACTATTATTAGAGAAAATGATGACTGAACAAATGTTAACGTTACAGGGGACTTCACAAACTTGAGAAACACAAAGTTAAAGCTGCACAAAGAAAAAAAGGTTGTTACAAATATTTCAAACTTGCATACACACATATGATATAACACTATGTACACTTCGGCTTCGCAATAAAAGATTGCTTGCAGAGAGAAGGCCAAGCAAGTCCCCGAATTTGGCGAAGTTAAAGTTTCTCATACCATCACCTTAGACGTTGACTTGGTCGCTTTTTTTTTCTCGTTTTGCTTCTCTGTTGTAATCGTGGCACACGTTATATACATAGTTTGCTTTGTCTCTGTAGATAACCCCTGTAATTTTAACTTTGCTTAGAACTTTCTTCCAATTGTTCCTCCATTAACTCTCCTTCCAAAATCCATTCCTCGTTTCTCTCCTTCCAAGCTCTCCAATTCCACCTTCTTCTCTCACTCTACCAACAATTACAGAGTAAAGTCGAAGCTAGGCTCTTCTTCTTCTTTCAAACTTTCTTCCCAGTCTCAATCAGAAAGGCTCCGTTACACGGGGTTCTCAAACCCGTCTCAGAGCTCGCCGACACCACTACCAAGGCTTTTTCTCAGGGGATAGTCCAGAAAAGAACCAATCTGAAGAAGATTATGATTCTCGGTGTTTGCGAGTTTGATTACTCTGGAACTCAAGCTTGTGGCTTTGACGGAAATGGTGATCTCAGCCATGGCTCTCTCTACCAATCGGATCAGATCCGACGATGATGTTATTTTGAGCCTAAAACCTTACAAAACAGCCGTATGAATAATTAATTAAGTGAAAGATGTAAACAAAATGAATGACTTATACTACCTAGAGGCTGTAGAAGTGAATGCTAGCTGTAGAAGTTTTTATTGTCTTTTAAGCCTAAAACCTTAAAAACCAACTTACATTGAATCAATAAGCGGCTGATTTGATAACTTGAATACAAACAAATAGACGATTGTCTTACATATAAAGATACACATTTGCATAGCATATGCATATACATACCTTGAGTGAACTTCTAGTTGCTTATGCCATTGATCGTTGCATTCTATTCTGCATCTGATACAGCCGAAGCATTCATTCCTATGCCAATTACCTGTAAGCGCCTAAGAAGTTAGTGTCGAACCCATTAAGACAACACCAGTTGTACCCACTTTTATTGCTTTTACCAAATCAACAGAAACAGTAAGGATTGGTGCTAATTTGTTTAGCAAGTTCAAGTAGCAGAGTATTTCTATGCCAACACCATTAAGACAATATGATCTTCCATTCCGGATCAAAACCGTATACATTACACTTGATTTCCTCAATGAATAGCTACACATAAGATCCATTAATCAGATTCATAAAGACTTGTCTACACTCTCACCAACTGCTTTAAGTTCAGCTAAGTGTATCACTGCATCAGTATGCTTTGTGTTTCTTTAGCATTAATAAGTATCACTTGGATTGACAAAACAAAAGAGTATCACTTCAAAGACTATTACTGCGACATATTTTTCCTGCTCTTTCCATAGCAAGCGATTAAGATTGAGTAGCCTCAATAAAGATTCATAGTCTAAATCAGTTTCAAACAAAATTAATTTACCAAATTGTTTCAGTATTCGAGTTGGTAAATAAAGAATGATTATTCGATTTTAGCTCAATTTCGTGACAACAAATAAGCAAATCAAATTTCTACTATAAACATTGACATAATCCAATATCACAAAATTTACAAACCCAAAACCCAATTTCTACTATAAACATTGACACAATCTAACATCATAAAATTTACAAACCCAAAACCCAATTAGATCTCGAAATTGCAATAAATTTTCACTCACTAAAACATAACAAAATCAGAGATTTTGAATTTCCAAAACAAAAAAGAATATAGAATTTGTCGAGAAAAATACTGTAAAATAGAGAAATCGACCAGTTTATTCTTTATATCTTCTTTCTGTGCTTGTTTCAGTAGGAAAATAAATGGGAGAAAAAAAAGACTGGCTATTACCGGTAGTAATCTGCATCCGCAAGACTCTTTTGACGGTCAAGGTACATCTGATTCTCGATATCTGCTTCCCTTCGTGAACTGTCTTTCTCAGTCAACTTCTGTTGCATCAGAATCTTGCTTACATTGGCGTTCTTCTCAGCTTCACTAATGGCCATTATTTTCTTTGCCTCTGCCTCTTTCTCAGCAACTCTTTGTTTCTCAATAGCAATCAAGACCTACAATTTCATTAATCTCATTAATTCCAATTGGGTAACCAGTCTTGAAGCGCCCACAGCCCAAAACGGAGTTGAAGATATGAGCAAACCAGTGCAGATCAAATTGCCAATGTTCAAAAAGAGTTTACCTTAGTGCGTTGCTCTTCCATTTGCTCAAAGTTTCGCCTTACACTCTCTGGAATTTTTGGCTTTGTGACACGCACACTAATAATCTCGATTCCTGGAGCATAACGTGTACAATCAGCTTGAAGAGCATCTTTGAAAAAATGAATTAGCAAAATCACTGTAAATTTTTCAGATATAAGACACAATGAGAAACTATCCAAAGAAAGCTTTAATCACTGCTATTTTCCCAACATGAGTGTAAGCCAATGACATGAGCGTAAGCTTCCAAACCATTAAGATCAAAGTTTATCCGTTTCCATTAAGATTAGAGCTTCCTAATATAGTCAAGTACCTGGTCAAAGATGTCAATGTAGACTTGCTGAAGCGAATGAGAGCTGCAGAACTGGTTGATCTCATGATGAAACTTGTCATATATCCATATGTTATCATAGTTCACACCATAGTTGAGCAAAGTGTCATAGACAAAATCTTTAGGCAGTCGATTAACAACCTATAAACATTATTATTCAGGTCAATACATGTAATCAACAAACTTTAAGCAGTGATAATGCTAGCAGTCATACTTCTATCTTCTCGAAACTAATCATGACAACTGATTTGGTACCACATGGTATATCCTTCACCTAAAGCACAAAGAATCAATTAGTAAAAATAAAGCTAACAACCTAAACAAATCCAAGCTTTTTAATGGTATAATACTCACTTGATCTGTTTGAAGAGTAACTTGAACAGGCTCATAATTGGTTATGAAAGGCAGCTTCAGATGAAAACCTGAACCAATCAAGTATATTCCAATTAACAAATGAACGAAACCGCCATGAAACTACGAAAAGGAATATTGATAATCATAACAATACCTGGGCTCTGTGATTATGTTTAGAAGAGCACCACCTCTCCAATATGCTCCAACATGACCTTCAGGAACTTGGTGTACCAACGATGAAGGGAACGTAACCTAATAATCCATTATATAAGCAAAATCCTTAACACAAACAACTCAGAGCAAGATCAATGAATCCAAAAGCGACCTTTTTTAGATCTATATCTCTCAACAGGGGATGGTTTCTCCTCAACTTTAACACAGAGAGAAGAAGCGAGGAAGAAGAAGAGGTGGGTAACGATGGGGAAGAGGAATAGTTTTTTTTTTTTTTTTTATTGAGCTGAATCGATTGATTTTTGTTTATTGCGTTGGTTCAATTTTCTTTTTAGATAAATGCCACGTGGCAATCTTTTGGATGATTTTAGAGAAGCTGATGTGGACACTCTCAAAGGTCTTGAGAACCCCTTTACTTAGTATAGATTTGTTGAAAGCAATGGATTACGACATGTTAGTAGGCATATTTTAGCCAAAAATAATTTAAACATTTTTATGCACAGAAAAAATATTCTAGGTTTTTTTGTAAGACTAATTTTTGTTGGGCTTTCCTTCTAGTCATGTTTGTGGGTTTTAATTTAACTAAAGAAAATATTAATTAAATATGTTTCTAATGGCTTTTAGATTCTTCGAATCATCAAAAAAAAAAAAAAAAAAAAAAGGGCTTTTAGACAAAATATAGATCGTATGTGGGAAACGAAACTGTGTTAAGACTTTTGATAATGTCAAACCAGCATCAAGATACCAATGAACCTCAGTTCTAGTCTTGTAGAAAAATAAATCTAATTAAGAAGAAACAATCAAGATGAAAACCTAATTTTAACAAGAAACACAATGACTCTCAGTACCCTATACACCCTATAGGTCTCAACTTTGGTTGATATGCCAACGAATTTTGAGCTAATATCCACTAGTGGCCAGAATTTTTTTGATCATAGCACATGAATTAAGTTTTATGACATTTAGATTTGTTGCCTTGTGCTGCAGATTTCTGATTTAAATATGTGCTCCATTTTGGTTTTCTTAATGTTGTTGCTCTTTGATAATACCAAGATAGAAAAGGATTGCGAAAGAAATCACAGATCTTGAGAAAGATACATGATTCAAGTTGAGAGTCTTGACTCAAAAACTATCCGGAGACACACGGTATGTTATATGCTTTATTTGGAAGCAACATACTTACTTAAATCTCCATAGGTTTACATGATTTTGGCATTTCTCTCTTCTTGAAACACAATTGCGACGTCTGGTATAGCAGATCATCGCAGGAAGTTCGTCTTTTCATCTCCTTCTCCTTCTCCTTCTCCTTCTCCCTCTCCATCTTCTTCTTCTTCTTCTTCTCAGCCACCGCAGGTAAAAATCCTAATATAAAGTATAAACTAAGGAAACTAAATGAGAGGTTTTAATTTGTTACCAAGAATCAAGAATAAATTTATGTACTTGGGTGTAGTGGTGCAGGAGCGCTTCTGTTTCAACACTCGTTTGTGTGTCTATAGAGTTGATTTTCACAATAAACCTCTTTTAAGGCCTCCCAATATCTCACTTAGCCAGTGAATTTTTTAGTTGTTATTTATATTGTACAACCAGGTCGATTATGAGTAATAGAGGTGATAGAATCCTCTAATACACACTTATATTCGTGTATAGTAATTGAGGATAAATAGTACACGTTTTGTGTAAAGATCTCAAGGAAAAGCCGAAATAATAAAGGTTGCATTGTAATAGTGAAAGCAGATAACAGATACTGAGCTTAGTATTTATTTAACATCCAGTTTTTAAGAAAAAAAAACAAGTAATAAAAAGATTACAAAGGTTGCATTGTATCACAGTTAATAAAACACCAAAGAGGTTCGTCTTCTCCTAAGAGAGGGTCTCCATCTCCATCTTCTTCCCCATCTTCAGCTTCATCTTCATCTTCATCTTCTTCTCCATCATCTTCTTCTCCATC
This sequence comes from Erysimum cheiranthoides, assembly GCA_011420285.2. Classification (NCBI taxonomy): domain Eukaryota; kingdom Viridiplantae; phylum Streptophyta; class Magnoliopsida; order Brassicales; family Brassicaceae; genus Erysimum; species Erysimum cheiranthoides. The sequence continues at coordinate 17,878,073 of CM022177.2, forward strand.
TTCATCCTCATCTTCATCTTCTTCCCCATCTTCATCTTCTTCTCCTTCTCCTTCTCCTTCTCCTTCTCCTCCTTCTCCTTCTTCACCTCAGCTACAAATCCTAATATAAAGTATAAAGAACAAAACCAATGAGAGGTTTAAATTTACGTACTTGCAGGCATAAAGAGAGTAGGAGCGCGATACGAGCTCTTCCTCCTTGCAGATTTTATGTAGCCTGGTTGCGAGTCAATAACAGGGTCATCAACTCCAACTACAAGAGGAGTTTCTCCCATGATACTTCCACTTAGTCCCAGGGCCTTGCCTACACAACCTTGTCCATGAATATCAACATAAGCTATACCGCTGTAAAATGCAACAGAGACAGAGTCTTTAGTTAGAATTCAATAACTTGAGAGTTGGGAAAAAAAAAATTCACACAAATTGGGGAAAGAAAGAAGCCACAAACCAAGCACGGAAAACCATAATGCTCGTGACCACTCCACATGAAGAGAAATGTTCACACAGTGCCATTTGGATATCAATCTCAGGAGGCGAAGTGTCAAATCCGCTAACAACGACCCTAAATAATAATAATAATTTGAATGTAGGAGATAAATATGATTAACATGGCAAATTGACAAGAACAAGAAGATCTTATTTAGTACTATCAAAATTTACCTTTTGTCTTTCAAGCGATACCCAGGACCCAGTGTGGTCCTTATATTACTGGGTACAGCCTTAACGATTGCAGTCCATCCTCCCACGTCACTTCCATTAAGTGACAATGCCTTCTCTTCGGCACCTTCTCCGAAGATCCTCATGTAGGCAACACTGTAAGACAGAACGATACAAAAACAAGTTTTCTATTTTATTTTATTTTGGTTAGCAGCATTCAACATGATCTAGGAGGAAAGAAGCCACAAACCTGCTGTTGATACGGCCTTGAGGGTCTAAGATAAAACGAATATGTAGGAACCGTCCGCAGGAAGCGAAATGTTTTTCCACCTCGAGGCCGACAAGGCAACTTTGACGCGAAGTGTCAAATCCCTCAATGGAAAACGTGCTGTAGGAGAATATTATCATCAATTCACCACAAAAATTTCCCTATATATACATATATTAATAAACTTACCTGGGTTTTCGAATGTCTGCTGATGCATCGTTCGATTCCACCAATTTCAGACCCTAAGGTACAAAAGATCATTAATATAGAAACAGAGGTTAAAGAGTGAGTAAGAAGAATATCCATAAGGAGAAGAAGATTACTTCGATGGCGGATTCGTCCATGGAAATAACTTGAGAAGAACGACTGCTAGGGTTCGTCCGATAGATATTTTTCAGATCTAGGGATTTAGGTTTGAAGAATGAAGAAGAGAGTTGGGTTTTTTTTCTTTTTTTCTTTTCGGCCTGTGACATATCCTTTCGTGTATATATATATATATATATATTAGTTTAAGTTACGAACAAACGGCTGGGCCTTGAATTTAGCTCAGGCCTGCCTTAAGCCCATATTTATTACCCAAGAGAGGGTTCGTGAAACATAAACATATTTGTAGGAAGCAATGGATTACGACTACATGTACATTTTTAACATACTAATCGGTTGCCCGCGCTTACGCGCGGAAGTTTTATATGTTGTTTATGAGTAATTATTGATTCGTATTTTATTTTTCAATTATTTCTTCCACTATAACTTACCTTTATAATTTTATCTTAGATTGTTCGTATATAAAACCTTTTGAATTTTAGCTTCAGCAGTAGAAATCAAATGTATAATGTATATATAGGTGGATGTGTGGGTATAAACGGAAGTGCCGTGGAGAATCATAGAAAAAAATGTGTTATTAGGGATCCCACCAAATATAGATCTAAATGTTAATAATTGTGGGGGTTTTTTTTAATATGTTAGTCCTGATTTGTGGGCTACGCGCGAAATTTTTATTATTAATTTATTTTAGTTTGTTATGTTTTGATTTGTTATTTTTTATTTGTTACATTGGGCCTGTTCATTTAACCGCCGCAGGCGGCGGCAGCGGCAAGGTTACCGCAGGTTGTTGTTCGTTTCATCGCCGCAGCTTCTGCCGCCGCCGCAGCCGCAACCGCAGGTTTTGTGTTCGTTTCGTCGCCGCAGCCGCCGCCGCCGCCGCAACCACAAATTTTATGTTCGTTTTGTTGACGCTGCGACAAAATTAAAAATTATATATAGTCATAATTTAATTTTTTGTTTTATTTTTTTATTGAATTTGACGTAATTTATGTCTCGTTATGATCATTTCATATATCCGTTTTTTTTTTTTATATTTTCCGTCTTTTCATATTAACATATTAAGATAATCTCCTTTATATTTAGTTCATTTCATTAAATTGTATTTTAATTTTAATTTTTAATTATTATGAAATATTGTTAATTTTTATTTTATTTATTATTTAAACATATGTGATATATTGGAAAAGGTTAATTAAATTCATATTGGAAACTTTTAAATAAATACTTTTTATTATCTTTTTTCATACGTGTTTTTAAAATGACAATTTACGTTTTGTCCCAATCTATTTTATTTATGTTCGGCAATTTGTGAGACATAAATTATATACATTTTTTATTCTCAAAGTTTATTTTTTTGTTCTATTCACGTTGAATCCCATCATAATTTAAGTTTATATTGTGCTAATCGAATCAAATTTTGTTTCATATTATTTTTAATGGATATATATTCATTATAAAACATTCACTTTATGACTATAGTCTATTATTTATATATGAGTTAGTATAATCGGAAATTAGTAAGTTTATTGTTTTTTAATATATTATTTTATAAATTAGTTAGTATATATAATCGAAAATTAGTAAGTTTATTACTTTTTAATCAATTATTATCTTTTAGTTTTAACCAAGTGGTGTGAAACGCTGAACTATATATCTATCTTCTCAAGTTTATTATAAGTATTGATCTTTGTCATGCTTAGGTCTCTAATTTACTACTGAAGTTTTGGTTTCTTTCGTGCCAAGCAACTGTGAAGAGTCACACAGAGAGATTTAGGCTTTGGTTTACTTACTAACTGAAAGGAATCAAAGGATACTGGGACCTTGTGGTTTTAGGCTATTTTTTTCATGAGAAGTTATTTTTTGTACATGATTTATCTATGATCTTAAGTACGATGGCACATTTACATGTTTTTTTTGGTAAAAACATTTACATGTTACATGTTGTCTTTACTACTTCAATCATGAAATTAACAATAAATTTGATATGTATAATCACAACGTATGATTGAAGCGTGATAGCTCAATATCTCTGATTTTAACTGAAGTGCTTCTTATTTCTAAAAGGACTTGAACAGAACAAATATTATGCATGAGGAAAGAAAACTCGAAACAAAACTCAAACTCTCCAATATTTTTCCGCGTTCTCATCACACGTAGAGAGAGGCGTCCTCTTTCCTCATAAAGTCAGAAACTTTGGTTTTTTTTTTTTTTTAATATAAATAATAAGAAAGACCTTTCATATTCTCTTTTGAATAAACTTGTTTACATATGTATAAATATTAAAATTAAATGATAAATAGTATAAATAAAATTTTAAAATCTAAATCTAAATCTATAATATTTGAGAGGTACAAAATCCTACGTGTCGCAACGAGAGCTCTTCTCAGCCCTCTAAATGACACAAATACCCTTAATGAAATTTAATTAGCATAATTAACAATTAAAAAATAAAGACAATCGAACAATTAAAAAATTAAAACAATCGAATTAGCGTTTGATTTGTGATAATGATGCAGCATTATATAAAAACCTAATCCCCGCCTATAAAGAAAACCCTAGCTTTTGGAGTATTATATATACCAACCTCTTCTTGAAAAAAACGCAAACGAGGTATTCCACGAATCTTTTTGTTTTTAATTTTTTGATTTTGGATCTGTTTGTTTTATTGTTTTGAATGTAATTTAGTTTTGCAGGGATTAGATATGTCTTCTATTTTTTTTTTTTTTTTATGCGTGTGTTCTGATCTTTGTTTTTGTTTCTTTATTGTTAGATCTGTTCATCTTTTTGTCTTGAATGTGCTGTAATTTGTTTTGTAGAAATTAGGTATGGTTTCGTCTCTTTTATTTCTTTGGTGTGTGTATTATGATCTGCCTCTTTCGTTTGTAGCATGTATTTTTTTTCTCCTCCTGTATATTGTGACGTTTTAGACATTTTTATATTGCAGGTTTGCCTTCTATCACCATCTTCATCGCCTCATCCGGTATGATTTGTCACATTTTCCTTTAGTGTTATCGCTTTCTTTTTAGATACTGTTTGTCTATTTGAATTTTCTATTTGAATTTGTCTATTTGAATTTTCTATTTGTCTATTTGTCTATTTGAATTATTTGTCTATTTGAATTTTCTATTGGTGCTTTTATCACTTTTGGGCCAATTTTAAGTGTTCCTTATTCATCTAATAGACATTCACTCTCTAGTTATAGTATAGAATATAGATATACCTAACTGCTAAATCTGCAGGATCAAAGAAACGACTATTTACTTACTCCATGCTTACAAGTCCATTCCACAATCTCAAGCTCAACGTAGAAGCCATGACCAAATTGAATGCCCAAGTCGAATTTACTTCTAACCACTTGGACATAGACACGAAGACCGTTAATCTGAGAACAAAGAATCAAACAACAGACACATTCTCATGTAATGCCCAACTAAAGTTCAAATGAGTTTTCAAATTCAACTGAACCGAGAAACTCAAATTTTATTTTTTAACCAAAATATTAAGCGACTCAAACTAATGACACTCTATACAGACACCACTAATAGAATCTACAAAATTCATTTGCAATAGGATCTATATATAAACAAAAAAATGCTACTATACATCCAAAGCTTTTCGCGCCTTGCTTCAATCTCCTACAGACAAGTACAAGGCAGACTGAATTTCATCAAAGGATTCTTCTGCTCTTCCCTCTCCAGTCAATATTATCATCCAACTAAGATCCGTTGCAGAATGCTATGTCTCACCTTAGCCAACTGATGTGTGACTGAGCAAGGCAGTAAGTCTTCGGGCTCAACACTGGATTTCTGAGTGCAGCAAGAGAGTTCTCCTGCAGTTGTCTTCTCCATCTCGGTATGAGCTTTATGAAGGCTGCAGCTTTCTACTCGAGGTCGCTTGTGTCTCCAAGTCTCAGTTTGTGCAGTATCAACTTCTTCAGCCAACTCACAGCTTCTCCTTTCCCGAGTTTGTACTCCTGCTTCAACTACTGTTTCATGTCTCGGGGACACAGCCTAATGTCCATTCCCATTCATAGAAGAAATAGCTGCATTTACAGATGAATCATGAGGAAGTGAACTTAATGAATGCTCCAGGTTCAGTGCCCTCTTAGATACACAAGTTTACTCACGCGTAGAAACTTTTCTTGCCGTCTGTTTATCCTGCTGATTTGGAATAACATCACAATCAACAATCTAGTTCCAACATAAAAGAGTAAGACATTCATCTTTTTCTATAAATCAACGAATTTCAGTGTTTAAATACTAGTTGCAAGGAGAAACAATAATGCCTTTACTGCCACTAAACGTGGCAAAACGATATTCATCTTTTTCTATAAATCATCTTGGGCCTTTCACGGTCCTGCAGAGGACAAAAAGTGGCAAAACGATATAAGAGCAAATAAACTGGAGCGCGTAACCATTGGTTTTTGGAAACAACCTTTCTCCATAGGAGACACTTGATGCAAGTATATTATCTACAAACGATAAAGACAGTTTGATACAGAAACAAGCGAGAAAGCTTACTTGTTTTTTATTAGCAACAACTGCGTTCTGCTTCAAAGCACTCAATGCCCCTTCACAAATTGAAGCCACTACATTACTGTACTTATCTAACGAGACCCCCGATGATTTCACTGCCTCAGCCAGATACTTTTTGAGCCTGCTAGCACAGTTAGTGAGAACTTGTTCTGCCAACCTATGACGTTAGTGATATATTTTGAGCCTGCTAGCACAGTTAGTGAGAACCTGTTCTGCCAACCTCCGTGATACTTGGGGAATCTGCTGCCAAGTTGAAAGAGTTAACAAAAGAGCAGTGGGTTGGGTTCCTAGATAAAGATAGTAGAAGACATCCATGTATCACCTTATCATCCTTTTTAACATAATGTAGAATTGGTGAAAGCAACTCCGGAGGTATATCATCGCTTTCTTCTAAAACAAGGGTCATAATGTTCTCCACAGATGAAAAGATTTTCTTAGAATGATGGTCCCTGAAATGGAAATGTAAATTCATAAAACTGTTGCTTGTAAACTGAATCTTCAATTCCACTAGGACAGAAATATTAGCTCGTTACCTTATACCCTTGAGGAAATGCTGGAACATCTCAATAAGAAGGGAATCACACTCAAGATCCAACATCACGGTGCTTAATTTGACATCATCCACAGTTTCAAGGATCGATATCCTCTTGGCCTAGGATCGACTATATATGTCAGATAGATGTTCAAATGATGAAACAATTAACTGGAATATTTCCTGCGCGTAAATCATAGAAAAGAGTCAGTGACCAATCCGCATTGCTCAGTTTCCTTAAGATAAGAGTACCAGATAACAATGTACTTTCATCTGGTCATCATCATAGGTAAGATCTGGAGCAGTTATGAACGTAATCCGAGTGATGCAAGCTGCAACTGCAACTTTCACATCAATATCTGAATGTCTGAAGAGTTTTGGAGCGACCAGTACAGCTCCTATCAATGGACAGAGCCTTTGAGAGTTGGCGATTTCTAGACTATCAAAGATGATACACCTAACTAATCCTACACTAGACCTTGTGATAAAACATTCAATTGCCAAATGAAACAGATTAGTTCAGGCATTTTTCTGAAACCGGAGTTCAAGAATAGCAACGGATTAAATAGAAAAGAAAATGCTTTCTGAATTTCAGGAAGAAAGCATTGCAAAGATTCGCATTAGAAAGTAACAGAAAGAAGCAATCACACGTGTAGAGGAGATGAGTAAGAGTTATACCGCGAAGAAGAACACTAAAAAGAAAAGAAAAGAATAAACAGAAATGGTGAAATGAGCTCACGTCGAGAATAGAAAGAATGTCATCAACAGAAGAAGGTGGGTCAAGAAGCTTTCTTCCAGCTTCCTCAAGCTCTCTATCAGAATCCGACATGACTCTCTCTCTCTGAATGATCTCTCCACACCCTAACTATGAAAATTCAGACGTCTCGGCATGAAAAAACCCTGAATCGATTCCAAGATTCGGAGGAGAGTCACGCCGAATTAAGCGAAAAACCAACGAGAACTCGAGAAGTTTACAATGGGACTCGCTGAAGAAGACGAAAAGCAATAAGAAATTTTCAATCTTTTACACTTTTTAGAGGGCTTAAAAAAATCTCTGACGGTCCTTTGCTGATGTGGCGTGTTCCAGCTTGTCACTTAATGGGTGACATGAGTTAAAATTTGCTTTTTAGAAAAAGGTAAAAATTGACTAGTAAAAAAAAAAAAGAAACTTGTCAAAAAAAAAAAAAAAAAAAAAACCAAAGCTAAAAAAATGTTTTTGAGTATTGGCTAAGAGTTGGTGATCAAAAAAAAAAAAAAAAAAAAAAAAGAGTTTTGGATAAGAGACAAAATATTGGATAAGTTTTTTAGAGGGTTATGTGTGTATATAATAAATATGAACATATGATATAACCCAGTCACAAATACAGTCTACTTTTTTAGAAAATAATAAGACTAGTAAACCATTTTTTTTTTAACTAATCGGATGTCATCGAAAGGACTAATAAACCATTCATAATATTTTTTTTGTTGCCAAGTCTTCTAGACTTGTAGTTATATCAACTAAAAACAGTATTGGTATACGAATCTGAGAGATATATAAATAAGGCTTAATAAAACATGTTTTTGTTTTTGTCTTTTATCAAACCAAGATTTACGCGGTGCAATCTCAATGAAACAGTAGCACACGCTTTATCTAAATTAAAAAAAAAAAATAATAATCGGAAAAAGAAAATCAAGTCACCGTCAATATTCAAAAGTATTAATGAAAAGATAAAGCAATTTATTAGATAATAGAAACGCTTAGTAATTCAAAACTTTACTGTTTTACAATGTTTAACTAATTTTTTCTTACTAATCTCAACATAGTCAATACTCATATGAATATATTAATCTGTGATAAAATACAGTCTATTCTTTTAGAAAATAATAAGACTAGTAAACCATTTTTTTCACTAATCAGATGTCATCGAAAGACTAATATATTTAAATTCATAATAATTTTTTTGTTGCCAAGTCTTCTAGTTATATCAACTAAAAACAGTACTATTAGTATTTAGTATACCACTATGCATACCGAATCTTTGAGATATATAAATGAGGCTTAATAAAACATGTTTTTCTTTTTGTCTTTTATCAAACCAAGATTTACGCGGTGCAATCTCAATGAAACAGTAGCGAGTAAACGCTTTATTATCTAATAATAAAAACAATAAAATAATCGGAAAAAGAAAGTCAAGTCACCGTCAAACCCATCCGCTTACCGCGTTCACAGGCTACCTTCACGCGCTTCCTTCGTACTTTGCTTCTCTCTGTATTTTTCACGACGCAGAGACAAAGAAACCCTTTTTATAAATTGTCTGAAACCGAAACCAGAGACCATAAACTCAATCTGTGTCTTCAAACTTCAAACACTTGAAGGCTTCTCATTTCACATCTAATCTAATAAGTCAAACACTTTTCAAACAGATTTCGTCAAACTCTGAAAAATAATAAACTTTTAATTTCTCCCTTTAATGGAAATCTCTGCTTTCCCATTTCCATACCTACAAGACGACGAGTGTGTTGACTTTGACCGAAACAGAGTGTAAGAGACAAAGAAGAAAGAAGAAAAACAGAGCGTGAAATCGATTCTTATCTGACTCAAAACTCAAACTTTATTAATCTGAAAACTGAATGTTACAATACAGAGACATCGTCTTAAATAGTTGTGAAACAATACAAACAATAAGAGTTGTAACTCTTGACTTATGCCTCTTAACATAGATAACTACTTTTGGACAAGACACGACTCTTAATGTGTAAATTTAACAAACTTAATAACTTTATATTATACGAGATGTGATTATATTCCAATTACAGAGTGTTCCCATTTCCTTGGTCTATTTCAAGACATGGACTCTTCTCCTTCTGGTTTCCGATTCGAAGGTTTTGGTAACAACAACGACAATACTAATAACCCTAAGAAACGCCCAAGAAAAGACGACGAAGGCGGAGGCGGCGGAGGAACAGAACTCGGAGGAGCTGTGAATGGTGGTAATAAGGCTGCTTTTGGAGATATACTCGCGACGCTTTTGTTGTTAGACGAGGAAGCCAAACAGCAACAAGAGCAGTGGGATTTTGAATCTAATAAAGACAAGTCTCTTCTTGAAGCTAATCATAAGAAGAAAGTGAAAACAATGGATGGTTATTACAATCAATTACAAGGTCATTACTCTGCAGCTGGCGAAACCGATACATATTCCGATCATTGCTCCGAAAGTCCACGTGGCGGCTTATTTTAACAAGAGACACACCGAGAGGAACCAGAAGACGTCGTACTCGATAACAGTCCAAGGAGTGGTCAACGCCGACGGAATCTTCACCGACGTTTGCATCGGAAACCCAGGATCTCTCACGGACGATCAGATCCTAGATAAATCTTCTTTTTCACGGCAACGCGCGGCGCGTGGGATGCTACGTGACAGCTGGATCGTCGGAAACGCTGGATTCCCTCTTTCTGATTGGCTTCTTGTGCCGTACGCGAGACAGAATCTGACGTGGACGCAGCACGCGTTTAACGAGAGCATCAGTGAGATTCAAGGGGTTGCGACGGCGGCGTTTGAACGGCTTAAAGGACGGTGGGCTTGTTTGCAGAAACGGACGGAGGTGAAGCTTCAAGATCTGCCGTACGTGCTTGGAGCTTGTTGTGTGTTGCATAACATCTGTGAGATGAGGAATGAGGAGATGTCGCCGGATCTCAAGTTTGCGGTTTTTGATGACGTGACGGTGCCGGAGAATAATATCCGATCGGCGAGTGCGGTTATTACGAGGGATCATCTCTCTCACAATCTCTTGCATAGTGGACTCGCCGGAACAAGAACTCTATAGAGACTTGTTTTGAATTATTTCTCTAAATTTTTATTGCAAATTCTTTTTCCCAAATAGGAATAAAAACATTTTTAGAGAATTGGGTACAAAAACAAAATAGTGGAGATGAGTGTAGAATTGGCTGATATTGTTTGTGCTACTATTAGCATTGTGTAATCTTTTTAGTTCTATGTATTTTTTATAAAACATAATTGAATTTGAATCCTTTAAAGATAAACTTTCCTCGTTCAATTTGTTCTTTTACAAGATAGGAAGACAAAAAACAATTCCACTTAAGTCGAAGAACTGTAATTGGTCGGTGGAGAACCATTGTTCAGACAAAAGTACAAAACAATGAATAAATAGAAAGTTGCATATAAATCTGTTTCTTCATATTCTGCTATGTTTGTTTGTAGTGGGCTTGCAGGATCTATCTTGTTTGTTTTACTTTATTATTCCTATGGGTTTCTCGTTTGTAATCCTCATCACATCATAAGAAATTTTGAAGATTTTGGTCAAATGGTGAAATCGTAATCCGTGTTGATGCATTTGTTCTTGTGTTTTGGGAGTACAATTTTTCTATGTTGCATGAGATTTGGTGGTAGAACCACAGTTAACAACTTTGAATATACTACAAAGGAAGCTAGTATCTGATTTTTAAGACAAAGTTTATACGACAACAAAATAAACATGGAGGTTTAGATTGATCTTATATGTTATTTTTCTAAACTATAGTTTTAATATCTGTTATATGAATCAAATTATTGATGTTAAGTTCTTTGAGAAGCGGATGCAAATTTGTTGTTACTATAAGCATGTTCCTTAATCATTATTTGTGGGCTAAGGATACACAGAGGAAATGCATATGAACATGTTATAAGCATTTATATTCCTTCACATGGCATATGCAGTACAAATTTTCTATTTCTGTTGGTTGTGAAACACTAAATTTATCAAACACAACATTTGAGACTATCTCAACATAAGTTTCATTTGACTAACACAACATCTTTTGAAGAATATAATTTGACTAACACAACATCTTTGGAAGAATACGTTTTGGAAGAATATGTTTATTGACATGTTAACTGGTGAAATTGAGTGTGATTTAATAAGACAATGATTATAATCTCATGATACAATAGTATATAATCTTAAAGATCCTAATCATGGGTTTTAATTTATGTAATCAAGAATAGTTGCTTTCAATAAGTGGTTGTTTGGTACAAACGTGAATGTAATCATGAAGGATGAAATATTTTAGATGGTAAAGTTAATTACATGTGGGATTAATAGAAAGATATTTCAAATTTGTTACCGAGAAACAGAATACAATTAGAGATGCATATGTCTTATTGAATATTGTGATTATCCAAATTATTACTTATAAACAGTAAAAATGGGTCCATTGATCAATTGTCACAGCTTGTTTCCTTAAAAAGCCAATGAGCAACATTCAAGCCGGCTTGAGTCCTATATATTACCAGATTACCCCTACTCAGACCATGAGGGGACCGGTCTTCTCTGTGTAAACCGATGGGTAATAATGTAATTGGACAATAGCCAATTCCATTGCCGATCAAAACAGCAAGCAACGAACGCGCGGTTCGTCTCGATCCCGTCCTCTCATGGCTGTTGCAGAGACGTCGTTGATTTTCGATTTCGATTTCGAGCTCTTCACGTACTCATTCGAACGATCCAATCTCAGAAGTCCCTGATTTTGGGAGACAGTTTTTGTTTACTGAGGGGGAATTGTAATCTCCTTTTGCCGCGATTTTTGGATTCAAGGTACGAGGTTTTGATTCTCATCTTCAAATCATTGAAGTTTGATCTGGGTTCTAGGTTCTAATTCTGTGGGTTGTTCGTTGTTTATCTTGCTTACTGAAGATGCTTGACTTCGTTTCATCAAGTTCGTTTGTTTTGATTCAGTTCTCTTCTAGGGTTTTCTTGCTTTAGAGCTCTGAATTTTGATTATATCTAGTTTTTTTGGGCGTTTTCTGGTAATTGAAGTTAGATTATGGTGAAAACACGAATTTTCAGGAGAAGGGTCAGTTCAAGTTTTCTACTTTTTGTTTCGAAAAGTATCTGTTCTGAAGTTGTGGCATTTAGTTTCATAATTAGTCAGCAATGCAGATAAGCTGTGAAGAAGACATTTAAGGAATTATATCTTCCATTCTTTTCAAATTGATTATGGGATTGATTATTGGGTATGTGACTGGATTGGTGATTTGGCTGTCTAATTTTGTCCTCTGCTTGACCAACCAAGTTTACGAAGAAGTGAAATTGGAAGATAATTCAACACATTTCACCTGGATCTCGGTAATAGAAAGAAAGGATAGTTCCTGAGAAACTAGGTTCTCCGTTCTCGTCTAGTTCACTTTCCAGTTTACTAGAGCTTCTTCCTTTTTTGTAACTTAGCTAAATTGGTAGATTCATTTTTTCCCTTATTGGTTTAAGCTCTTCAGTTGTGGGTTGGTTAGTTGCTTCATTTTAGAAGAAAATAATATGTGTTGTTATGGCTCTGAGCATAATTCCGGCAGTTTCTGGCTTTTTATGAAGCAAATATATGCGATGATTCTGTGAAGAACACAAAGTACTCCAAAACCAAATTTATGAATTCATGTGTTTCCATATACGTATAGATTTGAGAATTTGTCATTTTTTTTCTTGCTTTTTTTGAAGACTTGGTTAGTGCAAATGAAATGGTTCATTATCTTCCACGTTTCATGGTATACTTTGACTTACAAATATCATTTGATTTGGTTTTCTTGCAATACCATTCTTGTGGTAAATTTTCTGGGTGCTTGTCGCTAAAGTTTTGATTCCATTTGTCTCTTTGCAGGTGAAATAATTTGACAGCTGAGAATTTAGCATTTATGTGCTGCAACTCTCCAAGCTTGTCATGTACCACTGTGTGTATATTGTTTATAAATAAAACAGTGGACTTACGAAAGCTAAGGGAATGTCAGCACCAGGGAAGTTTGATTATTCTTCTGGTGGGCCAGATAGGCCTTTATACAGGTCCAACTTAGCTGCACAGATGGAAAGATCTAGTAGCTTTCGCGAGACGATGGAACATCCTGTGTCATCTTCTCATCCGAGCATGTTGAGGAGCACTTCACCAATAGCACAAACCGATGTAACAAATTTTTTTCAGTGTTTGCGTTTTGATCCTAAGGTGGTTGCCGCGGATCACAAGTCCATTCGTCAAGGTGACTTTAAGCGTCATGTGAATATTGCACTTGGGATTCAAGGAGATGAATCTCCGAGCACAATGGTTAAAGGGAAGTTAATTCCATCTCCTATACCAGAAGAGATCAAGAGACTAAAAGCTGGTCTGCGAGAAAATAATGTGAAGGCCAGGTAGTTTATTACGATAAGTTAATAAATCTTTTTTGGAGTTCTATTTTTACCTAATTGAATTTGTTGTTGCAGGGAGCGTGTGAAGATTTTCAACGAAGCGTCTTCTGTATTTAACAAGTTTTTTCCTAGTGTACCTACAAGGAAAAGGACTCGACCAGAGGGGTTTTCTAATGACCGCACTGGTGATCGCTTGGCGTTAGGGCCAGGTATGGGTAAAATGGGAATTCAAGGTCAGACTCTGCCTGGCTGTTTTGAGCTTGACCAGCAAAAGCTTGACGAACGACCTAAAAGTGGTGCATTGAATAAGCGGACACGTACTTCCATGGTAATTCCTGATTTTTGTGTGACAACTCATCCTTCGACTGAACAGACTTTTATGTCATGATGTAGTCTTCTATAGGTGCATATTTTGAATCAATGTTACTGTTTGGTGAAACTTTTGGAGTGTTATCGTAGGAAAAAACTAGAAATGGTAGTAGTTGATATTAATATACAAAATTCTTCGGTAAAGATAATTTTGCTTCCAAAATTCAATGCATGTAAAATGTTATTTTCAAGCAAGGATGAATTACATAGCATTACTCTTGTTAGATCTACATATTTTCTTAATTGCTTTTTCTTTTCTTTTATGCTTAATTGCTTATTGTGTTCTGACCTTAAACCGTCTTTTGATACTTGTGTTTAATTTTGATTCTAAATTTTGAAAGCATCTGGCAGCTATTATTTATTTATAATTTGTTACTAATTGATAAGTGTGAATTTAAATGTTTTAATATTGCTATTATGTGATTCAGATGGATGTTCGAAGTAATGCTATTGTTCGACAATCAGCTGCTGTAGACAGGGAAAAAGACACAATGAGGCTGGCAAATCATAATGCAGTTCAGGGTGAAGATCGATCTTCAATGAGTATTGATGGTTGGGAAAAGTCGAAAATGAAGAAAAAGCGATCTGGCATCAAAACAGATGGTCCTTCTAGTTTGGCTTCCAATAAAGCTGTTGATGGTTACAGGGACTTGAAACAGGGCCTACCGAAATCAGGTGGTGATTCTCGGTCGAGATTGAATGGTGACTTAAACATGTTAAGGTATGGCCTACTGTATTAGATCATAACTTTTTTGGTTCAATCAGTTAAAAATTCATGGTTTGGAGTTTATTATGAAAATATTCACAAATGGGATTTCACAAAATTAAATAAATAGCTATTTGTTTCCTTTTTTAAATGATTAGATTGGTTCTTATAACATTGGATAGATGTGCCTTTACGCTCCCAAGAACTTATGTATGTTGGAGTTGGAGATGAAACAATAGTGCCTTCGGTTTATCACCACAATTTTCTTACTGGTGCTTTTGTAAACCAAAGCAATTGCTTTAATCCATTTGCTTGGTTATGGAATTGAGGTTCGTGGCTGAGAATCTGTCGAAGATCCTTTGTTCTGCTTCTGTCTGATTGAACACAATCTCGTCTTTCACCCATCATTCATTTTGCCGCCTTCTGTCGATGAGGTTTATTGCGACTCTCTTTTGATGGTCATTTCAATTGGTTGATGTTTCCTGTTTGAATTACTTGTGCAGGCATGGGGCGGTGAATGGTGCTGTTCCATATGGGAGATCTGATAACCTCTCTCAGCAGACAGGCTTGGCAGCGCGTTCCTTGCTCTCCAGGGATTCTGATCACAATTCGTTGTACAATGAGAAGAGAGAACGAGCTATTGGTACAGATAAGGAAAGGGTGAATCTCAGGGCTGTCAACAAGTATGTGTGAACAAACTTACAATCTCAACTACACCTGTTAAATTTTCTCCAGATCGCATTCGTCAATTTATCTAGGCTCTATCGACCTGATGATATTTATATTCTTGTTACTCTCTGCTGGGTTCTTTGCAGGTCAAATATTCATGATGAATCCAATTCGTCAAGTCCGACTTCAAACCCAAAGATAAGTGCTTCAGTTCGTGGTCCAAGATCGGGATCAGGTTTGCCGCCAAAACTTTCTCCGGTTGTCCATAACACTCCCTCTCCAAGTGATTGGGATATCTCTGGCTGTACAAACAAACCTCCATTGTTGTCTGGGGTTCCCAGCCGCAAGCGCATGACAACGAATCGGTCTTCGTCACCACCTGTCACTCAATGGGCCAGTCAAAGACCACAAAAGATATCCCGTGTTGCAAGGAGAACGAACTTGGTCCCCATTGTTTCGAGCAATGATGACATTCCTTCATCAGATAACATGTCAGATGTTGGTTGTAGCGAAACAAGTTTTGGATTTCATAGACGCTCGCCTGCAGCTTCTCCACAATTGAAATTAAAAGGTGAAAATAGCTTGTCTACGACAGCTTTATCGGGAAGTGAAGAATTCAGCCCTCCTGAGATCAAATCTAAAGACAAGGGAAAACAATCTGATGAGGTCAATGGGAGAACTTCTCAGAATGTTCCTAAAGTCTCCATCCCTGGTTTACAATCGAGAAAAAACAAGCTCGTCTCTGGAGAAGAGCTTGGAGATGGTGTGAGGAGACAAGGAAGGACAGGCCGTGGCTTAGCTTCAACAAGGTCTGTCAACCCAATGGGAGTAATGAAACATGGAACAGCAAAACAACTTCGCAGTGCAAGAAATAGTTCTGACAAGGGTGAAAGGTAGGGAATCCTGTGTCTAAGTAATTCTATTTTCCGGTTTTCTGGTATTTGAGAAGTGTTTGTGTTTCATGAGGCTTATTTCCTACCTTTTTCATATGGTCTCTGCAGCAGGGCAGGTCGTCCACCCACTAGGAAACTCTCTGACCGCAAAGCTTACAAGCGTCATAAAAATACAGCAACAAATGCTACAACACTAGATTTTCTTGGTAAAATAAGTTCAATTGATTAGAATTGTTCTTTGGCAGGATTGATTTTTCCCCTCTTCTTTTATTTATGGATATTTTTTGTTTTCTTATTGGTTCAGATGATGGACATGAAGAGCTACAAGCTGCTGTTAACTCGGCTATTAACTTTGGTAAGTAATCTTCATGGTTCTCTTTATGTTTTTTTTTTTCCCAAATTTTATCAAGAATAATTGGTTTGGTTCTTTGATGCAGCTCAGAATTTTCCTAGCTCTTTCTGGAAGCAAATGGAGCGCTACTTTTGCTTTATATCTGATGCACATATAAATTTCGTGAAACAGCAGGTAATTGGTTTTCCTGAAGACATTTTATACCCTTCAGACCTCATATCTGAAGGATGTGACAGATCATTTGTATACGTCTCTATGCATATGCATATTAGTTTAGTGGGTTGGGAGTTAAATGTGCTGCAGGGATTTCTAAGCTGCAGATTTCTAGTTGACGTAAGACTAGCAAGATTTACAGTTTTCTAAAGACAATTACAGCTCTAATATGTTGACTCCTCGTTTTAGATAAATGTCATAACCATTTTCTCTCTCTCAGGGAGAACTCTCTTCCATGGGTGCTACACCAGGTGGGACATCTTCAGACTTCGATAGTCGTGAAATATTTCCCGAGGAACTTGCAAGTAGCAAAGTGGATTCTAAAGCTGGGTCCCTTTATCAGAGATTACTATCAGCTCTAATTTCAGAGGACTCAACCAGTGTAAATGAAGATTTGCAATTTGATGGATTTGGAGCCGATGTGGAGTCAGAATTCAGTGTTTTGAATCATATGGTGGAGTTCAACGGTTATAGGAGTGATAGACTGGAATTTGATGAGCTAGAAGATGATGTGTCTGTTATCCCGCTCATGGGTGTTAATAGCTCAGCCCACCATGTCAGTGGAAGATTTTCTGATCATTTATCCATCAACTTCTCAGACATTCAATATGAAACTTTGGGGATAGATGAGAAGATTTATATGGAAGCTCAGTCTATTGGAATTTGCTTGGAACCCATGGTATATTCCCCACGAGTTTTGTTACTTCAGAAATGCTTCTTGCTGATGCTATTGGATTTGGAATCGGATTGCTATAGTTCCTAGCGGGTTGATGTGTGGCTTTTGTGTTTTCTTGCAGCCCAGTATTTCAAACGTGGAGGATGAAGGAATTGTTGATGACATCAAAACGTTAGAGGAAGCTATCTGTGAGGTGGTATGTTCTTTCACGTGCTCTGATCTTCCTTTTTAACAATATAACGTTGGCAAATTATGATTTGTCGCTTCTGATTACTTGTAAAGGACAAAACTACAACTGTGTTCTCAAGATAACTTTGTGATGTTGTCTATCTTAAAATTTAAGGGTTCCAAGAAGAAAGAGATGTTGAATCGGCTACTAAAGCCTGCCCTAGAAATGAAAGAACTTCAAGAGAAGTATGAATTTGTCTTTCTCCGCTTTTCTTGCATGCTTTTAGTGATCTTGACTTTGATCTGACGGTTTTGTCTGATATTTTTCCCTTACATAGGAATTTTGAGCGGCTCGGTTATGAAAAACTCATCGAAATGGCATATGAAAAGAGCAAGGTAACTTCATTTTTCTCCTTAAGGGGTTCACTTTTCAGCTTTGTTCCCCTGTTGCCTTTTTTTTCCAATTTGTTTTTCTGATTTCTTCCAAGTTCATGTTTTGATGATTATATATGGATTTTAATTTACAGGCAAGTCGGCGTCATCACTCCGCAAGTGGAAAGAGTTCAGCTAACAAGATATCAAAGCAGGCCGCATTTGCTTTCGTGAAAAGGACGCTTGAAAGATGTCGTCAATTTGAAGAGACAGGGAAAGGTTGTTTTAGTGAGTCTACATTTAAGGATATCATCATTGCCGGGTTGACACAAATTGAAGAAAATCCCACGGACAAGGAAGATATTCTATCAGCTTCAAGTATGATATTGTTTTTGCCTTACAGAACAGTGAACTATGTTTTCGAATCCACAAACTCTGTTAATCTGAATCTCTCTTTTTTCTGTGGCAGCACCCATGGGATCACAACCAAGCTCATCATTGGCACTGCCAATGACGCAAAGCACGGAGAATCATGCCAATTCTTCTGAGAATGCTATACGGGAAGACAAAGATGAAACAATGTGGTCAAATAGAATGAAGAAGAGAGAGTTGCTGCTTGATGATGTGGGTGGGACACCACTTTCAAGCAGTACGAAAGGAAAGAGAAGTGAGAGGGACAGAGATGGAAAAGGACAGGCTTCTTCATCAAGAGGCGGAGGCACAAACAAGATCGGTCGGCCTGCACTCACAAATACCAAGGGTGAACGAAAATCAAAAGCAAAACCGAGGCAGAAAACAACTCCTATGTTTACTTCTTCTGTCAATACCTTGGAGCAAACCAGAACATCATTGTCCAAATCAACTAACAGCAACAACAGCGAGTATAGTAACTTGGAGACGCTGGATGAGTCAGAGCCTCTTGACCTATCTCACCTGCAGATACCAGATGGTTTAGGTGGTCCAGATGATTTCGATACACAAGCTGGAGATCTAAGCTCATGGTTGAACATCGATGACGATGCATTACCAGATACTGATGATCTCCTTGGACTTCAAATACCCATGGATGATCTTTCAGACTTAAACATGATGGTATAAGCTCCCTCTCTTTATTTCTGTATAGTCTCGTTTGTTATACCATTAGCGATGAAGGAAGATAAAGGGCAAAGGGAAAAAAAGTTTTGGTCCCCTGAAAGAATAACCAGTCACCAGGATCGGTTATTTTTGGGTTGGCTCCAGCAAACTAGGCGATATAGATTCTGATTCTTTTTCTTCTTCTTCATCATCTTTAGGGTTCTTTCTTTCTCTTTCTTATAGTTCGACTACGCGGGTGGTGAAACTGTTTTTGTTTATTGGTAATTGGGTGTTGGATTTTGGCTCCGGCGGTTAAGATAGGTCCGGTAGTTAAACTTAAGGAGAGGAAAACGAGTGATAGTAATGTTGTGTAGTGATATATATAGACGAGTGGCAGGTCTTCTTTCTTCTTCGTCTTTAATCTTTGGCATTTTGTAGCTTTTTATAACCTCAGAACCATTATTATTGCCTCTGTACATACATTTTATGTTCCTTAATAAAAAAAAAAATTAGCTTTTAGTGCAAGAAACAGGTCAGTATAAACATTTTATCTTGATTATCTTAATTGTACCTCTGTTAATGTGTAGTCTTATGTAAATTACCCAATACAACACAATAGTCATCAATGAAATTCAAAAGGACAATTCCGAAATATGAAACTAAAATAATGACTTGTATATTTGAATTGCACTCTAACTCCCCTTTTTAAATAAATCTCAACGTGGAAGTAAGAAAAATGATAAAAGGCCAATAAAATCACCAAAAACAAGCCTTTTCTTTAAAGGTGTTTCATCTTTCTTTTGATATGAGAGTGAGAGTTGCGTTTATAGCGTTGCGGTTGGTTTTGGACACAGCTTGCTTTAGCGTTACGGTTGGAGACGCTCTAACACTTCGTCGCTGCTGCTCAATGACAAGCTCACTCGCGAACCACTCAAGCTTCTCTGAATTGCTCATTTCTCCGATCCTTTTGCTTCCAAACAAAACCGATTCCACATTGTTTTGCTTCAACATCTCATCAGCGATCTCCGTCAGTTTCTTCACATTCTCTGCCCTTGGATCTGTGTCCACGTTCGGTCCACAAGCTCCTAATCGTGATCCGTTTGCCTGCTGCACCACAATATATTTTTCTAATGATTTTTTCATCCAAAACACAAATTTTAGAGTATACTAACACTATTGTCTCCAATCCATTGCCAAAAGCTGTTTTTTAAAAACATTTCAATGCTCTGTTTGTAATTTGGACAAAAACAGAACTTTGTTTATATATGTAGAAAGAGACAAATCTAATCCCTGTTTTATAATTTTGGTTGTGTGAAATGATAAGTAGAAAACCTGAATGCGAACGTAGTTACTACTCCGGTAAGGCCCAAAGCCCATAGCAACAGCTTGATCAACAAACTCAGCAGACCCATCACCAGAAATCCTCGCCATGGGCCGAGCCCATTCTTTAACCCGCCAATTTTTAACCTGCTCATAATCATAATTCACTTCAAAAAGCTGACCAGTCCCAAGCGACAACACCAACAAATCCTCCACTCCTTTCACCGCCGGAAACTCCTGTTTGTTATGGAACACGTGCGTTATCGCCGCCGCCGTCGGATTGCTCATCGCCAATCCACCACCAACCGCAACGCACCGCGTTTTCCCGTCCACCGAACACGTGCGAACCGGATCGAACGTCCCCGGCTCTGCCCACGTGGCACGACAGATATCTCGGAGACGGAAATCGAAACTGTCGCTTTCGAGAGCGTCGGCGCGTGAGAATAGAAACGGCGCCGTGCTGGAGAGATCGTAGCAAGAGATGAGAATTGGTTTGAGTGTGTCTTTAAGCGTTAGATCTGCGAAAGATGCTTTCATGGCTTTCTCAAGCTTTGCCGTTGCGGCGGTTACTGAAGACGAGGAAGATCCGGATCCAGATCTCATGACCCGTTTAATCGCTGCTCCAGCTCCTCCTCCTCCTCCTCCGCCTGATCTGTAGAAACCTTCGGCGTTCTCTACGAGGAACTTCCAAGTGTCCTCCGCCTTGAAAATGGGGCGGTTACCGTCTCTAGTTGCGAACATCATAGCCGAGAATACGCCGCCGACTCCTGATCCGGCGGCGACGTCGAAGTAATCGGCGATTCGAGCGTTTGGATCGCCGGATTTCTCTTTCAGCATTTGCTCCAGATAGATTAGTGATTTTCCCGCCAAAAGACCTCTCATACCGCCACCGTCAATGCTCAACACGCAGATTCTCCCTCTCGGACTCCTGAACGATGAAGACGGTGTTCCCGGGAGAACGACGCCGTTTGGAGTCAACGGCGATCTCGGAGAAGGTCCTGCTTCGGAATCACCAGGTTGTAATGGACTCCGAGGTATCCATAGTAATCTTGGGTCTTCGTAACCGAAGAGAAATCTGCTTTCGAGAATAGAGAAGATCTCGTAACTGAGCTTATCATCGGAATCGATGATCGGTTCGTGCGATCGAGTCGTTGACAATGTTGGACTGGTTTGAGTCCTTTCGTAATTTCCAGGAGTGTTGGGAGCTGTGTGGTTGACAAAATGCTTCTTCTTCCCCTTGGAAGAAACTGACAACGGCGGCGGCTTATCGTGGCGTCGATTCATAATCGTTAGAGAGAGACTTAACTTTACATAAACCTTGAAAGTGAAGCTTCCGTAGCTATGGCGTACAATCTGATAAGAAAAGGTATTTTTCAAAGACGTGTACAAAAGATTTTAAAAATAGAATTTCATATGGAGTTTTGTGAACCAGTGGCGTATGTTAGCAATGACATGGCTAAGCACTACTCGTGTGCTCCGAAAGGTCTCGCACCCACGTCCGACGCCGCCTCCAGCAAATTTAGCTCATTCGGATTTTTCTTTTCTTTATTAATTTAAACAAAGCAGTTTATTGGTTGGTTGGCAGATATACCTAACAAATCCAATCATATAGAGTATTCGAGGAATGATATCAAATTATCTGAGTGCAATCTAAATTATCTAAGTAAATAACAATTCTCACATTTTCTTACTGGAATCTCAGTTCTCACATGGAACGTTTGTTGTACTAAATTCATATCATCGGTATAATAACGTCTTTATATAAAACGCGAATGATTATACAGTTAGATAAAATAGAAGCGTTTTTAAAAGACGAGAAGAAAAGAGAATGAAGTGAAACATTAAAATAGAGATGATTCTTCTTTTTCCCATAAGATTCCAATCGTATCACAATATATGAGTTCCAAGTGGAAAGAAATCTCAATAAACACTCTCATGTTGCTTATATATCTATAATCTTGAAATACAGCAGATATATATATATATATATATATCTATTTATACATAATCAAGATCATTTTTTCACTGGAAGTTAAAACAAGAAATCTCAGATGATAACAGTAACCAGAAGATGATACAATGTCTCCATGGAGTTTAAACGGAGAACGTACCGGACAGATTCCCAAGTGTTGCAAGTGGTGATCCTGCATCTGTGAAGTAGGACGCGAGATTGATCCCCGAGTAGTCGTATTTGTTCAAGAAAGGATGTTCCTGAAATTTTTTGAGCCAGAGGATGATTCAACATTTTAATGGATGAAATGTATATATAAAACAAACCATTCGTTCATTTTTGACCTGGAGGATGATTCAACATTTGAATGAATGGAAAAGATGCAAAAGGGATTATACAAAACCAACCATTAGTTCCTTTGCAGAGCTTCGACTGTCTGGGTCCTTTTGCAAACTGAGAGAGTGTAGAGAAGATTATTTTAAGTTACTAAGTAATCAAGGTAAAAGAGAGAGATTTCTTTTGACTTTTGAGAGATTACCATGTTGAGATGAATGAAGATAACTCAGGGGAGAAATTTCCTGAAGGAAGAGCGGGTGGTGGTTGGTCAACAATGGCTTCCATCAACTCAAAAACACTGGTCCATGTTTCCTCTTGACCCGGAGGTGCATAAGGGAACTTTCCTGTTGCACATTCAAGCACTACTAAACCTAAGCTCCATATATCACTTTTATTACCATACTTGTTTCCAACAATTCTCTCTGGCTGTAAAAAAGACAGTAGTAAGATTTTGAATTTTTATAACACTCAAAAGGGTTTCAAACTAGTTAATGCTCAACAGACAAAGAAGATACTTACAGACATATAATTGTAAGTCCCAACAAATGTGTTTGCTAAACCTGCGGTGTTTGTCATAACGGTACTCACACCAAAGTCGGTGATCTTGACTTCTCCTCTGTGGTTGATCAACAGATTGGATGGTTTCAAGTCACGGTGGATGATATGCATAGTGTGATGAAGATAGATAAGTCCTTGAAGCACCTGTATTAACATATTCAAGAAAATTCACATCAATCAAACCATACAGGAAAGTATCGTTTCCTGTGTTTCCTGATTCTTTCTTACTTGCTTAAAGATGGCAGAAAGATAGGACTCAGGAATAGCTTTAACTGACTTGAGAAAGTCTGCTAGCGATCCTCCGTCCATGTACTCCAAGATTAGTGAGATTGCGCCATTGTCATAAAATGATTGGTACGAGGTAACAAGATATGGACATTGTACTGATTGATTTATTTTCAGCTCTTGTGCAATTGCCTTGCGAATTGCTTCATCGATATTTAGTTGAATGACCTAATTATATAGTATCAGAGTCATGCAAGAAAGAGAGCAAAAAGGAATAAGGTTCGGTGCACAGTGACAACGGAAGGGAGAAAAAAAGGAGAAACAGGATCCCATCCATAGACATTAGGAATAAAAAAATGAAATTTGAGAAAGCAGAAACCGGTAAGTGGTGAAGCCGAAATGAAAGGAAAACATCACAGAAAGAAATAACATAAATGTAGTTTGTAGACAATAACTTAGCCTTCCAGATTTTCAGAGTCAAAGCAGCTTTAGATAAAGCATAATCATTTTTTCTGTATCACATAGCATATACCAGTAGACAGACCAAGAATTATATTAAAATGATCCGAAAGAGATTTGTAATTCTTCATTCACAGAAAAAAGATGAGCAAATAAGTTCCTCCTATACATAGACTCTTATCGGTAACCTATTGAGTACCTTCAAGGCGAAAAATTGGCCAGTCCATTTGTGTTGAACCAACTGTACAACACCACTGCTTCCTTTTCCAATGACTTTAACCATATCCAAATCCGACAAGCTCAGCTGATCATCAGCTGGCTTAATTGGAGACAGCTGAAACACAAACAGTGATCAAGAAGACATGAGCTAGTGATGCGTAAATCCCTGAAATCTCTATCTAAAACTACAGTAATGATCTTAAAAAGTTTGCAATTATGATCAGATCCACAAACCACATTACAGCTCGTGCATTCTACCTAACCTATAACTCAGCAAAATCTTCATTCACAGTACCAAATAGAAAATCAAACCCAAAACCTCTCGAAATTCAGTAAAA
Organism: Erysimum cheiranthoides; assembly: GCA_011420285.2. NCBI lineage: Eukaryota > Viridiplantae > Streptophyta > Magnoliopsida > Brassicales > Brassicaceae > Erysimum > Erysimum cheiranthoides. The sequence continues at coordinate 17,902,430 of CM022177.2, forward strand.
CTCAATATATCCAAAAAAAGAGAGAAGGAAGGAGAGTAAAAGACATACAACTTCAGGCTCCAATTGAGAGATGATTCGAACTCCATCCTTGTTAACTCGCAGATCTCCATCTTTAAACGTACCGCTCTGCGTCCTACAGAGAGAACAGAAACCCTAAGTTCCACTCACCAGAGACATTTTCCGGCACACAAATACATCTCTATCTCTATCCATAGATTCATCGAGAAAGAGATAGAGAGAAGATCGAGAAATATACAGGAATTTGGTAATGGATTGCTCGCTAGCGACAGGAATTGCGAGCTTGAGATTGTTGCTAAATCCACCCTTCTTCATCGTCTTCCTTCGTTCTAGCTTTTGTTTTTTTGGTCTTAACTCAACTCAGTCCTTATACATAAGTAAATACAAACATATATATAAGCATGTACTTTTCAAGAAATCGGAAAAAAAACTATAAATAAAAATATCAGTAAAGCACATGCTCACGACGTTGACCAACGACGTTGATGAATGATGACTTTCCATTTACTTGTTTTCTCCCGGTTTTCTTTGACCAAGTTTAAATCAACACTCTAAACCGGAAACAAACCGGTTCTTTGTTTGCTCGACTAGTTAGAAAATTCAACATTTCTATATATTTTTGGATCAAATTACCATTTCAAAATCCTCAAACGCAAACAGTATATCATCTTTGTTTATTTATATGTTTTTCGTTTCATGTTTGAAATTTAACAAAACCATTGTATCTCTTATAACTTTTTCCTTGTGTCAACATCTCTTATACCTTTACTTATTAGAAAATACAAAGAAAAGAAGCATATATATCTATATTTGTTTACACATGTATAAATTCAATTACACTTGCAACATAATCACACATAAAGAAAATTCGTTCGAATAAAGTAATCTATCTATCTAAACAGCACTATCATTTTATACTTCATGTCTAGTCTCTAACCAACATGAACATGGTTTTCTTCAATATTGTCTATATATCATAAGGCACAAACTCTTACCACATTCCTGTATAGTACATTATATAGTCACAGAGGCTCCACAAAAGATTTCACCAAACATATAATTCTATCACAGATTGCGATATCGCGAGGCAAGAGCTACTAGAGGCAATGATCACGAGGTTCGTTCATATCTCCATCATGTTGAAGGAGAATTTCGAAAGAAGCTTGGGAATTTGTGATATGATCGGCCCATAAGTCTGCAACACATAAATGAAACATCATATCGATGATTTACAACACATGATTAAAATACAGCTTGATTGAATAATCCTGTTAGTTTTACCAGGAACATCGATTCAAAGTTCATGATGAGGTAACATAGAGGAAATACAAGTAAGATAGTACATACCTTTTCATTTTCATGGAGTTGACACAATGGAACTGCGAGGAGTTTGAAGTTCTTAGGCACGACAAACTGTTGATTTACCGGTAATCTCACAAGAAAAAGCTTTGTGCATTCCTAAACAAGATATGAGGAAAAAGCAGAGCTTTAAGTATATGCACAAACCATCAAAAGTCTAAACTTTATTACCATGGAACTAACAAACCTTTGGGTGTTTAACATTGGGTGGCAAGAAAGGATACATCAATGTCTCAAAGTTGGGTCTCCACCACATTCCAATACATTCTCCCACCTATTAACATTTTTTGAAATTAGAGAGACCATTCTTAAGCCAGAAACAATCAGACCAAAAACACTAAAGACAAGAATCCATAGTAACTACCTCCAAACCCGGAACAACAACACTTTCGTTAACCGATATCTTTGATGCTAGTTTGCGTTTTAGACCTTCAATATCTAATATGTTCAGGAGAAAGCTGAATTTAGCATTGAGAATTGAGACAGATAATTTATGCATAAAGAAGTAAAGTAAAACCTGATTCTCCAGGTCTTAAACGACCACCAGGAAGCTTGAAGATGGAGTTTCTATATTGAAGTAGCAAAACATGAGGATGCTTGAACAACTCAACCTAATGTGTCCCAACATTAGATGTTAGTCAATCCTTTAAAACCAATTTTCTCTGTAAATTTTTCAAAGCCCCTAACTTTACTATTAACCAGAAAATTACCAGAAGAACAGCTTCAACGCAAGTCCTCAATCCATGAGCAGCGTAACTTCAAGAAGCAAAATTTAGATAAAAATTAACAGAAGAAGATTAAACCAGATGATCAAAATCACACCAAAGATTAAAAAAAAAAGGAATTTACTTGGATTTCAATCTGACGACTCGATCAGAGATAATCTCGTCCTTGACGCGAAGAGCGTCTCGTGAACCGAAGTAGTAGCTGCTAAGCGGGTATAAATCTACCATCAAGTCATGAACGACATGGTTTCCTCTCGTCGTGTTCTCTTGGCTGTTCTCCTCCATATCTAAAGCTCGAGCTTCTTCACCCATTTTTTTCCGGGAAAATCCAAAAGATTGAGAGCTGAAAGCGATCTCAATCGATTAAAATTAAATAAAAGAGAGAGATCACAAAGAGAAAAGAAGAAGAAAGAAGAGTGAAGAAGGTGTCGTAGTCGGATTAGTGAGACGTGGCAGCTCTCGAGAGATCTTCTCCGCAAAACAGTGCTATTTAGCTGACGCCGGCGGGAGAGTGAGGAAGAAGAAAGCAATGGATGGGCCTTTTATGATATTAATGGGCCTTCAATAAGACGTCACGATGTTTAAACAATCTATCGTTTCGAACTACTAAAAACGACGAGAGTTTCTATTTTCTAACTAAAAAAAAAACGAGAAATCAGAGTCGCTGTTTCAAATTTGGGTCTTTTGCTTCTTCTTGTTCACTTGAGGAAACACAGTAAAAGAACAAAAAAAAACCTAAAAAGAGGATGAAACTCGCAGGTCTGAAATCGATCGAGAACGCACATGAAGATTCCGTTTGGGCGGCTACTTGGGTTCCGGCGACGGAAGATCGACCGGCGTTGCTTCTGACTGGATCTCTTGACGAGACGGTGAAGTTATGGCGGGCGGATGAGCTGGATCTTGTGCGGACTAATACTGGACACTCATTGGGAGTAGCAGCTGTGGCGGCGCATCCTTCTGGGGTTATTGCAGCTTCTTCTTCGCTCGATAGTTTCGTCCGTGTGTTTGATGTCGACACTAATGCTACCATTGCTGTTCTGGAAGCTCCTCCTTCTGAGGTTTGGGGAATGCAATTTGAACCTAAGGTAATTGAATTATTCTGAATCTCGATAGCTCAATAATCTTGTCTCCAATTGAGGGGTTTGAAGGATTTAGGTTGTTTCGTGGTGGGAGAATTTTGATTGCTTCATAGAGTTTAACTTCTTAGCTGCGAGTAATGCTTCTCCTGATCTATAAACTAATGCTTAGAAACTATGAATATAAAGTTTCTGCCAATCGTTTCATTCGTTTGAATCTGTAGCTATGATCAGATAGGGTCATCTACGAAATATAGATCTAGATTATCTTCTGATTTTTCAGTCTTATGACCATAGTAGCATAAGAACAGCTTATTGGTGCTTTGATGAAAAATCTTTATTTGGTATGATAGAATACATTAATAGCACAATAATGAGAAATCGAACTATTGACTAATTGAGTCTAGAAATAACTTAATGTCAAGATACCGATACACTGTTGCCCGATTAGTTTGCACTGGAGCTTTTATTGCTTCTAAGCTGGTCTTACATAATTATCATCATCACTCTTCAGAGTGGTGCTCTTCTGCTAAGTTCTAACATAGTATTTTACATGTTCCAAGGGTACAATCCTTGCTGTTGCAGGTGGAAGTAGTGCCTCGGTCAAGCTTTGGGACACTGCAAGCTGGAGATTAATCTCAACTCTATCAATTCCACGCCCAGAAGCACCAAAACCTTCTGATAAAACCAGCAGCAAGAAATTTGTTCTCTCGGTGGCTTGGTCTCCTAACGGGAAACGGCTTGCTTGTGGTTCAATGGATGGCACGATCTGTGTTTTCGATGTTGATCGTTCAAAGCTTCTTCACCAGCTAGAAGGTCACAATATGCCTGTAAGGTCCCTTGTGTTCTCCCCTGTAGACCCAAGAGTCCTCTTCTCTGGATCAGATGATGGGCATGTGAACATGCACGATGCAGAAGGGAAAACACTGCTCGGGTCCATGTCAGGGCACACGAGCTGGGTGCTGAGTGTTGATGCTAGTCCAGACGGTGGAGCCATAGCAACCGGCTCAAGCGATAGAACTGTGAGGCTATGGGATCTTAAGATGAGAGCTGCAATTCAGACAATGAGCAACCACAATGACCAGGTCTGGTCTGTGGCGTTTAGACCACCAGGTGGAACCGGTGTCCGGGCTGGTCGACTCGCTAGTGTCTCTGACGACAAGAGTGTATCGCTCTATGATTACTCATGAACAGTCCTACTTTTTCTTTTTTTCTCCAAGACGCATCTAGTTTCCGAGGATTCTATGTAAACACTAGTTGTAACAATGTAATCTGCAACAGGTTGATTTTGACCGGAGACTTTAGATTTATCGCTTACATAAAAAAGAGAAAATTGTTCAAACTCTGCGTAAGAACTTATTGGAGAACAGAGAAACAGATAAAGATCACAAAGATGAGCGTCGAAGAGTACACAAACAAACGGCTAAAAGTTTAAAAAAAAAAACAAAAACAGCTAAAACTTATGGTCTCTTTCTTATGACCTAAGTGTATTACTTCCTAAGTAACTCTTGAGAACATCCATGACAGCTCCGAAATCTGCTTTCACTTCCACAGGAGGATTGGCGAATCTGCAAGCCATGTCAGGGATGGCTTTGGAGTGATAATCTATCTTAGATTGAGTAAACTTCAACCCATGAGCAGTACTCACAACCACGGTTCGATCAGTCGGTGCAATCACTCCTTGGTTCCTCAGCTTGAACAGAGCAGTTAGAGCTACACCTGTATGTGGACAGATAAACATTCCAGTCGAATCCGCTTGAGCCATTGCATCCATCAACTCCTCCTCCGTAGCTTCTTCGACAATACCGTTACACTTCTTGAGAGCGTACACAGCTCTATCGATGGAGACTGGGTCACCGATCTGAATCGCAGAGGCAAAGGTGGTACTTGCTGTCATGGGCTTGAAATCCTTCCAACCAGACTTGTAGTGCAAGTAAAGAGGATTAGCATTAGCTGCTTGTGCACAGACCATCCTCGGGATCCTATCGACAAGTCCCAGTTCTTGACACATCTTGAATCCTTTGTAAAAAGCATAGATGTTTCCAAGATTGCCTCCAGGAACAATCACCCAATCAGGAACTTGCCAATCAAACTGCTGCAGAATCTCAATAGCTGCAGTTTTCTGTCCTTCTAACCTCAAACTATTCAACGAATTCGCCAAATAAATCGGCAGTTCCGCAGTTATCTCTCTAATCAGCTTCATACATCCATCAAAATCAGTGTCAATACTCAGAACAAACGCACCATTAGCTATCGGCTGAACCAGCTGAGCCATTGAGATCTTGTTTGCCGGCAAAAACACAATCGATGGGATTCCAGCGGAGGCACAGTAAGCAGATAGAGCAGCAGAGGTATCTCCGGTGGAAGCACATCCAACGCCAACCACAGGTCGCTTCATCTTTCTCAGGCGATTGACTTGACTAACCAAAACAGTCATTCCAAGATCCTTGAAACTTCCTGTATGACTAATCCCACAGTGTTTCACCCACAGATCGTTCATTCCTAGAAACTGTTTACCAAACCTCTCCGCCCAGAACAGATTCGAGTTTCCTTCGAAGGCCGAAACTATGTCGTCGTCATCGATCTCAGGAAGAACCCACTCTTTCTTCGACCATACACCCGATCCATACGGCCATGTGCTTTTACCAACACGCGAATCGAAGAGATCTCGCCAGTACGCGCCATCGAATCGCTTCAAAGCCTCTATATCGTGCTCAACATCAAGCAAACCACCGGAACGGCTACGGTACACGATCTCGTCAAGAGAGTAAGACTCGGTGGATCCAGGCGCCGCATTGAACGGAACGTATTTAGCTGAAAACGGATTCACGGCGGTGGAACGGTTGCGACGAGCCTCATCTCGAATGTTATCCTCGGTACGGTGAGGCTTGATAACTGTCTCGATCGGGGCTGTGTTGTTGTTTCCATCGGCGGTTTTAGCGGAGGTACAGGAGACGACGACGGGGCGGTAGCGCAGGAGAGAGGCCGTACGGTGGCGGCGGATAGGGTCCTGTTTAGGGTTTAGAGAAGATACAGAGGCATTGAAGAGACAAGAGGAAGCCATTTTTTAGAGATAGAAAGAGCGAATGAGAGAAGTGAGATGCGGCTGAGGATTTTGAGGAGGAGCCACGACAGCGAGAGAAAGAGAAAACAAATTTCAGATTAAATGGATTAATATTAACCGGAAATGTTTTAGAACCGGCCATTCGGTTTAAGGTTTTATTAGGTCTATATTATGTGACGTAGAGATCTTTTGGGCCCATTAACCATTCAAATATCTGGATCGCTTTCCGTATATAGAAATGAAGCTCTAGATTTTTGTCGCGTTTGCTTTAAACAGGCTAATAAAGTACATATTATAAGGTAGATACATGTTTGACCAAAAGATAAAGGTAGTTACATTTGACCCAAAAAGAAAGAATCAGGTGGAACATCAAAATTCTCACCAGAATCACGTTTTTATTTTGAAGTAACACATGATTTTAGATTGAAACTATAGTAGTAGCATGTGTGAATTGTATACGAGGAAATATAGCATGCGTGAATTGGATTCAACAAAACACCATCCGTCTGCTGGTAGAATGGCCAAATTTATTGATAAAGGACTCGGATTGAACTTTTTCACCATGATGATCATAAGTACAAGAACATACACCTTGGTCCATTTTATATAATGAAGAAATCGGAACCGAAACCAAAAATAATTTCTTAAATCTATTAAAGTACTGCATCAAATGGAAATTGATGGAAAAAGAACATGTGAATACTCACTCCAAGTATCTCATATCTTTTAACAAAAAAAAAAACATACTCCAAGTATCTCATATTACTTAATTCGAATTGGAAAGTTTTTAGAAACAACTATATAGATATATGTATGTATAAAGCTGACTAACTGTCATCACAGACTCAAATTTATTTAACAAGAGGAACGAGAAAAGCAAGAAGAGATTCAATTAACTCCTATAAAAACTACACAGAGAGGAAACAAGTCAATCATTGCTTAGAGCAATAAAACATCCCTATACATTGAGTAGGAGAGATTCAAAGGGGGACACTAAACGGGTGGTATGTTTGAGAAGGAGAAACCTTTGTATCCTTTGTAAGCGTAATATGCGATCCGCGTATAGTAAAACCCGGGGATGAACAGAAGACACCCAAGGACGATGAAGAAAATCCCTGGTTTCACAATAAAAAAAAATCAAGCAGAGAATGAATTATCAATACCTGAGCTCATTCACATATGAAAAACTAAGCATGATAGGGTCATTGATGCAATGATAATGAGAAAGACATAGTTTTGGCAATATGATGCAGATACTTTGCTTTCGCATTGCGTTGGGGATGTGTGAAATGCATCAACAAGTTACAAGCCCAAAGGAAGAAGAGCAAACTAACTAAATTCAAGCAAATCTCATGTCTATGTTACAAGCAGAGGTTTTTAAAGACGGTTGTCTATTGAAAAAAATCAATCGGAATATGAGATCTAAGAAATATATAACCTTCAATGAAAATATGTTCTTTTCATCTCACATCATCATATACGAATTCTCTCTAAGAATGAAATTAAATTGTATGCCTTTGGAAAGCTTCAGTAAGTCTTCAATCTATTCATTCCAAATGGAGCAAATCTCCAGAAAACAGAGAGAAGAAGGCCAAAACTGAAACGGAATTACACACCATCGTAGCTAACCAGATCAATTAGCAATCTATCTATCAGCTCAATAACCTAAATTCTCTAATATAACTTCCTCAAATCTCAAATATTTCCTAAAATAATCTAGCTGAAATCAATCTCACGAATTTCCATTTCTACACCTACACTAGATCACCTAGACTGGATCAAATAAGTTTCGGGAAACAAGACAATGACGAGGAATGTAATGGAGTGCAAAGGGACAAGTAGTAAGAAAGATAAGAGATCGCACCGTGGCCTCGATCACCGCCAACTCGATTATAAGCCATGAAGAAGCCGGAGACAATTCCTAGGGTTCCGAACACGAGTAAAGCCACCGCGAGTGCGATCTCCTTAACCGGCGGTCGGTTATTGACGGTGTATGAAGTCTCAATCATGATGTCCTCGTCCGTTATCGAGAACGCATGGTCGACGTACGCCATTTACACAGTTTCGGATCAAGATCAATAGGAAGCGATCGGGATCGATCCAGAAGAAATCAGAATGACGTTGAATCAGATTCTATTGCGTGAATTGCGTAAGATTTAGAGCTTCAGGAAAACGAAATCGTACTGTTTGCTTTAGGTCTTCAGATGTTATGAGTCAGTCTTGCGACGGTGACGGATTAGTTTGGTGCAATTTTTGCTAGTCGTGAAATCTACTCAACGTACGGTTTCACTGACGGATCAATTATCTAGATGCAAACTACGCGTCGTTTGATTTTTCTATTCGCAGAAAACGGCAAAACGTGCAAATTTGAAGAAATCAAATGGACCAAAACAACAGTTTCTTCCAAAATGCATTTACAAAGTCAAGAGATTCAGGTCAAACGGAACCATATTAGATCAAAGAGATTTATCGGGAGGATAGAGTTTCCAGAGAGCAACAGTTGCATCCTCAGACGCAGACGCCATTAGCTCACAGTCTGGAGAGTAGGACACAGCGTTGCACTGCAGACAAACACATGAAAGCATCAAATACAAAAAGATTCAGAATGTCTCTTAACAGAGTAATATACAAAGTCAGAGAAAATTCACTTACCGTTGCCCGGTGGTACTTTAATATAGCTAGAGCATTTCCTTTGCGGTAATTATAGACCCTTATTCTGTTTCCAAATATGTAACAAAAGATCAATGGAATGAGTTTTGGAGAAAGGAAAAACAGATTTCATATGCATCAACATTTTTTTACATTTATATGCGAAAAGAAAGGTGATTTTAAGAGCTCGCTTATACACATTATGAAACGAACATGTGAATAAGTCAATTACTACTTTCAGTTTTGAATTCGGAAAACATGAACTAGATTGCAAACTGAATTTTTGCATTGACCGCTACGAAGATCAGTGCAGAACACTTGGATGCTAACCTGTGGTCCCAACCAGCAGTGGCTGCAATTTTCCCATCAGGTCGAATTGAGGTACCCGATACACCAGGCCTTTCCAAAATAATCTCTTTCCTCATTGTACAAGAACCCTAAAACATATAACAAAAATCATGGAACCGGTATCAGACTATCGCTTTACAATGATATTATCACAAGTGCATCCTCTCTAGCTCAGCTGTCATACTTACAGTTGAATGATTGAGATTATACATCACAATTTTGTCATCAGCCCCTCCTGAGATACCTCCATCACATGATGATGCAACACAAAGACTTAAAACTGCGTAAAGAGGACAAAATAAGTAATGTGAAAATTTCAAAACGCAAAGACAATATATAAGAAAAATCTGAATAAAGACTACAGAGGATGGGAAAATACCTGGCTCTGAATGAAATTTCACACTTGTTAACGGAATCTTAGCATTGCGTATATCCCAAAGCAATATCGAACCATCCTCATACCTGCACAATTTTTGAAATGAATCACCCATAATACTATAAACAAAGTATCAAATCTTGGGGATTTGTCTTTCTAGATTAATGGAAAACAGCTTAGGAGAGAGAGTATACCCAGATAGGACATGTAAAAAACCCTGTGATTCAGGAGGGCAAAACAATTGAACAGCCATACACATTCCTGCAGATTACAAAATTTACAACCTTGATGAGAGTATATTAAGCAACGTCCAAAGGTGAACTGAAGAAGGCATTCTAGTTTGAAATTTTTTTTGATGAGATAATACATCAATTTTAACAAGAAATGTACATATGAAAGATCTCATAGAAAGAACAGTCTAAGCTTTACCTCTTGCTTTGGTAGAAGCATTGAGGAATTCGTCAAAGCTGGCTTGAGGAAGCTGTGTGATCCTGGCTCCGTTATTGAGATCCCATATCTCCACCTTTACGGATAGACTATATCAGAAGAATGAAAACAGGAAACTGAAAACCAAAAAAAATAACGAGAAGAAAAACTATATGATTTTCTCCAAAACCAAAAATATACGGATTTCTAGTCACCTCAGTAGGTTGCTCCCCTACTACTGCTACATAAGTTGTACCTTCGGCATGATTTCCATCTGTCATTGTCAAATTCTTAGTAAATCTTACGGTATGAAGCAATAAGAAGATAAACAGATTTTTTGCTAAAAAGAGAAACCTTCTTCAAATTCATGGAGAGCAAATTATGATCTTACTTTTAACATTGAAATAATGAAGGGTATCAGTTCAGTCTGAAACCAATGATCAGAACACAAATTTCTAGACAACACAAGTAAAACATACCTTGAAGCAAACCAGAATCCTCCATAGATCCTTCATTATCATCTGCATCTTGAACATTACGCGTGTCTCCAGCATCCTGCTCATCACAATTCTGCGGGTGACCTTCAGTTTCTTTAACAGAAGTCTTAGGCTTCTTAACAAGGGAGAACTTGCAAAAATGATAGGCGCTTGTCTCAAGTAATAGTAATGGGTCTCTGCCAAGCATGTCACGAGAATCATTGGTTTATCATTCAATAGCAACAAATGCATAAACAGTTGAATAAGGGGAAAATGATAACCACCTAGATAAGCCACCATCTTCAATATCCCAACACTTAACAGTTCCATCTCTGCCCTGGCTATTACCATAACAGTTACTAGTTTCAGGTTTTCCGGAAATAGATTGATTATGCAAGCACCATCGCTTACGTTTACCTGATAATCTTGTTCTCTCCTAACCAAGGACTAGCTGCTACTGCTAAAACCCCATTTGCTCTACTATGAGCCCTACAAATCAGAATAAAAACAAATGACTGCTAGCTACTTCATTATCAGAAAAAAAGAAGAAGGAATTTAAAAATAAAAGTCACAAACCAAGCAGAAGAAACTGCACGATGCTGAATAGTATCCCAAATCCTCAACTCTCCATCAGCTGAACTGGAGAAAGAAAGAAAGCTTCAATTTTGGACCAAATCATCAAAAATAAAGACAATACAGGACTTGATCTGCTCACAAGTGAGAGAAGACTAATTTAATATACCCAGTGAAAAGCAGAGGTTTTGATGGATGGAACGAAACGTCCCTAACCGAGTGACGGTGCCCTCTAAGCACAGCCACGGGATCAGGCGGAGGTCTCTTGCTCATCTCCAATTTAACTTCTTCACAAAATCAGAATCTTGTAATAGAGAGAACACACAGCTTAATCGAATTCAAGTCTCAGACTTTGACAACAGAGCAACACCGAGAAGGAGAGAGGAGAGAGAGCCTTCAAAAACCTCCTTGGAAATTTAGATGAAAACTACCCGTCGTTTTAATACCAACTTATTTCTTTGAAAAACGTCGCAACGTGCAAATTTGATTTCACGAAACGGCAAAAACGAGATTAATATCCGTCAAACGGATAACAATATTCGCGTTCCCAAACAAACCAACTCTCAAACTGTTTCCTAAGCTAAAATAATAAAGAGAGCGAAGAGCGAAGAGCTAATTCAGAGGATCCGAGAAAATGGCTCCGAGATCCGATTCACAAACCCTAGCAACCGGCTCCGGCGCCGGATCCGCCACATCTGATGAATCCTCAATCGATCCGATCTTCCACATTCTCCGTATCATCCCATTCTCCTTCCTCCGGCCACCGCGTCTTCGTCTCAAGCTCCCTTCCTTCAATCTCCCATCGCCAATGACTGTATTCTCACTAATTCTCCTCACTTACTTCCTCGTCGTCTCCGGCTTCGTCTACGACGTGATTGTCGAGCCTCCAGGTATCGGATCAACCCAAGACCCAATCACCGGGTCAGTACGCCCAGTCGTGTTCATGTCGGGTCGGGTCAATGGTCAATACATCATCGAAGGTCTTTCCTCAGGATTTATGTTCGTTCTCGGTGGGACTGGAATCATAATGTTGGATCTGGCATTGGATAAGAATCGAGCTAAGAGTGTTAAAGCATCTTATGCTACAGCTGGAATCTCCTCAATTGTGATTGCTTATGTAATGAGTATGCTCTTCATTCGCATTAAGATCCCTGGTTATCTTCAGTAGAGGTTTAGATCACTTTCACTTTGTTATGTAATTGGATCTTTTTAGTTTAAGATCGATCATTGGACAAAAAAAAATGCGACCTTTTTTTTGTCTGTGTTTTCTTCTAAGCTTGTGTTTCTTGTTTGATAATGAGAATTTCAGCTTTGAATGTTAGCATCTTGAACTTATCAATCGCATTATTGAATTTTGCGTTCAACAAGAATAAAATGGGAACTTTTCTCTAACAGTTTATATGACAACACAAACAATAAAGTAGCGATTTTTTGAAGTTGGATTTGTTGTGATCCTTAGTTGCTTCAGGTGTTGATTGTTGAATAAGGTTTGTCGAGGTCTGCAAAAATCGCAGCTTCCTTAAGCTCGATATCTGTGGTTTTAAACTTGTAAACGATTGATAGAGAGAGTATGTGATCGAAGGAAGCCTTACATATCTGTCAAAATTTGAACTTCCACAAAAGTCTGAAGGGATGAGAATAGAGAGCTTATGGAAGGAGAGACTGTTATTTATTAATATTTTCTTTTGGGGTCAAAACTGTTATTTATAAATTTAAATACATGATTTACAGTAACAAGTTATGAAATCTGAATGCCGCGTATTTACATACTCTTTATACATTTTAGTGATGAATTTAGTAAATGGTTTCAAAATTGTGTTTACTGTCTGCATTATCCTTATCTGCTGAAATAGGTTCTTGGGGAAAAGAGATGCCGTGGTGAGCACATCACAGGAAACTTGGTCGAAGCTAGGATGTCAATGGGACGGTACTCAGGCATGATGAGCCCTTCTCTTTCTTCCCTGGTCCAAGCCCTTGATCTGCCATTGAATGTCCCGTACTTAACCAGTTTACGGAATCCCCATGTCTTCTTCTTTGTTGCGGTGTTCACCAGTCTACCATTCATCTTCTGGCTCAGATACTCTCTCACTGCCTGCAAGCTCTGCTCCACAACCTCAATGGGTGGGGATACAAGCGGGTTTCCCTCCGCGCTTAGCTTCCTCAGCCGCCTCATGCATCCAATGGACTCGGGCAACACTGTAATCTTGTTGTAGCTGATATCCAGCTCGAGGAGGTTCAGGAGAAGACCGATAGAAGATGGGAGAGCAGAAAGATACTGGAAGTTCTGACTGACATTGAGGATCTCAAGGTTGATGAGGTTCTCGAGGTCCTCAGGGAGGATCATAAGGCAATTGAGACGTGCATCGAGGACACGCAGGGAAGTAAGGTAGGTGATGGAGGTTGGTAGGTTAATGAGCTTGTTTGAGTTGACACAGAGCTTCCTCAGATTGGTCAGTTCTAACCCTATGTTTTCTGGTAATCTAATCAGCTCGTTAAAGTTGGCGTTTAGTTCTTCAAGTGACCTGGAAAAAGTCCAAAACAAAAGAAAACAGAGGAATCAATAATCACCATCATCATATATGATTGGTTTGGTTCAGATTTGAGAGTTTTTTTAAAAATGTTTAATGTGTGGACCTGCAATTTTGAATAGTTTTGGGGAGGGAAACGAGAAAGTTGCCGGAGACATTAAGGATCTTGAGCTTAGAGAGACAACCAATGGAGTTTGGAAGAGCTTTGATCTGGTTTGAGTGAATATCTAATGCTATCAAGTTGAGTAATCTCGCTGTTAGAGATTCTGGTATTTTCTGTTATCATTCATAGACAAACCCAAAAAAAGAACATTAATAACATATATATTAGACACACACATATAATGTCAATGAGTGTAATGTATTGATATTAATTAACCTTGATATGGTTGTTGGAGAGATCAAGCTTGCAAATATTTGCCAAATTGAGGGAAGGATTTGGGAGAGATTGTAATGCCATGCCACTCAAATTCACAACCTCGAGTCTCTCGTCCTCGTTGTTATTGTATGATGGTGACTTTGGTGATGAGGATGGTGAAATGGGTGATGATGGTGGTGAGGTCCTCAAGTCCATCATCATCATTGTCATCATGTGATCCTTTTGTCCATGTAATGGCTGATACTGATATGCATCTTCGCATATCATCTCGTTTATATGTGTTTGTATGAGTTTATGGGGGAAGAAGATGCAATGGTAAAACGAGTACTGATTCTTATGCTCATAATGGCAACATGTAAAAATATATGTAGACAAAGAGACTAAGGAGATGTATGGATGATAAAACTCGAAGTGGAAATTTTAAGGAAATGAATACTTTTCGGAAACTAATGATTTGAGATTAAGGAAATAAAAGGTGATTAGCTGATTAAGGAGAGAGAGTCATGCGTCGCCAAGTTTTTCTTAACACCTGATCAATAAATATTCAGCTACCCACAAATCACTCATTAAGTAAAAATGCAAGATTTTAGATGGTTTTTTTTTTTTTTTTTGGTCGGAAAAAGGGGATTTCTCCCCAAATTTAATCATAACAGAAATTACAATCGGACATGCCTCCGGTGCGTAACACCATTAGCGTCCTCTAAGAAAAGCAACTTAGTATAGATTTTAGATGGTTTTTGGATTATAGATTTTGGTTTTTAGATTTTGGATATTGGTTTATAGATTTTGGATTTTGTATTAAAACTTTTGTCAAAAAAATAAAAATTAAAAAAAAGTCAATTCACTTTAAAAATGAAAAAACCTAAAATTTGGATTTTGGATTTTATGAAGAAATGATCAAAATCTAGAATCCAGATTCCCTAAATTTTAGAAAAACTACTTTTTGTATAATCATGAATGGACAAAAACTAAGAATTTTCAAAATCAAAATCCAAATCCAAAATATATTTCAAAATCAAGTGTCATTCAAGGCCTTAATCCATAATTTTCATTTGCGCGCACATGAAAAAGTTTTGTATCACATACCATCAGATTAATCGGATGTGTCAAGAAAAACCATTTAAATGATAGAATGAGTAAAGTACGAGTATTGCACTACAAAAAAAAATGAATTAAATCAGTTATACTTTTATAATTAAATCACTCATGTTAATTTCATAATGTGCCTAATATGTTATCGTACTATGCAAAGGGTTTATACATTCTGCCATTACAGTTTTAGCGTTATTTGTGCCTTAAAAGTTCATTGGATGCATTGTATATTGATGTTATACTATATGGTTGCAGGCCGGAGAGTATTGACAAAGAAAGTGGATGTGTATGCATTTGGGGTGGTTTTGTTGGAGCTGCTAAGAGGAAGACAATCACTAGACGATACATGTGAAGAGAAGAGACGTGATCTTGTCCAATGGTTCAGTGCAATCCAGATCAACAAACTAAACATCGCAACAGCGCTCGACCCGAATTTAGCAACGACGGATAAGAAAACCATGAAAGGCGTTCATATGGTTGCTGGACTAACAATACAGTGCATGAACAAAGATTAATTCTAAATAATAGATGTTAAAATCAATAAATAATATAAATTAATTTGTAAGAAAAAAGTTTATTTAAATTTTATTAATTAATATGAAAGGAAACAATTAAATATCTAGGATAATAATTGTTTATTAAGTTTTATATTTTTGACACCATCAAAAATCCAATATCTTATAAAGTTTTTTTTTTTTCCTGTGGAAGCAATGTGGAATTTAACCTGATTATATACTCGTACTTTGAACGTTTAGAATTTTAGTAACATATTAGTACTACATCTGCGGAGGTCTTTTTTTTGTCACTTGTATATACTCTTTTACATTTTTGTCATTTTACTTAATTGTTTTTATTTTTGTTAACTTAAATTTCTATTATTTTAATATATTATTTTTATATTCAACATGATGTAAATAATTTTTTTTTTATCATCAAATGTTCAATTAGAAGTTCTTAATCTTAACCACGATAGAACCAATCTGACCGGGCCGGTCGAATTGTTAAGTTTGAAATTTCATTATTTATAGTACTGTACTGTAGTTTATAGTTTTTTTTTACTTTAGACTAGTTTTATAATCAGAGTCCGAAAATTAACAAATGGGAATTTGTGGGGGTTAAAACAGAAATTATGAAAAATATGCCACTTGTAATAATTCCAAAGTTAGCTCTGATTTACACGATCATCGGAATGAAAAAGAATCGCCGGAGGTGATGATGATGACCACGTTAACGAAGACGGTGCCGGAATTTCTGACACCGACACTTAAATCCACCAGCAGATACTTCAATTCTCATGGTGAATTTGGCCGGAGAAGATCTCTCAACCCGAGCAGAGTCTTCGCCGTTTCCAAAATCAGTAAGCTCGTGACAGAGTTTGATCCGGAGATTCCGTTGGAGAGAGCATCTACTCCGCCGAGCTCATGGTACACTGATCCTCAATTCTATAGTTTCGAGCTCGATCGAGTCTTCTATGGAGGATGGCAAGCCGTAGGTTAGGCAAAATTCACACTCACTGAGTGTTTAACTGTTTCTGTAAAGTTCTTACTTTGCCATTTCATTTGTTAGGATACTCTGATCAGATTAAGGAGAGTCGTGACTTTTTCACCGGGAGGTAAGTAAACAACACATGCATTCAGATTGTTCATTGTATCAGTCTAATCTTTGATCTTTGAGTTATGATTTGTAGCTTAAATTTGCAATGAATCTCACTTCTTTTATATGTTTTCGTTCAATATCTATGAGAATTTTGTAAGAAAGATGAAACATTGGTGCAGGCTTGGGGATGTCGAATTTGTGGTGTGCAGAGATGATGATGGAAAGATTCATGCTTTCCACAATGTATGTTCTCACCATGCTTCTATCTTGGCAACTGGAAATGGGAAAAAGTCTTGTTTCGTCTGCCCTTATCATGTAATCTCCACTACAGAGTTGAAATTATCACTCAACTGATTATGCGGTGAATGAATACGGTTTTGGGTCGTATTATGTCATTTTTTTGTGGCAGGGATGGACGTATAGCTTGAGCGGATCGCTTGTCAAAGCTACTAGAATGAATGGGATAGAGAACTTTGCTTTAAATGTATGTCGTCTCTCACTTTTTTTTTTTGTTTTAAAAGACGAGAGAGTTTGAATTCTTGCACTTGACTGTTTGAGGATATAGGAAATGGGACTCAAACCTCTAAGAGTGGCTTTATGGGGACCTTTTGTTCTCCTCAAGGTGGCCCAACCCACATCAGGGAAGGAAGAAGTTGAGACTGATGGATTAGTGGCATCAGAATGGCTCGGTTCTTCTGTGGGGAGGTTGAGCCAAGGGGGAGTTGATTCCCCGCTTAGTTTCATATGCAGACGTGAATACACCATTGACTGTAATTGGAAGGTGAAATCTTGTTCTGGCTAATACTCTTTTGAAAACCTGAACTACGAAGATTGATGATGGATCACTGAAAACTTTTTGCAGGTGTTCTGTGATAACTACTTAGATGGTGGCTATCATGTACCATATGCACATAAAGGTTTGATGTCAGGCCTCAATCTCGAAACATATTCTACAACGGTATATTACTTTTGCTGAATACCAACTACATTCAGACTCTGACTTCCAACGCATGATTCTAATCTCTAGTTAGTTGGCTTGCGATGGACTTACTGTTTTAAGATATCAGATATTCGAAAGGGTTAGTATCCAAGAATGTGGAGGTGGTTCCAAGGCTGGTGTAGACGGTTTTGATAGGCTTGGATCTCAAGCTCTATATGCTTTCATCTACCCAAATTTCATGATAAATAGGTAACAGACATCAAGTCCATTACTTAGCTCATTTTCCAGTGACTTGACTCACTCCCATAGATGATAATGTTTTTAAGGTATGGACCTTGGATGGACACGAATCTTGTGGTACCATTAGGACCAAGGAGATGCAAAGTTGTCTTCGACTATTTTCTTGATCCTTCTTTAAAGGTAAAACAACCGACAACATAAAACTATATATCTCAGCCCTGAATAGCAATTTTTGAAATCTTCTTTTGGCTTTAAGGATGATGAAGCTTTCATCAAGAGAAGTCTGGAAGAAAGTGATAGAGTACAGGTACAAGAATGAATGAATTCCACTACGCGGAGAAATAGTTCATGGAATGTGTAAAGAGACTTGAGTTAATGGAATATGTAATTTTTGGTGAATTAGATGGAAGATGTTGTGCTGTGCGAGAGTGTTCAAAGGGGTCTCGAATCTCAGGCCTATGACAAAGGACGATATGCTCTTGTGGAGAAACCAATGCACCACTTCCATTGTTTGCTACATCACAATCTCAAACTATGAAACTCTAGATACTTACCTGACACATATGTGTATATGTATTTATGTGAATATTCGACAGTTGTACTCTCTGCACCAAGCATAAAATGAAGCCTCTTTGTGTAGAGAGATTGCTTTTTACTTGGGAAAAATTAAGTCGGTTGGTTTGGATTAGTCTCAGACTTTGAGCATTTAAGGATAAAGGTAACATGCTTACCAACAACTAAACAAAAATAGGTATATTTTTCATTTGTTTGATGTATCAAAACGAAGAAGCCGTTTGCGAAAATACTAAGAGATAGAGAGAGAAAGAGGTAAAGTATTCACAAGTTGGATACCACTAAGCCAAGCCACCTTTGGTATTTAACTGTTTTCTCTTTTCAAACTAATCACTAACCTGTGAATCAACAGAAGAAATCAAAGCTTTAGGTAACGATCATAGCTTTGGATGCGTTTAATGGCTTGGTTATAGCGAAGACAAAGGTCACTTTAATTACCTGACGAGTTTCTTCTCCATCGGTTTATTCTAAAGTATTGGCTGACCGGAGTTTCTGGAACCGGTATCAATTTTCCGATTACCGCCAAAGGCCAACTGGTTGGTTATATAACATAAAACAGAACCGTAAGTTTTACGAAAGAAAACGGGATCTACTAGTTCTTCTTTTCACCTAGTTAAAACTCTTTGATGACAAAGTTAACTAACAAACCTGACGGAACCGATTCCAATCGAGATGAGCCACATCTCCCAATCAAGTTTAGTCGTTGAGGCAAATGTTCCAAGGAACTGGACGATGACTACCTATAAAACAGTAAACAACAAGCGATCCACCATATGTCTATGTCTCAGATATACAATAAAAAAGAAGTCACTGAATTTACTTTGCAGGAACAGGGTCAGTACCTGGAGCACAATGGTTATACAGATGATGCCCACAAAGAGGTGATTCCTGAGAACTCCTCGGAAAATGTTTATTTCATCTGGCTTCCGTGCGTTGAACTCGTTGAAGATCTAACAAGTTTACAATCAGTTTCTTTTTTTTTTTCTTTTTTCTTTTTTTTTTTTATGATAAGGGTTTAGGGTTTTATACAGAGAAGTCAAATATCTTTTACCTGGCAAATGACAAAGGCATTGAAGATGACTGTATTCTTCACTCTCTCAGCATTTTGGTTACTCTTCAGATGAAGAATACTTATTCCACCGAAATTGAGGATTAACAAGACTGTCACTTGGTACATCGCCTAATCATTTGCAAAACAATTAGAGCAGCAGAGATTGTAATCCTTATAGGAGGGAAGGACGATGAAGATAACTTACTTGTATAAACAAGTTTCTCCACATTATATTTGTGATGAGAGGTTCTCTGAAAATTGCGCAAATGGAAGAGAAATTGAGATCACTCTAATTTTGAACAAGACTTTATATGCATGCTCAAGTCTAGAAGAAGTGTTACTTTCTGCCAACAGGGGTTCGATCCATTAAGTGATCGGTTGGTGGTTCGGTGGCTAAAGCAAGAGCCCCAAGAGTATCCATTATAAGATTGACCCAGAGGAGCTACAAGGATAGGGGAGAAGACCTCTTTAGTCTTTACCAATATAGAAACATTCGTATTGAAGTAAATACTTTTGTGCAGATGAGAAAGAGATAAGAGTAAATTTACTATATCGAACCTGTACTGCAGTAAGAGGAACTTCACCCGCAGATATGGCAGCCACAACATTGATGACAAGAGCTGCGACATTAACTGTGAGCTGAAACTGGATGAACTTTTGAATATTGGCATACACAGATCGACCCCAACGGACAACCTATATGAATCAGAGAATTACAAAAATATATATCCAATTCAAATAATTATAAAGATCATAAATACGCCCAAAGGAGAACATTTCTAACGAAAAATTTGAGTTACAAATTCCAAAAGCATCATGCAACAGAAGAACATCAACACGAAGCCTATTTTATAAGACATTTTTAAATCCCTTGGTTTCTAAGGATACCAACCTTCACAACGGATTCAAAATTGTCATCCAATATAATGATATCTGACTTTTCTTTTGCAACTTCAGTGCCTTGGATACCCATAGCGAGACCTATATCTGCCTGAGATTCAGGGGACAAAACAGAAAGTGTGGTCTTCGATATCAACAGTGTTCTTTATAGGTTAGACATATGAGGTCTATGTAAAAATACTGAACCTCGTGCAGTGCAGGAGCATCATTAGTTCCATCACCAGTCACAGCCACGACGTGTCCCCTCCTCTTCAACGATTGCACAAGTAGAAGTTTGTCATTGGGTGATGATCTACCCATTACCTTCAAGTTTAGCAACAATGTCAGGTACCATTGAATAACTGCCTTCAATCACAACCTAAATCATAAGGCTCTTACAGATATCTCTTCGCAAATCCTATCTCTTTCTTCTTCTGAAAAGGATCGAAATACTTTTCCTTCAATCAGATTAGGCTCACTAGCATCTGAGTCTGAAGCTAAAATACCGCACTCCAATGCAATTGCTTTGGCAGTCTTAATGTTATCACCAGTCACCATACGAACCTGAGGCCAGTAGTGGAATTAGAAGACTATACGCCCATGAAGAACAGATCAGTCTAGAAAATAAACAAAATACGAAGAGAAACCCTCAGGGAAAGAAGCAAATGAGATATCTACGTACCTTGACCCCAGCTTGCTGACATAGTAAAACTGAATTTTTGACACCAGGGCGACATGGATCCTACAATGTATTAGCAGATAAAAAGAAGACCGTCAATGAAATGCCATATAGTATATAGAATCCCATCAAGGCAGATCACAAGACTCTTCAAAATGGCAAGGAGAACTAGGAATAACTAATGCTTACTTTTATACCAACGATAGCCAACAATACAAGATCATCCTCAGGTAATACCCATCTAGAAAGTTGCTCTTCATCAGCTGGAATCTTGTCCGCTTCAATTGTTCTGAAGGCAATTGCAACACAACGCAGACTCCTTGCAGCCATATCATCGATAGCATCTTTTAACCCAGCCATCTGAAACAACAAGACTTAATTTCCAGAAGAAAAACTAGTATTTCTATTAAAACTCTCATTACCAAATCTGGCACTGATTTGGGATACAAAGGTTTAATAGCTTTAAAAAGGAAAAATGTAAAAAGTGACTTGGACTTGCAATAAGAAAACGGTCTTGAGTTTTGAATCAAGACACAATGATAAGTTAAACTTTTAAGACAAATTATATCACGATAAAGAGAAACATTGTTGCTGACCTTATCTTCACTCATATCTACAAAACTCTCATTCTCATCCATATAGTGTGTGCAGGAACCCAAAACAATTTCGGCAGCGCCTTTCCAGTGAACGTGGACACTTGCATCTGGCTGAAAATGAATAGAAGTTCGTTAGGATGCTGATTGACAAATGGAAACAACCATAAGCGAGAAATCAAAAACAAAGCAAAAGATCTACAAAAATAATGTTGAGAAAATTAAAACACATTACTGATTTCACTGCTACGCCTCCCCGTTTCTTCTCTGAGTTGAATGGAAAAAATTGTACAGCAGAAGACTCAGACCGAAAAGCATCGAAATCCATGCCCAACTGCACATCTTAAAAAAAGATTAGTTCTCCTCCCGGCTATATATACTCGAACCTGAAAATGTAGCTGAAAAATAAACCTTTATCGCCCAATTGAGAATCGCTCTTTCTGTCGGAGATCCAGAAACCTGAATCTCACCACTCTGTCATCAGAAGAGACATACATATATTAATTAAATCAGTTGAAGTAGAAACCAAACGGAAAAATCAGTAAAGTTCCAAAAGTATTTTTATCCTACTTCAGATCGGAACACACTGCCAGTTGTATTATGAGCAATCCCCTCAACAAGTATGGATGTAAAAGCAGATGGCAATTTTGAGCTGCTGTCCGGAGGATCCATCTTTTGGAACCCAGTATAACACTCAACAACAGTCATCTGAGAAAAGAGAAAGTATTAGGGGACTCACTTTTTTGGTATACAGTTCAAAGTAGTTAAAGCTCGCAACTAGGAAAGTGCATACCAAAACTGGTAAGTGTTAGTGTGTTAGCAAATAGAAAAAGAAGGAAGAGCACAAAGACTTACCTCGTTTAAGGTCAAAGTTCCGGTCTTATCACTGCAAATTGTTGTGGCAGACCCCATGGTCTCACAGGCGGAAAGCCTACGCACCTGAAATTTTCATTTCATTTAAGTTGCAAACAACATTTACGTATAAGAATTTTGCATTTAATCTCATGCAAACTTATTGATTCCCAAATAAAAATACAAACATACCAAAGCTTTATCTGCCATCATTTTTCTCATGGAATAGGCAAGACTGCCAGTAAGAAGTAGCAAAAGATCAGTGACGAACATACAATTGAATTTTACAGCAGATCCATCAAGGTCTATAAAGTTTGACCATTTAATAACTAAATCTTTTCCAACTCTAAAGGCCAAAGCAATTGCTATCATTAAAATATTTATATAGAAGAGAGTAGACTTACGTCAAGGTAACAGCCAAAGGAAGCCCTTCAGGCACTGCCACTACAACAATTGTAACCTACAATATTCGACAAGTTGAGCTGAACGGCCAGAGATGAACATAAGAAGCTGACTACCGTAATAGCTATGCAGATTTCAACAAGTAAAAAAACACTTACTGCAACAGTGAAGATTTCAACAAGATCATCTAGCACGTGATCAAATTTTGTCTTCCCTCCAATAAACTGTGGGGCTCCTTGTTCATTCTTCGTGTGACCAGTAAAGTAGCTGCAGAGAACAAAATTTTGTTCAATAACAACTGACATACACTCCACAAGGTACTTAGTTTTCAGAAGGAAATTTAAACGCACCGTACGACAAGGACAAATAATACAACGCCAGCAACTGTGAGCCCCACAATCCCGATAAATGTTGCAACACCATTCAAGCGTACCTGAATAAAGCAACGTACAGATGAATATTGAGCAACAAAAACCACAAAAATATGAACAGAAAAAAAAATTAATACTCACCTGCAATGGTGTTTCTCCACCATTGTCTTCTGAGACGCTAGCCATAAGTAAGCCCCATTCAGTGTTGACCCCTACCCCAGTTACCTGAATTTCAAAAGTAAATGGTAGACTCAAATCAGCAATTCAGGAACAAACTAGCCTTATCAAAAGTTTTGAACGCCTCCAACTCAATTTTCCTCTCATAAATAAAAACATTTGCTGCAACAATTCGCCAACCACGGATATCTTTGTTCACCAATTAAAAGTCTCTCCAATTTTTCTTCAGAAAGACTACAGTTACCAGTTTGTTTGAGCCACTCTGTAACAGATAGTAAAATTTAGTGTTTGTCAAGTCTTACCAACATTGTCCCATTGCCATCTGCAACTTTACAGCCAGACATTAGGAATGGATTCTTAGCAGAGTTTTTTTGAACCTGCGAGAAACAGCTTGCTCAGATACATGAAACGCAAAGATAGTATAGTTGCAAATGCAAAGATAGAGCGTAAAGCATACAATTTTGCTCTCCCCGGTCATGCTGGACTCATCAACCGCAAAGGAATGGCCAGCAACTAAAACTCCGTCAGCGGGTACCTAAGGAAATTATTTGCAGATTTAACATAAATTATTTATATCTGTACTGAAAGTCTGAAACTTGAAGTAGAGCTGAGAATTACTGCATTGAAAAAATCATTCAACTTGCCTGATCACCAATATTGAGGGGTATGATATCGCCTACCACAATGTCATAAATTGAAATCTCAACTCTTCTCCCACCTCGGGTAACCTGGGCATACGCACGATGCACCTTTTAAAATTAAAC
This sequence comes from Erysimum cheiranthoides, assembly GCA_011420285.2. Taxonomy (NCBI): domain Eukaryota; kingdom Viridiplantae; phylum Streptophyta; class Magnoliopsida; order Brassicales; family Brassicaceae; genus Erysimum; species Erysimum cheiranthoides. The sequence goes on from CM022177.2 coordinate 17,926,636, forward strand.
CAACAAAAATGATATTGTCCATGAGCTGCATGATCATCCAATCCCTCACCTCTAGATGTATATTTCTTTTCTCTTCATTTAAGTTCTGGAATTGAAGAGATTGCCGATAGTCACTGGTAGCTGCCAAGGAAAAAGTATACTAATTAGTAGGATACATGCAGCAGTCATGTCTATTAGTGAAATCAAGTTCAGCAAGAATATTAATACCTGTCACCACAATGACGAGAAGAACGGCAAAAGCAATGCTGATACCATCATACCATCCCTTTTCGATACCCTAAGAAAGCAAAAAGAGGTACCAAAAGCTCAGGAAGAACAAAGAAAACCATGAACCTTTGGATAATGCAGATAAAACAACTTTCTACCCTCTTAGAGCAGGAAAGCTTAGGATGAGTGCAAAAACATATGAAAGGATAGTCAATAGATGTGCTATCGAGCTTCAACAACGTGGAAGGCAGAAATAAACACGAGAAAGGCATAGCTTGTTCAAATAATGAGATTCACTAACTGTTCTGAAGCTATGGCACAGAGAAAAGGACTCAAATTTTCAAGGTATGTGCTGAACAAAATATAATCTATTAGTTCATCAATTGAATACCTTGGTCTTTATTCCCAATGCCAAAGAAGCAGCTGCTGCCACAATCAGTATGATCAAAGTAAGATCTTGAGAAGCTTCCCATACAAACCTCTATCAGACATGAGGGAAAAAAAAGGAAGAAATCAAGATATTACTTATCTGGAATAGCTTCACAGACAAAAGCGGAAAAATCTCACAGTTATGGAAGCTGCTAAAATGCAAAGATTTAAAAGTATTAATACCCAGAAACTCCTCCCTTTCTTCTGGGGGTATGTGTTTGATCCAAAAGCAGATTTCCTTTTCAATATGTCATCATCATCCCCATGTATACCCTTCTCCAAGTTGGTTTTCAACAAGTCAGATAATCCTCTGACCTAATGAAAGAAACCATAGTATAAACATACATGAATAAGTTTTATGGTGAGAAATAATTGCCGCAGAGAAAAATAATATATCAGCTAAAGCAAAGACATGCCCCTCCAAGTTCTTGAAGAGATCCTATATTTTGATCCCTTGATATCGATACAATCTGCTCCTGTCCAATACCAAAATCACCACTGCCAGGAATCGGGGGTGGACTTGTAATTCCTAAAAGAGATAAACCTCAGTCAACTACAGCATATCAATCAGAAAAATTCTGAAGAAACTTTCCTTACAAAAAAAGTGATAACCCAATCAACTGATGTAAACGAATCAGAAAACTTGGAACCATCAATTGGTTCCATATTAATGTTAAAGAACATGAGTCAGCAAAACAAAGATCATTTAAACTTTCCCTCAAGAGAACTTGTGACAGCAAAACTAACCATAGTGTCAGTCAAAGCCATTAATACATATAAAACAAAGGCATTAAAATGGCAATCACTAAACCCCTACAACACTGCAAGAGAACAAATACATGCTTAAAAAAAATGGGCTGGAGAAAAGAAAATTAAGGTAAAGAATATGACACCGAAAGAAATTACCATTCACTCGGCTTGCAGCTGCTTTAAAAAGGTGTGCAGCCTAAGGAAACAGACAGCATTGATTAGACACCGCCTAAACGTTAAGTTAAGAAGATTTAGTAGCAAAGCTTATATACTCTTATTGCTTGGGCATGCGCTCTCATCTTCCTTAGCATCCTTTTCTTATCTTCTTCCCTTTTTAAGTCCAGCGTATACCGAAATCGACGAGAAGCATTAAGCACAAGCGCAGCTTGCTACAAAACCCATAATTGTTCCAGATTGTTAAGAAAACGAACAAAGAAAGCCCAACCTGAACTATCTGGTTGGGGAAAATTGCAAGTTCAATTCGAGTTTTCAAAACAAAAAAAAAAAACAAAATGCACTATGTAGTTAATACAATATCAATTCGAAATCAAATGGACATCAAATTAATCCAAAACACAAGAGAGGCAAGAAGAATGAAAGGAAACTCAAATGCATTTAACAAATCAAAACTGGAACTAGTGCATTTACCCTCCAACGGCGTAGTCGTTCCACTGGAGCATTCTTAGTGCTGGCAATATCAAACGGACTATCTTCATTGTCATAGTCATTATCATTAAAGCCGCTGGTTCCAGCCTCCACGTCCTTGTCTCCCCCTCGTGGGGAATTATTGAATTGTCCACTCATAGCTGTCGCAGGAGAGATAGCAACCCTCAGAGACACTGTTGATTAACCAACACGCTCTTCTTTATGCTAAAGACACAACAGAGAAGAAAGAAAATACACCCAAATTAGTAACAGTACATAGCCTTCTGCATTATCGTCTTCCCCAAAAACATCTCTAAAACCAATCTCAAATATTGAGAAATCAATCTGAAGACGATTCGAGATTACAGGCTTAAACAAATCTCTTATGAACAACTCTTACATTCCACTGCTCCAAACCAAACAACCACTCCTCACCAAATCATTTCCCCAAAACCAAACAAACTTCGGAGCCGGAGAAAACAAATAAGATTCCGGGAAAATTCAAATTTCAAAGCGAAGAAGCAGAATCAAGCTCAGTGAAATAATAGTTTTGGTGTAGTGGTCCAACAACAATCGTGTAGGGTAACATCGTAAATCGTGCCAAAGCAGGAGAGATTCGAATAAACAAACACAAAGTAGCAGAAAAAAGGTTAAAGAAAGAGAAAAAAACATAAATCTCTGGCGATTCCAGAAAACAAATATATACAGAAACAACAACAAATTCTCCATGGTTACTGTTGAATTAAGAAAAGATAAAATCTACCTCAATTATCGGCGCAAGGAAAGTTGAGAGGATTTCTCAGCTGTGTTCCCTTTCGTCTTTGATACTCTCTGCTGAATTTTTTATTTTCCGTCACTTTCTCGAGAAAAATAATAATACTAATAAGAAAGAAAAAGAGAACGCAGGAAGAAGAGGGAGCTTTAGGAAACTTCCTGGAAATACCGAAGTAGCTTTGACTCGTCACTCTGGGCTCCTCGTGAAATTATTTAAAAATTCAGAAACTTTTCAAAAATAGAAAAACAAAAAGTTATACTATTACTTTCTTTCCCATTTATGTGATATAATCATACTCCAATATTTAATTTATAACTTTACGTAGTTTTCAAAGTTGGAAAAAAAGTTTCCAAAATGTAATTTAAAATTTTATTAATCCAAAATTTAGGAAACGAATTTTTTGTTCGCAACTATTATCTAGTAAACTAATAAATGTTTAAAATAAAGAGCTAAATAATTTTAATAATTAACATATTATCAGAAGCTTATAAGATAGGAAATTTATCGTCTGATTTCCTCAAAATTAAAAATGTAAAGAATACAAATTTTAAAAAAGATAATAGATTTTTTAAACGGTAATTATTTTCAAAATCTTGGTCCATTTGATCCTCGTAACAAAAAGAGTACCACTTAGCTCAAACTTATTTGACACTACCTTAATTAACGGCTAAACCATCTTGTTCGGGGAACAATACATATTTTGCTAGCATCATTTCTACCACTATTACATTTTTCAAGTGACATTGAGGATAGCTATGTGTGAGTTATGAATGAGAACTCCCAGCTTGCTTCCTTCTCATATAGCATTGTTTGGGAAGCTTTGAGGCAACAGTCTCTTAAAGTTGGTACTCTTTGGTTTTACATTTTGGTTATGATCCCAAACTGCAGATTTTTCTTGTGGTTAATTAATGGTGCAAAACAGGATGGTTACGTACTAAGGATTGGCTTTGTCTACTCTAATTGGAACGTTCCTGGTTTTATCTTTTGTTATTGCTAGTAAATCTCGAAACCATCTCTACATTGATTGTAACTTTTTGGCCTAATTTAGAGGCAGATTCCTCGAAAGGAAAGCTTGCCAGACATTCACATCACTTGTAATCCCACTACTACTCAAACTTTTGTTCACGTTTGAGGTAAACACAAAGATACTATTTTTCTCTTGTTTTGGAAAATCACAAATTGTGAATTATCGTAGATAAATTATTATGGATAAGTAACCGTATCTTTGATCAAAAGGTGTTTAAATATATCTCTATTTCCACAATAATTGATATTTTTGTTAACTATACAGTATATCCACACAATCTTTGTTCACAATATCGTCTCCATGATACTCAGTGTTTGTTAACATGTCAACACTAATTTCTACAAATACATGTTTTTCATAACCACGTTTAGGTTTATAAGCACATGTTCACGTATATATATATATATATGTCCATGAAAATCTATTTATGAAATTGTGTCTGCACGTACATTTAATTTTAGCAGAAGAAACCATTTTAAGATTATGATAGTGTCATAGTGAGCAATTAAAAACCGCAAAAATGTTATATGCAACAGCATGCCTTAAAAAGTGTTATGCAATACACCGTTTCTTTTTTTTTTTTTTTTTTGAATATCAGAAAGTTTTGGGTCGAAACCCGTAATTCCCCATGCCCGAAAAATCAAATAAATAATTAACTAAATTATTCAAATAAATATTTTCAGAAAATGAAAACATAAAAAAAAAAAAAAAATTCTGGTCAATTTATTAGAATGTATTACTAAAGTACCCCAAAAATCTTAGTACTTTTCAACAGTTAGTGAATTAAACACGCTGTTTTTAAAATCTTTGATTATATTTGAACAGACTTGTATATTGGTCTACTGCATGCCTTTAACTGAAAAAGTTGGTCTACAAAATCCCAACTTTGTGAATAGAAAAGCATGAGAATAACATTTTGCATTGTAGAAACAAAAATTCTGTTCCGATTGCTGCTTTAGTTATTGTGAGTCATATCAAATTTATCACGAAAATCTTTTGAATTATGAAAATAAGATAACAAAAGAGGGGAAATAAAGTAATACTAAAGAAGATAAAGTTCACTTTTAATTCGTATGGGGATTTATACCCGATTTTAACAACCCCAACTTGTATTCCACGTTATTTATTTTTGTCTTATATATTTCATATGTGTCTCATTTCTTTTATGGTACAATATTATTCGACACACTTGCTGTTTGTGGCGAAAATGTCAATAGACTTTACTCTTTAGCATGGCATTTAAAATTTAGTAAATATTATTTTGTCATTCAAGACCTTTAATTTATAGAATCCTTATACTGCACGCTACAAAGAAAAAAAGGTATATGGACCTATTGATAGCAAAAAAATCTTGACTAATATTTCGATTTTCAGTTGATAAATGTTAATTGTTGAATATCCTGAGGTGTTTTGGCACCAAACTCAGATTTATACTTAAACTGACAATCGATAGATTAAAATGCAGTTTGAATAAGTTGTTAATGAAGAGAAATAAACAACATTTTCATGTTGAAAATACAGTGGTGGAAAAGCTTGATAACAAGTACATCAAGACCGTCATCACTTTTGTGACGTACTAATGTTCTGAATTCTCCCTACATCATTAAGACTCACGGGATGATAAATATAAGATAATGGAGACAATTAGGTTAATATGATTCATGACTAAATATCATTATAATGATTTTTTAATTTCATATATGAGTTACTTAGTTTCTTGTGATTTTTTTAATTTAGTCATCAATTCAACGGAAACTGTTGTTTGGATATCTACTTTTCACACTCGTACGTAGTCTCGTAGTGTATGTAGAGCAACGTAGATCATACCTTGTCCATGTGTGCTCTAAAATTAGTTATCCATTATACGATGGTTACATATATTCGTTCATATTATACTTCTAGATAGATTCACCTTAAATCAACAAGGAATATTAATAATTTCCATGAGAGAACATATTCCTCGTAGAAATAAATTAGTGTTAAAAGGTCAAAAGAATCTGCAAATTAATTAATTGATAATTACTATTGAAGTTTTAAGAAAGGGCCAAAGGTGGAACGAGTCAAATCAAAATTCCGTCGGCATCGTCGGTGCGATCAGACGCCATGCGCATGCTCCTATTTTCAATAAAACGGCGAGGACGGTGATTCGCAACGCCGTCATCATTCTTTTCTGATTTTAGCTTGAACGCCGTCATGTAAATGATTATTATTATTTTGATTTTTTTTTTAAAAAAAAAACCGTCTTGAACTATAGTATTATCTTTTAAATGATTCGGCATTCATTCCATCGATTCTTTTTTATCACGTCTTTTCTGTATTTTACAATGTTGTAGGACCAGCTTTGTAGTGCTTAATTGGGTACAATAAAAAAGAACGATTGATTTGGTTATTAAGAATGACTAATTGACTTTAGTATCAAGTATCAACAAAACTCAATTTTAATCAAGAGAACGTAATAGTCTTATGAGCTTAAAATCTTGCATAATTTATGGAAACATGACATATATTATATACTAATCAATAATCATGATAAATTTTTCGCTATAATCGGAATGTGGCACCGCGGGCATTGAATGCATGCACTTAACGAACGGTGGACAACTCATCAATTGATGATCCATCGTTCCATATTCATCATTTACATGAAATCTCGATCCGTCTATAAATTAAGACCTATAAGGATTTTTTTCTCTAAATTTTCTTATAAAATCACCCGTAACTACATTGGTTGGTAACATACTACTACTTGTAAATTACAAATACGGTGCGTGATAGGATCCAGTGACTTGCAGATCCGAGGCTCTTTTTGCTAAAAAAACAAAAACAACTTAAATTGTATTTTCTTGAGTTTTAGTAAATATCAAAAATTCTTTATGTTTTTCTTTAATTCCCTTCTAAAAACGATATTATATGGTCGACTTGTTCTTGTATTAAATTATAAAATAGAAGAAACTAACCAAATAATGCTTGCTTCACAATATTCATGTCAATAATGATAGAATTGGAATCTACTGGCATTTGTTCGTACCATGTAGGCATGTGGAGGAAATTTCTCGGAAAGCACATTACACTTGCTCGTGAATGTGACTCCTTACTCATATCATATCTTTATATAAGACTCATAAACTTCTCTCTTTCTTTCTTTTTTTTTTTTGTGCAAACTTCTCTCTTTCTTTCATCATCGTAAATTACTAATATTTTTAAGACTAGTCGATTATAAGTCTTACGGTTTAACTGATCCCTAAGTGAGGCTATTAGTCAATTTTCCTAAGTTGGTACACCAAATTATGATATTATTTACTGTAGGAAAAATAGAGAGACCTCTCATATCTATGGATCAATGTTATTATGCTGCAGTTCGAAAATCATTACTAATTGCTAAAAATTAAAAAAATCCTTGGCCCAAGCAATGTCGGTATCAATAAAGCCTAATTAACCATGTCATTTTTCAACAAAGCAGAACTAGAACAAAATAATGTCTAACACTCAACAGTTAGGGACCTAAACTACTCGTGGGCTTTATCGGTCCTGTATGCCCGGAGTTCGTTTTATTCAGATCCAAGCAAATCAAAGCCACGTCCCACGTACATGAATAATCTGAGATGTATATGTACGTGAATGTATGTGATCAAACTGGGCCTTAGGCCCAATAATCTTGTTTTCGTTGCGTTGTTGAAAATTCCACCCATTTGTTTACAAAAAAAAAAAAAAAATCCCCAAACAAATTACCAAACTCAAACCGAATTCCTTTCGTTTGTTTTTTTCTTCTTCTCAAGATTCAGATAATCTTATGCACGTGAATGTATTTTCTCTAGTAATTTGGTTTTAGTTTAGTTTACTTCGTTTTGAGAGAAAATTTTGTGACCTAAAGCTCTCGGGAAATTGTTAATTTATGTTTAGTGATTTTATAACATCACCGTTACATGTATGTCATTAATTCCATCATTTATTGACTACATAACGCTATTATACCATACTTTTGTTAAAAAAAATAAATAATTTTGTTCTAACAATTTTATCATTTTATTGCGTATTTATTTTTACTTTTATTTTTGATAAAGTAATCACTACGTAATTAAGCTAGCACCAAGCACGATTTATAAATTTATCGAAAAAGATAAAATGTACAACCTAATCGTTGTAATCATATGGACCGTAAAACTATGAATTCCCGTCTGATTCGATCGAAAGACCTGATCTGATCGTGACTGGTGTGATTTTGATTTTGATTTGTGAAAGGTAGTTGTGATTTGTGAGTGCTAATTGTACCTGAAATTAAAGTAAAACATTTTCATAATTGAATTATATGAACTGCCACATTTGAGAAGAAGAAAAAAGAGTAGAGACACTGTGAGTTCGGCTTTTCGGGCACAGAAGAGACATGAGAGTCAAGCGACATTAATAATTTCAGATATGAATATTAAACCTTATCTACTCCCAACACGATCAATCAAATTGTGATGATATGGGTCAAACAGTTTCCGAAACTTAATCAAATATGTCTTCTTACAAAATTAAACTAAACCGGAAATCAAATTTCTTTCTTAGCCTAGAGTATCCCGGTTATAAATTCATATTCTAGCTAAAGTAATACTTTATTTTTCTATAACTGTTTTGCAATTCTATCATCAGATAAGTTATTAGGCTGAAAAGCATGACTTATATAGTATAAATTGAATTATCTACCATGTCGTAGACCATTTCGATAATACATAGGCTAATAGTAATCGTTACATAGCACCCTATGAATAAAACATCCTTCGTCATCTAACTCTTACCTCTTGTTACGAATCGTGAAGAAGATGAAAATGGAGTAAAAGTTTTATTCTTCACAGTTTGGTCTGCACTCTTATATAGAGTGTGAACAGTAAACCAAATGGTTAATTACACGGTTTACTCTAAACCGGATACATCATCTAGTAGCTCTCTTCGTTTCACGTCTCATGAAATAGCTCATAAGCATGTGCATTCGAGATCTTTACTTTTGAATAAGTAATTAATTGTTTATCGATATGGTTAACGGTCTTTATTAAGACAGATAAATCGAATGTGAAACTATATATACAGTACTTTTGAAGTGGTGAAATAAATCTTTGTGACCAACGACGGATTGGTCCAGTTGGTAAAGGGGTCTCGGCTGAGTCTTCCGCCACCTGGGTTCGATTCCCGTTGGGAGAGGCCTCCCCTTAAGTGGGTGAGTTTAATATGGCGTGGGTCTCGCCCCGGTGATTAGTCTGGGTTTCGGATTAGGATCACACCGGTTATACAAAAAAAAAAAAAAAATAAAATAAATCTTTGTGGGAAAGAAAAAACAGTTAGTGATATACCTATGTAGTATGAAATAGAATCATGATAAACCTCCGTGTGGGAAATTAAATTCTATTGTTGTTATGATATTGTTTATAATTCGAAATATATATGATAAGATGTGGAATTGTACGTTTCGAATCTAAAGGAACAGATAGGGAAAGATTGAGGGAGAATATTTGGGCTTATCCACCAGAAAAAGATGATAAGTGACAGACCAACACCTGTCCACCTGTTCTTGCCTTTTGTCCCTTTTATCATGTACATGCGATTCCAGTAATTGTTATTTTAATTTGTAGAATTTGATCAATTTGTACGACTTATTCCGGTATGTTTTTTTTATTTTATTTTAAGATATCTGTAATAGATCTTACCTAAATAATTAATCAAATAGGGAAACTTTCTTTTTTTTTTTTTTGGTCATGTAGGGAAACTTTCTATATGTGCATTTAATTAAGACGTTGAAAATGTATCGGTAGTTCTGGATATGTATCAAAGTATCAAATAGTGTAATATACTATACATTTATATAGAGTTAGGTATTGACTATTGTATATTAGTAGTAATCCACTAATTGATAAATAAATAAAAGAGAGTATTGCAAACAATATGAAAGATGGATTCAAAATAGTATCAACTAGAGCAACTAACAACAATGGTATAATATTTAAAAAAAAAAAAAGGAAAAGTAACAGACTTCTAGTACTAATACATGTTTACCGTAGAATCAGTTTCAAACAAATTAACCACAGCTGACATCAAACTCTCTCTCTATATATAGTACTTAATATATATATATATATATATTGATAAATATATAGCTGATAATTGATCAGTTATTTCTATAGAAGGTAGCTACTCTATTGTCCCAAAATATCGAAACCATCCTTACATGTTGTTATTATTCATGGCAGTCTTATAAATGTGTATTCGACTTTCATTCTTACAATCAGTATCATTTACGAATTTTTGTCTATGTTGTTTGTATCTGATGTCCAATAATACTCCTATACGGCTATACTATTTGCTTACTAGTTTTTTTCTCGGTTTAATATATAACCAGAAAATTTCATATCAACCTCAAAGTAAAATTCTTACAACTTATAGTCTTATTCTTATCATTTCAAACGTACACAGTGAATCACCATTCACCAGCATAAATTGGTTTTTACTACAAGTACAAGTTTAATACCAAAATACTCTAGAATATATATACTAGAGCTTTTAACTTGTTACAAGAAAATGACAAAAAGTACACGTTATGATGAGTTAAAACTGCTAGCAGACGACAAAAAAATATGCTATCTACGATCAGCATCTTTTTACAGCTGTTCACAAAGAGATGCTTTGCGGCGTAGAATGGTCTAACCAAGTTTTACTGTTTTAGCATAGAACGAACTCTAGATAAGAAACATACAGTAAAAGTTATGTTTTTCAAGATTCAAATCGATCTGGTTTTGTGATACAATCAACAACTTAACTATCACTATACAGAGAAAGTGATATATTGGTATGTTTAACTCGACTTTAATAGAATTAACTCTACTGCTACAGGAACTATGTTTAAGAGTTGACTATGCTCCGTTAAAAATCAGCAACTTATCCAAACAACAAAACTAAATCAAATGCGTTATATCTTGCATTGAACTTTAAAAAATTAGAAAAAAAACTTTAGAAATTAAAATAACCTCAAAACGAGGACTTGTTTTTATGGCTCTGAAAATATTAAACAATAATGGAATCAAAGTAAAAGATACAAGAATATGCATCGGACGACTATAATTATTAGTAAGAAGATTCATTTCTATACCTTTTGTAGACACACAAATCTATTCTTAAACAAGTGAACGTTAGCTATACATAAATTCAAATGATTTGGACCACAACATTTTTTTGTCCATATCATGTCAGTCCAGCTAAGACTTACAGCAAAAATTTGGCCTCATTCATACACAGAAACGCCCTTATCAATCACTCAAATAAGTAATTTTCAACAATTATCTAACATATTTCCTGTTGAATGCGGTAAAAAGTATAACTTCGTATAACACGGTATATATAATTGTTAATCATAGAAGTCTCGAATGTCGTACGTTCATTCGTCTCCGCATTTTAATAAATTAAACCATCGTAGTAAGTTTGCTTCTTAATAACCATGGTGCTCAACATCATCATTAAAAAGTATCTATAATTTTGCTAAACCCATTAAAAAGATCATGGTGCTAAACCCGTTATATAAAATCATATATAGTGCTTAATGATCTACTTCGGTTTATTTTTAAATCTCCAACACATACAAATAGTGAATCTATAATTGGCTAGGAGTTATTAATCATTTAAATGAACAAAACGAATAGTAAACATGTTCACGTTAATTAGAAATTCCAACTTAGAATAATGATCTTTATTACAAACAAATTATTTACAATGACCGGACGAAAAGAAAAGTAAAGAACACAATGAAATTAACCAATGTTGCCACTCGCCACGACGATGGGGAGTTTTTAGCAAAAACAGAAATCGTAGGGAAAAATCAGCAAAAATCTCAACACTGAGAGGACCGAACAAATAAATAAATAGATACTTTCGCATCTCTCTCTGTTGTGTTTTGTTCAATAATACAAGACGAGACGACGGTCGCAGGAAGAACAAGAGTACTTGCGTTTGACCTTGAAACAGAGCGGCAAGAAACAAAACAACCACTTGGTCTCTATGTCCACCGCCGATACTTTTCCGCCGCAGTATGGACACATCCCCGGTGCTTGTTGCCGACCTAGCTCCGTCTTCTCTTCATGATACACAACTTCCAAACACATTTTTGTCTCTTTTGTTCACTCCAATTCTCAGACCTCCTTTGTGTCTACCTTTATAATGTTTCTAGGCTTGTCTTTCTTCTTTCTGGTACGTTAGCTAGGAAAAATCTAGAAGTATGGAGAAGAAGAAACGAAAAGGATTTTTTGATTACCTAGAAAGGAAAAAAACTTTTTATACTTTAAAGATGTGTTTTTCAGAAAGACTTGGTGTAGGGTTTAGCAGTACAACGACAATGAATTTATAGAAGATGGAAGGAGGATGACGTGGCATACTCTCCAACAATACATATATTAATATTTATTTATACAAGATTATTTTTATATTTAGAAAAATCTTAGCGTGTTTGAAATCAAGTTTACAAGGTGTAGAACTATCTGTTGATGATGTTTACATATGTGACAAGTTTGACGATACATAAATCATATATTTCCAAACGTAAACTAAATAGGAACAAACGCTTAGTCGACATAAAGATGGGAACAAAAAACTTATTTTAGTGTTTCACTTCCTTAACAGAAAAAATGAAACAATTTAAATAAACCAGATTCAAGACCACACAGTTAAACTAGGAAATTGCTTCTCAATACTTTGAAGTCTCCGGTACTTCCGAAAATCATGCTAAATTCTAAAATACAAGAGCTCAATCGAGAGTGTACCGTTAGTTTCTTCCTCCAAAACTTTTATCTTCGGAACAAGTACTTGGATAGTGGAAAACTGAGGCTTCTCGCAACCTATATAAACCATAGTAGAAGAAAAACAGAAAAAAATTGGTGCATCAGCAATTTCTTTGTATTACACTCTGTTATATGTCTCAACAGTTGCATATAAAGTCTGTTACCTTCAGAGCCAGATCTTCAGACACCATAGAACGGTACCTAATAGAACCTTCTAATGGGCAGCTTCCACTTTTTATTAAAAAGTTTGCATCACAAAGACTTGACACTTGCAACAGAATATCAGACATCAGGTTGTTATTCTCTCTGTCATAACCCGTTGGGTCTTCTTCTTCTTTTTCTTCCTCTTCGCCAAATGAAGAATCACCCACGGAGGCAATACATTGGAATATCGCTAATAGTCTTTCCAGTGGAAAGCTTCCAGGTCCTTTCATGACTGCTTCCTGCTCTGCAATTTCCTTCTTTTCCATCGATTTCTCAGAGGCCCTGACAAGGAAACATTGTGAAGAAAATATCAGATTCTTTTATTCAAATGCATCCCGAGAACATACCACCAATACTCTTACATGCTTTTCCTACACTTGTTATCAAACTCAGTGGATCAAATCATCATCTATTGAGTAGTTTATGATAACTTACTTCCGCTTTCTTCTACGATTATCCATGCCCCCTGTGGAGTCAAACATCGACGCGTCTAGTGTTGCTGGGTTTCTTGAAGCGAGAAATGCCGCAATAAGAAGATACTTTGCTGAAGTAGACATATGGAAGTCCAATATTTCAAGTTCTTCACGGTTTTCAGAACTGTAGCTGGCTTTCTGCCTTCTGTTGCCTCTGGTGTCACCATCATGAGGGTGACTTGAGACCCTGAATGTCTCATTTAAACAAAGAGCAATGTGCGGTCTAAGATGGCCATACAGCCTTCTCTTCATATCTTCATTGGGTGAAATCCCTAAATCATCAAGCGGTTCACAATACTTTCTGAACAATGATGAGAAGGTAGTAGACAGTTCCTCAATTCTCCTGGTGACCCTACAGAATGGTTTTAACACATGGCTGTTTGATACCAAAAACGACATCAGTAAAAAATATGTGTAGAGGAAAGCTACTAGGGAGGCAAGGTTGTACTAAAGCCTTACTCGAGGAATGCAGAATACAATATCCGGTTAGCTTGATTTCTCAAGAAAATTTGACGAAGATCCTCTTCAGAATACTCAGGAAAATAAAGAAGTAAAGGGTCTGTGTATCCCATGTTTGAGTAAAACACATCTGGTGACGATCCGCTGATAAGTATTATACCAAGTTGAGGCATCTTCAAAACAGTATACAAACTGAAAAGAAACTGCAGAATCATAGAACCTTTGTCCCACTCTCTGATAAGATCCACATTATCAAGTATAAGGTATACCATCTTCCCCATGGGTTTTCCAACCGGGTTATTTGATCTTGAGATTCCAGAAGCAGACTCGAGAGTTTCTATGACATTACTAAGGGCTTCCCGAAACAAGTTAACAAAATCAGATGGCTTGTCACATCGTTTTGCACTAGAATACCCATTTGAAGAACACTTCCTATGTAGCAACAACTGATTCAGAATCGACTCAAACAAAATACGAGGATTGTAACATGTACGGCAGCTTGAATAAACAAAGGGGCGACTGAGATGCCTGAGAACCTCAAGAACAACACTAGTTTTTCCAGTGGAAGCGCCTCCATAGATCATCATTGGAAGAGTAGGGCAATCCAATGGCCCCATAAGACGAATTAAGTCAAGAATCTGAGAGTGTCTTCCCGGAAAATTGGACAAAACAGCATCCAAAGTGATTGGCTCTCCCCCAAATGTAAGATCGTCAACAGTTGGTGGGTGGGATTCAATAGGTTCTGGGTTCTCAACAATTACAGAAGCTGATGATGACCTAGTGCTTCTTCGAGTGACTTTCGAACTCTCCTCCCTCTTCATGTTTCTAAACCTGTGTCCAAAATTCAGAACGAAACAAGAAATTGGTGATAAAACAATAGATATAGATTTCGCAGTGAAACATACCGAGACCCAAAAAGCTAAATTAGGTACACAAATTCAGCAAACGAAATTAGGTACACAAAGTCGACGGGATTGATTCGGTAGAAACCTCACCGCCAAAATCTGACTTTGTTGAATACAAACGAAATTGGGGAAGAATCTCACTTCAAAGTCGAGCCGGGTCCAATTCGGGTGAATCGGAGAAGAAATTCACGGCGGATTTTTTTTCTTCCTTGTCGCTACTGTTGTTCTCCTTCTCTTTCAAACACTGGACATCTTATTCTTCATCGATCTTTCATTTTTTTTTTATTTTTTTTTATAAAGGGTTTTCTATTTAAATTTAAAGAACAAAAATTACAAAAGCTCAGCCCAAGCTTTAGTGTTTGATTGGCTCGTAAGGCCAAAAGCATAAATGGGCCCAGCCCAGCCCAGATCTTTCATCGATCTTTCATTCCTCACATAAATCTTCACAAAGTAAATCTCCACACGTTCGACAAAAAAAAGTAAATCTCCACACATGATTTATTTTTGTTTTCGTTTTGAAGAATGAGAATGGATAATTGTGATTTCTCAAGGAAGAACAAGTGATGAGTTGAGTTTTTATAAGTTAAGATTGACACACAAAAAAAAAGGAAAAGTTATGTTGTTTCGTTTTTTTTTTCCGACGAGTTCAGTTGTTTCCTTTTTCTCGACGCGGTCTACCACATCAATTCTGGCCAAAGATATTTATATCAATTCTACATTAATGAAGAGTAATTTTTACAGAAATTATGGACTATATCCCATTTATTGAGTGTGATTTACATATTCTGTTTTGATAAATTTCAACAATGCGCCTTAAGGTGAAAGTTTCATTTATAAATGGAAAGTGGGATTCGGTTTACAGATAGGACAAAGTAGTTTGACAGTTTAATTATAATATAACTCGTAGTAGTGTCGTAGCCTCGTAGGACAATAGAGAACTTTTTTTCTAAATTATTAGAATATCTTCAACTTTGTTAAATTGAATAAATGATGTTATATAAAAGAGTCCACTAATGGGATATAAATATTTTGTTATATCAAAAAATGTTTTAAAACAAGAGAAAGTTGCCATTTCCGCCGTCTGATACAAATATTGTCACCTAAGTATAATTACACCTTTTGGTCAAAATAATTTAAATTAACTTTTGTGTTAACAATACAATTAATTAATTAGACAAAAAGTTGGGGTTGGGTTTTAGTGGAGAGGAACGAGTATGTGCCTCCACGTTTAATAGAAATTGAAACCTGGTATTTAATAAATTAGAAAATGATATTAGTCCATTATTTCGTTTTTATAATTAATATTTTGGTCACCCTAATTTTTAAACCAAATTCTCGATGAAAATCTTGCATTTGATCATAGATATTTCCTGTAGGAATAAATAGTTATCATAGTATTTATCTCAACTAAACAGTTTATATTTAACGATCGTTTATTCATAATTTTATTGATACACCTTCATATTCACACACACATAAAAAGTTCACTGAATTCACTAAAAAGTTCAAATACTTCACATGCTGATACTACAACACTAGTCTTTTGTTTTTTGTACGGCACAACACTACACTAGTCTTTTTTTATTGTCGACACTATAATCTTATCACTTACCTTATAATGTAAAGGGAGTACTATTATCTGAAGTTGTTATATAGTGCAACGCATGAAAGGTCTATAAACTATATCTAATTTTAATTAAATCGAAATGCTAATCATTGATATGACAATTGGTTTGCCTAACATACTTAATTGACCCTAATTGATAATGATTTTGTAGGCATATGTTATCCATTATTCTAGAACGATTAGTATTGGAGGATTACATTGGCATGCAATGCAAAGGTGCCTCAATGTCATAATTACTAGATACATATAGACACACGAATATTGGTCCAACACTGTCTTGAGCCACTCTTTGGCATAATGACCTTTTCCACTACAATGTGACAAATGATATATTCGTTCACATGAAAGCTTATCGAACTATGGACTAATTAATCCATTCATATAACTTTTAATGTATCAAAAAAACAAAAACACTTCTAATTACATATTAACTCAAAATAATCAGTTGATGTGCTATATAAGATTTTTTGTGTTATGTCTTAGATGAGACAAAAGATTATCCAAATATCAGAAAAACGTATTCTTAGAATTTACATTTGTTTTGTAAAATCTGTAATAACCAGTTAAAGAAAGTTGATTGATAACCTCGATCATGACAGCAATGACTGAAGTAATATCATTTAAGTTTTAATACTACATAATCACAGCAATCACTGAAGACTAATGTAACCTAATTGCAAATGATAAGTAAATTTGTTTTGGGGAAAGATATTGTAATTCTTTTGTACGTAAATTAAAAGTTCGGATAAAAGAAGATAACCCCAAAGAAGAAAAGAATATTACTAATGTTTAAATCTAGTACATCAAACATGTACAACAGATTGGAAATTTATATATATAAAAAAAAAAAAAGTTATTACATTGTAAAATTGGTTATATTGTACTATACGAAAGATAATGGAATGGAAAGGTGATAACACTGTATCTAAAAAAGCATATTCTATCATGAAGCGAGGCAACTTATGTACACAAAGAACAATGCGGTCAAGTTCCACTTTTCTTGGGTCATAATTAATTTCTTCTTTTCTCTTCTTAAAAAGCAAAAACAAATAAGAAAAATAATAACAAAATAAGTAACATATACTACTATTCTAATCGAAATTAAAAACAGAAATTAAAGCCGAAGCTAATCAACAAAGGAAACTTGGATTCTCTTGGGTAGACAAGTACCCATGAATCCTTCTTCCTCGTATACCTCCCCTTGGTCAATCATTTCTATACCCCCCAAACATAGGTTAATTACACTTATGCCCTCTTTCCCGCCGTTTTTGACCGTTACTAAACCCGTTTGAAAAACCTCTTTCACCCACTCTTCAAACAAACCGTTAGCAAAAAACCCACACCCTTTGTAAAACTTCTCTATCAATTCCGCATCGACGTTAAACCCGAATCTCTCTTCTCGTTGCCCGAGGATCTCCTCGCACGAATCTTTGATCTTCGTCACGAAGAACTTAGTTATATCTTCCTTTGACAAAACTGTGAAATCAAACCGGTTTTGGATCGAGTCTAGAAGACGTTCTTCAAACCTGCTTGAGATTTGAGTGGCTGGTTTAGGTTCTTCTTCGTCTTCTTCTTCGTCGGCATTAACTCTTAAGTTGAGGTCAAGAGTATTGGATCCGAAACTCAACTGTCTCGAGAACTCTTTTTTAATGTTGCTTATGTCGCAAGCGACATTGCCTTCGTCCTCCTCTTCTTCGATTCTCGGATTCTTCTTCTTATTCATCGTCGGTGCAGCATCAGATTCTGGTTTCCTCTTGTGGTTGACCAAACCAGAACTTGATTTGTTACACTTCAACACCATTGGTATGACACAATGTTCATTCTCTACACATTCATCATCTTCTCTAGTCAACAAGAAGATGATTTGGCTCTTCTTTTCTTGAAAACCATCCAACTCTCCAGATTTTCCAGCCTCAAATCGATCTACGAGGAGTTTCATGAACTGGGCCTCTGCTAAATCAACTCTCTCTATCAAAATAAGAACATTTTCTCCATCTTTCAACGCGTTCTCGAGCTCCTTGCACGCTTCACTTGCCTTGGATGTTCTCAGATTGATCTTCAACATATTTTTGAGTGAACCGAAAAGAGAAGTTGCCATTGTGAGAGCCAATCTTCTTTTCGCGGTCACATCGTTCCCCGAAACTAGCATCCAAGTGTCTCTCCTCTTACTCCTCTTTACAGATTCTTCCATGGTTTCAACGATCGAAGGAAGAACTTCCCTTTGCCATGGAATGTTCTCGTGAAGCTTTTCCAATAATTCGCTCATTTCAATCACTTTCTCTGGTTTTTCTTCATCCGAGTTCTCTGAATCAGAAGGAAATGGAGAATGACCAAGTGCAAGAGTTATCTTGGTTTCTACACCTTCATCATTATTACTCTTGAAACCATCCAAACTCAATTCATTGGTTTTCTTAAGATCTTCTTGATGATTACTTCCAAAACTAAACTCGATAGTACACGAGTTCTGTCGTCTGAATTTTGCAACTGAACTAGATGCACGTGAGTTTTGCTTCAGACCCGAGTCCACAAAAGAACCCGGCAAAACAGAGCTGCTCTGTTCCTCCCTCCAACCGTAGCCTTGAGCAGTCATACGAGGTTTCTTGTGGTGAAGAGCTTGACAAAACCGGTTCCATTTCTTCCTCAGTCCACTCAGTTCATCCTGAAACTTAAACACACAAAAGAAAAAAAAATAAGTAACGGCAGAAACGCTGATAACAAAACAAAGATCATTCATTTATAAAACAATTTGTACCTTTTGGTTAATGTTGTTGTTGTCTCCGTGAGGTTGCAGCCAAGGCGGTAAGATTTTATGCTGAGCTGATATAAAAGCTTTTGCTTCTTTCTCATAGTTAAAAGCACATTCTCCGCAGAAATTGAGTTTATCTTCTTCCTCTTCTTCTCGTGCTCCTTCTTCTTCTTCCTTAACTCTAAATGGTTTCATCTCCATAATCTCAGAACTGTGACCACTGAAACATATAGTAATTTAGCATTTAATGATATAATGAATTGAAAATAATAATAAGAAGTAAAGAAAAACCTGGAAGCATGAAGGGTTAGTGAAAGTCCTCCTGAAGGAATTGAAACAGCTTGAAGAGCCCATTGAACATCAAGTGGAGGCTGCTTCATTTGACATCTCATGTATGTTTGGTAAGAAGCTGTCCCCAAAAGCCAAACCTTAGCTCCTGAATTGCTATAATCGTAAACCAATCTCCCTATCTCTTCCACTAGATGATCAGCCGCACTATAATTCGAAGAAGATGCGCTGTTACCGCCGCCCCAGACAGCCCAATCAAGATCCCCAAGACAAACAATCACACCTTTGCCACCCCAAGATGTGAAAGAATCAATTTTTCTTTTTAATTCCCTCACTTGTCCCTCTATATCATCCTTCTTCATGAAATTCAACCCAACTTG
This sequence comes from Erysimum cheiranthoides, assembly GCA_011420285.2. Taxonomy (NCBI): domain Eukaryota; kingdom Viridiplantae; phylum Streptophyta; class Magnoliopsida; order Brassicales; family Brassicaceae; genus Erysimum; species Erysimum cheiranthoides. The sequence continues at coordinate 17,946,346 of CM022177.2, forward strand.
AGAAAACTGAAACTTGATGAAATGGGTTTGTTTTAAATCATCTGGAACTTCTCCTTTCTCAATTCTACCCATGAGTTTTGAAACAACTCCTTCTGTTAAAGACACAGAGTCTCCAACTATGACAGTGTTCCTCTTCTTGTTGTTCTTCTTCCCTAGAAGCACTTCGATAACCGGGTTTGCGTCTTCTCTCACAGGAAAAGCTTGATCTGGATTAAAGATCTTGCCTTTAGGGAAATGGAAGAAAGGGTTTTGCTCAAAAGAGTGATGGTTGGTCAAATGGGCATGCCAGATCTTACTAGGATTAGGGCTTAACGTCCCACCTCCTTGATTGTTTTCACTAGAAGAAGGAGAGCAAGGAGAAGAGAAGACACCAACCGAGGAAGAAGAGCCGTAGAAAACAGGGGAAACAACAGAGGAATCATCCTCTATGTTACTCTTCACGGAAACACTAGAGAGTCCAGCTTCTCTCATCACTCTACTAACACTAGGATCATCAAGAATTGACACAACGAGCTGCTCCAGCTCGACTTTAACCGCCAAAAACGGCTGGTTCTGCTGGCTTTGCTGCTGCTCGACACACCCTCTCCTCTGATGCGCCTGTGCTCTCTTCAGAGCCGCGACGAGAGCGTTGGAAAGCGAAGGCTGGGTCTGAAACAGAGGATTTGGGTTCGTAGGAAGCCTGTTGAGAGCAACATTGAAACAGAGCTCGAGAGCTCGACAATGGAGAGAAGGGTGAGCCATTTGGCGACCGAGGGCTGTGAAAGGATGAGATTTGAGACATGCCCTTCGGAAAAGATTGGATCTTGACGAAGTTAAAAGCGTCGAAGCGACGTGAAGAGGAGTGACTTGAGAATGGCCTCTCCTTCTTGCTAAGGTAAGAGATTGCTTCAAAACTGAAGCAGCCTCTGGTGTTAGTGTCTGGTGCACGGTATAAGCCCCTGTACGCATCACAAAACCACCCACCTTATACCCTAAACCCCTCTCACGAATCTCTCTTTGATGTTAAATTGATCTTAATTTTCTCTTTACCCAGAAGCAAAAGGTTGAGACTTTGAAGTTTTTGAAGCTTAAAGGACGAAAAAAGTTATGGTGGAAGTAAACTTAAGTGTTATAAAGATATGTTTAGTCTGAGAGAAATTTCGAAGAGATGAGGACAGAGCAAGTTATGAATTTATATTGTTGGGTTGGTTTCATACTTTCGATGTTGTTTTTCTTTTATTAATGAAATATCATTTTTTAATGGTTTTTGTTTTATAATACTAAATTATATTCTCCTTTTGCTTTCGTCTTTTGAATAGTAAGGCAGCTTTCTGAAGCTTTTTTGAATTTCCCACTTCCTTCAAGCTTCGTTTCCCTCCACAGGTTCAAGTTAAAATGTGTCGAACTATATTATATTTCATCTTTATACATATACTTATGAAATATGAAATATTGAGAGGCCGGCTTCATAATAGCGGAGGCCCAGTGAATTTTTTATAATGTTTGGTTATACTTTTTTATTTATACAAATACCATAGACATTATAATATGATAGAATTTAGGGCAACTCTAGAGTGCTTTTTGTTTCCGTTTATTGAAATAAAATTATTTTGGCTTTACCATAAAACAGTAGATACTTTTTATTTTAGCATCGTAGTAGATACTTATCTATAACTATTCACTCTTGTATATGTTTTTTTCCCCAAAGCTTAGGCATGAAGCCAGTTTAAAATTAAAGTAAATACAGAAGAAACAACATTACATGGAAATGTAAACTTCAACAATATCCACCCATCTATTTTCTTTCTTGAGGAAGTTGGTGGCTTATTATATCTTCTCATATTTTTCCATCCATTATCTGATATTTGTAGTTATCATAGCAATAGGATGAATATGAAGGTTTGAAACAAGTGTATAAATAAAACCAATTAGCATCTTTACGTCTCCTTCAAACTCAGCTCTTCTAGATTGGAAACCCAAAGTCAACTCTTATAATCTATATAACACATAGCTTGAATTATCTAGATTTGTATAGTTTCTATATTTCTATAGCAGCCAAATTAAATGTCCAAAATACATTTGAGCTTATAACTGCTATAGAAGAGATATTCATACGAAAACCGGCATCGTTCATACATATAATAAGTGTAGTACAATATATGCATGGATTTGCCTTGTACATACGCATCTATTATTGAGGATTGATCCGATTGTAAATAAGTTATAAACTTATAATTATCTGAGATATATCTGGCCTGGTCATGTAATATAGCAGATATTTCACGGTTAATCAATTGAATACAATTAAACTCGATCTTGATTTTTCAAAATGTCCAACAATTGGTGTAAATCGGCCCGCATGATTTTTAGTCTACCAAAACATCTATAGTCATACATATATATTATAGTGGGGGATTTGAAAGTTGTATTTCAAGTTATGTACGTGTTCAAGTACTCTAAATGACCACACTGAAATTTTATAGGAACGGAAATAGTGCTTTCTCAGAATGACGAAGATGCGGCAATTGAATCTTTGGTCATATATTATTTTAACATTTTAAATTAAATTTCGGTAATATTTAAGGAGTCATCACCAAGTTAAATTCGAGAAAGAAAACTAGTATCAAACTTTTCCAGAAATATTAATGCTCAACCAAATGAGCTATTCGACGACATTAAATCTTAATATTATACTCCGTACTCTTTTTAAGTTACTTAATAGATATAATATTCTTTTATGTAGGGAATAGTTTCATATAAAGGAAAGAGTCATATAATCCTCTTTTTAGTCTCTCAAGTCTCAAATCTCGATCTTCCTAGAACTACAGAACTCAAAGAGCGTAACCACAAAGAAAAGCAAAAGTTAATAATAAAGAGACGTGAAAGTTTATTTGCAATATATATAACAACATAAATTATATAAAAATTGGGGTGGTGTCACTATCTTTGAGGTTGATCTTTGAAGAGAGACAGAATTTCATTCTTCAAGCCTTCCAAAAAAGCAACAATCTGTCTCCTATCTTTCAATTTTCAAAGCACTATTCTCTCTCTTCTCTCCCTCTCTAAACACATAAGATACATATGCATTGGAATGTTTTAACCTCAAATATATGAGTTGTGCAAAAATTATTATCAAATATATATAAATTGGAGAAACTACGTACATGTACGTTTTTAACAAAATATTTAGAACGTCCGTCCTCTTTCCCCTAAAATTTTTATTAATTCAGTAGCACGAGTCGTAATGAATATATATAAGATCTTATAATAAAAGCAAACATATATTTTCCATGATGGAATCTTGAAAAATTTAGTTAACCGTGTTAGGTTCTATCTGGTTCAAACATTTGAGTATGGCAAGATTCTAACAATAATATTAATCATACTTTTCGCTTAAGATTTTTCGGTCAAAGTTATAGCTCGTGAATCAAGAAGTGTACACACATTGGTGGGGTTTCAAGGTTCATAACTTATTACTATACATAAAAATATTCAAAATATGAATTATATCTTTCAATTTAGTGGGTTTTAAGATTATTTTTATTTTTCCAATCAAATATGTTAAAAGAAGTTAAGTTTTGTGGTTTTGCCGAATAAATTTCAACTTTCTTTTTTGGGCAAACAAATTTCTACTTTTATTTAAGAGTTATTTAATTATCTAAACATGTTGTTGAAATGACATATTCACAATTTTATCGGAAATGGGACTTGTACTTCAATAGTTTTTATTCACGTACGACGTCAGAAGATGATTGAGTGTAATACTTTATACTGTGATTCTGTATGAATGCGTGATTAAAAACCTATAAAATTGTAGAATCATTGTGTCATTATGTGGATAAGTGGCTTAAATGTGGAACCCTAAGTAGTATTATTCGGTTCCATGCATTCTATTCATAGATGTTCTAAAACTTTTTTTTTTTTTTTGATAAAGGATTTGCTCTTATAGTTCGGCTTAATTATTTATCTAATTTTATATTTGCAAGAGCTTTTTTACAAAAATATATATATATATATATATATTTATATATCTGCTATTTCTCATAAATATTATTATTTAAGCCATACAATAATCCAATATCTAATGCTAATAGAAAAGATTGGTGGTCCTCACTGGCGCGCGATTGGTGTCAGGATGAAAAACATTGCATGTTATGTAGAATTTCAAGCTTTATTGTGCGACGCAGTTAAGTTACCACAGACTTTTGATCATTCATGGTACTCGAATTATTGCCACCTTTTTTTTTTATCAGTAATCAATTATTTTTTATACAACATGTATACGTATCTCATAATCATTATGTCTGCTCCGTCTCCCATGCAAAGGCTGTACCTGACGTACCAAATTATCTAATCATGTTTAAAGTATTTCAAATTTCCAATACACAATATATACTACTAGCTAATACATATGTACATGAGATTATACAAGCCCATGAGTGCTTTTCTTAGTGGGTTTTGACATATAATTGCAGATTCTATCGTATTTTAGATATATTTTCCTTACAACATTTATCATGATCGTTCATACAGCAAAAATTTAGATGTATAGTACCTTAAAATACACGATCGTTGAATTCAATATTGGTGGCTAATTTGGTTGAAGCCTTTCATTTTATTTGTTTTTTTTATGTGGAGGCCAACAGGTTTCTTACGGTGGAGATGGACAATTTTAGTATTAAAAGCTGGTAGCCTACTAAGAAAATTTATAAACCGAATGATCTGAAACTTTAAGATATATACGTCTTGAATGTTCTTTTAGTGTAGTAACTTTTTTTTATAATATAAAATGGCTAATCAAACGATTAATACTTTTACGTCAGATTTTTCAGGTTGAGTTCCAAAATATGCAAATTCTTTAGCAGATTGTATAAGAATACGTTTTGGAGGTTTCAACAAAGTGCAAGCAAGATTTTATAAAAAAAAAAACATAGTGCAAGTTGAAATTTCTTTTCCCCTCGTTTAGTTTGCATATAGTTTTACCGAACGATCAACAGATGGTAGACATCATATTTATGAGAAACCACGGTTCAATAACCTATTTTGTATATGTATGTAATACCGATTTTAAACTATAGTATGTATTATATAACCATAAATCTCGAGTTATTGCAAGAAATTAATTTTTTTTTAAACATATGATATTAGAGAGACAAGTCGGGGACAAATTAAAAGAAAGGACCAAAAGGGGATTAAAAAAAACGAAAGCAAATAAAAGAATAAAGAAGGAAGGTGTGAAGAGCTTTTGCCCCTGAAATCTAAGAGAATGTGATTAAAGTTACAGCTCAAGAAAAAAAAAAAAAAACAAATAAAAGCAAAAAGAAAAGGTTATAAACAAAGAAAAACAAAATAAAAGACATATATAAATGATGTATATGTCTGTAATAAGCTAGTAGTACTTTCACTTTCTCGTTTTGCTTCATTTTGTATGACTATATACTGCATGCATAAAAACGATGACGTATTAACTGATCATTGCTGCCACATTCTTTCTCCGATCTCTTAGTTTCTCTGATCCCAACGAGAATATTTCTCTTTATTGTTTTTCTTTTTTTCTCCTTTATAAATCTTCTTTTTATGTGAATTTAAAGATTTTGTTTTTCAAAAGAAAGTAAATCTTCCAATGGTATAAAGGGTACAGCTTAGGGTTACTTTTATCAGATCGATTATCTTTTTTTCATAAATCATAACCTCCAGGTTAGATTAAAGAAATCAGATTTAAAGTCGAATAAAAAAAATTAAAAAAAGAAACTAAGCATCATTATATTTTCATAACTTTAGGGCTATTGTACTCGGATTAAGAAATTCAGCTAGCTAGATTGGATATATTATAAATTAATATGTGAAAACTTAGTAATGTTTTATTCCTTTAGTAATCTTTTTTTTTTTTTTTTTTTGAACACCTTCTAAAAAATGTATTCAATTAGTCTTTCAGAACAAGTTTTTATTTACGTTTAAGTCATTTATCAAAGCAAAAATGCAACATATACATTTTGGAAACAAATCTTAATCTCTTTAAAATATATATATGAAAAATAGAATTGTGATTATTACTTTCACCAGGAAAAAAAAAAATCAAGTGACATTATAACTCAATCTCTATTGAGTATTGATTAATGTAATCGTCCATATGACTGTAATCACTGATTGGGCAAACAAACCTATTCGACCGGTTTAATTACATATCGCGGTGAAAATGGTCCGGTTTATTATCCAACTTTACTAAATACTTGGGCTTAAAGTAATTATCACAAATCTTACCCAAAGCCCACACACAAACACGCACGTTAGCATATACAGTATAAATTAACACATTGATTAAAGAGTTCTAATAATGATTATTACGCTTTGTTACCTGACTGATATAATAAATATACGAATTTTTTTGTTGTCGACAGACGACAGTTATGTATTTCTCTTCGTTATATGATAACAGGTAAATGATTTGAGCTAATAAATAACTTACAATCGTACGAGATTAATACTTCATTTTACATGTTATTTAATCATTTTTTTTAGAAAGAATGAAAAAGGGAAGATTAAAGTGGCTATACGATATTACGATATGTAGTACAATGTTCAACTATTGCAGTCAAAAAAGCATTTTTAACCTTTTACATCTTTTATGGATAGTTTTAACTATTTTTATAACTTAAAAAGATGAAACTTTGGTTTCATATAATTCTTTTGATCATTTAGCGTCGTATCCAAAACTAAAGAAGCAAAGATCATATACGTATCTTTACTTTTGGTTTTTTTGGGAACATTATAAGTTATAACTTTAAGCCCACGCAGTTGCTTAATTTGTATAACTTAGTTAGAAATTTGAGATAATTGATTCTGGAGAAGGATACGCTGACAGTGAATAATAATCGAATTTAATTAGATCGAGGTTAAACATATTTAAACGTAAATTTTAGTTTCTAATCGAATTTTTTTGAATCAGCTTGGCACAAAAGTAACTGTGTGGTGTCGAAAGTATAGCAATGACCGAATTACGATTCTTGTTAGTGTTAAAAAAAATTCATATTAGTACAAAACTGCCTAATTTGATATCAAATTTATATATTAAAAAGGGATAATTAAAAGGGAAAAAGAAAAAACGGAACAAATCATTGGAGAGGATCGGTCAAAGAGGAATAATTAAGCTCTTTCTTTTTAACAAATTTTATTGTCATTCACTTTTGTATTTGTCTTTTGTTGGGTGCAGTTGAACGAATGTTTCTTTACTTCCATCACAAGACTGGTAAATAATTCAATACGTAAGTTTTCTTTATACAGATTTGAAGAGATGATTTATTGGTTATATTTTTTAGGGTCGACCAGCAAAGAAAACATCATGTTAATTTAATTCAAAAGTTATTGTTATATGAATTGTGAGTAGACTTGATTAATGGCTTAAATAGAAGATGTACGTGTTATATATATTGTGTTGGTATTTCTTCAGTTATTCAATTCTTTTTTCCAAATTAATGAATATAACATAAGAAATTTCCTTTTACCTATACACACACCTACGCAAAGAAACTTGTTTTATATACAAAATAAAAACTTAAAACTAATGAAGAAACTAGACAATAAACTGTATATAATAACTCTAAACTAAGTTGAAATGATGAACCTTAAGATATTTTTCAAGAATTTGCCAGATAAAAAAAAGAAGATGTTTTTCAAGAAATGGCAAAACAGTATAGCAACGTCTCATACTCATTTTCTTAATCTTCACTTGTCACTGGGTTGCTAAAAGAAGAATTGATTTCGTCAGTGAAAACCTAAATAATATATAAGAGAAAACTGTAAACCTCAGAAGACCAAAACATTAGGTGATAATGTAAATTTAAAAGAGTAATTCAATTATTCAATGATAGGAAAAGGGAAGTAATCTGTGTAAATACGGTTAGTTTTTTTAATTTGTTAGATGTTCTATAATCGCAACAATAGGTTACATTCTTTATCAAAGAGAAAAAAAAAAAAAGTTAGATTGCAATCTCATTCAAACGCCATCTGCTATAATCGGAAGTTCGGAACTACATGCATTTTGGATACTTATTAATCAAATCTAATGACTCATACAATATATTATGATGAAAAAAAAAGAGTTTAGAAGTATAAAAAAAATTTAAATTACTAAAAAATAGATTACTAAAAATTTTTAATCAAAACTTTAATAGATTACTAAAAAAATTATCATGTACAGTTGTACACCATTTTTGTTTTGGAATATTCAACGGGCTAAACCCATAATGTATATTCTTCTGGGCCAGCTAAAATATATCACTGTTCAGTACTCGCCTAGTTAAGCCCAATATATTTCTTGCAGATTTTGAAATAAATAGTAAATATTAATCGGATTACTTCTCTCTATTTGTTGGCCAAAATATTCATTTTGTTTAATGACTGAATTTAGGTCGTCAAAGTTGGTTAACTGAAATCGACAGAGTACAAATCGTAACGTAAGATTGAACCGAATTTGAACTACTCGTATCCTAGCAAGTAGCAAACGTGAACGGATGTTGTTTCTACTACATATATTAGATTTCAAAATTTATTTCTGAACTATTAACTGCATTCGTGTTTAAATTTGGCTCCAACAATAGATGTTTTCTTCTAGAAACTGTTTCCTCCTAATTTATAAGAAACGAAAGAAGTTAGAAGTGGAAATCTATGTTCAGTGTTCACTTTATGAAACAAAAGATAATCAGAGTCCCACAATATTGGGAATGATTAGTTGTCATTTGGACCTAATATCATCAATTTCATTTGCAAGGTGAGTCATCCAGATTTATTAATCTTCCACAGATCATAGCTAATTGGCCTTTAGCCTAATATTTTATAATATCCAATATCTAAACAAAAAAATAACAATTAATACACATAAATATTGAATATTAAGACGTTTGAATGGATTATTAACCAAAACCTAAAGTCATGTCACACGTGGTAACATACCATATTTGTTAATATATTTATATTTAGCAATGAATTTATTATAATTATCTTTGATCATCAAGATCATGTTGGGCCACCCAAGCCACGACTTTGATAATGTAAAAACAAAATCGTTAGGAACCAAACACTGTTCTGTTCATACATTTATAATACAACTCTTCCTACACATTTTCTCAAGAGTCTAATTGTAATTGAGTGACAAATCGTTTGAGAATTGAGATCCAAAATCTGATACAAAATTTTCGATTTGTTTCTAAAACTCAGTTTTTCGGAACTCTAATCCAGATTTAAAGTTCTGATGAATAATGACGGCGTGTGGAACAAAACTAATAGAACGTACCAAAAATAACTTTATACTTTTTTAGTATCTTCCGTCCACTGCGTTTGAGTTTCATAGACCAACCATTCAAAAAAATATTAAACTGTGGATTTGTGGAATTTTTAAGAACATAAGTATATAGAGTTATATTTACTTGGTTTCAATATTTTCAAGTATGAGTCTCTGCTTTTAAATATGTAACTAGCTTGTATCAGGTCTCTTGCTCAATGTTAGTAAGCTTTGATTATAAATAAAATGGAAAATTCAGAAAAAAAGTTATATTCATTCAATATTTCAAAATCAGTTGCTACGCGTGAAGACCGGTCAACTCAAATAATAAACGGGTTAAACGTTTACGTCGTGGGGCGTCAAATAAACAAGACTAAATGTGGACATGTACGTATTTGTGCTCATCTCCTTCACATAAAATACGTAGATTGTTTTCCAAAATAAATCTAGCACACAATTTTATCATAAAATTTTAAAAATTCGTTGACGGTCGTGGATATTCTGAACATCTAAGGATTCGTGGAAGTTGTTAAAAAAAATCTACAATTTCTAGAAGTTTATAAAGCCTTGAGATGTGAGTAATGATTGTTTTTAAACGTTTCACATAACGGATTTGAAACAAAATTTAAGAACTTGCTGTGATAGGAACTGGATCCAAACAAAATAAAAACCTTTAAATATTATTAGACAGTAGATTTAGTTTGATTATATTGGATTAGTGTCGAACGAGTTGTATTGTCTAATAGGTAATAGGTAAGTCGTATGATATATTGGTCGTCAATATTTATGTTTTTCATGATTAAAAAATTCTTGAAAGAACTGAGAACTCAAATTAATATATGATACAGATCCCATCGAGAAAATTATTTTTCCGCTATCATAAATATTATTAACTGTTTTTAAACTTTCAACTTCAGTTGACACTATTAAACAATCAATATTTTATTTACTTACAAATATAATTGCAATTCAAAGAAATGATTATTATCTGACATCTATGCTTTCTAGTTTCTATGATATATACCTTAGATTTTGTATCTTAATTTGTTAAAAAACACCTCAAGTTATTTCATAACAATTACATATGGAAGATGAAGTTTCATGAATATAGACAGACACACATAACAAAAAAAATCCACAAAATAACAGAATTAAACATAGATTTGCTACTTTCAATTCAAGGGACATTAAAGAATGTACTGGGGCCAATTGGGTTATATTTTCAATAAAATTTAGCAAAAAAAGTTGACAATCAACTAATCATCACCATTATTGGCCATAATCATTACGTACGCATACACATAACCATGATGTCTACCTATGTTTGAAACTTTGAATTCTGAAATTACCTATCTTCTTTACTTATACAGGGTAAAAATCTATAGTAAAAGAAAAATAGAGAGGTAAAACATCTATAGTAAAAGAATCACGCTCATATGTTCAGGTACGAAGAATTTTCAGTAGTATGGAGTATATGACTAGTGCACATTGTGAGTGAAAGAGAAAGATACGATGATATCGGATATTATTATTTTTATTGGACAAAAGGAATCAGATTTTGATCTCTAAATTGAACGGTCAAGATCGAATACTGTTTCAGGAGATTAAGATCCTAGATATCCCACGTGCCTAAAAACTCTCTGTCAGACTCTTTGTCTATAAAAACCTCGGCCCACTCTTGTTTTGATAGTACACTAACCAGAAAGACAGAAAGAAAGAAGAAACAAAAAAAACAAAACCTTCCATTTCAAGAAAGCATCATTTTTGTGTGTCCAGTCCGAGAATGGAAGATCTGGACCATGAGTACAAGAACTACTGGGAAACCACAATGTTCTTCCAGAATCAAGAGCTCGAATTCGACAGGTACTTCCAGAATCTTGTAAATTTCTCTCATTTTTTTAAAACAATCTTTAATTGGTAATTAATGAAATTGTTATAATTATAAATTCAGTTGGCCGATGGAGGAAGCGTTTTCGGGTTCCGGCGAGTCGAGTTCGCCGGACGGAGCAGCAACGTCGCCGGTTTCTTCGAAGAACGTCGTCTCTGAGAGGAACAGACGGCAAAAGCTTAATCAGAGACTCTTCGCTCTCCGATCAGTCGTTCCCAATATAAGCAAGGTGTGATTAAATTCCATTAATGTTTTCTCTTGCTACTATTAATTTAATCAACTGTCTATTTTATTTTTAATTTATTATCCAAATAATTTAATAAACAAAAAAGTTTCGTCACCGGCAAATTTTTTTGGTCAACAGAAATTAAGTAATCGAATAAACTTTTTTTCTTCTTTCTTTGAAAGGAAATAAAATTATAAAATCTGATTAAACCAAATCCAACCAACACTAAATAAAAGAACCAAATTGTGATACTCAAAATCCATGTATTTTGGTCCCTCTAATTACCCTAATAGAATATAATTGTGTACGTGTAATGATATGAGTAGCATTGAATTTAATTAAAATATTCATGTTTATGTATATTTAGTTGGACAAGGCATCTGTCATCAAAGATTCAATAAATTATATGCAAGAACTTATTGACCAAGAGAAGAGGTTAGAAGCAGAGATCAGAGAGCTAGAATCACGATCAATATTGCCACCAAATCCAATAGGAGACTACGATTGCGTCAATAATTTCCCGGAAAATCAGCATCAAGATTTCTCAGACATTAGTGTCCTGAGATCAAAGAAGTTCAAGCAGATGGATTACAATACTAGAGTACAATACTCCCCCATCGAAGTTCTCGAAGTAAGCACCATGCATTTTTATTTTGTATATTTAAAAATACATTTATTTGGGGTAAAGTTAATTATTCCAAATTTTTATTTATAAAAAATGAAAAACAGATGAAGGTGACATGGATGGGAGAGAAGACAGTAGTGGTATGCATAACATGTAGCAAGAAGAGAGAAACAATGTTGCAGCTTTGTAAAGTGTTGGAGTCTTTGAATTTCAACATTCTCACTACTAACTTCTCTTCCTTCTCCTCTCGTCTCTCCACCACTCTCTTCCTCCAGGTCACTCTCTCCCTCTCTCTCTCTCTCATTTTTTTTTTTTTTTTACGATTTATATCTTAATTGGTAATGTGATCATACTAGTACAGACTAGAAGATTCTAAATGCATTTAGAAAAAAATGTGTCTTGTTTTGGCTGATGCTCATTTTGCAGTGATCGAGCCAAGTTATAAAATGATATTGAAAAGATATGATAATATAGTTTAAAAGATTCTGTCTAGTAGTATACAATTTTAGATCGATATGTTAATTGTGATTAGCTATAAAATTAGTGTTAGGAACTTGTCGGACTATAAAACACACCAACCAAAAATATTTGTCTATTTATTCTGTCGCAACTATTCAGATTTTTACCAAATTTAAATCGTACTATTATATTTTCGTTTTGGTTATTTTGGGAGAAAAAATGGACACCTGACGGCACGTAGACAAATCCCTTATTAGGTGTACATCACTTAATTTAATTATATGAATAAAAAAGCATATGACTAAATGCTTTAGTAAAGTGGGTTGTTCTTTTTTTGTTTGGTTAAAGAAAATAAGTTATCCTTATTCGTCATACAATAGTACAAAATTTTAACTCAAAACTATTTTTTGGAAAATCACTATCAGATTCAAAAGGGTAACCTTTAGACGGACCCATCTAATTACTACTTTGCTTCCACTTGTCTCCATTTAGTGGACCTTAATTCACATTACACCTTAAGTATAATTTGTTTTATATAATATCCTAATCATTCAATTAAAGCTCCAATTATTGAGGTGGCCTCGAGCCCATCACATTTTTTTGAATTTCGCCTTGACTTTTTTGAGAGGGATAGATTCTCTCAAAAGTTTAATGTCATATACAGATATACTCCATAAAACATTACTCTTAAGTGCCTCGTGTCGCATAAAGTGCCGTCCAAACATATAGCAGCACAAGAGAAACGTGGTTAATTTCTAACCTCACGGGCTTTTCAACGTTTGTCTCTTTCTCACTTATCGTTTTAGCACGTGACTATTCAAATTCACAATAGCAAGTTTTATTTGTGTTATTTACAGAAAATTTTCAGATTTTCTTGTTGTTTATTTCAGATGAGCTGATAAAACGTAATGTAAAGCTAGTTTATACTAGTTCATAAGGTCTTTAGTACCTCCTCCGTTATGCTAATCCATAGAAGGTCTTCATACTCGTCACACAACCTTTTTTTTAATTAGGATTTGTTAAGACTTAAGAGTTATTATTATTTTTTCTATAGTTATAATTTTTCCTTCTATCGTTTTTCTATCTATTTTCTTGTCATCAGAGATATATACTAGAAATTTGGTTTGAAAAATATAATTACAAAAATACTAGTTTCGTGATCTGAGATTCTACTTTTGATAAAGTAATTATTATAATAGTATGCAGTAGGTTGGAAAATTTTCATTACAACGAATACTGTGATTTCTTGTCTGACAAATGAATATAGTAATAGTATGTTGGTTTCGCTCACCTTTATAACATTTTCGTAACAAAAGATAATATAATCAGACGCAAAAAATACAGTGTGGTATAGACCAGTGGAGTCATGAAGAGTTGGTGAAATCTTATTCCAATCATTTTAGCAAATAAAAAGTCGAACATTTCATTTTCAAACCTGTCTTTATCTGTCTTTTTATACGAAAGTCCCCGATTTCATTTCCAGGGAAAATAATTTTATTACTGTTTTATCAAAAAAAAAAAAAAAAGAAGGAAAAAAAAGTTATGCTTGTTGTATGTAAACAAATTCATCAGTTCTAGTTTTCCTATTGACGATTTTTTTCCAATTAAACTCAAATAGTCTTCTACTATGCAGATTTTCTCTGACAGCTTTGAATCTGATTTTTATATATTTTGATGTATACAAGTAAAGAAAACTGAAGAATTCCAGTTTTAAACCAGTCTAGTTTTTGGTATGATTTTTTACAATTGATTTTTGGTCTGATTCGGGTAACACTTACACATCCTTAATAGTAATAACCTATAATGAGGTTGGACCTCTTAAATTCATAATTTAGCTAAAAAGATATCATATGATCGAATTAATATATTTGTTGTTGTTGTTGTTGTTGTTGTTGTTGTTGTTGTTTATATATGTGTTAGATATATTAATTTATGAATAAATTAAATTTATATCTAACAATGGTAAATCGCTGAATCCGCAGGCGGATGAAAAAGAAAGGAGTGCAGTAGAGGCCAAGATACAAATGGCAATCGCAGCTTATAATGATTCAAATTGTCTTATCAACTTCTAGTTTACTTCTTTTTACTTAAATCTCTTTATGCAATATATGTGAAGAGGTGTTATTGTAAGGGTTTATTTGAGCTACAAAACATCTGATGGTATTATAATAAATTAAAAAAATTTGCAAGTTCCTTCAGGAAACTTGAAAATTATATATCTAAAAGACCCATTTAAATTAATTGACAATCCAAAACCAAGCAGTTAGGCACATAAGAAAAAGGTTTAAAAAGCAAATATGACTTTTTAAAAAAGATTTTGTGGATATTTTGTCTTGATTGATGAACAGAAACCAAATGTATAGTGAGTTGTGTAAATAGAAAGATTTGCCATTTTGTTTCTATTTGAGTTGTAAAGTTAGGCAACAAATGTTTGGTAACTCACATAAATAAGTGACAGTAGGTTTGTTAAAGAAATGTTCAGGCAATTATAGATTTGTAAACAATACTTTCTTACCACTCTTTATTACTTATTCTAACCGTTTTCTCTTTTAACCATCATCTTTCGTTTTTTATTACAAAGTAAAAACTATAGTTACCAATCATACTCTATGTGAAGAGATACTGTATGTTCAGGCAACTACAGATTTGTAAACACTGATACTCTATGTAAAAAACCTATATCTTTCAACTTTCTTATATTCTAAACCTTAATTAAAAGCCAAAGTTCTTTGGAAAAGAGAGTAAAAAAAAAAAAGGTCATAAAAAAGAAGAAATGTAACAAAGAACAGAGCTAAATTCTATTAAAGGAAAACCCCAGTTTTATTTTTTCTGGGATTAATCTAAAGTTTAATGACACATACAAACTGAATAATACAAAAGCTACAATGAGGTATTCTTAGACTAAGTTCCCAAAAATCTAACAATACCTAAACTTCTGCAACAGAATTTTTTTTGTTTTTGATCTTTTACTTTTTCTCCTTGATCTCTGCTATTGGAACATACACTACTGAGTCTTCTTCAAGTAAAGAAGAAGAAGACTTGCCTAACTTTCTCCGGCCTTTCGGCGTTTTATATCTCTCAAGCCTCTGACTCACGTCCAGTAACTTGTTTTCTGTTCTACAAAGCATCTCCATTACTGCTTCGAATTCTTCCTCTTCTGTCATCTTGCTCTCTGTCTCCTTCTCCTCTACAGCCGTCTTTAAGCTCATTTCGCTGTTCAGCTCTTCATGTGGCTGAACACAAACAATCAGAACACAGAACTTTAAAAATCTAAAATTGTCCAAAACCACTTAGTCAAGGAAAGTTCATGGAAGCAGTACTTAATCATGGGTTTTTATAATAGATATGTTCTATAAACTCATTTTGGCAAAACGGCTACTTTAATATCTTACCTCTTCCATCATCTTGCTCTCCGTCTCCTTCTCCTCTACAGCCGTCTTTAAGCTCATTTCGCCGCTTAGCTCTTCATGTGGCTGAACACAATAAAAACAAATAACTTAAAAAATCTAAAACTGTCCAAAACCACTGGTCAAGGCAAGTTCATGGAAGCAGTACTTAATCATGGTTTTTTATATATAATAAACTCATTTTGGCGAATGGATAAGGTATATCTTACCTCTTCCGTCATCTTGCTCTCTGTCTCCTTCTCCTCTACAGCCGTCTTTATGTTCATTTCGTTGCTTAGCTCTTCATGTGGCTGAACACAATGAAAAAAATAACTTTGAAAATGTAAAACTGTCCAAAACCATTGCAAGTTCATGGAGGCAGTACTTAATCATGGTTTTTTCATAATAGATATGTTCTATAAACTCATTTTGGCGAAAAAGGCTAAGGTATATCTTACCTCTTCCATCATCTTGCTCTCTGTCTCCTGCGTCTTTAAGCTCATTTCGTTGTTTAGCTCTTCATGTGGCTGAACACAATAAGAAAAAATAGCTTTGAAAATGTAAAATTTTCCAAAACCATGGCAAGTTCATGGAAGCAGTACTTAATCATGGTTTTTTTATAATAGATATAAACTCATTTGGCGAAATAATTTACATCTTACCACTAGAGTGAAAGAATAGTCAATCTGTTCCAGATACTGTTGACTTTCATCTGTAGGTGTAGGGAAGGAGACATTGGCCTGTTGAATTTCCTCCTGGTTGTTATTACAGGGAGAAATAGTTTTCTGATTCGCAGCGGAATCATTAAATCCAGGTGGAAGAGTCTCGTCCAAAGAGTCTTGAACTTCATTTGTATCTGTGTTGTTCTCCATGACTGCTTCTGGTCCAGAGTCTCCTCCATAGAGTGTCTTAGAATCCTCAGGTTGTCTCACGCTCTCCGCCTATCATATAAAAACGATGGCCAGATGATCAATCTCATTGTAAGATATTTACTCTCTGAAGGAATCCAGACAATGTTCATATGTGTGAATGAAGCAAGTAATAGCGACAATTTAATAACAATTTATTTACCTTCCTATTCCTCAGTGCCATATACCGTGCATTTTTGAACCATTTGCTGACCTGCAAAAAATGACATTTAAGCACGCGGAGAACCAATAAACATGAGAAAATTAAATGTTCATTAGCTGTATGAATGAGTTTCATAAGCAGTTAAGCACCCAATGATCTAAGAAACATTTGCAAGATTACATTTTTTTGGGTGCACTGTTACCTTCTCTGAATCAAGACTCAGCTCTTTTGAAAGACTATCCCTCACAGCTTTTGAAGGAAGCTCATTCTCAGCAAATACTTGACGTAGCTTCTGGTACATTTATGCAAACAATTTCAAACTTAGTAATGGGATTTTTCTCTTCTTTTTTCTTATGGTAACTTCACATATATAAAATACTAAAACCAGGACGAAGCAATTTCAGACCTCAACTGCGCTTCTTGGAAGCCTGAACATCGGCCTTCGACCTCCTTTATCTTCCACAGAGACAGAATCTCTCTCACTCTGTTCCGGTTTTTCTACAACATCTTGATCTTTCTTACTGCTTTCACACATAGTTACAAGTGTGCTTCCCCCGTCAGATTCCTTTTTCCTCTTCCTTCTGTCATTTGGACCCCAGTCTTCATCTTCACTACCTTGCTCTTGCAAAACTGCATCCTTTCCAAACATTTCCTAATACAAAGAAAAAACGAAACTCACCACCAAAACAATCAGCCATAACAAATTGAAGCGGATAACATTTTAAGGGATTTAAAAGTCCATGGATGTGGTACTCACATAGTATAATTTTGTATAGTCAACAGTCCTCCGCTGTCTTGGCCCACATACAGTGTCTTCATTACTTGTTTCGCATTGTTCCACCATATTGCTAAATCCATGGCCTTCCCATGATCCTGTTGAAAGGGCTACACCATCAGAAGATAAGCTCAAGCTAGTTGAAATGCTTTCTCCATCATTATCACCACCAGCACCACCACTAAAGTTGCTATCGCTTCCTCCGCCGGTTTCCCTCATTTCAGGGTCATAATCATCATCCTTAGAGTCATCAGAAGGCCAGTCCGCTTCGTTGTTAACTGTAGCTTCAGATCCAATAGGAAGACTAGCTTCTTCTTGGAAAATATCCTTATCCATAAAAAGAAAAAAAAGAAGAGAAAGATAAGTTTCAAAACTAGGAGTAAAGCAGAGTTCTGATAGTGAAGTGTCTCTATCCCGCGTTTAGACAAAATGAAACACTCTGGTACTTGCCAAAGGTTTACCTGCCAGTTGCTGTCAGCAGGGAAATGAGTTCCAATCTGCGCATTCATTGTGTCGATGATTTCCATTTTGCAATCACAAAACTTGCAAAACCAGCCCTGATCTCCGGGAGGTACTGTTGAGATTATTAAAAGCAATATGATTCAAGGAAAAAAAATCAGGTGGAGAAGCCACACTGTATAAGCTCTCTAAGACAATATATATGTTTATGTAATAGATAGCCAAAACATACTGCTTTCTGTTTCCAAAGGAGGGTCAAGGCACTTCTGGTGAAATGCTCGATTACAAGTTCCATCACAAAGTATTATATCGTTGTCCGGAAAAGCTTCTCGAGAATTGCATTCCGCACAGAATATCTACAAAAGGTTAAACCATCAGGCAATTCTCCAGTGAAAATTCCAGTATCAATCATAACAATTTGAATTAGAAAATTCGCATAGAGGAAAAACATGTCGATGTTAAGTGCAAGTATATAGAGATTTGGTTACATGGTCATGATGAATTGATCCATCTGGAGCCATCACTTTCTCTTCGATGCTTCCCACCGAACTAAGCAGATCCAGCTGGCGAATGGCGTCGCGTAGTCCAAGCTTGCAGTTTAAGATCTCTTTTCGTGCTCTCTCAAGCTCCTTATCTGGTCTTATCTTTTCCCGGCTGAAGAATATAAGGAGATACAAGAGTCAAACCACATTAATTGTTTGCATCTAAATAAGGCCACGATTGTTTCTTTGCGTTTGTGATTGCAGTTGCATTTTGAAACTTACAGATGATAATTAGAATATTATAAACATGTAAACGCAAACGCAAATGCAAAGTCCGTTTCTACATTTGAAACAATCATGGCCTAAGGAGAACATAGGAATACACATTCAATTTGGAAAAGAAACAAAGGTCGAATACGTGTAAAAAGAATCTGTGGACCAAAGTATTGACAGCAGTATACTTAATAAACTCGTTCGTAACGCCAAATTAACAATTCTTTTGGTAATATATCCGAGGAAAATCGGTAAAACTGTAAAAGTTTTTCCATATAAGAAAGTATAGAGAAGAAATTCAAATTCTGTACCTCTGACCTTTCCAACCTTCAGTTGCATATGCATCAATAAGATTCTGCTGCATCTTCATCTTAATGAGCAAATACCTTGTTCGTCTCTGCAACCTTAACGCGTCATCTACCTCAACCTTATTATCCTTTTGCTGTCTCTTACTTTTCCTCTTCCTTGTTTTCTTACCCTTCTCTTCCTCCTCCTCACATTTGGGCAAATACTTCTTTTTCCCGGACTTTGAACAGATTTCTTCTTCGGTTTTACGCCTATTAGGCTTGGAATTTCTCTTATTTGATGTTTCTTTACCTTTCTTCACAAAAGATGAGAGTAAAGTAGACTCAATTCTCTCAACTGAAACACAAGCCTTTACAGTTTCTCGATTGATTCTCCCCTTTGTTTCACTCTCCTCCATATCGAGCTCCCCGATCACAAAGACTTATATTACTCTTAGCAGATCATTTCATTTAAGATCTTACCCTGAATATTCAAAACCCTCCTCCAAATCAGTTTCCCCACATCTTTAAGCCAACACAATTTGAGACAAAATCAAAACTATGATTCCTAAATTCCCATTTATTGACATCCCACAGTGACAAGGACTGAATCAAGTCTTATACGATTTAAGAAACAACACACAAGCATACACATTAAAGACAGTGCTAAATTCAGACAATGTTTTTGACTTTTAATTGAAAAAGATTACAGATTTCTGATTGAAGCCGACACCTGACAGACAAAGATAATTAAACAGATCGAACATTAGACTAATCCAGAACAACCTTAGTATACAACACTAATCTCTTTCACATCTTTATTATGCTCGTGACTCACCCAAAACATTAAAAAATGAATTATGTAACTAATCTGAGCAAAGGAATCGTAACTTTGATCCATCGGAAGAAGCAAACAACAGACAATTGAGAAAGCCTAAGTTTTTAAACAGAATAAAGCAAAACCTGGAAGAGAGTAAGGAGATGGGATTTGAGGAATTGAGAAAGATGAAGCGAAAGTGAAGATCTTTCCGTCAAGAGAAATGGGAGATACTCAAAATTTAGGTACACGGCGGTTTGAATCACCGGCGGCGACTAGAAAGGGTGCTTTCAACGGTCGGGTATTTACGTCACTCTCCGTTCTTATTAGGTACTTTACTTTGGCTATGCTCTGCCAACTCTTTTTTATTTTCATTTTAAGTCCCTCTATTTCGACTATTTCTTTTATTTTGTCTTTACGTTTTTGGATTACATTTTTACCCCAGATAAGTATTCCTTTTCGGTCGCGAATATTGAAATTCATTTCCCTTTTTAGCTTTTATTGATACAGAGTACGGATCTTTTGAAAAAGATTTGGACTTCTTGAAGTATTGTTTTGTTCAGCCCAGTTAGAAAAGGTATCGGGCCGCATCACTGACGTAAGCCCATTATGAAAAAAATAAAGTTTATAAAAGGGGAAGTGATTTCAGATTTTAATTTGGGGTTCAAAAAGATGAATCTAATTTAAGAGGTCGGTCCGGTACTTGTGGTCGGCCGAAAGGCAGTGAGTAAATCAATTGAGGTCGGTCGGGTCCATATAGAAATTAAGCTATTGTCGGTCGGGATAAGCCGAACTTGTCAAGTCAATCTGGACGGTTAATACTAAACACCTAAATTATAAAACCTGAATTAGGTGTGGGTAAAATTCAGATTAGGCTTAATACAGACTATATCAGATTAGCCTATCTTAACGTTCATATTTTACATCCTAACCAAAACGAATTTTGATTTTTGACAATGAAAGAATATACCAGATTAGGAATTTTGGTTTAGTGCATCTTTTACATTGGAAGAGTATTAAAATCATGTGTATATACATAAATAGATGGGTTAAAATTGGAGAAATCATTTAGCATAGTTAATTCGAATCACTTATAGTCACGTATAAATTAGTTTAGACGAATCATTTGCGTAATTTATTTTGAAAGATTTATTTATCGTCATAAGTAGTTTAATTTAACGAATTACTTATACATGTAACTTAGTTTGAGTATATTATGTAATATTAACCACACACACGTTTATCAAAAAAAATATTAACCACACACTTTAATTTTTATGATTTGTTAGACTGACGGAACTTAAATCCATTTACACTCTCTATTTTTAATTTGATTTTTCAACTAAATCTATTGATTTACGTGTTAGAAAGTTCTTGTTAAATATCACATTGGTGTTGCACGGCTAACTCGTGTATATTCCTTTTTGAATCATCTCAAAACGATTTTTCAACCTTAATATATATACCTAAAAATGGTAAAACTGAATTTTGTCTCTACCTTTACCTATTGTATATGCCACTAGCCGATCTAATTTTGTTTTGTAAAATTCCTACAATAGGAATATTTAATAGCTCTCACATGATTAAGGAAGAGATCAAAATATGGCCTTGAATCATGCACCACATGGGTGGAAATGAGATAGAAACAAAAGATTGCCCATAAATATTTTTCACATGTTATTCACATTAAGTTTGAAATAATCACCGACTATAAAATTTGTGGTGTCTAGCTTGTTGATTGCAAAAAACAAAAAATATAATTTATGTCTCTATTAGATGGAATGCATTACTCGGAAATGCCATTTACTTGACAATTTGACATGTGGGGTTGAATGCATTATTCTTTTTGGCATGGGAGGTCCTATGAATATATGAAAGTCAGCTTTGCAAAATTATTGTTATCTATTATCCCTTCAAATCTAAATGATGGGCTATAGAGACATATCGATAAAAGATTGTCTGCTAATGAATTAACATTTCATAGCTATATATAATAATTTCGATGATTGTCTTTCAAGACTATGTGATACTTACAGATGTTGTGACATGTTCGATGGCCTATAATCTGATCTAATTCTACCAACTAATTAGTCTTCTACGAGAACATAGCCTCATTGTTCATTCACAGCTGAGGCTGAGATTATTGTGAACAACGGATCAAAACCATTCCGATTTTATTGGCAATGATTTTTCTAAACTTTTGAAGATACATGTAGGCTGTAGTTCGTCAAGACAGTTAGAGTTATAGTTCATGTAAATAAGCGACTAATCAATGATATGCACACCATACTGAGTTATTTTGGTTGATATACTGTGGAGTGTATTATTTTACGCAAAAATATTTGGACTTTCAAAACTTTATGTAAGCTTTTTGTTAATCTTTTTCTTATGTTCATTTTTATATGATATTGTATATATAATTATATACATAAATACCTAACTTTTTACATATTATTATGTGATTGCAGATTCATTTTGTAATTGCTTCCAATTAGCTACAACCAAAACTTAGATTATAAACAAACATGAGTACACAAGGGGATTAGGGAGTTGTGGTTAGTGTGTTGCTTTCGCCTAAACGTCGGAAAGATATTGTTATATTATCATTATGTGTATTAATATTCCAGTTGTCACATCTAAATTTGTGATAGAAGAAGTCATATGATTGCCGATTGCTATTGTAACTGTATTTTTGATCAAAAGATTTAGTCTAGAGGTGTGAATAATATTAAAATTGTAGTATTTACCTTGTCTTAAGCTTAAACTCTGGGGTGTTCAAAAAAAAAAAAAAAAAAAAAAAAAAAAAAAAAGCTTAAACTGTGGACTAGTTCCTTTGGAAAAAGTTTTTTTAAAAAAACACGAAAATAACAGGTTTTAGGAGTTCTGGATTTTATCTAAAATCTAGGTAAAGACGATAATATAAACATTTTATCGGAGGTGAAAGACTGAAAGTGATATGTATAGCTGTAAGGATTATATATATACTGTTCTTTTTGTCCATCGGAAAATTGGAGGTGATGCAAAGGGATCCACGTGGAAGATTCTGTGTGGCATAGAAGATTAGGATCAAAACAATACAATATAAAATTATTACTGTATAATACAGTAGTACAATATTGTTTTTAATTGGGAAAATCAATTTGAGGACCGACTCCTACCAACAACTCTTTTGGCTCTCTTTAGCTGCATCTAATTAAACTATTCATACATGCATTTGCCTCAAGATAATATGACTTTTCGTGTCCACGAAATAATATATATTCTTCCAAAATATTTTCTGTAAAAGAAAATTATCGGAAGTACTATTTTGGTGCGTGGTCGTGTTTTATCGTTTTCTACAAGTAAACGTAGTATATCGATTAAGACTACTACTTAAAGGTCCACACATAGATTCAGTGATTGGGTCGAGTTTTATAGACTCGTGTCGGAGCGAGTTTTGGAAGTTCTGAAAGAATATTAAGGTAAAATGCCATATATATATATAGGATAAATCAGAGAATGATAAGCCATTCTAAATCCATGAAACATGAATTGTTTTGTTTGTACCAGGCAGTTACATACTTACATGCAAGTTAATCCGCACAACCACCTAAAACTCTGAAAAATCAATATAATGTCTATGTTAAACCAGTTCTTATCGAATCAATCTCTCTTTCTAGAACTAGAAAATTAATATAAACCAGTCTAGTATAATGATCAATCCAAATTTTACTAATGTATTATTGATAGCCAAAGCCAAAAAATGACAAACCCTAGAGTAGAATTACGTACAATCGATTGTTGTAAGTATTAGATCACATAAATTTACAAGAATACAAATAGTTTGTTTTTTCACACTAGACATAAACTCACGCATAATTCTATCTGTATTGACACGTAATAAAGACGTGTCGTAAAGGCTTACCTGGATATGACTTTTCGCAAGTTGCAATGAAACTCCGAACTCGTGGTTAATGCCGCCACATATGAAATTCTAGGAAAATTCTGCGAATATATCTTTTAATACTCATATCTCATATATACATTTTCTCACATAATTTAATGATTTAATCCATTATATTTGACTATTTGAGCTTTCCACTGAATTGAAATGTTACAAAATTTGTAAGGAAGGCCATGTAAATCAATCCTTTTTTCTTCTCCGTCAATGGAAATCAATCCATTAAAAAAACTTTAATGCATGTCACTTTTTGTACATATATATATCTTATCCATAATAATAAGAATAATTATAAATTTATAATAAATGCTAATATATATAATCTACATTTATAAATATATTTTTACTGATTATTGATGACATGACTACATTATATATATATATATATATTTTTTTTTTTTTTTTCATCAACTTTTCTTAGTTGCTATATGAATTAATCTAAATTCTCTCATCTTAGAATTTAAATGCCTTATAAACACAGAAGGTATTAAACTTTCAGTAGTATCTCAATGTTTTTTTTTTTTTGGTAGAAAGTAGTATCTCAATGTTTCTCATTGTCTATGGAATTTATATCAGCCAAAAAAAAAAAAACAGCCAGTGCATTTATGAAAAATCTGTTTAAGTGAGGGTTTCGGTAACATCATAAAAAAAATCAAAAGAATTCCAAAAAGGTCTCGATTAGCAAGAGTGTCATAAGATTACTTTTGTAATGGTAACATGAACTATGCAATTCTTATAATATCTGTACAAAGGCTTTGAATGGTTGTATGGTCCGGTACGGACCGGACAATGCATATTATTATTTTAGTATGGAGAATATCGGACTATAGTATGGAGTAACTAGTCCGACCTTTTTTATTGGTATGAAGGTGGTATGGAGGGTTTGCCGTTTGCAGAGTGAAATAAAAAAAATACGAACCAACATGATTTATGAAAGTATGGAGTGATGCATATTAGTATGAAGTTTTTTAATATGGAGTAATGTATACTAGTCTGTAGTTGTGAATGGTGATAAAAGTGTGATTTCAATCCGATCTGCACCATACTATGCAACCATTCAAGACCAAAATGTATGTATAAAATTGTTACGGTGTGGATCTAAAGAACAAAATCATATTTACTATTTAAGTTTTTTTTTTTGGTTGGTTAATAATAACTATGGTAATAATAAGTAACTGTGTTATTCTTCCCTTGGACTAACTTATGTTATTGACCACCCCATAGGCCATAGGCAATACTAGTATCAAATACGGAAAGAAGGAATTTTCTGAAGAATATTTAATGAGTCGTTGATCAACAATAATTGAAAAAGCGTATTATGTGGTAAATACAAACGGTAATAACATACTCTTTGAATAGTAGTATACGTCAATAAATAATAAAAATGTTTTTTTCTGTTTAGACCAATAAAGAAAGAGTATTTGAGCTGGTGGTGCTTCATCATCATCGTCACCACTTTGCTCCGACAGGTTAGCCTTAGTTTGCTTTTCTCACGAAACAAACAAACTTCCTATTTTCTTCTTCTTTATTTGTGATTTCAGAGGATGAGAAAAATAATGGAGCTGCAGTTTCTCTGAAACCAAAAAACAAAAAAAAAAAACCTCTCCTTTTTGGTTCCGCTTGGATTCGGAGAGAGAAAGAAAGAGAATTGATTCTCTCTCTATCCTATTTTATTGTGTTCCGATCTGATCGGATTATTTTACAATTTTGTTTTCATTTAATTTTCAGGTTCAATTTCGATTTAAGTTTCTTGTGTCAACGGAGAAATTTTCCGGTGGCAGCATAAAGTTTTGATTTTTTAATATTTTTTGTCACGAAGAAGAATAATTCTTCGTTGATTTCAATTTTGTGAAAACCGGAGAAGAAGAAGAAGAAGATAAGAAAATCTTATGGTTCCATCAGAGATAGAACCTCTAGTGGGAGGAGACGAATCTGATGATCGTTTCGCCAATCTCAGAGGCGTGCGTTGGCGCGTGAATCTTGGTGTTCTTCCATTTCAGTCTTCTTCCATCGATGATCTTCGCAAAGCAACTGCTGAATCTCGCAGAAGGTATAGCTCCTTATGTTTGTGTTGCCAAAGTTTCCTAATTTGAGCTTTTCTGGGTTTAGCAAGAACTTTAATGGCTCATCCTCCAAATAGCATAAATGTAATGTTTTGTTGTGATGTAGATATGCGTCTTTAAGAAGACGGCTCTTGATAGATCCACATTTGTCTAAAGATGTTCGAAATTCTCCTGATCTCTCTATCGACAATCCCTTATCTCAAAACCCAGGTAAAAAAGGCTTATGTGATTCGAGTTTCATCTACATTTTGTCTTTAGAGTTTTGCTGAGAGATTCCTGTTTGTAATATGCAGATAGTACATGGGGACGGTTCTTTCGTAATGCGGAGCTAGAGAAAACATTGGATCAAGACTTATCTAGGTTATATCCAGAGCATTGGAGTTACTTTCAAGCTCCTGGATGTCAAGGAATGTTAAGACGTATTCTACTCTTGTGGTGCCTTAAACATCCTGAGTACGGTTATCGACAAGGTACTATCATATTTGTTACTAAAGACTATAGTGTTTCGTAATGTATTATATAATCTGACTTTTTTCTTCATGTTTCTCTTTGCAGGAATGCATGAGCTTTTGGCGCCTCTGCTTTATGTACTTCATGTTGATGTAGATCGTCTCTCTGAAGTGCGTAAAAGTTATGAAGATCATTTCACGGATAGATTCGATGGTTTATCTTTTGAGGAAAGAGATATTACTTACAACTTTGATTTCAAAAAGTTTCTAGAGGATTTCACGGACGATGAGGTTGGTGGTATTCAGGGAAATTCTAAGAAAATTAAGAGTCTAGATGAGCTCGATCCCGAAATCCAGTCCATTGTGAGGTTAAGCGATGCTTATGGAGCCGAAGGGGAACTCGGGATTGTCTTGTCTGAGAAATTCATGGAGCATGATGCTTACTGCATGTTTGATGCTCTAATGAGTGGAGCTCATGGTTGTGTTGCAATGGCTGGATTTTTCGCTTACTCTCCAGCTAGCGGATCCCACACGGGTTTACCTCCCGTTCTTGAAGCTTGCACTGCCTTTTACCATCTTTTATCGTTTGTTGATTCGTCTCTGCATAGTCATTTGGTAGAACTCGGAGTTGAACCTCAGTACTTTGGGCTTCGTTGGTTACGAGTTTTGTTTGGAAGAGAGTTTTTGCTTCAGGATTTATTGATTGTGTGGGATGAGATATTCTCAGCAGATAATACGGCGAGAACAGATGAAGATAACAACACAAACCAAAGCTACAAGCTCTTTGATTCTCCTCGGGGAGCTCTAATCTCGGGAATGGCGGTTTCGATGATACTATGTTTACGATCATCATTGCTTGCTACTGAAAACGCAGCTTCTTGTCTTCAGAGACTATTGAATTTCCCAGAGAAGATTGATGTGAGGAAGATAATAGAGAAAGCTAAGTCTTTACAAGCTTTGGCTTTGGATGATGATGTACGATTATCAGCTCTATCAATAAGCGATGTCTTTGATCAGAGCATCAGTCCTGCAGTACCGGCGAGAACTAACAGTTTTCCATCGGGATCCACTTCTCCTAAATCTCCATTGATAATTGCACCACAAAGTTATTGGGAGGAGAAATGGAGAGTTCTACACAAAGCCGCCGAGGAAGAGAAACAGAGTCCTTCAATACAGAAGAAAAAGCCATGGTTCAGGGTGAAAAGACTTTTCAGAGCAGAGTCTGAGCCAACTCATACCGCCAAGTCATCCAATGGGAAAGTTGAAGTCAAGGTATCATCAGTCGCGCGTAACTTGCTTGAAGATTTTAATCGGCAGCTTGTTTCTGAACCGGAGGAAGCTAATCCAATAGATGTTGTGAACAATGAAGATAGCCCAATTCGAGAAACGGAGGAAGTAAATACAGATTTCGAAACCGCTGGTGAAGAGAGTGTTGCGATTGAGGAGAATTCATCTGATGTTTTCTCAGATCCAAACAGTCCTCTCAGAGACATGAACTACATTGAAAATGATTCAGATAGCAGTAACGAGTCAAATCTGTTTCCCGATGAAACAGTTAAAGATCAAGAAACAAGCGTAGTAGATTCACCTCTTTCCATTTCTTCTCAACCGAGCATCGAGTTTGCAGTAACTCAGTCTAAAGATCAAGAAACGAGCATGGTAGATTCGCCTCTTTCCATTTCTTCTCAACCGAGCATCGAGTTTCCAGTAACTCAGTCTAAAGATCAAGAAACAAGCGTAGATTCGCCTCTTCCCATTTCTTCTCAACCGAGCATTGAGTTTCCAGTAACTCAGTCCAATGATGAAGACGACACTGCAGATAAATCTGTGGCCATTATCAAGGAGCGTAGTAAGGTTTTACCGGGAAAATTCCAGTGGTTTTGGAAGTTTGGACGCAATCTCACTGGCGAGGAGACAAGAACCAATGGTGTCGAAAGTGGTAAGAGCGATTTGGTTTGCTCTTCCGAGTCGCATTCTCTTCCACAGGCTTCATCATCGAGCAGTAAAGGAGAGACAGACCAGAAAGTGATGAATACTCTGAAGAACCTTGGCAACTCCATGCTTGAACACATTCAGGTAAATTCACTCTCATTCTCATTCTCTTCATCTATGCTGAAATTATGAAATCAAACATTCTGATGATCTTGACCATATGTTCAGGTGATTGAGTCGGTTTTCCAGCAAGAACGAGGTCAGGTTCAGGCAGGATTAATGGAGAACTTATCGAAGAACA
Organism: Erysimum cheiranthoides; assembly: GCA_011420285.2. Taxonomy (NCBI): domain Eukaryota; kingdom Viridiplantae; phylum Streptophyta; class Magnoliopsida; order Brassicales; family Brassicaceae; genus Erysimum; species Erysimum cheiranthoides. The sequence continues at coordinate 17,975,032 of CM022177.2, forward strand.
ATTTGGTCGAAAAGGGACAAGTCACAGCCATGACAGCTCTCAAGGAGCTTCGGAAAATCAGTAATCTTTTGTTGGAAATGTGATGAACCATTGAATTCTTCTTGTTCTGCTCTCTGTGTATATATATATATCTAATTTTTTGTAAAGTATTGTTCTTTAGAGCACGGAATAAAAATAAAGAAATCGGTTTCTTATCAGCTTATTCTTGATCTCTGCGGAATTTGCTGTTGATAGCCAAAAAAGTTTTAGTTTCGCCGTCATGTATAAGACGTTAGCAATAACGATGAATAGTGTTTATGCCTTCCTCTGCTTTGAACATTAGCGGCGAAAGCATAAAAGATTAAAAGTTGCTGCACACATACATTATGTTTTGGAGTCTTGATTCTTGAAGGGTAAAATTTTCTGTACTTTTCACATATGATATCAAAGAAGACTAAAGTAGAACATAACACTCTCTTTTTTTTTAGTTGAAGAAGATGAAGAGTATGCAGAAAAAGAGTCTAATCTATGTTGTGAAAGCCAGGGAGAAGTGAAGTTATGAAGCCAAAAACTATCATCTGAATCTCTTTCACTATTCCCCACCATTGATTCCCTTGCTGTCCTGCATTGACGTTTTCATTTGCGTTTGCTTGGTTCCCGATATCAGCTTGATTCTCTTGTCCATCTGCACAAAATATAGAAACAAAGTGCTTGAGCATGAGTTGTTGTGATGGCTTCAGTAACACCATGGGAGAGAGATATTGCAAAGTAATATATACCAGGAACTGCATCTTCATTTGGTATTGCAGCTGCAGGATCATTATCAGCTCGCACAGCAGGTCTAGGTCGAGGCGGCGGTACTGCTGCTCTATGCATACCTTGTGAGAGCCATCGCACAAACGGTGCAAGAGCTCCAGTTTGGTATCTGTCAAGTTTCCAACACCAAAAAGAGATCAGTTACAGGGTTCAAACTCTATATCAATACTTGTGCCGAAAAAAGATTGCTATAAGAGATCAAAGGGACCTTTTAACACCAATAATTTATCACGAATCATATCATGCACTTGAGAGGTTGTTGTATATGGTGAAAACCATAAGATATATTACCAGCATAAGATTTGACATTAAATCAGATTCTCGAGACTTACAAGTATATTATGGTAGCAAAAATCACAAGAACAGCGAGCCTTTGTCTTGATCCATCTTGGTTGAACAGAAAGATGACAGCAGCAAGCTTGAGTATGAGAAACAAGTCAAGCTGAAACGCGATCTGAAATCTCCTTTCCACAACGTGCCTCTGATGTGCAGGTTGCTGCTGTTGCTGACCCTGCCCAGCTTGCGCTTGGTTCTCTCCCCCATTCTCACCCTCATTATTTGGTCTAGTACTAAACAAAACAATAAAAAACCATCAACCCCAAAAAGTTTCAATATCAAAGCCTATACTGTCTTACATTAACTCATCTGAAACTGAAACCATCACTAATATGACCTAAAACAATGGTATGGATCCAAGTCCCAAGCCAATGAGCAAAAGGGACCAACTTGTTGGCACAACTATGATTCTTCTAGCAAAATCAAGTACCTACGACTATGATTCTTCTCCATTGCTATCGCGTATCAAAGCTAATCCATAAAAAAAAAAAAAAAAGAGAATTTGAAGAAATTACTTACGTGGGAACATTGTAAGTGAGAGGGATAAGATAATTCGAAGGAAGACCAGCGATATGTCCTCCAAATTGATGAACAGGAACCGCATAGATCCCAGCTCCACGGTTCATTTGTTCATCGTATTGACCAGGATTCAATCCGGGAACAAGACCAGGATAATAAACCGGGTACATTGGAGAATCACCATTGGGATAAGCTCGAAACCCAGAAGAAGACGCTGGATCCTATCAAATGAAACACACCAGAAATCAAATCTTGAAGTCAATTTTAAGATCAAAAGCATAAATTGTTTCTGTAAAATTTCGCAAACCCTTGAAATGAATGATACAGAGAAAGAGGGGAAATTTACTGTTCATCAATCAATCAAATCAAAAGACGCGAAACATCACCGGAGACGAAGAATCAAACGATGCAAATAAAAAAAATCGAATTCGAAGATAATTAAAGAAAGAAAGTCACAGACCTGAGGTTTGATCCCAGCATCTTCAGGTTTCTTGTCAGCAGAAGGTTGATGTAACGCTGATGCAGAAGACACCTTCTCTGGTTCTTCAGCCATTCTTAAAAGGATTAAACTTTACGCAAGAAGCTCTCTCTGTTTTGAATCCGGGAAAATTGTTCTTCTTCTTCTTCTTCCTCTTCGTTTTCTCAAAGTCTGATTAATTTTGCTCTGCTCCTTCGTCAGCTTCTCCAATTAAATTTCGACACGTCACCAATGTTTGTGACATTATTTAGTTTTGTATTTCTGGTAAATTGCACAAAACCTCCTGGTTCTTCACTAAAAGCGCACTTTTGGACACAAATAATAAAATTCTGCTGAAAAAACTTATCCATCCAAAATTGAATAATGATTAAATCAAAGTATTCAACTCTGTTCTTACGATTGGTTAAACCTTTTTTGTTCTCTCAACATATAAATCAAATAAGAAAACTGAAGCTGGTAAGCTCCACACAAAACTAAACCAGAACTTACTTTAAATTTAATCAAGTCATCATGAGAATATAATGCCATTAAACAAAAGCCAAAACGATTGTGTGAATCTGATGTTTCAAGTTTCCAGTAATAAGGACTAATCTTAGAGAAATTCGTTAAAGCTATCTTTCCACTGTAGTTCACCAGATTATAAGACCCTCGACGTCTAATATCCTCAGGTAACTTAATAACACTAAAGTCTTCAGATCTCAGATTGAAGCTTATTAGAGATCTAGATTCTTCATCGTTGATCTTAGCTAAATAATACAAAACCCCATTTATGCATATTCCTCGATTTTCATGATCAGTTAGACAATGGCGATGCTTACATTCAATCATTCTCCATTTTTGTTTAGCTCCTAGGGTGAAAACTTGATGCTCCTCAGTCGTCGAAAAACTTTCACCTTCGAAAGGAACATATGGTACCGTCATGCACAACACTTTGTATAGATCCTTGACCGGATCATATCCAAAAAAGGAATATCGTATGAAACTTTTCGTTTTGACTCTGGGCAAAGTTACGAATTGACCAGTACTAGGATTTCCAATCAACACTTTAGTACCATTGAGACAGCAGATCAACCCGCGGATGGGATGAGAAAACTTATACCATAATAAATCATGATTTGTAGTAATAGTTAGCCTATGATGATGATCAGAAGACAGATCCTCCAGGGATCCGTAGTAAGAGAACTGCATGTCCTTACGGTGGAATGTGATGAAAAGAAGACGAGGCCGAGTCAAAGATCGAGTCAGGTACAACTTGGTGAAATCTTTGTTGCGGACAATCGATGACCAGTATTTAGAAACGAACATGAGTTTGGCTATGGATTTGGCCGGCAATTTCAGGAGGATCTCTGTTATCATTTCCAGAGGAATACTAGAAAACAGATCTTTTTCTTCGGGTTTGTCATGTTTCTTAGACCAAGTACGACGTTGTGGATTGTTCCCGATAGTCTCTTTCCTCCTGACTCTATCCATGGCGAGTTCCAATTCTGCACACTGCTTTATTCTTTTTTTTACTCTGGATTGGTTAAGCCTTAAACGTCCTTAATTAATTATAGTTTTTGCAAGTCGAAACCCTAATATCACGAATAAAAATAAAAAGTTACACAAACGTTCGCCTAATTGATATCCAAGAAAAAAGTTACAGTCGACGAATTATTAATTAGCCCCGATACAAGATAACTTACTACAAGACAAAGCTGAAGCTGAGGTTTTGAAGTGGAACGAGAGGAGGAAGTTGAGTTTGGGTGGTTTGTTCGGTCAGCGAGATTCAAGAGTTAAAGTCCTTGCGTGACAAGATTCCTATGTTGAAGAGCGTTTGGGTTATTCCTTGTTTATTTTCTACACAAATTTGGAGAAAACAGTTCTACAAAATTATCTATCCGACCTTTTATTTTATATATAACTTATATAATTGGTACGAAAATAACTTATGGTGCTTTTCTATGTAACAACTGTATATACGTATTGTTGCCAAAAAAATTAAAAAAAACTGTATATACGTATATAGCAGGATTGGCTACCTAAAATAATTAAAATTAATATTTTTTCTATTATATTTTAGATATACTAAAAACTTATAGTCCAATTTTAAAGTGGAGAAGCAAATTAAAAGTAAGATGGTATCTATATATCGCCACCACCGTAACGAGAGAAGTTAAATGGAGTAGCCATTCGATGGATAACTATGGAAGGAGAGACGAATAAATCTGGCTCGGAGATGAGAACGCCATCAAGAGTCAAACCATAAGCTGAATTGTTGGTAACGACGATAGAAAGTCCAGAGAGAAGCGTAGGCATGCGAGATAAAGGCTTCATGAGACTTATGTCGGAGAAGTCAAGCCATTGTGGAACAATGTGGTAAGAAGCAACGAGTGATGACGTGGCGTTGATTCCTTCGACGGATGTTTTGGGGAGGAAGAGAGTGGAAGTGAGGACTGGACCGTTTATCTCGTCGTTGGTGTTGAGGAACGCTTCGCTCCAATCTTCGAAAGAGCCGCTAGAGATCATTGCGTCTATGATTTTGGTTGCGATTTGGTTTTGCTCCGTTGTGAGAGATGGAAGCAAAGTGGAGGATGTAATGGTGATGATAGTGGTGATGATGATGATAAGGAGGAAGAGGAGGAGGTGTTTGGTGGTTGCCATGGTAACAAACTTCTAAATTTCTTATGTCAAGAAAATATGAGGAGTGAAAATTCTTGGAGTGTTGGAGGTTTTTTTCTTTATAATATATATAAAAGAATAATCTGTGAGGAGTTGGATCATGTAAATTTTTTTTTTTTTTTTTTTTTTTTTGGTCAACACATGTAAATTAGTTTTTGTTATTTGGTGGTAGTTGGACAATGCAAAAGCTATAAGTATTTTGAAGTGCATTTAACATGAGTCATGGCTGTGTTTTTTATTTTTTCTACAATTTTTGGGATTTGTACAAAATATAGCAATATTTAACAGGTATACATGATGATGATGCTGATGTAGTGATGATACTGATAGTAATGGTAATGATAATATCATGATCTGAAGATGTTAACGGTAAAATGATGATAACGTATATATAATGGTAGAACACTCAATATATAAGCCAGCTGTTAAAACACAGAGAAAATTACATTTGTTCAAAACTTTTACACAGACCTTAAAGAGTTTCTTCTTAAACAATCCACAAAATATCCATTTTTACCTCGCTTGAGGAACCATTTCAGTATCGAGATTCATGGTAACCATTCTCACAGGATCCTTATGGTTACTTCGATCTGTCCCTCTCCCAAAGACACTCTGTTTCAGCTCCATAACGACTTGACTCATTGTCGGTCTTTGCTCTGAACTCTTAGACGCACAAGCCAATGCTATTTCAGTGATCTTCCAAGCCGAGCCAGCCTCAAATCTACCTCCTAGACGTTGATCGACAATGCCTCTTATGTCTCCATTGGCCAACATTGAACCAACCTGATCACTTAGATGCACACTCTCTGTTCTTGATCGTGAAATCGCCGGTTTTCCTGTTATCACTTCAAGAAGAACCACCCCGAAGCTGTAAACATCACTCTTCTCGTTCATTTGCCGCGTCGTGTAATACCTGAATTGGGCAAGAAAAGGATTTGAAACACAACTGTGGTTAATTTTACACCTAACCGTAATCAGGAATTTAGATTCTAAGAGAAAGATTTTCATTACTCGGGGTCTAAGTAACCGATGGTTCCAGCGACAACGGTGGAGACCTGACCGCTACCTTCGACTGGGAAGCTTCTAGATAAACCAAAGTCAGCTATCTTGGCTTGAAGCTTCTCGTTCAGTAAGATATTTTCCGGCTTCACATCTCTGTGAACTATGGGAGGCTTGCAACCGTAGTGGAGATATTCGAGACCTTAATAGATTGAAAATTCTCAATCAGATTGCGTAGTTATAAAGAAAGAAATAACTTTTTGTGAGTTTTGATTTCACAAACCTTGTGCAGCATCCAATGATATCTGTAATCTCTCTTCCCAGCTCAAGATTAAGGAACTTTTTCCTTTATGAAAACGAAAAAAAAACAAAGCTTAATTGGCTTATTGCTTCTATTAATACAAAAGGGCTGTGAGTTTATTATTTAAAGACTAACCTGACAAATAGTCTCCTAAGTTTCCATTAGCCATGTACTCGTAGATAAGTGCCATGTGGTTATCTTCGTTGCAGTATCCGATAAGAGATGTCAAATTTGTGTGATGAACTCTCATCAGAAGCTCAACCTGAGAGAATATAGATTAGTTTGGACATTGGATACAAAACGTTATTAGGAATTACAGAGAAATATGTCTTAACAAGTAAATAGAGAATGACCTCTGCTCGAAACTCTTTGTAACCTTGAGCTGACTCTTCGGAAAGTATCTTCACAGCTACTTGATCTCCATTCAAGAAACCATGGTATACTTTACCAAAACCTCCTTTGCCAAGAACTCTCTCAAAGTTGTTTGTGATATTGACAACTTCTGAGTATATAAAGTATATCTTGGCTGTGTCCAATGGCCCGGTGTTGACACCTAATGGTTTGTTTGAGATTGTACATCTTCGTGATCGTCTTTTGCAATGCCAGATCAAAGCTAATGCGGTCAAAAGAATGAGCAATCCTGCGACTGATGCTACTACTGGGACGATGTAACTAATCTTCTTCTTCGTTGTTTTTTGACATAAAGAAGACTGGCAAAGTTCCGGGTTCCCACCAAATCTAAAGTTTACAACATAGAAACTTAAGTCTGTATCTTTCAAAATAGAGTCAGTTCAAATAATTTCACATAGTAACAAGCAAGAATAGGCCATCCTTTCTGGATTGCAATACGAAAAGACTAAATTGATGAAAATGTACACATCATGTTCCGGAGCACATTGAGATGCATACCTTAGTGAAAGAGAACCATCTTTTGATTTCTCCAACAGTTTAGCTGGAATTGATCCAGTTAACTTGTTTCCTTCCAAGTTTCTACAGGTATAAACACAACCTTGTATAAATTCACAAGTATACTGCTTTATAAATCTCACAACTATAGTATGCAAGACTCACAATTCAGTCAAATTTGGTAAACTGGCGAGGAAATCCGGTACTTTTCCCAATAAGCTGTTGTTTGATAAGTCCCTGTAATGATATTTCCTTGTGTCAGTGGGTCACAAGTTTGTATACCATTAAGGGTCTCAATGTTAATAACAAAGAGCCAAGAAATACTGACAATTTCTTTATTGATGTTAGGTTGGCAAAAGCTGGATCGATCTGGCCAGTCAATCCACTGGAGGATAAATTCCTGCAAATCACAACGTTAATTCAGATACATGCAAGCGCAAGGGTAGAACAGAGCAGTTGTGAACAAAATTTCTTACAGAGAAATGGATCTTGGAGAAGTATTATTATCACTATGGAGACATTCAAGACCTTCCCAAGAATAGTCCACTGGAACACATGGATCTCCTTGCCAGTTTTTCTTCAAGCTATACTTGAACTTAATCTTTCTCATGGCATCAACTAAGAAAAGATAAAACAAAATCAAATATAAGGTACAGAAGAAGAGGAGATCTTTTGAGTCAGAAAGCCTTACCGTCCTGTTGATCTGTTGGTAACTGAAGGAACTCGTTGATTTGATAGATCTCAATAGCGTTGATGATTGGTGGAAGGGTCGATACAGCAGTTTTCTGAAGGACAATTTCATTCTTTGTTCTGCCAACTGGCTCTACAGTGGAGCGTGTGTCTGTAAACAAATAAAAAGGTCGGAAATTCTCGGCAACCAAAGCGTCATTTATGTATATATCAAATTCTCGTGTCTCATTTCTTTGTAGCTCTTGAACTTCAGCAAAGTGCATGTATACATAAAACTTTGACCTTGGGTCATCTGGTGCCCAGGTAAAAGTCAACAGATTGCTTTCGTTTCCCGGTGCTATCGCAGATCTCATAACAATACTCGCAGGTCTGAATCCGTTGTGGTTAGTTTCATCGATGGTGAGTGATGTATTCAAAGTTTTCTGGTTTGGAGACTTATAGGGCATCCATATGCGGTCATAGAAATCATCTTTGTACCTACAAAATGATAAAACTTAGCAGTGGAATATAACAATGACAAAAGAATAAGACATTTTTTCACCTGACTTGAAGATTGCTCGTTGCGCCGAAATCCCATCTCCGACCAAGCATAAGCGCTTCATAAGGAGTGTCGTATGTATCGTTCTTCAAAAACCTTATTTCCAAGACAGATAAAAACGGAGTTCCTCTGTCTTTATCAATAAGACACACATGAATATGGTCTGAAGGAGGAGTATAAATGATCTCTTTGGTCATTATAGCCGTTTCATTGACAAGAACAACAGGTTCCCAAAGATTGGCTCCAATATAAAGATCAAACTCAGGTGTTTTACTAAGCCCATCGTAGTTTCCGTACATGAAACGGGTTCTAATCAGATACTTGAAACCTTTTCCTTGTTGAGGCCTTATGTCGTAACAGTTTCTCTTACCTTCAGGGAAGCTTCTTACGTTTTGGAACTGTCTTTCTAGAGAAGTCGTTTCAAGGTCAGAAACTATGCTATGGCTTGTTCCAGACTCAACAAAACCCAAATCCGAAACGTATTTCATGTTTGTTTTCTCATCAGTGTAGCTTGAATCATCTGGTATCCCACAATCGATACTAACAAAACCTGTATAACAATCACATACCTTAACAATGACCATATATAGAAGAGTTTGGAAAATTAGAGACTTCTGAATGCCAACTTACCAGATTGGTCTTGAGCACGAGCAAGAACAAGGAAAACACAGCTTGTGATTGAAATCCATGAAAGAAAGCTTAGGCGCTTCATTATCAGCAAATGATTTTGATTACTGACTATGTTCTCTCATGCAATATAAAGACTAGTCAAGATCAAAAGGACAGCAAATGCACGTATCAGCTTCAACTCCATATAAGTTATATTATTACCATGTTGGGTCGATAAACAACTACTATAATATATAAGTATTTATAAATAAAAGTCAAATAAGCATCTTTGTGGATTATGACCAAATGCCATGTCAACGCTTTAGGTAGTTCTTGTTTTAACGTTTCATCAGAATTCTTCCTAAAGTTGCACCTTTTTTGGGGTAAAAGGATCATTTGTAACTAGATACAGACTAAACTAAATTAGAATCCACCCTTACCTCGACCAACCGAATATATCCAATGGACAACAACTAGGTTTAGTCGTTGTCAGATCTTGCCATTATGTATATGTTTAACCATCTTTAGAATGATTGATACTTGATAGTACACAGTGATCTGTTGGGTTTAAATAAATGTCCATGGACGTAAAGATCACATAATAAGCTAATACCTCTTTCTCGGAAAATTTCTGAATCCTTTGACAGCCATTCTAGGAAATTGTCCTTCAGCCTAATTGAAGCAACATTGCTTGATTTACTTTGGTCCCTTCAAAATTATATTTGCAAAGTTGACGACTAGTAAACAAAAGGAAGATAATCTTCGTGGACTAACAAAAAAGAACCTATAATAGTTGTAAGTGACAGCACAAAAGAAAAAAATATAAAATCGTACCCAAGGAAAGTTGCCATAATCAGGCCTGTATTGGTCTTGGTCTCCTATCTCAAAAACTAAGATCATCTAAAAAGAAAATTATGATCCATCAGATCACCTGCAGCTTTCAAAATGATTTTAGCATGAAACATTCATCACGCGATCACAAACGTCTCGATTATATGTCAATCTATACTCTATAGGATGAACCCTAATCTTGTAACTGTATACATGTAAATATCAGAAAATGTGATTTCTTCATGATAGAAACAGAGTTTTACCTGTCCGAATGCTAAAATAAATCTTCTTTGCCGCCACGAGTTTAAGGAGATTTAAGTTGAGTGCCAACGCCATGTCCCGCATGATGCCGAACTCCATGTTAACTTCTAACTCTTTCGTAGATGTGGATCATCTATGATCTATCATTCAGAAACAAATGAAAAAAATGTATTACCAAAGACAAAAACCGTTGTTTACAAGATTGTTCACCCAGGTAGAATTTCTACAAGAGAAAGAAAGAAAATTGAAACTGCTACTGCTCATCTACAGTTTGTAAGAGATAATACATTAGAAACCGTGTGTGTATTAAGATTTTGCTAGCTTGTTTCATCGTACCCAAGATCTTGCTCTATTCTACACCAGCCACACAAAATCAAAGCAGAAGCATTGCCTCACTCGGCATCTTGTTCAGCAAAACTGCTGTATAAATCTGAAACAGATCCTTGAATTAGGCTTATGATTATATCCTCCAATCATCCTTTTGACCTTCTTCTTCTCAGCATTGCGTCGCATACTTTTGCTGCGTCTGAGTTATGTCTAACATTATGAACTCTAATGATATTGGCACCTCCTAAAATGCCTGCAGTAACAGAAGCAACAGTTGCAGCATCTCTGTCAGTGGCATCAGGACGCCCACAAATATCTCCCAAAAATCTCTTCCTGGAAGGTCCTATGAGTATAGGCGCGTGAGACACTGCTATACTTCTCTTTGCCATCTCTTCTCGGATTTTTGGCAGATCCATAATAATATCTAGATTATGATCTACACTCTTAGAAAACCCAATCCCTGGATCGATCATAACCCTCCAAGCTGGAATCCCAGAGAGTTCTGCATCTCTTACTCTCGAGTAGAGTTCAGAAGCGACATCCTTACAGACATCACTGTACTGCAAATTCTCTTTGTTCTGCATAGTACATGGATCTCCTCTCATGTGCATGGCCATATAAGGAACCCCAGATTCTGCAACAACCTTATGCATATTCGAGTCTAAGCTTCCTGCAGAGACATCATTGAGAATGTCAGCTCCATTACTTATTGCTTCAGAAGCAACCTCAGAGTTGAAAGTGTCCACAGATATGAGCTTTTCCTCCATCTCTGGCATACCACGGACAGCCTCTAAAACTGGTAGTAATCTATCTAACTCTTTTTGGCTAGAAATTCTTGAGGCCATTGGTCTTGTGGACTGTGCTCCGATATCAATTATATCTGCACCCTCGGAGATCATTGAGCGAACCCGAGAAACTGCAGAATCTATAGATTGAAAGTGTCCTCCATCACTAAAGCTGTCAGGGGTAATATTAAGTATACCCATCACATGAGTTTTGTTAAAAAAATCCCACAGTTTATCTCCTATTGGTAAAACCCTTTGTATACCATCTTGTCCAATCACTGATTCGCCACCCAGTCTCTCCCACGCTTGGAAAATTCCACCAGGATGTATCGAGAGTGAATGCCAATGAGCAACTGTATCATTATCAACAGCTGATCCAAGCAAATCAACCAAAGGCGCTAACACAAATGACCTTTCCCAGAGTCTCTCATGGGGTATGATCAGCTTATCCGAACATATTCTCATCTTCCCGTAGAACAATATGTCCAAGTCAAGCGGTCTTGGTCCATATCGTATACCATCCTCACGTCCCATGTCTCTCTCAATTGTCTTGAGAACACTCAATAGCTCATGAGGTCCAAGCTTGGTGACACCTCTCACTGCGGCATTGAGAAACCTGGGTTGATCAGTCACATGAACAGGCGCTGTTTCGTACAAACAACTGTGCCTGGTTACACAAATGCCACTACGCTTCATCAGTCGCAAAGCCTCTCTGAAATTGTTCATCCGGTTTCCAATGTTACTTCCCAAAGCAATCACAATTTCATGTTCCGTAGATTGAACTTCGACAGATGTAGTTGTTGCCGAAGATGAGAAAGCTGAGCTACATAATGCTGCAACAACAAGTCACAAATCACATAATCTTAGGAACTTTTCTTAATTGCAAAACCAAATCAGCAGTGTGATCAATCATCTAGCATTTCCCACAGAATTGAATCGTTCACAAGCTTCCACATTCAAGAAGTAGCTGAGACTATTATTTCCGAATCAATGAGGATGAGAATTCAAAGTTTCATGTACAATGAAGGGAAGAGGAAGCTAAATATCTCAATTGCTGATACCTAGAGGACTGAATAAAGAGGAACCGTGCGAGCCAAGTGGAGACACGGGAGAAAGAGACGTCGACGAATAGTATCGGTGAAAGCAGACGCGACTGGGGGACAAAGCAACGAGTACCGCCGGAGGCGGTTCTGAGAAGCGGCGGAGAAGGAATCTTCCAGTGTGGATTAAGGTTTGTGACAGCAAGCGAGCCATTTTTGGAGAAAGAAAGTAGAGAGAGAGATGCAATCTAACGTTTATGCTGATGATGACTGAAGAAGACGATGCAGGTGAAACGGGTACCAACTGGGATCCGGACCTGACTCGGATCAAACCCGACCTGTATATGCAAAGGCAATAACCAAAAACAAAAACCAACGGCATAAACATAATTATACAAATTAGCGGTTATTTATCCGGTTTTATCGTTCTGACCCGAATTAATTTTAAACAGTACCGTAGAAGTGGAGATAAATCGAAGACTATTTTGCTTTTGTACAAACATTAACCCAAAAATTCGAAATCATACAAAAACCACAATACTTACTGAACCGAAAACCGAGAATCAAACCAAAAACTTCTTTCTTTTGTTTTGGGCAATTTTGCCCTTGTCTTGTTGTTTTTAGTTTCGAAAAGTCATTCTTCTCGATCCCCAATTCGTGGATTAGGGTTAAAAGAAGCATTTTTATTCTCGTCGCGCAACAACAAATCCAGATCGAAGAAGGAAGAATATCCAATGGCGTTGAGAAGGGTTTACAGTGAAATCAAGGGGAAGAAGGTGACAGAGCTTCCCGGCTATTTCAAATCGACGTTTTCAATGGAAACCGTGAAGACCTCTGTGAGGAGAGGACTCGATAACTACAACGACAAATACATCCAGACTAGCTCCGTCGAGCCTCTTCTTCATATCTGTTTCGGAGGCATGGCTTTCTCTTACCTTGTCGCTCTCCCCAATGAGCGTCGCCATCTCGAGCACCAGCAGCATGCTAAGGAGCACGGTGGCCATTGATCTCGATGAAATCGTTTCGATCTCGAGATGATTTTAGGTATTCTAAAATTCGATCCTTTTGGATTATTTTGTGGCCTTTGGTTTTTCAAAATTTCGGACTTTTGGATAAATGTGTATCATTTTGTGAATTGAGATTTCGTTGTATGAATTGGGGACTTTGCATCTATGAATTGATAGATTTCTGAGGATGAGGTAGTATCTGCACGATCCATTAAAGTCAAATTTGCCATCTTTTGTCGATGTTTTCCATATTAAAGGATTCATCTTCTAATCTGAAAAAGGGTCAAATCGTATTCAAAATTCTCTCTGGTTTTAGATGGTTGAGATGTGTAGTTCATGTATGTTTAGCTTAATCAGTTTAGGCTTGTTGGTAGTTCCTGTATCATATGACCTTGTTTCTTATTGGTCTTTGGGATTTGATAGTTGAATAATAATGTGAAGTTTTCTATATACTGTCAAGAAGTATCAGTGTATCAATTTCTGATGAATGGTACTCATGCTTGTGTTTATGAATGTAGGGATTGCTGTGAAATCTTTCTGCGATGGTGACGACTCAAGATTGTGTTCTTATTGTTTTGTTTTCTTGAAATTTCCTGGATATTGTTGACCAAAAGGAAAACATTTCTTTGAATTGCACTTTATAGTCAATAATTGAAGCATCATGATGATATCCATGAATAATGAAACTGTTTTTTTCCTCGTGAAGCTGTGGATTCAGCATTTGTTATATCATGTTCTATGTTTCAGTTTGAACTATTCCATGCTTGGATCGAGCAGAAGATGGTGTGTAATCGATTATACCTATCTTATCTATCTCAAAAAAAGAATTAGAAAACCTTTCGAACATACAAAATTTCGTCGAAAGTCTTGATCCATATCCTTCAAATGAAATTTTGTGCTTATGGTGGATTTATCTTTCTCGGACCAATTGGTTTTACTCCCAAAAATCTCATATGGGCACATTTTGTCTTGTATGTTAAAACTCGATTCAACGTGTCTTGACAAACATGTCTGTTTTAACTTTCTTACACCACTACTAATTCGGAGTATTGCAATCGCTATAACCTTCCCAAATGGAACTAGTCAAATACTGTATGCTGGGGTGTGGTGACTCTATTTTAGTGTCGTTGATGAATTTTTAAAGATGCGATTCGTTGGTTTGTAAGATAGAATTAGCTCTTTGAACTCGTAGTCTCGTAGGTTACGATTGTGGGGCTACAAGGATCATTAAGTTTAACATTCTTTAAAAATACATAGTAAAACATTGAAACGCTCGTACCTGTCACTATTGGGCTAGTCCTCACGTCCTCGAATTAAAAAGAAAATTTTCTGTTTTTCTGGTAACGAATTTGTCCTTAAAACCAAATCAATGACCGATGTGGGCCAACTGTTACTTAGCTATAGGCTTGCTAGCTGCTGTGCATAAATTCGTAGTCGACGTTATCCGAGCTTCACATGCATCTCGTTGCAGGAATTTAAACTTAGAGAAAAAGTTTCGAAAATGTTGGTTTTAGCAGTTATGAGGAAGATCCGAAGATATATAATAATAGTCATGCAAAATATATTTATATAATTATGATATATGTGTATTTCTGTCATCATTAAACGTATCGATTTAGATATATTAGTGACGTTTGTTTTATTCTCAAACACGTTTAGTCGAAATCACTTTTAGGAATTCTTTTTTTCACTACCATACTATGCGGATATCTTCACGATCGAGAAAGCGAAAGCATATTTGCCTTCTCATCATGATGACATCTGCTATTAAGCTATAATACATCATAATTCGTCTTTATTTTATCAGAGTTAAGAGCTAACTCGACATTACAAGATTCAAATCATCAAAAAAAAGATGGAACCATATACAAGATTAATGCTTCATAGCTGTATCTATCATTAATAAATAAGGATACTTCATACTCAGTTAGGTTGTAAGTTTTAATACAAAGAAATAAAGGGACATTTAAAGTGTGTATACAGATGAAATAAATACAAAATTGAATAGCATTTTTGTCGTTACAACTAATTTAAATATATAAATGATTGTTATATAGACTCACGAAAAGTAAGTTGTCACGATTTCGCACATAACGAATTCTGTCTCTTTTGACCGAAAGGCAATTCAAAGTTCCTTTTAATAATCATCAACAACAAGGATTTCCATAATCAATGGGCAAACAAAAATGACACAAGTGATTCTATTTTTTTTTGCTAAGAAACACAAGTGATTCTATGTTGACAATAATATTTGAACGGATGTATTATTGAGACATGTTATACCTCTATCCAGTTACTAATGCCGGTGAAAAATCCACAGCAAGTTCGGCTCAAATTTGTACTTAAATAAACTCTTGACATATTGATTGACAAGAGAAACTATTAGACCAATAACTAATAGGGGTACAATAATTTTATAAGGTGGAAAGGTTATTTTGGTTGGTGTAAGAGGAATCAAATTTTTGGACAAGAAGAAACGTCACATGACACATGATGTGTTTCGACTAAACGACATATCACCTGGGAACAATCCCTCACATGTGCCTTTCGATGTTAACTTTATACGAACACATACCTCCAATTACTTAACTACATTACAAATATCTTCATATTCTCACTGCTAATTGATAAATCTCGCGTGTTCTAAAATAGTTTTTATTTGAAACTAAAAATCTTACTACGAAAAGTTACCTCCGTTCTACAAAAATAGTTGTCTTTCAGTATTTTCTTTTCTCGGATTGTCCCCGACTGTTGTCATACAGTATATATTTATACGAAATTATTTACTTTAATTACTCTAGTATTGAGAATAGCATCTATTCACATACGGATTTACACAAATACTTTTGGGTTTAACCGTTAGCTACGATAATTCAAATTCTCCTAATGGTTACGATAATTCTTTCAAGTATTATTTCTTATTCTCTATCATTTTCTTTTGTTAACAAAAGTATTTGGTTCTAGGATTTAAAGATGTCTTTTCACAACAAATACTAGTACCTAAGCTACTAGCAAAACTATCATGTTGTTACTGGTTACGTAGTAGGAAATAATATGGTCGCAAACTTGTTCTATCTAAATTTTATTAATTAGAAGAATCGAGAGGTTGGTGAAAAAAATAACAAAAAATAGAGAGGAAAATATTTCCTCCTTTTTTCCATGGGAAAACAAAACATAAGAACAAAAAACACAAAAAGAAAAAGCAAAAGAAGAAGAAAAATCCCACTAGTTCGTAGATATAAGAATTTTTTTCACTCCAGCTATCACTTTCCATTTTTATTTACACTAGATTTCTCCCACTAATTACAACACTAGTCAAGTAATTATTACTGTAGTAGTATTATATAGAAGCATATATAATTAGCATACTATTTCAGTAAAATTATATTTTGTGTGAAAATGTCAAAATAAGTATGATAATTGGAGAACATATTAAATTCTTAGTTTGACCAAGGACATATGCTACCTGTCTTAAAATTCAAACAGAAGAACTTTGGAATTGGAGCCTCGTAAATATACTCTAAACTCACTGCAAATATATTGGTTTCTCACCTTGTGATGAATTGTTTTTCGAGAATATCCGATAAAAGTAGATTACTGTACTTTCATATGAGTTCGTAAATAATTTTTGATGGATAGACAAAAACCAGCCCTATAAATCTTGGGTTAGCTTAAAGAGCAATAATTTTTCTTAGCTTGGAGCCCACAAAATTGCTGGCACGACCAATGGTCACTAATATTCAATATTAATAATTCCCGTTTTAATATCTTTGAGCTCATTTTTAATTATTTGAACAAACTTTAGAAAATGTATTACGGACTTGCAGTTAAATCCTTTGCATGCAATACTTAATACTTAAAATTATGAATTTTTGTTCACCCCAAACAGTAATAAAATATGGGCAATAAAATAATGGATGCATAAAATGTTAAATCGCATAAAATTTTAAAGGATTTATTCGAAATCTCAATTGAATGAAAATTTTTATGTGCAAACATGAGATTTTTAATATATTTATATTTCAATAAAAGAGATGTTTAATGTTTTCAAATCTGTAATCCAAAGAGGCACCATATATATAAATTATAAGCTTATTCTCTTTCATTTTTTTTTGTATTTTTTTTTTGTTTCGATTATCTTACAATTCATATATCTTCATAATTACTCCAAAAAAATGTGGTCTGTAATCCAAAAAAGAAACACAATCAAGTGGTATTACTGTGTTCATAATGCTTTTGGAGGGAAGCCGCGTTATATGATTGAAACATGAATTCTAATCAAACATCATTACTCTTAATAATAGTAATACTTTAGGTCCCTCCCTCATCAGATTATGAAATTAATATATTTGAACCTTTTAGTTGTATTCTCTAACTTTTCTTTACCTTTCATCAATTAAGTCAACTATCTTTTCTCTCCTTCCTTGGACTTTTGTAGGTACCGTATTTTTATTTGAACAATTCTTGGGTTCACCCCTAGGGGTGAACCAACTTTATTCACCCCCTTCTTGTTAACCAATTAAAATTATCCATGTCACCTAAATCATTTAATTAAAATTTAAATAAGATAATTAAACTAAATATATATGGACCCCACTAATATTTACCCTACGAGAGAAAAAAAGAGATTAAATAATAGGGGACCACTATATATATATCTCAAAGTCAATTAACCCTACTTTATACATGAAGAAAGAGATTAGCTTTTCTCCTACTTTTCTACTACGAACCAGAGAAATATATAGATCCAAAGTCCAACCATAATAATTAATAAGACGTGTTTTCTTCTTTTCCATCCTGACTTCCACCTGGTATGTGTGTATTCTCTCTCTAATTTCTATTTATCTGTATGTATAATTCATAAATCTACAGTTTACGATCCTAAAACTCTTCTCTTCATCATTAGTTTTTGTAGCGTCTGCTTTTTTTTCTTGTTATACCAATAAATTTCTTTTTGTTTTTCTTCCTCGTCATTATTTTATTTTATTGTTGTTAGATCGTGTATTTTTTGTTTTATTGGCAAAATTTATATGATATAACAAAAAATTACAATCATCATACTGATTAATACAGGTTGCGATGGAGAGTAGTCATGAAATAGTTCCTGCTGATCAATATGAATCCAGACTGCAAGTCTCAGGTGAATCTAGTCAACCCGAGGAAAAATATGATTTAGTAAGTGATGATGAAGCTTCGGTCAATGAATTCGAGGAAGAAGAAGAAGAAGAAGAAGAAGATGATGATGACGTAAACAAAGAGGACTATGTTAAAACTAAAGAGATTTCTACTTTAGAACCAAACACAGAAAATGAGAAGAAAGATGAACTGTGTATTGGAATGGAGTTTAGTTCTGACGAAACTGCATATAATGCTTATAAAAAGTTTGGAGGGGAACACGGTTTCAATGTAAGAAAGCAACGGAGGAAGAAAAAAAATAATAAGGTGGTGAGGCTTCTTTATGTTTGCTCAAAAGAGGGGTTTAGGAAGGAACCTAAGAACAAAACAAATTATTCACAACCAATTACACGGTGTGGTTGTAAAGCTCAGATGACTTGCTACCTTCAGAGGACAGGAAGATATAAGATTGTGTCTTTCAGCAAAAATCATAACCATGATTTAGTAAAGACACCTATGAAACATTTGCTGAAGGGAAACCGGATGTTCTTTGTCGCTCAAACACAACATGCTGATGATGCCGAGATGTCAGGAATTTCAGCAAAAGCAACCGTTGAATTGATGAGTAGAGAAGTCGGGGGACGAGAAAATCTGGGATTTTTGGAGAAAGATTATCGAAATTACATTTACCGAAAGCGAATGGAAAAAATGGTAAAAGGAGATGCTGGAGCAGTTTTGGAATACTTTCAAAAAAAAAAAGAGGATAATTCATCTTTTTTTTATTCAATGCAACTTGATGAGGACGATATGATCACAAATATCTTCTGGGCAGATGATCGGTCTATAAGTGATTACAATCTTTTTGGAGATGTTGTTTGCTTTGACACAACTTATAAGACCAATGAATATGATAGACCATTTGCTCCATTTGTCGGGGTCAATCATCATAAGCAAACTGTTGTGTTTGGTGCTGCTCTACTGTATGATGAAACCACAGAGTCGTATAAGTGGCTTTTCGAGACTTTTCTTGGAGCAATGTCTGGAAAACAACCTAAAACAATTCTTACAGACCAATCTGCAGCAATGGCAAATGCTATAGTGAAAGTGTTCTCTGAAACAAAGCATAGGTTGTGTGTTTGGCATATTTACCAAAATGCTGCAAAGAAGTTGAGTCATGTATTTCATGGGCCAGGACAATTTGCCACAGACTTTGGAAACTGTGTATATGACCATGAGGAAGAAGAAGATTGGTTATTGGCATGGAGTAATATGCTTGAGAATCATAACTTGACAGAGAATAAATGGTTGAAGAATGTGTTTGATGTGAGAGAAAAATGGGCAATGGTATATGGACGTCATACTTTTACAGCAGATATGGTGAGCACACAGCGTAGTGAAAGTATGAATAATATTTTGAAAAGATACTTGAAGAGCAGTTATGATTTATTGTCTTTCTTTGAACACTATGAGAGAGTGTTGGATGATCGACGATATAACGAATTAACTGCTGACTTCAAAATGATGCATACATCTTCAGTATTATCTGCTAATGTAGAGATGTTGCAACATGCAGAGGAAGTGTATACACCCGAAGTTTTTAGCTTGTTTCAGAAGCAATACACAATTATCGGTGATTATGTTGCAAAAAAGGTCAGTAAATCTGAGATGGTGTATGAATACAAAGTATCTTATCGTGGTGGACCGCGAGAGCATTTGGTTAATTATGATGCTAAAAATCAAACAATACAGTGTAGTTGCATGAAGTTTTCTTTTGCTGGGATCTTATGTCGTCATGCATTGAAGGTGTTGGATAAGAAGGATGTAAGAAGAATTCCATCTAACTACATTTTGACTCGATGGAGTAAAGAGGCAAAATCACGAAGCATAAATTTTTATCGGTCAGAGACACCTAATGGATCTGTAACACAATCGATTGGAAAGCGTTATAGCCATTTATGTCGCAATTTTCGTGAGATTGCATCTGTTGCTGCTGAACATGTAGAATTAACGATGTGTGCAAATGAAGTTGCAAGTCAGTTGCTTAAAAAATTAGAAGAAAAGAAAAAGGAACTTGTGAAAACTAATGCATGGATGCTCCCAACTTCAATTGTTGAACCTCTGAAAGGAGAAGAAGACGAGAAAGTTCCAAATGCACGTGGAATTAAAAGAAAAGCTACTGTTGGGCGACCAAAGAACAAAACAGTCGGACCTCATGGTCGATATGTGAATGTTCTTGAAATGAAAAAACGTGGTACATCTAAGAGAAAATTATCATTTCAGGTATTTGATAAATTATTTTACTTTTTTGTGTATGTCCAACTTCCACCAAAAGGTGACTTAATTGAATTATGTATGTATATTAATTACAAGTAAAAATCGATAAATGTTTCAGGACTCAACTCTTGCTATCAATACCCAGTTATCTGTTCCAACCACCAACCTAACCTCACAAGTGTTACAGGTAAATATTTTATTCTGAGTATTTATATTTGATTTATATCTTAGTAGGCTATGTAAAAATGTCACTGACATATGACTTAATCAATACATGTATGTATATTAATTACAAGACAAAATCGATAAATGTTTCAGGATTCAACTCTTATTCCTAATATCCAGTTATCTGCTGCTACCATCGATCTGACCTTACCGACAGAACCATTTTCCTCACAAGTGTTACAAGTAAATATTTCATTTTCAGTATTTATATTTTATTTATATGTTAGTAGTTTATGTACGATTTCCACTAACATGTAACTTAATCAATATATGTATGTATATTAATTACAAGATAAAATCGATAAATGTTTCAGGATTCAATTCTTAATCCTCGTACCCAGTTATCTACGGCTACCATCGATCCGACCTTAGAGACGAAACCATTTTTCTCACAAGTACTACAGGTAAATACTTCGTTCTTAAAATTTATATTTGAATTATTTATTACTTTTTATGATTTGAAATTTTATATTTTGTAGGAATTTGACAAGACTTATGGTGATTTATCTTAAAGCTCTATTATTCTGTAGAAGTGTTGAAACTCTATTATTATCTATTTTGGTTAAATTTGTTTTTGTTACGTCTTTTGTTGAAGGACAAGTCATTTGATTCATGAACAATTTTGTTCTAAGAACAATGAGAATGCAATTCAATAGTGGTCCCTACAATCAAGTGTTTTTTTTTTCTAAGTGTTTTTTCCTTTTCTTACGTGAAACAAATATTAGTGGAGTCCATAATTAAGTTATTTTAATTGTTTTGTTTAATTATTTTAATTAGATGATTTAAGTGACATGGATAATTTTAATTGGTTAACAAAAAGAGGTGAATAAGGTTGGTTCACCCCTAGGGGTGAACCCAAGAATTGTTCTTTTTATTTCTACCTCTTTTTGCGTATAAGTTATAACCCTCATTTATTAAATTATTTTCCAATTCGTCCAAAACCAAAAGTTATTACCTAAGGATACTAGTACCAAATTATTGATCTATTTTTTGCATTTTTACATAGTAAAATACTACAATAAATATCCCCTTTCTTGTCATCAGTATTATAATCAATATTCAATTTTTAACTACAGATTCACTTTGGTGATCAAAAAAAAAAAAAAAAAAAACTACAGATTCACTTTTTAATATAATACTATATACTACTACATCGTTAGATTTTTATACTTTACATAACCTCGTATTGTGTGGTAAATTCCCACTACTATGCTACATGTATGTTTATATTTTATTTATTAAACAACGTCTCTTAAATAAATTATTAAAAAACAAAAATCTTTAAAAAGTTACATATGTGTGAGAGACTCCATTATCCACGGTTCATTGTCTGCTTAACATTGGAAAAAAGGTAATTAGAAATTAAAATAAATGAACAAAAACCCTAATAAATCTCTAAAGTCCACATCCACACTAATAACACTCTCTCTCCATCTCTCACTAAAAAAAGCACACTAAAAACTTGTCACTCACATTTCCATCTTTCATCCATTTTATCTCTGTTTTTCTCCTTCCTCTGATCTTTTTGCAAGATCTCCATTTATCTTCCAAAAGAAGAAATATACAAAAAACTTCAGAATCTAAGTTTCTCTTTTTATCAATCCTAGTGTTCAGATTGTTTCTATCAATCTTCACATTTGATATATGTAGTGACTAATCTCACCGTCTCCTTCTCAAATTTGCTTTACTTTTCTGCTTGATTCGTTTCGTGAATCGAAGTAAGTTTTATCCTTTTTGCTTTTTGGCTTTATTCCATTCAAGTTTCAAGTTAAGAGGATCCTCTCTTTGTAAATGTAGAAGCATTTTTTTTTGGATTTTATTGTTTCTGGGTTTGTTATTTGCTTATTCCTTGCTTGGATGATTTGTGAAAGTGGGTTAATTTTTCTTATCTTAATATTCTGATGTGTGTTTATAAATTTCTCAACTTTTGTTTATTTTTTTTGTCTTTCTCTGTCTCACTGATTGCTCAGCAACAGTTTGCTACTGTGGTTACTGTATCGTCTTCAAACAGTTGATTTTGTTTAGGTATATTTGTCTAGAGAATTTGGGTTTACCAATCTACAGTGGATTGAAGTATCCCAAGTTTTTATCTTTGAGTTATTTGGGAGTGGCGTTTAAAACCTTCAAGCTTTAAGCCTCAGAGATGATTTGATTTTGAGTTGTCAGATTTAGAAAGTTTAGTCTTTTATCACTGTGAAAGAGAGCAGAAAGAGTGTGAGATTAACTGATCATTGTTGTTTTAGAATATGTATGTGGTGGTTTAAACATAAGGCTAATTATGTGAAGTGATTATTGCTGTTTATAGATATTGTTGTTTTCAGGGATGCTAATACTTTTCATTGGATTTTGATACTGCAGATTAGTCTATAGCGACTTGGTGCTTCTTTGGTGAGAAGCAAGATGGATATCGGGTGTAAAGTTCTCGTCTTTTTCGCATTTTTCTTCACTGTGACAGCAGAGATTTACATTGTGACTATGGAAGGAGAACCAATCATCAGTTACAAAGGTGGTGATAATGGCTTTGAAGCAACTGCTGTGGATTCTGATGAGAAAATTGATACAACAAGGTACCTGTGTCTTCTCTTCTCAAGTACAATCTTATTAACATCTGAGTCACCAAAGACTTTACTATACATAGCAGAGAGGAAAAATTGGGATTGCTTGTAGGATTTGTTGATTCTTCAAATTCCGTAGCTTTGAATAGGTCTATATCAATGATGTGTATTACAATGTTTTGGCCAAAATATTTGGCATCTTCTAAATGTCGCTTGCTAGTTTAACAAGCTGTTACCCTTTTATGGCAGTGAACTGGTGACATCATACGCTCGTCACCTTGAGAGGAAACATGATATGCTTCTTGGAATGCTCTTTGAGGAAGGATCATATAAAAAGCTTTACAGCTATAAACACCTTATAAATGGATTTGCAGCTCATGTTTCCCCTGATCAGGTGAAATTTGATTCGAGATAGTCTCTGAAATTACATTTCAGTTGTTAATTCGTGGTCCCTTACAGTTTTCCGCTATATTAGTAGGCAGAAATGCTTCGTCGCGCGCCTGGTGTGAAATCTGTAGAAAGGGATTGGAAAGTGAGGAAACTCACCACACATACACCACAATTTTTGGGATTACCAACTGATGTTTGGCCAACCGGTGGTGGTTATGATAGAGCAGGAGAAGATATTGTTATTGGCTTTATTGACTCAGGGATTTTTCCGCATCATCCAAGTTTTGCGTCTCACCACACAGCACTACCTTATGGCCCTCATCCTAGTTACAAAGGGAAATGCGAAGAAGATCCTCATACTAAAAAGAGTTTCTGCAATGGGAAGATCATAGGAGCACAGCATTTTGCTGAAGCCGCTAAAGCAGCTGGTGCATTTAACCCGGATATCGACTATGCTTCACCAATGGATGGCGATGGACATGGAAGGTTTGTCTTGTTTATTTTTTTAACAATACAATTGGTTTTTATGAAAAGCTTCATAATTTCCCAATGACAATTAGTTTCAGGATAGGGTAGGAGCAAGCCTTACATTCAAAGAATATGATTAATTCACTCGCATATCTCAAAACTGCTTATTCCTCTGCACATTTTGATTTGTATGCTTCTTTTTGGTCTAACGAAAAATTGGCCTTTCAGTCACACAGCAGCTATTGCAGCTGGGAATAATGGTATTCCAGTGAGGATGCACGGCTATGAGTTTGGAAAAGCAAGCGGGATGGCTCCTCGTGCAAGGTAGATAGATAATCGATCCAGAAATTGGTGGCTTTAAAGACACTTCTGTTCCTGTCTTCTAAATTAATTGACATCTTGTTTCAGGATTGCTGTTTACAAAGCTCTCTACCGGCTTTTTGGAGGCTTTGTAGCTGATGTGGTTGCTGCCATTGACATGGTAAGCAAGAACTTAGCACACTACTAAATTGACTGGACCAAAATGTACCAAATATATGAAATAATGATTTCTCCTGCTGACTTTTTTCTAGTTTCTTCAAACCTCTGCTTTGATGTTCTGTTTTGAGAATCTTCCGAAGTGAAATAATCTCTTAAACTGCTTAACTTCCATGAATCTCTAATATTTCACACTGGTCCAGAAGTTTCTACAAATTTTTTCATAAACATGTATCACTTTTCTGAGCAGGCTGTTCATGATGGAGTAGATATTTTGAGTCTCTCGGTTGGTCCAAACAGTCCTCCAGCTACTACCAAGACAACATTCTTGAATCCATTCGATGCTACACTTCTTGGGGCCGTAAAAGCTGGTGTTTTTGTTGCTCAAGCTGCTGGAAACGGAGGTCCCTTTCCAAAAACTCTGGTTTCATACAGCCCTTGGATAACTACTGTGGCTGCTGCAATCGATGATCGCAGATATAAAAATCATCTGACACTTGGGAATGGTAAAATGCTTGCCGGAATGGGATTATCCCGTAAGTTTCTCCTTTCTCTGATCTAAATATGTAAATCCACACAATAATATCTTATTTAGGAAGAGAACGTTAGTTTATTCTGTGTCTTTTTAATATTGTTTTTTGATGAACAATTATGTGTTTGTGCAGCTTCTACTCGACCTCATCGTTCATACAAGATGGTCTCTGCAAATGATGTTCTGCTTGGTTCTTCTGGTACAAAATTCAATCCGTCGGATTGCCAGAAGCCAGAAGTTTTAAACAAAAAATTGGTTGAAGGAAACATTCTACTTTGTGGATATTCTTTCAACTTTGTTGCTGGTTCAGCTTCAATCAAGAAAGTTGCTGAAACTGCCAAGCATCTAGGTGCTGCTGGTTTCGTTCTTGTTGTTGAAAATGTTTCTCCTGGGACAAAATTCGATCCCGTCCCTTCTTGCATCCCTGGGATTCTGATAACAGATGTCTCTAAGTCAATGGTAATACAGTTTTATTGCGTTCATTATGCAGTTATTCCCTCCCTCATGTTTTCTTCAACTTGGAATACCATTTTTTCTTCCCTAGGATTTGATCGATTATTACAATGTCACGACGTCAAGAGATTGGATGGGTAGGGTAAAGGAGTTTAAAGCTGAAGGAAGCATCGGAGACGGTTTGGAACCCATTCTTCACAAATCCGCACCTGAAGTGGCTCTGTTCTCAGCTCGAGGACCTAACACCAAAGATTTCAGTTTTCAGGATGCTGATCTCCTCAAACCAGATATTCTTGCTCCAGGCTCTCTAATATGGTCTGCCTGGTCTGAAAATGGAACAGACGAGGCTAACTATGTTGGTAAGCATTTCCACAAATCTTGTCAGAGTTATCCATAAGTACTCTAGAGCAAGAAACTAAATGTATAGTTTTCGACTATTGAGCAGGCGAAGGATTTGCACTAATTTCTGGCACAAGCATGGCTGCACCACACATTGCGGGTATAGCTGCTCTGGTGAAACAGAAGCATCCTCAATGGAGTCCCGCTGCTATCAAATCAGCTTTGATGACGACTTCAACAGTCATGGATCGAGCAGGAAGGCCTCTCCAAGCACAGCAATATTCTGACACAGAGACAGTAACGCTCGTTAAAGCAACTCCTTTTGATTATGGAAGTGGTCATGTCAATCCAAGCGCTGCTCTAGACCCTGGTCTCATCTTTGATGCAGGTAAATCTCTCTACTCGATTGACATAAACTTCGGTTTTCTTTATTCCCTCTTCGATCTCTGGTCAGTTTATATGGCCTAAAACCTATATATGATTGATTGAATTTTCTTGTAAGGTTATGAGGACTATTTAGGATTCTTGTGTACCACGCCGGGTATTGATGCACACGAGATAACAAACTTCACAAACACTCCTTGCAATTTCAAAATGGTTCATCCTTCAAACTTCAACACGCCATCCATAGCCATCTCTCATCTCGTGAGGACACAAACCGTGACGAGAAGAGTGACGAATGTTGCAGAAGAGGAAGAAACATACACAATTACATCGAGGATGGAGCCAGCAATCGCCATTGAAGTGAGTCCTCCTGCAATGACAGTTAGAGCGGGAGCTTCTAGAACCTTCTCGGTGACTCTAACAGTGAGATCCGTGACCAGAGCTTACAGCTTCGGAGAGGTTACATTGAAAGGAAGCCGAGGGCATAAAGTGACTATCCCTGTGGTTGCTATGGGACAAAAGCGATGAAGACAAAATATGAGATTTTGTAATATTATTATTGTTATTATTTTTGTAATATGCAGTAATAATAAGAAGGTAGTTTTGTGTCTTGAGTAAAAAAGAATAATACAGTTTGTATAATTAGTTTATTTTTGTTTGTTTTTCTTTTAAAACTCCAATTTAAGGGATATATTAGTAATATAATTAAATGATATACATATATATAGTATGCTTTAACTCTATTAACTACCGTAACTACCAAACTTTCTTGTTTTGTCCTAAAGAAAAAATTGTGATTTAGATGCATGGTTCTAACTCTTTAATTTTTTTCTTCTAATCTTGAATTTAATTACATGTAAAAATTATAATGTGTCTTGCGCAAAAGAAAAAGAAAATTCTTGTTAAAACACTGAATTGTTAAGATTCAAGAAGCTCACAATCAGTCCTCTGGAAGTAAACATTCATGGTTCGAAGATCATAACCAACATTGTAATTCTGCTGAGCCATGGCACCAATAACGCTCATATCATCAAACGAGTTCATAGTCATAGCCAAGCAAAAGCTATCACCACTTTCACTGCTAACGAACAAGCTCTCAACGTCTAGCGCCAGCTCAGCGCCGCCGGCGAAGTGGAACGTGGCGACGGGAAATCCGTAGAGATCAAGTTTCATATTTCCTTCGTAGCAAGGATTTGTGTACTGCTCCCAATCTTTAACGCGCCTGAGAATTTCTCCTAGAAGAAAATCGATTTCTTCAGAGAGAGTTTCGTAAGCTTCTCTGGCTAGAATCGTCGGTGAACAGCCCGTGTCCATGACCGTGCCTCCTTGGGACCTATATCTCTTGAAAATTCCGGGTTCGATATCGAGAAGTTTCTCTCCTAAGGAGATTGCTTGGAGGTCAAGGTAGTAACGGTCTTGGTAGATCTGTAAAGGCGTTGGATCGCCTTCGATTTTGGCGCCGTTTCCTAGGATTAGAATGTTGTGAGGGTAAGTTGGATCGGCTAAGCTGCCGAAGCAGTATGAGAATTTGGAGCCGAAATTGCGGGTTACTATGGAGAATGTACCGGGACCTAAACCGAGCACACCGCTGTATTGAGTGAAACCGGAGTTGTCTTGTCCACAGCCGAAAACAATGTTTGGTTTAGAGATTAAGCCGTCGTCAGATGTTTGAAATGTGAGTTTTTCTTCAGCTAAAACGCCTCTGGTGTTAGAAGAGTCGCGGTAGCGTAGGTGATATCGGCAGTTTCCAGACTTTTCGTCGCGAAAGACTTGGGGCATGGCGTGTGGTGCAGATTTACAGGTTGCGTTACGGTAAGTGGAAGATCTTGAAGGGTGGAAAAAAGGAATGGTTTGAGGGTAACATTTGCAGGGAAGACATTGGATCCAAGTTAGGTCACTACCTGTGTCTATGAGTAAGAGTTGCGGTACCGGTGGATCGCCGATAGAAATATTTGCAAGGAATGCTGCTGGATTCGAAATAGGAGTGACATGTGAGACGATATCCGCTGTTTCCGTAGTCCACAAGTTATCTAGGCGAGAAACCGGGGTTGACTTGGAATCCAAGTAACCGGCTTTTGTATGAAATAGCCTTAGCGTAAGTGGGGGATACGAGGTGCAATGCTTTGGGCAAATGAGAGCGAATAGAGTGATAAGAAGGGCGGTACGAATACATAATGTTAGAGAGATGGCCATTAATTGATAATCAAGAATGTGGTTTTTCTTCCAATCCTTTTAATATGAGTCGATAGAAGCTGTATGGCATTGACTCTTTGTGTGAACCTTTTTTTCGTATGGAACGTTTCTTTTCTTGCATGATTCATTGATTTTATTAGGGTTAACATAAACTTTAACACATACCAATCTGATTATATTCTAGGCAAAAAGATTACCTTCATGTATGTTACGTGTTTAGTCTAGATTGATGTTTTCAACAAAAAGAGTACCACGATCATCATGGATCAATTTTTTTTTTTTGTTTTTTTGGTCAATAATCAACATATATATCACATAGGTGTCCGCACATCTCTGGTCTAGTGGTAGAAGAAGCTTTGGTGAAGGGTGCAACTCGCAATTCTTGCCATTAGTATTTCTTTGCACCTAAAGCTCTTAAAAAAAAAAAAAAAAATTTGCATCTTCTTTAAGGCTGTCTTCTTTTGTTATTACGTATATTTCTTTGTTTCACGCTTATCAACACTCTCTTCGATCGTATACATTGGTATGGTCTCAAAGTAGAAGGTTTCTTTTGAGAGAACTGTTTGCGGTACGGTGTACTCTTTGATTACTGACTAAAATTAATGTCATCTATGATCAATTAATTATTTGTTTAAATCTTGACCTAGATCATGCAAAATCTTATAGCAACTTTCAACAAGAGGATTCGATATTGATTGTGTGAAAATAGTATACAATTGTTAGTTGTTCAATTTTCATTGTTTCTGTGGTCATCGCATCTCAAACTATAGTACTTGCATTTTTTCTTTCTTTTTTTGTTTGTATCTATTACAAAGATACACAATATAAGAGTTTTACGGAAGATACAAAAACCACATCGCCATGAAAAACTTGATTGTTGGAGCAAATTAAAAGTAAAAATCTTAGAGCAACATTGATTTAAATAATCCAAAAAAAAAAAAAAAACAATAAGATAACAATCTCGAGTATCAGACAGATTTTGAAACCCTAGCAGAACATCTGCTTGCGATGAAAAAGAAAGCCCTAAAAGATAAATCGGTCAACAATAAAGAGAAACAAAAAAGAATCAAAAGGAAATCAATCCTCCATAGCCAATCGCTGCCGTATATGTTTAGACGATTAGTATTCAAGTAAGCATAGTATGCCGATTTTGCATTCTTGCTGATTATGTCACCAAAGTATACCAATTTGGCATTCTTGTTGATTAGGTCACCAAAATATGCCGATTTGATTGGGTCGTATTCCCTAATCTGGTCATGATTTATAGACATAGTTATTTGGATTTCTTCACCATTAGTCAGGAATGGCCTGGCCACGCGAGCCTGTGAAGTTCCCACAAAAAGCAAGACGAGGAAGGCGATGAAGAAGAAGCTGACTTTTCCCGATCGAGTGGACATTGTTGAAGATAAGGCTAGTTAGGATTAGTTTTCCCGAGATAGAGATCACATGGGTACTTTCTTTTAATATATATATGATATGATGTTGTAATTTCCTTTTTCTACTATGATTTGGTTTGGGATTGTATTCGGAATAGAGAAATATTTATCTATTAATATATATACTCTTGTTTGGATTAACAATTGGACTGCACCGTCAAAGTTCAGCCACCGCTGATCAAATCCCCTAAACCCTCTGAAAACAAGTAACATGGAAATAAGAAATAAAAAAATCAGGTCATGATGATTATAAAAATTCCCTGACCAAAAGTGTCACGCGAGGAATTGAGAAAGGCTAAAAAAGCTTATTGAAACTTACATCTTTCTTCATTCCTCGTATATCAATATATCTTCAAACACAATTTGATCATTTTTGATATATTTCCAACAAAAAGAAGAAAATATGGTCATGGATCTCACGTGTTTAGGCTAAATTCAAATATGTTTTCATGGATATTGACTCTTTGTGTGAACTTCTTTGTCGTATGGAAGGTTTATTATCTTCTTGCATGATTCATTGATTTTTCCTAACATAAAAAGATTCTTCAAAACACATACCAATCTGATCATATCTTAGGCAAAAAGATTACTTTCATGTATCTCACGTGTTTATATTCTAGATTCAAATATATTTTCACCAAAAAGAGTACCACGATCTTGGATCATTTTTTTTGGTGTTCTAAATAATCAACGTATCACGATCATGGATATCACAAAGGGCTAAACAAGCAATTCTTGGCAATAGTTCCTCTTCAGGACACCTAAATACATCATGCCTAGCTAAGAAAATGCAAAGATACTTTTGCACCTTAAAGGATTATGTTATTGCATCTTCTTTAAGCGTTCTTTAGTTATAACTTCACACTTATTAACACTCTCTTTGTTACTTATATACTCAATGCGTATGTAAAGTGTCTCATTAAAAAAATGACGATTTTCTTCGTATTTACTCTTGTCTATCTCATCATCCTCTGTTTCTCTACCTCTGTAATTCTCTTGTCTGCATCACCATCCCTAGTTCTCAATCTCGTTCACTCCAACCAATTATATTCCCTAGAACCACGAGACTTCTCCCGTATGGAGGAAGCGTCCGTTGCACGTCTAAAGTACTTGAAAGCCAAGGCAACCGGAGATATCATCTCACACCTTTCCCCTAACTCCCCTATTATCCCACAAGCTTTCATGGTGAACATATCAATAGGTAGCCCACCAGTCACGCAACTTCTCCACATGGACACGGGAAGTGATCTTCTATGGCTACAGTGTCGTCCTTGCATCAATTGTTATGCTCAGAGTCTTCCTATTTTTGATCCTTCTAGATCTTACACTCAGCGCAAAGAATCGTGCAAAACCTCTGAATACTCTATGCCTAGCTTAAGATTCAATGCAAAAACCAGATCTTGCGAGTACTCCATGAGATACATGGATGGTACAGGGAGCAAAGGCATACTAGCTAAAGAAACTCTGATGTTTAATACAATCTACGATGAGTCTTCATCAGCTTCTTTACCTAACGTTGTTTTTGGTTGTGGCCATGATAACTACGGTGATCCACTAGTGGGAACCGGTATTCTTGGTTTAGGATATGGCGAGTTCTCGTTGGTTCATCGGTTCGGTTCAAAATTCTCATATTGCTTTGGAAGCTTAGACGATACTTCTTACCCTCATAACGTCTTAGTCCTGGGAGATGATGGTGCCAACATTTTGGGAGATACAACACCGTTAGAGATCTACAATGGTTTTTATTACGTTACAATCGAAGCGATCAGCGTGGACGGAATAATTCTCCCGATTGATCCATGGGTATTCAACCGTAACTATCAGACCGGTTTAGGCGGTACAATAATCGACACTGGCAATTCATTAACAAGCCTAGTTAAAGAAGCTTATGAGCCACTGAAAGAAAAAATTGAAGATGTTTTCGATGGAAGGTTTACGACCGCAGATGTGAATCAAGAAGGCATGTTTAAAGTGGAATGTTACAATGGAAATCTCGAGCTAGATTTGGTCGAGTCCGGATTCCCGATTGTAACGTTTCATTTCTCAGATGGAGCAGAGTTGTCTTTAGATGTGAAGAGTGTGTTCATGAAGGTTTCACCAAATATTTTTTGCTTAGCCGTGACACCGAGCATTGGTAATTTGAACAGCATTGGTGCGACCGCTCAACAGAGTTATAACATAGGGTTTGATCTCGAAGCAAAGAAGGTTTCATTTGAGAAAATTGATTGTGGTGTCCTCTTTGATTACTGATTACAAACTTATAACATCTATGTTCAATTAATTATTTGCTTGTGTCATGACTATATCATGCAAAATCTTATAGATTTAATTTTTCATAACCGTCAATTTCAACAAGAGGATTCTTGATTGCGTGAAAATAATATGCAATTGTTAGTTGTTAAATACAGTTTGTTGTGTGTGACTGGTTAGTCTATACTTAAATAGTTCAAACACAATGTAGCAATGGAAGATTGCTTGCCCAGTCCATATGTACATGTACAAGTTGTTGTGTAACTGGTTAGTCTATACTTAAAATAGTTCCAAACACAATGCTGGTCTGTCTGAATACTAATTTATAATGTTTGAGGTCAAAACCAAAGAACATGTGTATATGTGCAAATAAACTCTATATATCTGTGTAACTTTTTCTGTTCAACATTCTGAACACAAAACAAAATCGATCCAAAAAAAAAAAAAAAGCAGTCTAAAATTCTCCTTTTCACAACAGTAAAGTAACAAATGAGATATAGCCAAAAGCAGAGTAGAGAAGGATAAAACCAGCGTCGCCTTCCAACCAAATGAAGCATGAATTGAGAAAAAAATCTCATACCTCCTTAAGCTTCTAGACTTGTAGTGTTACAGCTTCAAAGTTGATTTAGATTCATGTGGGTGGGGAATCGAACATTGGTCAAAGAATCTGATCAGTGTATAGAAGAAGAAAATACCCTTTTAATCACAAATTCCAAGTGACCGATCTTGTGTAATTTGAGAAGAGATCCAAGAGTTTATCGAGCGTATCCGGGTGAAATTTTCTTCCAAACAAGTAGCAAGGTCTTTTGATTCCGTTCCACATACAAGGCATCCATATTTCTTCACCCTGTATTAACCAAATGAAAGGTGTTTGTTTTGTATAACATCCTGAAAAAAATATCAGAGCTGAAAATATGATAGAAAAACTGGTTTTTGTAAGTGCTTACCGGCCCAACACTTGTGACATGTACAACTGTGTCGGTAGACTGCAGATGCAAAAAAAATTCAGAATTTAAGACTTAATCTTATTCAAAGCTATGGAAGAAACTGATACATAGAGGGTAGTGTTAGGTTATATATTAATATACCGTGAGGTTGTTTAGTAACTCGTGTGTGATATCCTCAGGCATATAAGTTTTGGGATGCCACTTTCTCTCAGACCAATCAACTTGTGTTACAGTCCAGTTAGAAATGCCACCGGGATCGAGCATCTGCAAGCGAAATATTATAAGAGATGAAGAGAAAATAGGAGATTTTCTTTTCCTTTTTGTGTTGAAACGAGTTCTTACATGAAAGAAGGTTGGCAGATAGTGTTCATCAGCTATGCAGTTCTTGTTGTTCTCTATACCTGGCTGAAGAAAACAAAATGCAGACCTTCTTATTAATGAATGGTTTATTTCTGTAGAAGTTATGCCATTGTAAGAAAGAGAAAAGGAAAGTAGATAACATCTATTTTAGGGGTTTTGCTGATACTCACCCCGCAGTAATCCCGGAATTTAGAGTAGTAAAGACTGTCTGCCATAGTTGCTACAGCGTGTTGTCGCCTCATGGTGAACCACTGCATGAAGGAGTAATTTGGGGTCCAAATGTAAATTTCCATTCATAAACATGAATGCCTGATTTGGCAGACATTTGTTGGTCTATTACTAGTTCATAAAGGATCTACTTGAGACATCACCATGTAAATAGATACCAGCACTGAAACAGAGCCAATTCCTTATATTCCTAAGTGAGCAAAATAACTAGATCAATGAAAATTGATTTACCTGTGCACCCTTTCGAAAAAACTTCTTTGGAATTTCAGGCAACATGTGATTCATATGCCTGCCTGCTCCATGTTGACCTGGATCGTCAAAGCTGAAGAGTCGAAGGTAAACATGTTTGTAAGAGTTAAAGAAGTTGGTAAGATAAAAAAGGTGAATTTGCCAATCTGATGAAACATACTATTACCAGTCAACATAGCTGACATTGCTGTACATCAGGTAATTGTAAATGTATTCAAAACTTCGAAGTGGTACACAACTGCAAAACCAGAAACACTCAAAAGTTTTAGGCAAATTCAGAGTGATCAATGAGAAGGGAAGCAAGAAATCAAGAAATCACCTATCAGAGAGCAAAGCAAATTGCTGGTTTGAAGGGTCTCTAAGAGCATTAGCTAGCAACCGTCTCTCTGCATCAACCATTGATATTCTTCCCCACACCACCTGCAGAAGGAAAAAATAAACATATATTTTTCATGTTAATGGATAGTAAAAGAATATGAAATATACAAAGACAGGCATCATAAAAGGATAAAAAGAAGACAAACCTCATCACTGCGAATTTCGCGGTTGACAAAGTAACGACTGTAATGAACTGGCCTTTCCTTTGATGCATGGATATAAACAGAGAATTTCCCTTCATGGCCCTGTGAGGAGGGACAAAATTCTAAAACTATCAGCCAAGGAATGAAGTTACAAGAACAAACTATCTGCATATTAGATCCTAAAACTATGGAAATTCTATAAGGAGGCCTATTCAATTGAATAGCTGCTGTCTCCAAATTAGTAACTTCCTTAACCAAAGGGACAATTTCTGAAGAATAAAGTAGTTGGTAAGAAAAAAAAGTTTACCTGGAAAAACCTGTCCCATAGCCTCTCGAAAGGCAAAGTACCGGGAGTTAAGAACATGAATGCGATTTTAGAGTTCTTTCTAATGACAGGAGGTGAACTCAATATTTCTCTAATGACTACGCGAGCTGCAATCTCATCATCTGAATATTCCCTCAGAGAAGGTGGAAGCCAGTCAGCTAAAGCCTTACATCCTCTTGATGAAATCATATAACAAGCACGTTTACTATGATGAGGGTACATGTAAGCCATAATAAAGAACATGCTGATCAGTGAAAGCACCATGATGATCCATACTCGTCTTCTTGCAGGAGGAACACGGTGTCGAGCTCCAGGCAAAGACGCCATATCCCCTAAGTTCCCTACACTCCACCTTTTAACTGCCTTCATCTCATCAAACCTTTATTGCAGCGCCACTACACCTCAACAGCCTAATCTAGATGAACAAAACTAACTTCTGATGAAATGAGAGTATTCCTCTGGTCAATCTGAATCAATCAAAACCTGAAAAGTTACAGAAATAGAAACAATTCTTGAATATTCAATCCACCAAAAGACACGAAGAATGAAAGATTCAATTCCAATTAAATTCCTTCAAGTTAGTCCAACAACCAAATTCTAGCTTTCCACGAAAGAGAAAAGTCAAACCAGCTTCACACAGACGCTAAAGACAATTCAAAATCGAGTCAACGATTTACACGAATGCTTCACGAGATAATTGCTTTCAGGAATTTAAAACCGTTTCCTCGGAAAATCATCCGATTTCCCGGAAAAAAATTAGAGCAGGGAGAGATCAAACGTAAATCAAGAGCTTCAATTCCGTTCAATTTCAATTGAAATTCACATATCGGAAACACATTCCGATCTCTTCCTAACAAAATCGCATCGTCCAAACAAAAATTCCAAAATAAAAAATGCATCAACGAGAAACAATGTGAAAGAATTAGAACCTGAAACTTCAACGGAAACAGATCCAAGCACCACGCAAGAGAGTCTCCGAATCGTCGTCTTCTCTGTTCAACCTCCGGTCAAAGATCTCGGGAAAATCCGAGAAAATTCCAACTCTCGAGAGCTATAGGTGACACAAAAGAAACGTATATATGTATATATATTGCCTTGCGTATACGTATCGTATGTTTTGTAAACGCATGTAAAACGTCTCTTTGACAGTTTCAAAAATTTTCCTCTCACGGATTCGTTTCGTTTTTTTCTCTCTGATCTCTGTGTTCTCTCTCCTTTATATGAAAATGAAGAAATGCTTGTGAAAGAGCTACAGAGACATTTATGACGATGATGATGATGAAGAGGAAGAAGACGAAGATGCCAATTGGGTTTGAAACAGAGGAAGCAAATATTTGAGGCAGAGATTAACATTTATTATTTAATAAAATTACATTGGCGGAAAGATATATATGAAATTACTTACAGCATATTATTATTGTTGACAAAAAAAAAATTACAGCATATTATTATTAAACCATATGATATGACGTGTAATTTTGCTAATGGCCAGATGAGCGTGCGTGTCTTTTCCCATGATTTTTGGACCATTGTGGGCTTGTGGGTGGCTGGAAAATTAGTAGTTTTAGTTTTAATACAAGGTAATTAACAACGGTTTAAAAATAACGATGCATTAAAGTTTAATAGAAGATAGTAATAGTTTAATCATAGCTTTAATTTTTGAATGATAATGTAAATTAAAATGTGTTTAATCCTTTTAAGGAATGTATTAATATGCTATAAATTTGAGAATTTTCATTATAAATTAAATTAGGAAATCTGCATCTACCACTCGCACGTTTATAACTCTCTCGTCCCATGCAATGTCCTGGCCTACCTTGGATTTATTTGGTTGGATATGTATATAAATATGGTCCGTTGAATCTGAGACCAGCTAAAAAGACGAATTTACCCTTTATTAATCTATTAATTAATTAAAATAATGTTTAAGAAAGTCATTAAGTCGTTGGCCAATCTGGTCCCCGTCGATAAGTCGTCGTATGATTGTTTTATTTGATCTATAATCTAATACAAAATGCGCGATCCTATCTATTATCATATAAATAAACATTTTAAGTTTCATATTTTACACTTATTATACATTTTAATGGATAAATATAAGTAAACAATAATAATTATAAAGAAATCTATTTGGAAACACCACACTAAAATTGGTCCTATCGATCGAAAATAAGTATCTACTTTTAGCTCATACATAGATTGACAATTTCAAAATATATAGAGACTTTGTTAGTTTGAAAATTAGTTCTGATCACTTTGCATTAGAGACCGAATTGTATCCTTATATAGACACTTATATAATTTGTAGACAATTCACCCACATGGATCATTATGTACATGTGTTATTTTAATGTCAATAGTTTGGAGGAACCTTCTCCGCCAGACCGATTCAAGAGTAAACTCCAATTGTATATTAAGCAACTTGACATAAACTTCATGTGATCTTAGCCAGACATTCACGATGTCCACATTATTATTCTATTGTTAAAACAAATGATCAACGTTGTCTGAGTCCATGCATTGCATGCACCTCACTTCCTATTGCATTTTCAATTACTAGATGATCAGACTATTTTAATTACTAACTAGAACCATCAAAAAACTAGAACATTAAACCTTTCTCTTGGTTTATAGTAAAAACGGTTCGTCCTATATATATATATATATATATATATATATATATTTATCAAAAAAGTGTTCATTGTAGTTGTATATCAAATTTGTCTAAACAAACAAAATGATACTTCAACTTTGTTTAGAGATTTTTTAAAATAAAAAATGTATTAAAAATCATAATTAATTAATTAAAAATTATGAAAATTAATTCGTATAAATAAACCCGTGTATAACACATGTTCTTATATAATCTTATAAAATATTTTAATTATACAATTTAATCTGTGTAGTACAGGTTTTTACCTAATTATTAATTATTTGTTGGTAATAAAAAAAAAATCGATGTTAAACAGTTAAACCCATAATCTCTTTGGAGCGGAGACCAGAACATGTCATTAAATCAAATTACTCAAACATGTATTTAAAAGTCGCATTCACATTAAAGTCTGTTGCATGAATTTAAATATAGCTAATTTATGGATTTTTAGCTGGGCCGGACCGTCCTGACTTATTTAAATGTGGCCTCTACTTTTGTGATATTCAAAAATCAAAACCGCTAGAACAACATATATTGTTAATGTCAATATGATTCCAAGAAAATAAACCCCATTTTTAATTTCTGATATGATTCTAGATATTTTAAGACCGATCCTGAAAGTATATATTTACTCCCTATCACAATATTGGCGATTAGAGTTGCAAATCACTCATCGTTAAAATATTTTAAGAATGTATTTTGTAGTCAAATGTTTTAGTTGACCGTTGACCTTGAATTTGGCCATAACAACTTTGCCATAAACATTCATATGATTTCCCTAAAAGTAAATATATGATTTCGCAACTTTGAAAACTGATTAATTCGTCCATAAATGTGTTATTAAGATTCTTTTTCCTTTTCCACTTTATAAACAAAAACAAAGATTGCTTTTCCTTGAAATTGATATGGAAAAGAAATCTTAATAACATAAATATGGACGGATATTCAGAGCTTTCGGGTTTACGAAATCATGTCTTTCTTTTTCAGTCTATTTTTTGAATATTTGGTTTGTATATAAATAAAAAGGTTAACTAGAATATCCAATATATATATATATATATATATATATATGTTTTTTGAACACCTGAACATCTCAATATTAACAACAATTGTCTCAAAAATATGGGGAGGACAACTTCGCTAGTTTTGTTCGTTAGCTTTCTTATTATGTGTGCCTCAGGTATATACAGTATCTTATATCTTAAGAATGTTTTATTTTATATTACTTAATCGATTTACAAATGTTCTACAATATATATGATGTCAATTAACAAATTCAATTATGACAATAATATTGTCTTTAGAAGCGATGAATTTTGCTGTCATAGTGTACAAGAAACAAAATTTATAAATTTATATATTACTAATTGAATTTTGGTTAAATTAAATTCTACATGTGTCATTTCACTTCAGTTGTGCATCAGACGAATGCTGAGACGACGAACAAAGTTTGCGAGGGTGGGACTGGTCTATGCACTCCAGAATGTGAGGAGAAATGTTGTGACATAAACTGCTTTCACAAGTATAACGGAGGACGTGGATTCTGTACCTCCAGTGGTAACATTCGTTTGTGCCAATGCCAATATTCTTGCTAGGCTCGGTTAATGTTTCTCGAATTCTAAACCAGCTTGTTTTTATTATAATAAAAAAATTTATAAATATAACGGTTGGTAAATGAAAACAAAATAATAAAATGTGTTTCGAGCTTATGTCGAGTTTTCAGATTATTTAAACATTATGCATTTTTGAGTTTTCTTGTTCGATTCCTATTTGATAGAAAGAAGAATTTTACGTCAGTAAATGTTTAGAACTTATCGATTAACTTTAAAACATAAAAAAAAAAAAAAAAAAAATGAATCTAACCGATTTAAACCAAACTAAACCAGCCAAAATTATGATCGTGCGACCCACTTTTTTTTTTTTTTGTGGTTGACGACGACTAGGTCCATGTCATTCTTATTCCATTTGCTTACGGAAAAACTCCTACGGACATATGATCTACTATAAGATAACAAAAGAAGATGTCTTAGAAAAAGAAAAAACTATTAAACTCCGGTACACCGGAAATGTGACGAGAGAGAAGGAGAGAAAGAGAAAACAAAACTTCTGATTAAGGATAAGAAAAGTTTGTTACAAAGCGTTAATCTCTAATTAACGTCTAAATAAGCTTATATATACAATCAAATTATCTAACCAAACCAACCCTGAGATAACCGGATTAATCCGGAGTGAACCACACTCTAATAAAAACACATTTCAGCTACTCATTTGAACTAGTATGTCTTAAAGTTTCAAAACATTTTCAAAACAACTATAATATAATATCATACACCGAAATTAGTGAAAAAAATTGCAATCAGCTACTCATTTGAACTAGTATGCAAATGAAATAAATGACAGTGCAATGTGTATTAAAGACGATAACACGAAGACTCAGAACATTTCAAATCTCGATTCGGTCTCGTCTAAATTTGGTATACACGAAGGCTACATAATCCAACATCATGAGGAAACCAAACAGCTACCCTAAGAAGAAAGTAAAGAGAGCTTCCTTGTTAAAACGAATTGCATTAATTAGCAAGAGAAGACAGAGCACCAGCAAGTAAAAGATAGTAGCATCCATATATTCCAATGTTGTTCATCTGTTTCCAAGAAACCAATTTTGCATCATTCCAATTACACTTAGATGGTCCGAAGAGAGAAGTGAAGATAAGCGATTGGTGAACTCTTTATTGATGTTGGTCCAATGGAGCGCCAAAGAGCCGAGGCTTTAAAATTGTTATCCACTTATTGGCAACGATCATCCTCAGTTGCAGTTAGTGTGATAGCCATGATATATATGCGAGGTAAGTAAACCAAATATGAACTGATCGAGATTGATAAGCTCAACGTTAAATCTTCCTCACACCATATATCTGCAGTTGAAGAAAATTTGAGGATTTCGAAAATAATTGATCCCTTAATGCCTAAGAACTGCTGCAAATTTCCAAGAGAATACGTTGCTAGTGTTGGCGATATATCATATTCTGGGATGTAATATAATATATTTCAGAAAATGCTGGTGTAAATTGTTTTAATTTTTTTTTATAAGAAAACTGTTTCACTAATATTTGACAATAAAAAAAGAAAACTTAATCCCAAAAGTATAAATCATATACTTAAATAATGTACCATAACTATTGTTTTCAATATGACAGTCAAATTTTTTTTTAATAAAATTGCAGTCAAATAATTTTTGTTCAAACAGATAATGATAAAATTAAATAACTGTATTTCTAAAACATGATCGCCTTATAATTCTATAAATCTCTTTTCAGTAGTCTCCCAACTTTTCAAGTCTATCAACAATATTCAGTTTACTAGATATTTTATTTTAAGAGAAGAAAAATGGCCAAAACAGTTTCTTCACTTGTTCTCCCCATCATCTTCCTTGTTACGTTTGCCTTAGGTATACATTTATCTTAAAGTTTATTCATAACTTCAAAAAAAAAAAAATACTTTAGCTTCTGCTTCAATTGGCATATTCCCCAGATGTTATAGTTAATCATAACAACATTCGAAAGATTTTTTTGTACAATGTATTGATTTCTCCTTAGTAATAATTTTTTTTGTTATCTAAATATAAAAATGGTTTTGTTGGACACAGTTGAGCAGAATATGGGATGCATGGCAGTTCTTGGGTCGTGTGGTGTTATTACAGACTGCAGTGGGGCATGCAAGTCTAAATTTGGACCAAATGCACGTGGCTACTGTGATCGCGACGGTGGTGCCGGAACATGTGTTTGCGTTTATCCTTGCCCAGCTGATAAGCCCCATATGTGATATATGTACGTAGTACTATAAAATAAAAAAAAATCTTCAAAATGTATAAGGAATTAATGTTAAGATCGTGCTACAGTTTTATTTAAAATTATTTTCGTAACATTTTCAAAACTATATTTCGGATCAAAACTTTGATACCAATAAAAAAAATAGAACACAAAAGTTGCATGCATGTTTATGGTTAGGATTGCATTTTATATAGACCAGACTTCGCTTATTTCCAATTGTATGAACTATCCTGTAATGTCCCAGCCGCTAGACTTCGCTTGTTTCCAATTGTATGAACTATCCTGTAATGTCCCAGCCGCTGTTGTTTATGGCCCCAGGTTATTTCTTGGTTTATGGGTTATATTTTCTTTCCACGGTCAAAAAAATTTTAAAAACTTATTTATCGACCCTACAAATCACCAAATACTTTTTTTTTTATCATATTTTATCTTTATTCACACGGTACCTAAATCGCTTTCAGATAAATCACTCGTCGTGAAATTGTGATAACATCAAATGTCTAGTGTTGTTTTCTAAATTTACTTCTCATCACATAGTTTGTATGTTAGTCAGCCAACCATAGCCAATCATTCAACTGTATATACAAAAGAAAAAAAAGAAAAAAAAAACGATATATGATCAATCTATTCATTATCTTGAGTAGCTGGTTTTAATATTATATATGAAGTGGCCGATATCTTTATATTCTCCCAAATTTTCAGATTTGTCACCATGATGGAACTATTCTAAACCGAACATGCGAATCTACGAATATTAATACATTTCAAATCCTTCATGTTCCCATGCATTAAGAATAAAATTTAATACTTTGATAAAAGATAACAAATCCAAACCTCAATTTCAAGTATTGCAAGTTTCTTAATAATTGTTTTAATTAAAAAATAATATTTGTGCTTTTTGGTGTATTCTAATAATTCTCATGTTTCCACTTTTGCTCTTTCCCTTTTTGTTGTTGATTTTGATATCATCTATTTATGATTATATATCATGTATATCTCCATTTGAAATTTTAAACATTTACATAAATCAAACACTTGTCATTTGCAGATTTAAAAGTTAAGATTATTAGTTTGTGTCAAATTCTAATAAACTTAATTCCCTCATTTCTATAAATTTCCTTTTAGTAGTCTCCCAAATATTCAGATTAATAAACAAAAATCACTCTATTAGTAATCAGTTTTGAGAGAAGAAAGAAAAAAACTAGCTATGGCGAAGGCAACTTCTTCACTTGTTCTTCCAATCATTTTCCTTGTTATCTTCGTCTTAGGTATGATTTATCTTTATACAGTATTCATTCATAAAATTGTTCGATTTTTTTATCTAAACATAAATTATTTTTGGTTTGATATATCTCGATCTGCCCAAATGATGTAAGTTCATCAGTAACGTTCAGCGTTATTCAAATCAATTATTTATTATTAATAATTTATTATTAAAAGGGTTAAAATAGTCATTTCTCCTAAGTACTTCTCCCA
The DNA here is from genome assembly GCA_011420285.2 of Erysimum cheiranthoides. Lineage (NCBI taxonomy): Eukaryota > Viridiplantae > Streptophyta > Magnoliopsida > Brassicales > Brassicaceae > Erysimum > Erysimum cheiranthoides. The sequence goes on from CM022177.2 coordinate 18,017,792, forward strand.
AAAGTACTAGACATCATTGGTTTTAGTTACGTACCTAAACTACTGTATTCAACATGACATGAGTGAACTTCCATATTTATATATGTCGTACACATAAAATTACAGTCAAATGAGTTTTGGTCAAACAAATAATGGAAAATAAATGTTGTTTTTCTAAAATTTGGTCACTTCATAATGCTATAAATCTCCTTAATTCCAGTAGTCTCGCAGTTGTTCAGGTCTATCAAATATAATCACTCTTTAGTAATTAGTTCTAAGAGAAAAAAAAGAAAAAAAAATTATGGCCAAGGCAGCTTCTTTACTTGTTCTCCCCATCATCTTCCTTATTATATCTGCCTTAGGTATACATTATCTTAATGTTTGTTTATATTCAAATTATACTTTTTCACCAAATAATTACTTTAATTTTGGTTGTATATATATATTCATTAGCGTCTCTATCCCAAATGGTTGTAGTTCATTGCGATATTAGCTTTAAATATACATTTACCTCTATAATTTTTTGTATCGCCTCTATTCATTGGTATATATATATATATATATCATACCATTTTTGAGTTCAATATAGTCATTTCTCCTAAGTACGGAAATTTTTTTTTTTTCGTTTTAAAGTACAAGTTTTTCTTATCTAAATATAAAAACTAAACTGGTTTTTGTGGATATAGTTGAGCAGAATATGGGATGCGTTCAAATTATTGGCAAATGCGATAAAATTCCAGACTGCAGTGCGTCATGTAGGAAATTTCTTGGACCAAACGCAACTGGCTTCTGTGACAGAGATGGTGCTGGAGGAACATGTATTTGTACTTACCCTTGTCCGACTGATAAAACTCATATATGATTTCTGCAGTACTTTGTAATCTCAAATTCTTCTTCGAAGTTTAAAATAATGTCAAGATCGTAAGTTCTACGGTTCTTTTTTAATATTATTAGAGCAATATTTTGCAACGGAACATTTGATATCAATTAAAGTTATGAGAAAATGATATTAAAAAAAATAATAAAAAAAAATTGATATTTATAATTGAATTTTAGAACTTGTTCACAATATACCGGACTTCGCTTATATCCAATAGCCTTATGAAATATGAACTGTAAACCACCATACCCTCTCTTGATAATTGTTTTTTAATTAAACATGTTTATTGTTTAACTTTAAAAGTTTGACGGAATTGTTTTTTTTGGTCAATTTATAAAATATATGTTTAGGTGATATAACCGTTGAACTCCGTATTCCATTCTTTAAAGTATTACAAAATGGACTTCAGTTTTTAAGATAATGTCACCGTCTTCTATGCAAAACGGCTACAAACAAAACTAAAAGGTGAGTCTAGTGTTGTTTGCAAAATTTACGACTCATCAACTCTTAATTAGTATTTTATTGTAACTGAACCATGATCAGTAACCTACCTTTTTGATATTGCGTATTTTAAAAAAAGAACCAAAAAATTGATACATCTTTTTTTTTGGGCAAAAAAATTGATACATCTTTGTAACAAATTAACTAGGAATATTCAATCCCAGTTTTGGATCGGTTCAGTTTGGCTTATTCGGATTTATGAAGTGACCAATCTTTCTAATTAATCTCCTTAGTTTCAGATTTATCGACTATGATCAAACTTTTTCGAGACCGAGTACCCGAATCCACAAATAGTATTACGTTTCAAATCCTTTAAATTCATATAAACAACATCTTCTATATATTTCTCACATAAAAAACATAACATCTCTCCTTACCCTAAAAAAACATAACGTCTCTTTTGACTGAGAATAATATATCTACGGAAGTAATGTTATTGGTCAAAAAAAAATGTTATTGGTCATACCAATTTTTGCAATAAATTGGTGAGTTTGAAAAAAAGATCATAGTTTTATTAGCGTACTTATGGACGGAAAATTAATGTTCTTTTGACCAAAAAGAAAAATTAATGTTCTTTTGTAAATTTGGAAAAACAATTATCTTTAAGTTGGAGTCTACATCTTGCATTTAAATAGATTAACAATGTCCCAATAACATATAAACAAGTACTTTTGAGATATAAGTTCAGAAAAAAAAAAAAACTAGAAAACGTGAAAATATGGAGAGGATGACATCACTTGTTTACTTACTTATCATATTTATCTCAGGTATATATTCAACTGTTACGTTATGCTTATTCTATTCATTTAACACATTTTTTCTTACAGTTTTAGATGTTCTAAAATATAATCCTATGATCAGAATAATTTTTCTTTTTGACATAGCCATTTGTGCTTTTTATCTTGAGTATAGGGGTTTGGTCGTTTATTCCCTGAATGAAATAAAATAGACCATGGGATTTTGGCTATTAGAAAAAGCCATAAGATATTAGTATATATTATAGTATATGATATTCTTTCTAGTGATTAATTTTTACAATAATAACATGTGTAAGACTTAATATGTCTGTGTAAAACAAAAAAAAAGACTTAATATGTCTAAACCATAAACAAATGCACAAATATAACAAATAAACCAAAATATTTATATACATAAAAAAAACAATATTTTTACGTTATATTTAATAATATATAAAATGTTATAGTTGTGAATCAGGCTAGAGCAAATACATGTACCGATGGTTTAGGCACTTGCGAAAACTGTGACGAGAGATGCAAGGCCAAACACGGACCATCGAGTGAAAGCAACTGTGATCGCAGTGTTGGGGTGCCGCTGTGCTTGTGCTACTACCAATGTCCAGATCCACCACCCGCGCCGACTAAACCCAAGAAATGCGACGGTGGGGCTGGTATTTGTAGTCAAAGGTGTCCCACAAATTGTTGCGATATGAAATGCGCACAAAAGTATAATGGTGGACATGGATTTTGTATTACTATTGGTACTTATAGTTTGTGCCAATGCGAATACCCATGCTAAAACCGCTTGACAAAATTGTAAACCAATTATTTCTTTTTATTATTGTAACTTCAATAATGCAATGATCAATTAAATAAGTAAATAACAATTAACTGTTATTATTAAATTCTGGATGTCTAGTTTCTATGATACTTTTGCGCACAGCTTTGATTAGTGTTTCACAGGCCTACCCCTCCGTAAGATTGTTTGTGCGGTGAAGATGGTCCACAGATGTAATAGCAGGTGCATATGATAAATCCATCACATTTGGCTTGGGCCTTTGGCCCGTATTTGGCTTTGCATGTCATCTCTCACAATGGTTACAAATAATACCTAGACCACTTATGCATATATCTGCCTTATCTGCCTTCACCTTATTTTTAACTGTAAAAAGGTGTGTATGATTATTTTTTTAGTATAATTTGAGATACATGGAGATTGTTTGATGGAATTTTTGTTTCTCTGAGATGAAAAAATTAAAGTTAGAAATATTATGACATTATGAAATTTGTCGCTTATTTTTGTGCGCTGTCCAAATATTCATCCACTAGTGCTCAACACTATACCACATCTAGCGACTAAAATTTATATGTGCTTGATTTTTCCAGCATCACATGATATAAACCATAAACATGCATAGATGTAGCTTTTCAAAATCATACTAACAATTTAATTATTACCACAATGCAAGATAAAATATGATAAAGAAAAAATGATCAGTTTTTATTTATTCCAAAAGATTTAAAGAAATTTAGCAAGGATATTGGCATTGGCACAATAAAGAATGGTAAAGGGAAGTACAAAATCCAGCTCCACCACGATACTTTTGCGCACAACTTTGATTACAACACGAATTTCCACATTTAGTGTCGCACAAGCCAGCCCCGCCAGTACATTGTTTGGGAGATGGTGGAGATGGTGGAGGCTCTCCACAGAAGTAATAGCAAGTGCATATGTTATATCTATCACAATTGCCTTTGCCCGATGGTCCGTGTTTGGCCTTGCATCTCGCATCACATTGGTTACAAATACCTAGACCATCTACGCATATAGCTGCCTTCACTTTATTTTTAACTGTAAAAGAGTGTGTATGATTAATTTTTAAATATAGAGAAAATAAATCATTGAAAGAAATTAACAATTTACCATGGAACAAATTAGATGCGTATAGCACTTAAAAAGTGACTACCTCATATAGTAAACACTGAAATTTAACTTTCCAGTATTCAATGCCTACTATATTAACAAGAAAATAGAAGCATACCGGAAGCAAACATGATGAAGAAGATGATGAAAACAACAACTCAAAATGCCTTCCTCATCATTTCTAATTTTTTGTTTGGAAATTGGTTGAGACAACGATCAAGGGAACATTTAGTTGGTCTATTTATAATGTTAGCCCCAATAAGCAAACAATATTAATTATTTTTTCGCAAAATAATATTTATTAATATGTTACCAAAAATATCATAACATAATTATATACATATATGTATATAAACTTTTAACAATAATCTTTCATAAAATGATTTAGTGTTAATTTTTACTATGAATGATGAAAGAACAATTTCATAGACAAAATATAGAAAAATATACTTTTTTAAGATATGAAAAGAAGAACATATTTTTTTGTTTAAATATAGTATAATTAAAATTAAATAAAAAAATATCATGGTACAATTAGATTTAATAGAGATACATGTCAATTTGCGAATGTAACATATGTCAACCAACCAAGTGGATAAAGTATTAAGCACTAAGAAAAAAAAAGATCTCTTATGTATATAAGATATGTTGCCAAAAAAAGTCATTACCGCTTATTGTTGTATATCTTGACATCATTATATCTCTAACGTTGTAAAATCAAACTTCTGAATAAGCCTTTTTTTTTTGTCAAAGGTTCTGAATAAGCTATAAAAGGATTTACATACATGTTATGTGACTTCTTGACTAAATCTTTAAAACATTTGAAGTCAAACTTCTCAATAAGCCATAAATGGATTTCTATAAATACCATAGATATTAGATGAATATAATCAAAAAGTTAACTTTTATATTTCTATAAGATTTTTAGTTTGAATAAGAGAATATTTTGAAAGTGTCTCCCCCCTCTTACCAAAAAAAAAAAAAGAGAATATTTGGAAAGATATGTTCAAAGTATTAGATGTTTTGTTTGTTGAAATATCATTAGCTTATGTCCAATATTCTACATTGAATAAAAGATAATGCTTTCGGTTCACAAGTTTTGCATTCAAAGATTCATAATTCTATAAAGCAAAAAAAACTATTAAAATGAAAATAAATAAAATTATAATATAATCAAAATTTCAATGTTTCGGTTTTTGTAATTTTAAAAATTAATCTCACATAGTATATTGTATATATTTTGATTATCAAAAACTTTCGGGTCAAACTCATTATCTCATTAAACTAGTAATCAATGTAGGCAAAAATTTGTTGTTAATTTTTTTTTTTTTGGTAGAAACATTTGTTGTTAATTTGTGTGTGTTTTCAAAATATTAATCCGCTCACGTTAAACACCAGCTCTAGAAATGGTTAAAAAATTATTTGCTTAATTTTTCAATATTACAAAATATAAACAATAAACATGCAGAAGTGCAACTTTTGAATAAAAATAATTTATTTATTACTAGTTTTACCACATCGAGGTTGAAATATGAAAAAGATAAAATTGATCGTTTTTGCTTACTTAATAAACATTTAAACAATTTTAGCAAGGATATTGGCATTTGCATAAATAATTATGGCCAATGTTGTCACAAAATCCACTTCCTTGATTATACTTTTGAGCACAGTTTTGGTTGCAACACTGAGGCCCACATTTATCGCTGCACAAACCAGCCCCGCCATAGCATACTTTGGGCTTCGGAGGATCCGATCCGCACGGGTAATAACACGTGCATAATTGAGTTCTTGGGTCGCAACCGCCTTTGGCCTCTGCTCCGTGTTTAGCTTTACATCTCTCATCACATTGCTGACAATTACCAAGACCCTCCACGCATGTATTTGCGTTCACCTTATTTTCAACTATAAAAGAGAATACATAATCAATCTTCTTCTTCATTTTTTACAGGGGATAGAAACCATGGGTGGAATCTATGATAAGTAACATAAACCGATAAACGATTACATTATTGTGAAAATTTTGTCAAAATTAATGTTTTGTCACAAATTAAGGATAATGATTGTGGTTTTCTTAATTGAGATTACAAAAATATGCTAGGAAACCATGTTGGAAATTTTCATTTGTTGAAAAAAAATTGGAATACTAAAACTTTATACATTTAAGAGAGAATTATTTTTCATCCTAATATAAGAGAAGATGGATCTTTTTTTTTTGGTAAAATAGAAGATGGATCTTTTTCCATAACCCGAGAAAAAATATTCTTTTTTTTTTGGTAGAAAAAATATTATTTTGGTAGAAAAAATATTCTATTAATAGAAAGAAATCACTTTTAGATAGAAAAGCTGTTGTAGAAATATATGATTGGATCAAACTCTACATGATCTCTTATAGTACTATGAATAAGCATTTGGTATTATTTGAAGAGCATGATACGTATAAAACAAATAAAACTATTTTGAGTTTATAACTTAAAGATTTGTGGAAACGATACATTTTGGTGTTGAATAAACATAAGAAATATAGTATAAATAATATAAACTAAGCAAATGGTGCAGTCAAATTATATAGTGTTATAAAATGGTAGAAGAATTAAGCTAAATAAGGTTTTCGAGTAAATAATCAAAAAAAAATATTTTTGTAAAATGTTTTAGTTCGTTAAATTAAGATGCCCATGAACACTTAGATGCGAAGAGCAGAAAACATTAGTTGTTTCCTAAATGCATTGAAAGTAAATGTATTCACAGCCTAATTAATTGAAAAAAAAAACAAATAAAAATAGTACCGGAAGCAAGCATGATAAAGAAGATGATGAAAACCACAAGTGAAAATGCATTCTCCATTATTTCTAGTTTTTTTCTTTGACAATTGATTGAGACAATTATTAGTATACCAATCGAACATTTAGTTGGTGTATATATAGTGTTATTCCCCGATAAAAAAGATACTCCCTCCGTATTTTATTAATTGTCGTTTTAGAATTTTTATTTCTTTGAATTAGATGTCGTTTTAAAATTTCTATGCAAAATTTATTAATTTTTAATGTTTTATAAACATCATAGAACATTAAAAAGTAATAAATTTTGCATAGAAATTTGAAAACGACATATAATTCAAAGAAATAAAAATTCTTAAACGACAATTAATAAAATACGGAGGGAGTACTATTTATTAATATGTTACCAAAAAAGGTCATTACTCCTGAATGTTGTATGTTGATTTTATCATATCACTAAAAGTTTTGAATCAAACTTCTGAATGAAGCTATAAATGGATTTCCATATACAATGTTACTACTTTTAGACGTAAGGTTTAAAACATTTGAAGTCAAACTTCTGAATAAGTTATGTATGGAATTTTCATATATTCTAGTCTTTTTCTTTGACAATTGGTTAAGACGATTGTTTAACTTTGACAACATACAACATTACTCCTGAATGTTGTATGTTGATTTTATCATATCACTAAAAGTTTTGAATCAAACTTCTGAATGAGCTATAAATGGATTTCCATATATAATGTTACTACTTTTAGACGTAAGGTTTAAAACATTTGAAGTCAAACTTTTAAAACATTTGTCTTTTTCATATATCATTGGAACATTTAGTTGGTCTATATATAATGTAGTGTCCCAATAAAAATGTTCATATTTAAAAATTTATTGCCAAAAAGAAGTTCATTACATTATGGAGAAAAACTTTGAATTTTGGAACATCTAATATAAAGCCTCATTTTCTTTTATTTTTGTCAATAAACCTCATTTAATTTATTTTAAAAAAAAATTTAGAATTTTTAATTCAATCCTCAAAAATTAAAAAATGGTTTTCTATTATTAGCCCAAAAGAATGTTTTGAATTGCCGTATTACAGTTATTTTAATTTAGCATCTTGCAATGTCCTCACAATAAAAATTAAGCACCGCTAATTAAAAAGTAGATATATTTCAGGGTCTATAGACGTCATGATATATTTTTTAGCGGAACCAGATCCAAATACTTATATCGTATTCGGATATCCTAAAATTTCAGGAATTTGTCCACTCCTACTTACATGAATACCAACCGTTGTATAGGTCAATGTATTTACTTGTTTTCCTTCATTTTACTTTATATTATAAGTATTAATGTTAATATCTTCTTTTTTTTTTGTCAATGGTATTAATGTTAATATCTAAGTACGGAAAAATAATGTTTTTTGGATACAGTTGGGCAAAATATGGGGTGCAAGACGGATATCAAAGATTGCTATGCATCTTGGGAATCAAAGTTTGGAGTAAAGGTCAAGGCTCTGCAGCCTAAAAAGGTGATTTACGACAGTCTCTTTGTTCTCACCAATTGACCTGCTGCATGATAAGGCTCATGCGTTTTTTTTTTTTTTTTTTTTTTGGCAAAAAGCTCAATTTCTCAAATTGTATAAGCGGTCAAAATCCTCTAAGTATTAGGGGTTTCTTTGCTCGTAGTAATTTGTCAAACTATTAGTGTTTACTGTTTGACCATTTAAAATATATATATCTTAAGTGACAATGGATGAAAAATAGTGGCTGAAGTTAAGTTTCTTAAAAAAATCGTCGTATTAAATCGAGAGTTTGTCACAGAAGTGAAACCAAATCAAGACCAAGTCTCGTGGAATTCGTTTGTTACGACAGTAATATCCCGCTCGATTTCCACTTACATAGCAGTCGTCTCGATAACAACATGTGTATTTAAACAATCATCTTTACAGAAACGTTTTCAGATCAGTGGACATCCAAAAGTTTATTGATTTTCATCCATCAGGAACAGAATCCCCAGTGTAAGAGATCGATATATAGCCAAACCTTGCATACTTATGAATACTGGCTAATTCAAAACTATCAATAGACCGTTATATTCCAAAATCAATCAAGGTGTGAGATATCGGAGACGAGATGCGTTTGGCATAACTCCAAATCATCAATAGACCGCTATATTAATTAAATCTCGAGAATAGTCCCATCAACACTTGTTCCGATTGTTTTCTAAACATTCACCGATCGAATCTGATATCATGTTTTAGTTAAGACCAAAAAATAATTTTCTATTGTTGCGTAAATTTAGCACTATGAAATTTATTCGCGCGGTGGTTGGAAATCTCGAGATTAGTATTATACAAAATAAAAAAGAGAACTCGGTTGTGGAAAAAAAAAAGAACAGGGAAAAATCGTAAATATGGACACGTGGACAAAGAACGTGAAAGAAAAGACAATGACAGATTTAGTTTTATTGTGAATGAAGAGGACACATGCATTGATGTTTCTTCACGTAAAGAAAGGCCTTCGAGTTGGCATTTCCTTGCCTCACGAATCTTTGTCTACCTCGTGCCTCTTTTTAATTCTCTTGTCCTTGTTTTTTTTCCTTTTTCTTATTTAAAATTATTTTGTTTATTTGATATAAAAAAATGGTATTCAAAGTGGTGCCACAACGTTCGCTACTCTGTCTCTTCTCCTCTTTGACTTTTGTCACACTTGTCTCTATCATCTTAACTCAACCATGGTTAACAAAGTTTTGTTGCAAAACCCTAAGTATCTGCGTCTAGATATTATTTTTTTTCCTAATAATTAACTTATATATTATGATGACCAGTTAATCAACTTGACTTATTTGATTAATTAAATGATTAATCCAAATCAAGACTCCCCATGTATCTCTCGTTTTGCTGTTTGTTTTCTCTTATGATCTTGTTGGGATTGTGAATTGTGAACATGTGTGGTTCAAGAGTCAACTTCGGACGTAGAGTTGTCACAAATCACAATCAGTTTTGATTAATGTAAAACCCGATATTTTGATTTTATTCAGATATGCAATTAATATTTGTATCTCTTTTTTTATACAATGTTCATACTATATAGTATCTCTTAAGCCACAAGAATTGAGTTTTGATGTTCATACATGTGATTAAATTGAATATACCTCCGTTTCGTGTGTTTACATAGTTCATGATGTCCATCACTCTATAAAAGTGGATATGGCTTTATAAAAAGTGCTAGAACTTTTAGATTAAACAAGAAAAGAAAAAGTGAGTTTAGAATTACATTGACTTTGAGAACCAAGAAGTACTACTGTCTTTCGAAGTACATTTAATTAGAAGGCTGAAGACGATATGGAATTTTCGTTTCGTATACATTGGAATCTGAAAAATATTTAAAATAATTTGAGCTATAAATGAAAAGTGGGAGATCCAACTTAACTTTAGTGTTGATGACTTTGTGTTTTGTCAAACATAGGATCCGACCGTTGTTTGTTGTGCATGTGCCTAGAGACATGACCCTCGCATCACCCTAACTAATTGTCTTCCAGATTTTAATACTTTTCATACCTTTCAACAACTTTGGACCCAAGAAAAATTTGTGAAATATTCAAAAAACACACTACTATGTTATTATTACACAGGCAATGTAGCTAGCAACATACTTAAGCAATGTCATCACTTAGATATGATCTGCAGTTTGCATGTGAAAACGAGAATTGTAGTAGACAAAAATACTTAAGCAATGCAAAAAAGTAACTGAATAGGTTTTATCAAACAGTAGTTTTAAGATTAACAAATTGGAGTGACTTCAACAAACATATCATCATTTTTCCGGCTAAACAATTGTTTTTAAATTCGTTTTAGATATGTTAGAAGCTTTTATCTATCAAGTTTTCTTAGAAATTGGATGTCAAATGCAATATAGTATATAATAGAAGAGATGTTTTCATTTAAAATTTGATTATTTTTCAGCTTAGTGGGTGAAATTAGAAATTGTTTTTCTACGCCTTTTCATCAAAAATTATTGAATTCCAAATACTTATAAATTTTCATTTAAACCTGGAACCTTAATTCACTACTAATTTTCAAAGGTATTTATGTTTTTCTTTATAATTAGCTTTCAGGCAAATGAAATTTTGCCAACTAAGTACAGTATAATATACATATGTCTAAAATATAAAGACCTATTAAGGAGCTTTTCAAGAGAAAGATGAATCTATTTTATTTGCAAATAGATTGTGGATGCATTTTGAAAATTACAGAATCCAAAAAAAGTGGAATTAAAATAAATAAATAAAAAAAGCTTAAAGATTCCAGCTTTGACTTTGACATCTAAGCTCCAACAAAAACATTCTGCCAAATTATATTACAACGCTCTCGCTTCCTTGTTCCGTCAGAATCGTCAATCTCCGAGCTGTCTTCAAGAACTCACTGCCAAAGATCAGTCGAAAGATAAAACATTTATTAGATGTTTTACTTCATCATCAAATACTATGAAAAAATATGACAATATTCTCTTTATTAATGTACCTGAAAGGTTCGTTTCCTGCGTATTTGATGGCTCCTGATGCATCCCTATAGAGAACAGAGCTCAACATCTCAGACTTTTGGATCCCAAACATGTCAGAGAGTTTCCGGCTCAGTTCTTCATATGAACCAAGAACCGATAGGTCTAAGGTTCGACCCACATCGTCTGACTCCATAAAAACTTTACAATGCCCTGTCTCCAAACCTGCACCATCATGAACTTTGTTGGAGCAAGGCGATCCTTCATCTGACGAAGATAATTCCCTTCCCGCAACGCCGTTCTGGTTTGATCCGCCCGACGAAATCTGCGTTTTCTCTAAGGTTGCGGTATCGGTTGATCCTTTTTCTGATAGCTGCTCCTCGGGTAGTATGAGCTTACCGAACAATACGATGTGGGACTTTTTGGATTCGGTATCGTTGCACGGTGTTGTTCCCATGGTCAAAAAGCAAAACCCTTTCTCGTTTTTGCTATCGATTTTTCGCAGCCCGGGAGAAGGAGAAAGAGGGAGAGATGATGGTTGGGGAGGAGGAGGTCTATTCAAGTAGTAATGGTGGAGATCCGAAGATGATAACCCGTAGTACTGATGAGCATTATGCCTGGCTCCCTGTAAACCCACGGGAACATTGTCCAGAACAGAGCTTAACGGGCTTGATCTGATGAGGGGATTGCTTGGGAATGAAGGTACTGGGATCGAATTGATCAGATTGTTGTAATCCGGATGCTGAGGTAGCCGCATCTTTTTCCTCGGGGGCGAAAACGAAGTAAGCGGGATTGGATGTACATTGGATACCAATTCAACCAACCACGGGTTAACCCGCTTCACGTTTTGGAGTAAATCCGGCTCATCCCAAGCCACCTGAAAACACAAAATGCAACCTCAAGTCTTTTGTCTTAACTCGAAACAGATTAAAAGCAAAGACCAAAAGGAGGAAACTCTCCTTTTGGGGGTTTGTTTTACCTGTAGAAGCCGCCAAGGAGAGTTAGGCCAACGGATAGGATCAGAGACGTTAACAGCTGAAACAGTCCCCATAAACCAGCTTATCCGAGAAGAATCTTCCGTCTCAAAAGCCATTTTAAACCTCATACCGGAGCACCACGGAATCCGCATCGCAGCTCGAGCATCCAATGCCTTGACACAAAACTCCGACGTGCTAGCCCTCGGATAGTACACAACCTCAAACGGTCTTCCGCTAATAGCGAGAGTAGCTGCTTCTATAACGGATTCAGCCGTCACTTTTCCCTTTCTATCGGCAAGCGAACAATTACTTCTCCTCAAACTATTGCTTTCATCTTCCCTTAAAAGAGAACTGTAGCCACAACTCCCTCCAATCGGATTCCAACCCGCTGAATATTCGGGTCCATTACCAATCCCTCCTCTCTTAGCCCTCCTAATACCTACACAAAGATCTCCATTCTCAGCTCTCATGAAGACAATCGAATCTCCCGCCACAAGCTTCTTCTGATTCACGAAATTACTCCATCCGGTGGTGAGAAGATGGCGACGAGGTGTCCCTCTATAAATATGTCTAAACTTCCAAACATCACCATGAACATCCTTTGCAAGAATCGTCTGAACCGGTGGCTCAGCATTATAATCCAATCTCGGGAAAATCGTCTCAGCGCAATAACGAGGAACAGAGAATCCCCCACCGTTATTAGCATCAGATTGAGTCAGAGTCTTAGCAAAGGAAGGCGTTTTCTCGCTATTACTCTCGAAACCGTTACTATCTTCGCCATCTCCATACTCGTGATCAACATACTCATCTTCTTTCAAAGGAATCAACCTAAGTTTGGCAAAAACCTCGTCGGATTCAGGATCAGCCATATACTTAATAGCCAAAACACGACATAAAACCATCGGAGGAACAGGCAGATTCCCGAAACTGACACAATCATAAGCGTTCTCGGCGTGTCCTTGTGGGAAGTAAAAGACTTTAGAGTTCATAGGAGGCATACGAACCATACCACCAGCACATGCATGCCATAGTTGAGGATCTAAACCTTTCTCTGATCCACCTTTCATTGGATTCATAACATTAATCATGTTTGTGACGTTCTTGCTGCAAAAACAAATAAACGCATCAGCTTTGTTTGAACAGAGTAACCAAAATAACAACACAACACAAAAAGCAAGCAATTAACGTTCTTGAAGTTTTTTTTTTTAGCAACTTAAGTCCTAATTATCAGTCAACTCTGCCTAACAAACGAGATTTTCCCGGAAAAAAAATAAAGTTTCCAGAAAAACCGACAAAAAGGGTCATTTCAGATAGAAAGAAGATTTCAAATACCAAATCTCAGGAAGAAAAAACAACAACTCAGTGAATATAGAAACTAAAAAAACTTCAAGAACGTTGAGGATAAGTAATTTACAATAAAACCATCCAATAAGAAATTAAACAGTAAAGTTAATAAATTTTAGCTAGATTTTCATAAGAGATAGCTCACCGATTGTGTTGTGAAGCAGATAAAGCAAAAATTACAGATCGGTCGCAAGTGAGAACAAAGAATCCACAAATAAAGAGCCAAACTAATAAAGTTAGATAGAACAAGAGAGTGATAGACATAACCAAATCAAATTCATATCGAATCGATTGAAGAAAAAGAAAAAAAAAAAACAAGATGAAATTGAAACAGAGAAGGATAACGATGAGACAAATAAAGATTTGTTCAAACCTGGAACAGTGGCAGATCTGAACAAATTAGCGAAGATACTGTCTAAAACCTATCTTGGTTTCCTAAGAATCTGAAGATTCTGCAGCTAATTTCTGCTTGAGAATCGGATAAGGAAGTTTCACTTTTGCACAAAGAAAATGAAAAAAGGGGTTCGTATATATGAAGGAAAGAGGTTTGGCTTTCAGGCAAAATAAATACCAAAAAAATAAATATTATCTCTTTTTTCTCAACTTTCATTAACTCTTTCACATGTCTTTTAGTATTATTATTTTCTTCTCTAGTTAGTTATTTAAAAAAAACTTTAAACCAGATTTAAGAACAGGGAGTAATATTTTTGAATAATAAATTTAAGCCCAAAAAAAGGTAACAATTTGGTAAGTCAAACCCTTGATTCCGGGCATAAAAATCGACAATACGGAGTGTGAAAAAAAGATAATAATATAATATTATATATTTTAAATATTTTATATGGTTAACGAAAAATATCGACATACGAGTTAAGACTAAGAGTTGCATCGCGCACGTGACGGATCCGCACGTGTCGTCGGTGCTTCCGACATATCTCCTAGAAATCTGATTAGAAGCATCTAATTAGTTAACAATTCAAATTAAGCTTATTAATTTTTTTGACTCAGCCATTAATTGTTCTTTCAATTAACTATTAATTGTTCTTTCAAGTGGAGTAATTTTTACAGTTTGATAATCCCAATATCATTTAATTTTTTTTTAACTTATTGTTTACGAAACACGATATTTTGTTGATAACCATGTAAGCAATTTGCTGTTGCTAACCATTACTGTGTTCAAAGGACAAAACAAGTAGTCAATTGGACATGTAATAATATGTTAAGCCCAAAAATAGATATCTAACCAAACATTGATATGGATTGGACGAAAATACATTTATAAGATATTATGTTAGATTGCAAAATGTTTTTCTTCTTTTATGGTAGTATTTATTTCTTTCTCTTTCATCTTTTTCTCTTCAACATTTGGTTCTCCATCAAATATTTGTTTGACATATATTTATTTAAAACTTGAACCATCTCATCGTTTACATATAAAAGAAAGATAAAACTTATCAAATGATCTAAAATGCATAGGGAATTAGAAAGCTAACATGTTTTTTTTTTCTTTTTCTTTTTTGTAAAAATAGAGCGAACATGTTAAATGAGATAATTCACTAAGTATATTGTTTATGTGGTCGGACAAAAATACTCTTACGTGACATTTTGTCTTTTTCATTTTTCTCTTCTTTTCAACCTTCAATTCTTTCTTTAATCTAGATATGTTGAGATCAAAATAGTCTTTCTCTAATCAATTTAAACGAATGATTATTTTTTAGACGTTATTGGTCCGGTGGTCATATACCTCTTACTAAGGAAATTAAAGAGTGGCCAGATTTCTAAATAACGATATTTAGATTATTTCCCGTAATCTACTTTGGTTAGTTTCTCTGATCTTTTAATTGCTTTAGGATAAAATAATAATTGTGAACTTGATATTGACTTGCAAAGAATAAACTAAGTGCATTATATATATATAACATATAGAAAATATATCATATAATGTTATAACTATACCCCATATATTCACATAAGATATATATAATATACTACGATCATAGCAAGGATCAATAAATTTCCGCATGTGTCATTGTATTTTTTTGTCGTAAGAGTTAGCTTACCCATTAATACAAGAGTTTGATCTAGGCCATACGCTAAACAAAAATTCAATATCCAATTATTCTACACGAATATAAACCAATTATATGTAGTTCAAACATTTATTGCATTTATGAAATATATTTATATAAATTCAACCAAATTTACGTGATGTCAGTTAAATATAATTTTAAAAATATAAACACAGAAACAATTTTTAACAGTGATTTTATTCCTACACTTTTCTAGCAACGTTTCTTTGTCAGCTTTTCTAGCAATATGTTACTATATGTTTATATACTGAATCGATCATATATATATATATATAAAAGTAACACTGATTTTTCTATGTGAGAACTAAGGCTGGTGTAGTATAGCTTTTTACTTTTAAATATTTAAGTAATACTAAATTCGTAATATGAATGGGAATGAATAAATGATAATAAGAAATTAATAACAATGATAATGAAAACATATTTGACCGTGAACATAGCACGTGCGACTAACCATGGTTAAGTTTGAAGTCTGTCTGTGTATATATATCGATTGGTCAACACCACACACTCTCCTTGTCAATAGTTAATACGTGTGTCTCCATGTATGTTAATCCAGTAATATTTGCATGTCACAAGGGCAAATTCGACATTCGCATATAAACCACCGGATCTGATCTAATTGTTATTCCTTCATATTTGGTTATCACATTTGCTCCTTAGTCCTTACACCTTTCCCTGATTATCTTCGCATCGTGAGTCATGTAATTACAATTTGGACTTAACTCACTCGGCTAACTTTTGAAAAACTTGGGCATGTGTTTTTTAACAGATACTATTAGAAAACATAAACTAAGACATTTTTATCACAAATTATGGAGTTTATATAAAAAGATAGATGATAAAGAGAAATGAAAGCTTGAAAGCTTTAATAAATTTCAAATGAAAAAAAAACAAAAGAAGAGAGAAATGAAAGCTAAAAGCAAACAAAGAGGGTAAATTGTAAAGCGACCAAGGAGGAGACATATAAAGACATGAAATGGGATCAGACACAAACAGTCGTTATAGACATTGACTCTCTCTTGTCCTTTTCTTTATCTCCTTTTGTCTTCACAAAATATATACATTTTTTAATTTTTAAAATGATTTTTCGTTACAAAATATTTCAAATACTTATAAATAGATGGAGATATTTTAATCTAAAAACAACAAGGCTTTTTTTAGTTCAACTCATACCAACCCAGCTGGGCCGGGCCTGGCTAGAATCACATGCCAACTCAAATTTTTTCCAACTATCTCTTTATCTTGTGAGAAGATTTACAACTCTTTTGGCTCTTCTCTAACTTATAAAGGCATAAACTATGGAAAACTGAAAAGAAAAGATTGTTCTAAGATTTGCCACTACACAGCTCTGCTCAACTTCTTCCGCCAAAAGACTCAAAAAACCATCTATTTGTTATAAGTCTGAGAAACCAGAAAGGTATTATACAAACCACCTGCAAAAGAGATTTCCTCCATTTGAGAATCCATCTTAATAGCAACCAACACCAATGGTATATATACATAACGTCACTAAAACCTTTTTGATCTCCTAAAGTTATAAAGTTATATTGTTTCATAGGTGAGGATGACGGCGTTTGGCTCTGCGATACCCAATGACAGGTTCTTTTCTATAGCTGTATCTCTTATTCCACTTAGGACTGTTCGACCTGCAAACAAAAGATGTAATTTTGTTATTACTTTCTGATGCAAAAGATTGAAACTTTTAAGTAAAGCTTTTACTATACTTCAAAAGATGCGTAAAACTTACTTGGAGACTGCAGAAAGCAATTTGATGATGAATATAAGAGGGAAGCCAATTAAAGCTGTGGCCTGTTGAAATTTAAAATAAAAAGTGACTTAAGTTATGATTTGTAGACTCTATAGATGAATTGGATGATTGGAAATAGTTGGAAACACATACCCCAACCCAAGCTAAGTCCATGGTAGCCACCGGTTTCGTGACCTCATTGTTCTTCAACATTTCTTGAGCCTTGGTTATCAAAAGAATGAGCATATTAAACTATGTTACTCTAAATGTAAATTCAAAATTAGCAGGGAATATGATGAATATATACCTGTTGATGGTAGGTTTTCGTCGAGTTAACCAACTTGTTAAAGCCATGTCTTACATTATCGGAATATGGCTCTAAGGCAATTTGTACTTTCTCCAAGTGTGGTTTCGCTATGGTCATAATGCGGCTTGTGTATGGGTATGAATGTGTTCTGATTACCTAAGAAAAACATGGCAATGGTCACAATGTTTATGCAACGTCAAATGAATAAAAAATGGAAATATATAAACCTCAAGATAGTAGCAGGACACGTCGAATCCTCGGATGAGATGTGGTGTCAAAGCCTGCTTAGACGTATATAACACCTCGATGGACTTATCCGTTAAATATTGAACTTTTGGTTCGAGATAAATGGTTAATGTCACACACGCATCTTTGATGTTTGGAATCCATTTCTGTAAAGAATTCACAGATATCAGTATCAAGTAAATGGAAAGTAAACAAGTGTTGTAGTAAGAATGAAACTCACTGAGTTCAGGTTTTCAATGTGAGCCTCTGACCATCTCTGGACTTGGTCAATTTTCAGGGACACCTAAAGAAAAAAAAGGGACTCGTGTTTAAAGGGCAATTGAATACTTTCAGGGTTAATTGTGAATCGAAGATAAACCTTTTGAAGAGTGATATGAAGAGTTGGGCTGAGATGTTGATGCCATAGAGTCGCTAGATATGCCTGCAGCCAGAATAGAGAGGCTCTTCAGAAGAGCTATCACTAAGATTCTGCGATGTTATGCGCCTTAAAGCTTTTAGATTTACCTGAGTTTTATTTGGGTCAAGACCAAGCTTAGAGAAGAACCACTTCCCATCAATCTGAACACAAGAAAACAAAAAAGTAGAGTAAGCACTCAAAATCTGTACATCAAATCCTAGAGACAACATATATATCTCTTACATTTTCAAGCTTTGAGCTAAGATGTGAAACTTTCTTATCTGCGATTTCAACTTCCAATTCTAGCCTTCTCTTGCGTTGCAATTCCACTTCCCGTTTTAGTCCAAATACCTGCCAATGCACAAGTGTCATAAAAAGATTGAACTAAGGTAATGAGGCAAAAGGAAACACACAATTCAAACTACAAAAAACCAACCTGTTTCTGAAGTTGATAAACCTTTTCTTCTACTTCACTAGCGTGCTTCACCAGACTCTCAGACTAAATCAAGCATTAACAGCAACAACAGTAAATAGACTTTCTTCTACGTCTTATTTAACAAATGAATCAAATCCAGAAGATCAATGAAATTCTCACTTGGGAAAAATCAATCTCACTATCAAACAAGTAAGATTTCTCCCTGATAAATAACTCCAGGCCTCGGATTTTCTCTTCCTTGCTAAGCAATTCTTGGTTTTTCTCTTTGATGATTGATACTTCAAAAAACACATAAAGAAACAATAAGCCTCTCAATAGTTAGCATAGCAACCAGATCAAGTTGCAGCTGAGAAATTGTAAAAGTCGTCAACTTTGGACAGAATCAGACGTTACAAGTAAACTTCTCCAGAAACACAACGGAAGCTGAACATTTGAAACGTCTCTCTTTAGCAAAAAAGTTGAAAAAAACAAATTCGATTTCTTTCCAAATTTCTACCTACAATTTTCTCAAAAACCAAACAAAGAAACATAACCTCATATGAAAATCCAATGAACCGTTACTCATCTCTCCAGAATTTTCCTAAGAAATGCAACAAATCAAAAGAACCTTTTCCTCATTCCCCTACAGTTCTTAAGAAGCAAATTAGAAGAAATACCCAGAAAAATTCCGAGAAAACTTCACAAAGACTAAATCTTTACGTAGACACTAAAGCTAGAAAATTTAGCTACGAGAAAAATCTGAAAGACTTAACCAAAATCGAAATGGGTAAGAGTGAAATTGAAACGTACGGAGAGCAGAGACGTTGGTTTTGAGTTCGTCGAGCAAATGGTTTTGATGTACATTACAGTCATTGTTCTCTGAGGAAGAAGAAGCTTCTCCATTTGCAGTGAATGAAGAAGAGTAACAAGCGATCTCGAGCGTTACGAGGAACAGAAGAAACAAAAGTGGCTTAAAAAACGCCATTATTGGAGACTGCAACAGAGGACTCTCAGCACAGTCAAGTGTGAGAGAGAGAGTCAAATAAAGGGTCTTCTTATCTTTTCTATAATTACATATCTGTCCACGGACTTTTGATAAATTCTATAAATGGCCCAAATAACTTTGCATAGATTTTGATGAAAAGGTATCAATTGAAAATATCTTGTGCAAAACGCCTGTTTTAGGCATATCTGAAAAGTCGTAATTAGCCTTAATCTGGCTCTTAAAGTCTTAATGCAACTAAAACGGAAGGATATCAACTTAAATGTAAAGTATATGTTTTATTGTTCCATTATTGTATTTTCTATAAATTCACACTATTTTGTGAAGAGTTCCTTTGTCATAGACTCATACAATAGTTGTTTTTTTTTTCTTTCTTTTCTTGACTTTTTCTTAAACTAATTATTTTGCTCTAAGTATAGATTTTTTTTAATTATTAATAAAAAATATTTTTAATAATCTCTTTGGAAATAATATATATTTTGTTTTTTCCAGTCAACGTGGCTTTCTATAGTTAATAAAAAATCCATTGGGTAATTTACACACTGTAAATAGACCATTTAAATATAACTAAGAAAGAAACCTTTTTTTTTTTCTTTTGGCATTAGTGTCATGATTCATGAACCTCAACTCATTTAGGAAAATTATATTCACATGTTTCTTACTGTAAAATACCAAAATGGATCCTTTTCCTTTTTTTTTTTAAAAAATATTTTTTGAATGAAATTTTATCTTATAAATTTTAGTGAGTTTTTAAGTTGATTTTAAAAAAACGAAACTTTATCCAATATTATTAACCAATCACTAACCATCTAGACGTTAAAAAGACGTTAAACATACGTTAAATTTGTTTTTTAGGTAAATTTAATTTTAACAGTTAAATTAATCAATAATCTAAAATTTTATATTTATTTAGGAGTATTTTAGTATTTTGTAGTTTTAGATATTTTTGACAAAGTTGAAGTCCCTACAACCTCTAATGCCTATCGTATCACCCAATAAACCACATTGTCTTGCTAAATTCCATTATTTCAGATTTATACCGTCAATATTCTACTGTAATTATACGGCTTCAACCATCCCATTTTCCACCACTTCTTCTTATTAAAGCCACAATAATTTACACACCGATATTTGAATTTAAAAAATCAATTTATGTGACATATGTTACATGACAAAATAATACTCCCTTTGTTTCTAAATGTAAGATGTTTTAAAAAAAAAATTTGTTTCTAAATATAAGATATTCTCTATTTTCTATGTATAATTAATGACAAATTATTGAATTCAAGAAAAATAACTAAATATTATTGGTTTAGAGTTGTTGGAAATTGTAAATTACAAAAAATAATGCATTTTAAATATGGTTTTTTAATATGTGTGAAAAAGCTAGAACATCTTACATTTTGAAACAGAGAGAGTACTAATCTATTCGACACAACCAGTAAATAATGCATTTTTATTGCCACTGTCCCCAACTTTTTATCCTTGACAAGAGTTGCCCTGGCTGAATTTAATTATAAGAAAAAAAGTTTACTCCAAATTCGGCGAATTTTATTTGTTTAACTACCTTAATATACGTACAAATTACATATGAAATCAGTCTAGCTAATTTAAATATTGATATTTAGTCATGGAAATAGAGCTTTTATTCTTTATCCCAATTACAAGCATATGACACAGGGGACCTAGACAGTAATAGCGTATCCAAGTCTAAATAATTCACCACTTATAAGATTTTAAAACTATATAATATAATATAATATAATAAATAAAAATATTAAAATAAAAAAGGAAAAACCTAGTTTTTGACGCAATAATAGAAGCGAACCAAACTTGGCCTCTCTCTCTCTCTCTCTCTCGCCTATAAATAAAGATATTGAGTTTAGCGTCAAAAGCATATGCAATTGCAATACACACAACAAACAAAGGTCTTCACTGTAAAACTCTCACTTTTATATTTTTTGCTCTAGACCGTCGGATTATTCCCATTGGTCTTAATCCAACGGTCGCGATCCAATTTGATAGAAAGAGTCTCGTCGTCTCTCAACCACCAGATTCTTTCTCTCTCGTCAAACATCTCTACGAAATCGACCAACAGACCAGATCTTCGATCCGTCTCCGTCGCCGTTGGTTTCGGAATATTCAGCCGCCTTTTCCAACTGTTTTTACCTTTTTCTCGCCGGAGAGGGAGATTTGGGATTTTGATTTCTTAAGGCATTTTTTGGGCGATCCGAGAAATCTTTTTGATAAGGTTTTTGCTGCCCCCCCACCGACACCGTCACTGGTTCGTCTGCTCGATCTCTGATTCTACTTCTTATTATATATACGCTCCATTGATCTCGTATTTGATAGCTGATTGATTCATGGGTTATGGTTGCTCATGCGCGTGATTGGCTTTCAATTTTAGTTTTTTTTTTTCGATTTTTTTAGGTTGCGGCGATTTTAAAATTGTTTATTGTAGAAGTTTCTTATCATCTTTCATATTAGTCTCAATCAAATTTGCATTACCTGTTGTTAATTGGAGTAGAGAAACTGTCTTTGTCACGTTGATACATGAACTTTCGTTTGGCTTAAGTTTTCTATTGATAACTTTATATTAGCGTAATAATTTTGATTGTGGTTTGGGTTTAAACTTTGTGTGCAGAAGCTGGTGTCGTCCGTGGGGATATATACGTCTGTTGATTGGTGTTATTCTGGCATCTTAAGATATAAGTTGCATTGGCTTGGAATTATACACTGTTTATGACTATACATACGAGATGGCTTCAGAAGGAAAATTGTTATTTGATCTTAATGAACTTCCTACAGAAGATGATGATGGGAATGATAATCTTAACTGCAATCAGCCACAGGAGGCTATCCCGTCTGCAAACTCCAATACCACCTCTAGCTTGCTTGCAACACCATCGTGCTCCCAAGATAATGTTAACAACCGAGTGTTCTCTCACGCGTCAACAGTTTCTGGTTTTCAGCCTTTTGTCCGCCCTTTAACTACGCAACCTACCGATGTAGCAGTTGGACAAAAGATGGACGAGGATTCTCATAAGGAATCATTGTCATCATCAAGGTCAGACACATTTGAGGAAGCAAAGGTTGCATCATCAGTAGTTCCAAATGATGCCGGAGTCCCTGAGAGGGAAGAAGGGGAGTGGACGGAGTCAGAGGTTCCCGCCAATGAAAATGTACATAGTAGTTCTGATTATTCTAAAGTTACAGAGAAAGATAATGGCACAATAGGATTAGATATTAACTCAAACTCGGGTCTTCAAAAGAGAAGTTTCAATCATATTTCAGAAAGCAGTGGTAAAGATGGTGCATCTATAGATAGTCCGCAAGAACAGGGTTTAACTGTAAGGCAGAGAGAAACTAGAGGAGTTGAAGCAAGTCATGCAATCAAGTGCGCTAATACCACTGTGAAAAGAAAGATGGATCATCAGAAAGAGACGATGTTGGGAAAGAAACGCAACAGGCAGACCATGTTTCTTAACCTGGAAGATGTCAAGCAAGCTGGTCCGATTAAGACAACAACACCTAGAAGACAGAATTTCCCACAACCTGTCGTCACACGCACAGTTAGAGAATCTCGTGCAGGTCCTCCACCTGCTGAGCAAGGAGGCGGGATTCCAGGTCATGTTGTATACCGGGATCAGAAACCAATTGACATTCCTAATGGTGGCATACATCCAGAAACATCTGAACATAAGTTAGAATCTAATGGTGAATCACAAGCTGGTTCAGTTGGTAAAACTAGGAGGGTGAACGGGGAGGCAGGACCTTCTGCTGAGGGAACATCAACATCAGTGTCAAGGCAGGGTTCATGGAAGCAGCCAATAAATTCACGGCAGCCGAAGATTGGTCATTTGTCAAATAGACAAGCCTCCTTGGGAAGTCAAAGTTCTACAGACTCCAAGTTTGGAAACAAGAAATTTACTTCGTTCAAGAAACAAGTCACGAATAGCAACCAATACCAAGATACATCTGTGGAGCGTCTTATACGAGAGGTGACCAACGAAAAGTTCTGGCATCATCCAGGTATGTCCTATATTGTGTTTCTGCTCATGGAACGTGTGTTTGAGTGCTCCTACTTTTTCAATTAAGGTATCTTGTTTAAGGTAGGAAATTTTATGCCAATTAAAATCTACTGCTCTGGTGCCAGTTCCCTGTGTCCCGAATCATGGCTCAGTGAGAATCGTAATGGCCACAGGATTTGGAAGGTGATACGATTAAATCATACTTGTAAAAGTAGATGACAGAATTATTCTAGTTTGTGTTAATCGTTTTATATACTTTTTCTGTTTCATCTCTTAGTTGTCTTTAAGTAAAAGTTGCTTTTTTCCTGGTATATTGTGATACATATTTTTAAGTATGTTGTACTAGTATCCATCCCTAGTACTGTCTCTTTCCCCTAAGACACTGAACACAGGGGAATATAATACTCCATTTTCTTAGACATGCACTTAATGGTTACTGTCGATGAACACCGTTTATCAGGTTAGCTTTGAGTGGCTTTAATTATCTTGGTTAAGGAGGCTTTTTGGGCCCAGTATAGAAAAACTGGATGATTTGATACGTATACAAAAGCTGAATGATCTATATGAACGAAAGTGAATATTTGACATGCCTTTTTTTTTTTTTGTGCAACATTTGACATGCCTCTGGTCTTTTCTGTACACTTCACACTAGAGAATTTGACTTGCATGCTTGATGATGAATGATGATTCACTTAAAGTTTTTACTACATTTTTATACATACTGTAATTGACTCTTTGCATAAAATTTACTTGTGTTTAGAGGATACTGAGCTCCAGTCTGTTCCTGAGCGGTTTGAATCCATGGATGAGTATGTTAGAGTGTTTGAACCCTTACTTTTCGAGGAGTGCCGGGCACAACTTTACAGTACATGGGAAGAATTGGCTGAGGCAAATTCATACATGAAGGTCAGAATAAAGTTCATCGACAGAAGAGAGAGAGGTAACAAGCCCTATTACCTTATTCACATTTGTAAAGGCTTATAGGCAACAATGTCAACTCTCTACTGACTTATTCTCTTGTCACCTGACTGCTAGCCTTTGTTTTTATCTGGTTTAGGATGGTATGATGTGATACTTCTCTCAGTAAATGATTGTAAATGGGCTTTCAAGGAGGGAGATGTTGCAGTTCTTTCAAATCCTGTTCCTGAATCAGGTGTGGTTGGAACTCACTCTGAATACTAGATATCACCTCAAAATAACAGGGGTCTAGATTGTCTGAATAGTTTTTATGTTGCTGCTACTTCTCTGTATATTCTGTAATTTTGTCGCTTTTATTTTTAGAAGGAGAGCATGAGGATGCTGGACGTGTAGCTGGTACAGTTAGGAGATATATACCGGTTGATACTCGAGATCCTCATGGAGCAATTCTCCATTTCTATGTTGGAGACACTTATGACTCTGGCAGGTATATGCTTTTTCATATGTTTATGTATAGCTATTGATCTGAGCTTCTACCCATTCTCTCTGGAAGCTTTTGTTTCCTGCCTCTCATTTCTTTACTTTGTAATTTGGTTTTCCAGCAAGATTGACGATAATCATATTTTACGGAAGCTTAAGCCTAAGGAGATCTGGCATCTGACAGTGCTTGGTTCGCTTGCAACCACACAGAGGGAATATGTTGCTTTGCATGCGTTTTCTCAGCTTAACCCACAGGTTGGTTTTGTTATCTCCAACTAATCTTTCATAGATGCTTTCAGTTATACTGACGCTGGTGAAACTCATTTATCCTTCAGATGCAAAATGCAATTCTCAGGCCCAGCCCAGAGCAGTTTCCCAATTACGGAGAGCAGACTCCTACAGTGCCTGATTGTTTTACTCCGAGCTTTGCCGGCCATTTACATAGAAGCTTTAATGCTCCACAGTTGGCAGCAATCCATTGGGCCGCAATGCATACTGCAGCTGGTACAAGCAGTGGGGTAAAGAGACAAGATCCATGGCCATTTACTCTTGTTCAGGGCCCTCCAGGAACAGGCAAGACACACACAGTTTGGGGAATGTTGAATGTTATCCATTTGGTTCAGTATCAGCAGTATTACACTTCCTTGCTGAAGAAACTAGCTCCTGAAAGTTATAAACAAGTTAATGAGAGCAGTTCAGATAATATTGTGTCAGGGTCTATTGATGAAGTCCTACAAAACATGGACCATAATCTATTTCGTACGCTGCCAAAACTGTGTGCTAAACCAAGGATGCTCGTTTGTGCTCCTTCAAATGCTGCGACCGATGAACTTCTCTCACGTGTCCTTGATCGTGGTTTTATTGATGGGGAAATGAGGGTTTATCGCCCTGATGTGGCTCGAGTAGGTGTTGATACCCAAACGAGAGCTGCTCAAGCAGTTTCTGTGGAGCGAAGAAGTGAGCAGCTATTAGCCAAGTCTCGTGATGAAATTCTTGGACACATGCACAACCTCAGATTACGAGAAGCTCAGCTATCTCAAGATATTGCTGGACTCAAAAGGGAACTTACTGCTGCAGCATTTGCTAACCGTTCTCAGGGATCCGTTGGCGTTGACCCTGATGTTCTTATGGTTAGAGACCAGACCAGAGATGCAATGTTGCAGCGCCTTTCTGCTGTTGTTGAAGCCAGAGATAAAGATCTTGTTGAAATGTCTCGCCTTCTTATTGTTGAGGGAAAGTTTCGTGCTGGTAATAATTTTAATCTTGAAGAAGCTCGCGCAAGTCTTGAGGCTAGTTTTGCGAATGAGGCTGAAATTGTTTTTACAACAGTATCAAGCAGTGGTCGTAAACTGTTTTCTCGTCTTACGCATGGCTTCGATATGGTGGTCATCGACGAGGCTGCCCAAGCTAGTGAGGTTGGAGTTCTTCCTCCCCTTGCCCTTGGTGCTGCACGATGTGTACTTGTTGGTGATCCTCAGCAGCTTCCTGCCACAGTTATTAGCAAAGCTGCTGGAACCCTTTTATACAGTAGAAGTCTCTTTGAAAGGTTTCAGTTAGCAGGTTGTCCAACTTTGTTGTTAACTGTTCAGTATAGGATGCATCCTCAAATACGCGATTTCCCTTCAAGATATTTCTACCAAGGACGCCTCACAGACAGTGAAAGTGTTTCAACTGCTCCGGATGAGATTTACTACCAAGATTCTGTCCTTAAGCCTTACCTTTTCTTTGATATCAGCCATGGACGGGAATCCCATAGAGGTGGATCGGTGTCTTATGAGAACATTGATGAAGCTCGCTTCTGTGTTGGGGTGTACTTGCATCTTCAGCGAACTCTGAAGTCATTGGGTGGGGGTAAAGTCTCTGTTGGGGTAATAACCCCATACAAACTGCAGCTGAAATGCCTGAAAAGCGAGTTTGGAAATGCTTTGGGCCAAGATGAACTGAAAGATATTTATATCAATACTGTAGACGCGTTTCAGGGTCAAGAACGTGATGTCATAATCATGTCATGTGTGCGTGCTTCAAATCACGGGGTTGGCTTTGTTGCTGATATCCGGCGGATGAATGTTGCTCTCACCCGTGCCAAAAGGGCTCTATGGGTATGATGTCTGTTCATGCACGTACATTTTTTTCTGTATGATAAATATTTCTGGTTTGTGTTAACGTTTCGGAGGCTCGTCTTTCTTGAACAGGTGATGGGAAATGCATCTGCTCTGATGAAGTGTGAGGATTGGGCAGCACTGATCACTGACGCCAAAGCAAGGAACTGTTTTATGGAGATGGAGTCTCTTCCCAAAGATTTTCCGGTTCCAAAGGTACCTAGCTTTATCCCAAAAGCACCTAATGTTAGAGGTTTCAGATCAGGTGGGCCAAGAACCAGAACCATCGATATGCACCCTGAATCCAGGTCAGGGACACCATCAGAAGACGACGAGAAGCTGAGCACAACAACATTCCCAAGAAATGGAAATTCCCGGAGGGAGAATACAGTTGATGATTCTGATCCGCCCGGGGATAGATATAGAGATGCTTGGCAACATGGGATCCAAAGGAGGCAAAATTTTGGACGGCCTTTAGGGAGAAGAGACTAATTTATTATTCCAACTGGACTGAACTTCATTCATTGGAGAATCTACTGTGTTACTTGAGATTTCAGCGCACCACCTAGCTCATGGTCTCATAGGGTCATCACCACGAAAGCGTGTGACTCAAAGTCATGAACTGTTGAAAAGAGGAATACTTAGAAGGCTGTGTACGTCAAAGGGTAACGTGCTCACCTGATTTGTGCTGGCGAAAGATGATTCATGCTATTTCTTGGAAAGAACTGGCGCTCTTCTGCTCCCAGATCACAGACCTTCTTGGAGAAGCATGTCTCTTGGGCTTCATTGAAAATCTGGAGCGGACTAGTTGGAGACTACACTGTGAAATCCAAGGGTGAATCCACTTGAAAGAAGTCAGAAGCTGCTGATAAACCTAAGAGTTTGACCCATTTGCAGGAACTATTGAAGCAATTCATGCATTGACAAACGCTATCATGCGGTGCAATATAACAGAAGATGATTAGTCAACAGGTTCGCAAACCGTAGGGAATGGCATTGGAAGGTAGTGTATAGCGAGTGGGGTTGGGATGATTCGTTTAGTCTGCAAAACTTAAGAGTATCACCAATACCACACTGGCCACCAGTCCAATGTATTAACGTTTTGTACATAATCCCACCATATCTAAAATTATGAAACTTAGTTCTTTTTTTTTCCTTCATTCTATTTGTTTTATCTTATATTTTGTTATTCATATTTGATCAGTGAAGAATCAGAAATTCTTTAAAGTTAAAGAGATTCATCAGGATCATCTATTTATGGAAGACTTGTGTTTTTACGAAGGTTTGTAATTAAACGGAAGTCCAAGAGCCTCAACCTAACAACAAAGATTAGACTCGCCGACGTAGTAGACTCTGTTCTTCATTCTATTTGATCTTTTATATGTTTGTCATCTCTGATCAATGAAGAATCTTATATTATTTAACTGTCAGTTACTCGTGGAAGACGTGTTTGGTAAATGGTAATACTCCGACTTTTGACTTGAGATAAGTTGCAAACATTTCTGTGGCCGATGATAACAAGAGAAGATTGAAAGATAAGTTTCTTGGTTTCTTGATCAATACATCATCCTTACTGATGATTGTAAGATGAAAAGTTATGAGTACAAATGAAAGCCAGAAGTTAAAGCTATTCAATCACAATCTCTGTCAAGCTTCCAAAGCCAGCAGCAGCCCTTGTGTGGTGGTGATGGTGACTGGAACACTCCTTAGCGTAGCTCCTGCAACAGCTACTGCCATGGTGGCTCTTCTCTCTGGTGCTGCTACAGTTAGACTTGCAAGCCTCCTTCGGTTTTACCTGTGAACAAATTTCTTCTTTAGCACTCTTAGAACTTTCGCAGCAGCTCGACTTGCAATGCCCATTGCTCTTCAGTTTCAAGCTATCTTCCAAAGAATCAGCAGGACTTGAGCAACAACCTTTGACTGAGACTTTCACCTCCTCTTGCTCATCTCCTTCCAGATTGACCAAGGTTAAAGAACCTTCTTGTTTTGAGCCAGTTTCAATGTCCAGGCCAGATGCCTTGTTATGACGGCTTTGTTTCACCTCGTGTTGATGTGGTTGCTGAGTCTTATCACCACAACACCCAGAGTCATGGCCTTGTCCCAAATGACCAGGTTCTGCACAACAGCTCTTTGTCACAACCCTTACATTGTCCTGTTTCTTCTCACAACAACCAGTGTGACCATGGCCTGAACTAGTTTTTGTTGGTTTCATCACTTTCTCTTCATTCTTCTTTCCACAACAGCCTGACTTGCAATGCTTATCACTGATCTTTGGTAATAAGCCTGTTTCCATGTCCCCAGCAGCATCACCTTCAAGTTTCTCAGCGATTAAGGCAGAGGAAGAAGAAGAAGAAGACTCCCTATAACATTTGTCTCCAGTTTTGTGTTTATCACTTAACAACAACATGCTATTAAGGATCACAAGCAGACAAGTTCCTACATCTGCAAGCACAGCTGCCCAAATCAGTGGATGACCAGCAAATGCCAAAGCAAGAATTGCTCCTTTCATAGTGATCGATATGACCACATTCTCCACCACTTTCCTTTTCGCTCTTTTCGCAAGCTTTATTGCTTGCGGTATTCTTCTGATGTCATTGGACATCAGAATTATATTACCGGTCTCTGTTGCGAGTGCAGAGCCGGAGATACCCATTGAGATACCAATATCCGCTGTAGCTAAAGCCGGTGCATCATTCAACCCGTCCCCTACCATAGCCGTTGGCCCTTCTCTCTTAAACTCTTTGATGATTTCGGATTTACCTTCTGGAAGAAGCTCCGCTCGAACAATATCCATAGCATTCCCAAGCTGTTGTTCATATAACATTTCAAGTTTTCATTAGTGGGATTTACTAAGTTTCAAGAGAAGTACCAAACTCATAAGTTGATTCCTCACCTGTTCTTGAGCATGCATTGCTGCGGCTTTATTATCTCCGGTAAGCATCGCAGTCTTTATTCCCAAAGATTTCAGTTCTTTCATTGCTTGAACTACACCAGATCTACATGCATCTGAGAGATTGAAAACTCCAGCCAGTGTTTCTCCAACATAGACATACCCAACTGTCTTTCCTCCTTTGGTATCAACATCAATATTTGGAACTGTTTACATAAACCAAAGCAAAGAACCATCAGAGAAAGAATAAAAAACCAAAAACCTCTATGCAATAATCTGATAAGCACCTGATGAACACCCAGCTCTGGAAGCAATCCTTTTGTTCCCAATATAGACTTGTTTGCCATCAATCTTCCCATAAATTCCTTCTCCTGGAAAGTTCTGGTAATCCTCAACCGCGTCAGGCTTAGGCTCGACAGAGACAGATTTTGCATAGTCCACAAGTGCAGCAGCCATTGGGTGACTAGACTTGCTCTCTGTGCTTGATACCCTGATAGAAGTCATATTCCACAATTCTCAGGCAAGTCCACAAAACCATAACTGTGTTTAGTAAAGTGGTTAGAAAAGATGTTTCACCAGTAAAGCAAGCTGTGCAGGCTTATATCACTGGAAAGTGACTGGAAATCCATGACGATGAACTCGCCTCGAGTAATGGTCCCAGTTTTGTCAAAAGCAACAATCTTGATCTTGGCTAAGGTCTCAAGATAATCCACTCCTTTGATCAAAAGTCCTGATGTGGCTGCCTTAGTGAGTGCACAGAAAGTGGCTACTGGTGTAGAGAGGATTAGCCCACAAGGACAAGCACTTACTAACACAACTAGTGCTAAATGAAACCAATGTCTCGGGTTGTGAACCTTCAACGCGAGTGGGATAGCCGCAAAACCAAGTGAAATTAGTATGATTGCTGCATATAAGCAAATAGAATGTGAGGTCTCAATCAAGAAGAGATCAAAGATGTAATGAAAGAATTAAAAAACCAGTTGCTGATACTGACCTGGAGTATAGTACTTAGAACATTTGTCTATAAATCTCTGAGTTTCGGTTTTGCTGTTCTGAGCTTCTTCTACAAGCTTTGCCATCTTCGCAACCACGCAATCCTCAGCAAGAGCAGTGGTTTTCACAGTTATGTAACCTGAAAAAAAACAGAGAAGCTAGAAACATCAAACCTTGAGAGAAAACAGAGAGAGTTCATAAAAAATGGTGGAAAGCTTGAGCCTTTTGTATACCATTTAGATTTATTGTTCCAGCCCAAACCGTAGAGTCTCTCAGTTTAGGCACAGGGAATGCTTCACCGGTCAAGGTTTTCTCATCAACTTCACAGTTTCCATCCACAACAACTCCATCAATTGGTATGGTTTCACCAGCCTTGACAGCTATAACTGTGTTGATCTTGAGCTCATCCACTTCAACTTCTTCTCCAGTCTCAGCAAGCACTGCCTTCTGTGGAGCTAAGCTCATCAAAGACTGCATCACTGCACTTGCCTGCAAATGTAAACCAATACTTGAGCACTCACAATATCTTTGACACTTGAATCAAATGAGATGGAAAAAGTTTAAAACCTTATAGCTAGCTCTTGATTGGAGCCATTCTGCGATTGTGAATAAGAAGACAACTACTGCAGCTTCTGTATAATCTCGCATTCCAATCGTTGCTCCCACTGATTGAAACAACACAAGAGAATTAGCTATTTATCAGCAAGTGAAATTTTAAATGGGACTTGAGTAATTATTTGATCTTTTTTCTTAACATTTCAGCTGCAACATGAACAATAACTCTTGAAGAAGACTAAATAACCATTTAATATTTGAAAGCTTGTCAAATATGGCTAATCCAGTCCAAGTTCTCAACTTTTTTCTTTCATATATCTTCTGTTACTCATCTTTTTCCTCAATTATTATCTTCATTATTTTTGTTGAATTAGTGAGTGAAATGCATTTATAAACCAATAAAATTTTCTTTAGAAAATTCCTTTACCAAAAAGTTATAAACATTTTCTGACACAAAATATTTATAGTGTGTTTTTTTAGCTTGAAAGAAAGCAGCTTTAATTATTTTTATCAGTTTGATCAAAAAAAAAAAATTATTTTTATCATTTCGCTTTTGGTCTCAGAGTAGCATAAAAAGGCCAAATGCAGAGGAAAAGACAAACTAAAACTACAGAACAATTGCTTTGTGTTGACCAAAATAAATGGAAATTAACCCAGTCGCAAGTTGCTCTTTTTGTAACACATACTTCTATATCTATCGGCCCAAAAAAAAAACTTCTATATCTACTAGTATAACCATTACTAGTATAGTTTAATATTCACCTAAATTAATAATGTGAGAAATGTGATTCATATCACATAAAATGAAGAGTAACCCCTCAAAACATATCCAAATTTTAGCAACGAAAAGTTGTAAAGAAAAAACAGAAGAAAAAGATTACCGGTTATAACAACAAGAATGTTGATGTCGATTCTTAACCTTGCAAGGGACGCTACAGCTTTGGCGAGTATCGGATAGATTCCGGCGACGACTGCTGCGACAGCGAGCCAACGGAACGGAGAGTAAAGATATTTGAAGAAGGAGAGGAGGAGAAGTAGGCCGGAAACCACCGCAAAGGGACTTGGCCATTTATTCTTGAAATTGGTTTCTCCGGTTACCCTCACATTTGCTTCCAACCGTGCTTGGTTTAGTGCCTTAACTGCAACCACGATAATTTATAAATAAATATATTAATGTTTTTTTGTGCAACATATTTAGGTCTTTTAAAATTCCACCACTAAACGAATGAGTCAATGGAGAAAAAAAAGTATATATATAAAAAGGATAAGTGATAAACCTTAATCATGTGAATGATGATGCGTTACGTAAAAAGGTCACAATGTTATTACAATTAGCTATCGTACAGACACAAAACAGAGCAAAAACAGAGCTAAAACAAATCTTTCGAATATATTTTTTATAGTTTAAACAAAGCAAAAATTGATTTTTATTAAGTTAAAAATATATATATATATACTAATTGAAGAGGAGATGTAAGTAATTAAATTATTTACATATATATATAAATGAAGCGTTGAATTACAAGTGGCAGTGCACTCCTTACTTGATCGCATAACTGTCTGTCTGAAAATGACGTTTGCGTTTTGCAAAAGAGAACAAAAGAAAAAGAAAAAAAAAATGGTTAAAGCTTTACCGATTTGGAACTGAGAGACGATGACGGTGTCGTGGACAACGATGACGGTCCTTGACGGTACGATGACGGAATATTCTTTGACACCGTCCATAGATTTCAGAATATTCTCAATTAACGGAACTTCTGATGTACAGCAGATTCCAAGAACATCGAAGTAACTCTTCATCATCTTCTTCGACGCCATTCTCTGCGAAATTTTAAAAACGAACCCAAAAATCAATACGTAAGCTGGAGATATCTTGTAGAAATATCTTTAAGGGATGCACGCAACGTGTTTGAGGAAGATGAGTGAACTCTACACTTGGCGTAAATCAAGGAAACAAGTTTTGGGCATGGCTATTGCGTTGTCACATTGAAACTCTCACATTCAAAAAATAAGTTTAAAGCATATAGATCATTGCAAATTATCAAAATAAATCTTCATTTGTGGAGAGTTTCTTAGCACAAAAAGAAATTAGAAGAAAAAATCATACGTAAATGTTTGAAAATTGGCTAATGTGAGAGGGGGAGAAAAGGAACAGCCACGAAAACAATGCGAGGGAGAAAGAGGAAGAGCGTTTCGAAGCCGTCATGAAATCTATGTGAAGAAGACATAAGAAGAAGAAGAAGAATACCGGAGATACTAGATAGAGACAAGAGCGAGCTAGCTTGATGGACAGAGGACAATGACCGGACCGGTTTAGTTCGGTTTAGATGCTCTGTTATTTAGCCAGAAGAGAGAAGAGATTTGGGTTTGATGTAATGATGATGATGATTTGAAGGTGAAAGAAGATGAGAGTTGTGGTTGCTTTATATAGGGAAATGTGTTAGAAAGTTGGATTGATGATCATTGGTGGGTTTAGTTAACTTCCTTATAATCATTAGATTCATTACCATAATAATATTCTTTCCAAAAAATTTTAATTTTATTTTGTTTATTCTCACAGAAGAATTTTTTTTTTTTTTTCTTGTAAAGAATTAATCCTCGAATATAATAATGTAAATTCCACAGTAATGTGGTAGGCTGCTTCTTCCTGATTCCTTCCTATTCTCTTAACCTTCCCATCTAATTTTCATTTTTTATTGTATATAAGAAAAGTGAAAATTCGATTTTATCCTGACATAAAATATTG
This sequence comes from Erysimum cheiranthoides, assembly GCA_011420285.2. Classification (NCBI taxonomy): domain Eukaryota; kingdom Viridiplantae; phylum Streptophyta; class Magnoliopsida; order Brassicales; family Brassicaceae; genus Erysimum; species Erysimum cheiranthoides. The sequence goes on from CM022177.2 coordinate 18,052,324, forward strand.
TTGGAGATTTGTACCATGAAGGATTCTATATCATCTGTTGTACTTGTACTGCCTGATTTTATTTTGGATATACACGTGTGGAAAGATGAAATTGCGTTGCGTAAAACACTTTTACAGAAACTAGCTTTAACTTGGAGGAAAAATGCATTAAAGTTGATTTAAATAGTTTTTGGTAGTTGTAACATATTTTTTGCAACTCGTTGACTGCTAATTCATGTGTTGTATCTGACCATATGAATGGTAAGTTATTGATATAATCATTAACCAAAAGGTAACTAACTAAAAGGTAATTATATAATTAACTGTACAAATTCAAAACTATATTTTAATTTTGCAGTCTAAGAATTTGGTATAAGAGATTTACAGATTCACACACACACACACACAAAAATAAATTTATATGTATAGTACACGTTTTTTTTACAGCATATATATTGTAGTAGGTTACAAATTCAAAAAATATATTATATAATATATTTTATGATCTCAAAAATATTTGAGACTGCAAGTAACGTTTGAGTTGGAAACAGAGAGAGAAGAGAACTAGTACGATACGTCACGAATTTAGTCATACAGTTTATGATGTATTTCGCATATATTTTTGTCTAAAATTATTTTTATATAGAGAACGAAATATAAAAAAAAATATGTAGGGTTTGTTAGGGGAAGAGGTCTTAATCTTGTAGGTGAGAAACACGAGAACAAAGGTGTACTACAAAACATTGTGAAGAATCCACAGTACAATGTCAGAATGGAATCCATGTGTGATTCCTCATTTGGAATAAATTATTATTTACTTCCTAGTATTTTCTTAATTTCATATGTATCATTCTAATAACAAAACCTTTTAGTTTTAACGCACATCTGTCTTGTATGACTCAATTTGTTTAAATGAAATGAGAAATTTTGAAAAAGTGGATAGTTGTGGTTATTATTCACAGTTAAAACTATATAGAACGTGTGGATATATCTCCTCTCCAAATAAATCAACTGTAGCTCGATGCACATGTTTGGTTAACACGTACAGTAGAAGTAGATCACCTAGTATATATAGGCCTTGAATAGTTGCACAATATTATAAAATTTCACTGTTTTAAAAAAACTACTCCATAGTAAAGATAAACATGTAATTGTTCCAGATTTGATAGAGGCCACAATGCAACTTGCAGATTTGTTACAGTAACAACATTACTGTTCATATCATCGTTTCGTCATCGTCAACATGATTATGATCAAGATAGCCATCATCCTAATCTTTGATAATTGAATTAAGTTTAATCTGTAATTAATATTTCTAAGAAAATAGATTTCGCCAGAGGTTCACCCAAAAAAAAAAACAATTTCGGGTGCGATAGAGTGCGGCGTTCCCCACCAAATCGTCCATTATATAGGAGGATCTATAAGATCCATATGATCAAGAAAGATATTGTGAATATATTCTAGAGATTTGTATATATCTTTATGATTTCATTAGTTAGATAATTAGGTTAAGTCATTCCCTATATAAAGATATCTACCATGTACATTCATTCTCATGAGAGCAATAATACAATTCTTCCAATCTTCTACTCTCATCAATCTCTATCACATTATTGGTTTTTATCGTGTCATTATTCCAACTGCAAGTATATATAGTCCTCTACATTATTTTTTTTTTCACTTTGTGTGTTGTCAATTCTAACAAATTCTTCCCAAGTGATACTCATTTGTTTAGTCTCGTAGAGCGAATATGATTATAACAAGCGTGAAAAGGTGTATAACGCTCAATTTGTTATACCACAGAGGCGCAGAATAATACAATCTTTCTTAATTTTTTTATATTTACTTGCACATATTTTCAGTATTACATGTGTTGCACATAAACCCGTATCCTAACTTTAAACCCGTATCCTTCGTAGCTGAAAATTTACAAGTGTTGTCCCTTTGAGATCTTAAAGACTAAAAATAATTCGCGTAAAAAGACTAAAAATAGACTAAAAATAATTTAAGCAGCACACCTCCACTATCATATCTTTTACAAAAGGTTTTCGAGTAGTGGAGGAATCTCCCAATGTCTCAAAACAAAACAAAACAATTTGCTTTCCTTTTATTTAAAATATATATCAAAGTAAAAGGCAACGTAAATGAGCCAAACACTAAATAGATATTATAAACAAACATATAAAACATGTCTAGTGGGAAAGGGAATATAACTGATATATAAACTTGCAATGATAGATATCCTTCTTCTTTTGTGTTTCGATAAGTCATTCTACTTATATTTGTTCTACCACCTGATACATTAAAATATTAGTTCCCGAAACTTCGGAACTTTTTCTCAGAATATATAGTAAATTACCTTTATCCGTTTTAAACTATAAAACGATTATATTTTGTTGCTAAAGTTATTAAATTATTTTGATATGAAATATAAATTATGAAAGAAAAGACAATGATACATATGAAGTAGCAATTTAATTTCTGAATAATTCAGTAAAATCTTTTTCTTCAATAACTTCTAATGTACAACGTGAGATATTTCTTGTTTGATATAAGAATTGTATTATATATCTCTTTTTGCCATCCTTACAAAGATATGGAACTCAATTTCAGATTGAAGTAATACCCTATATTACAAGTTACATCAATACGAGCTTCTTTTCTTTTTTCTTTTTATTGCTTATTTAGTTTTTTGAAAAGTTTAGTTGGCGAATATGACTTATGATAGTGGTGGGTGTGTATTAGTGATGCACCAATATGGAGATCTATATGGATTATGGAATGTTGATGGATACGTATTATTGATCAATATAAATTGAAGGTTTTGACAAAAACTAATAAAGTGGATATGAAATATATAGTCCAAAATTAAGATGCTCAAGCTTTTACGTAAGAGTTAATTGATTCTAAAATTATTCCTTACATTTTCTCGAAACTTTCGGTCTAACCAATGACCTAGATTTTGTGTTAATTAATAATCAATGGCCTAAGTTTTATATACGTTTAAGAACAATTTTCAGTGCCAACCATTTTAGAAGGGTTAAAAACATGCTCAAGTGTGTTGACCCGTACATATGAATTTCGGAAGGTGGTGGAATGGTGATTAATAATAAAAAATTATGCTATGACCTAATTAAAAAAGTAAGGTTTCTTACGAAACTATTCATTAAATGGTTCTTCATTGATCTCATCTTAACTTTTCCAATTTCCTTAAGATCAAGGCATATCATTTGCTTATAATTGTTGCAAATTATGCAATAATATATAACATTTAATATTTGACGAGATAATCTTTGGGAAAAATCGAGAAGACCAGAAACATTTGTGGATGTTTGATAGACTCTCATGATCCATTGCTTGTTCTCGAATAGACATTAATCATCCTTTTTCTTCCGTATGATTTATCTTATCGTGATCCCAAAAGAAGATTAATAAAAATAAAAATAAAAATAAAAATTCATATAACCACGATAAAAAATAAATGATAAAAGCAGAATACAAGTGTAATAGTGTATAATCAGCACAAGTCATAATAATGGAACACAATTAGGTTAGTGGGACATACGTCAGCGGCCCACAATAGCATACTAGCATGTATCAAATTGTAAGCAAGTTATATGCATATACTCCTCTATTATCATCATATATATAGCTCTTTGTCCCATGCAATCTTTGTTGTCCTTTGGACAAATATGCTAACTACATTAATTATTATATACTCCATACGTTTTTTTTTATATATATAAGTAAATTACTCCATATAATCTAAACTAGCTAGATAATATGTTTCGGTGGAAATCACATTAATCAAACTTTTACAACACCAATATTAACTAGCTGCATAACAAATTTTCTTAACATTTTGTTATGCAGCACTTGTACGAGGTAACTCCTCCTGGCAATGCTCCAACGAAACTGACATCAGTAGAATTTTTTTGTAAGACATTCAAAATAATAGATGGCACTGCATACTTTTTCAGAAGTGGTAAATTTTACACAACACTTTTTGTTCATGATCAACCCTGGGAATCTAGAACTGTTATAACATCTCCAGTTACAAATTAAGATATCATTAGACTTTTATAGATAAAGATACTTTTCTTTATTTACATTTCACTCTACATTCCCAATGAGTTCATATTCTTAACCTATTAATATTTATTTAATAATATTAATATATGATTCGGCCTTCACCAGTTAAAGGAAAGTGAACAACAGTTGGAGTGCTGAAGTATAATATTGATAAATAGGATTTCAGGATTGCTAAAGTAAAATATGTGATTCTGAATTATTAACAGAAGAACTGTTTATTCGATGTTATAGATAAAGAATATACGAGGAATATTCGGTTTGTGACTCCATATCAACAAGTCATAATCAGTCGAGTAAAAGTTTTTATTCCTTCAAATTGCTAAAATATTTTCTAGAATCCTTTTCCCATCAATATTACTTTGTAAATGATTACAAATTAATTTACCTGCTATAATATAACTTAATAATTCAGACAAATCTATGGTAAGAACAAACATTAAGAAAATATAATTTAGAATCTAAAACAATAATGGTGATAAGTGCATTGCGATTGTAAATGACTCAGCAGCCCACGGATTGCAAACGTATTCTAAACACCTTAAGATAACGAATCCAAATATGATATAGAAATACAATTGAAAAGAAGTCGTCCTAAGTGGTCAAAATAGATTATTAAGTCGACCTAAAAATATGCAAAAATCATAAAATATACATGTTACTAAAATAAAACCACATTTCATAAAATAAGTTAGCCATAATTAATATGGATATTATCTAGTAAAAAATCTATGAATTAATATTTTCGAGTTTATGATATTTTATAAATTAATTGAGATATTAATTAATCAATAAGTTAATGTTATTAATTGTTCTACCTTAATGTGCATCTGTTTTTGCCTTCACTTATCAAAATTTTATCAAGTTTTTAATTAGTCCACGCAGGACTAGAAAAAAAGATTAGTAGTAAATTTACTGATTTAAAGAGATTTTATAGCAGGTCTTCTCCTCTATATAGCTTTAATTACCTATACATTTCAAAGCTCATGTAGAAGTAGAAATAACTTGCGGGAGGTTATTTCCATTGTCAAAACCTAATAATAGACGAGGTTGGATTCGTTTGAAAAAAAAAAAAAAAGACGAAGTAATGGCGATCAAAATGAGCCATATCAAATTGAAGTAAAGGACCCAGTTTGATGTATTTTATTTTCGTTAACAATATGATGTTTCAATTTTTACATTTATTCTTCTTATTGGTGGTGACAATTCATATTAGTCAAACATTAAATGTGACCACTCACTGTAGGAAATAAAGTAATGTGGGGTTTAGCACTCGTCAAAGACACAATGATTTGTGATAGGTCCCTCCTTATATGTATGATCTATCGATTTATCCATTGGTCATACACATCGCTCGTTTTCTTTTATTACGTAAACCTACAAAAAATATTTTATCGATGTTTTTGGACGGAATCTGAGTTATGTTAACCATAAAATTTTAAAAGCTACCTTCTTTAGACAATTAGCTAACATCGGATTTTGGGAAAAAATTTGGCATATGGAGATTCAGACTCGTTTTCCAAATCTTAAGCGCATGCATACAACTTACAAAACATACAATTCGTTTTTTTTTTCCATACAATTCTACATTAAAACAATATTTCTTACTTAAGTTAATATAGATTAAAATAATCGTGCGAATTTTTTTTTTTTTTTGTATATTGTAAAGAATTCACATTTAATCTTCATAATATATTAAGGAGTATATATGGTGGGTAGATCTTTTTTTTTTAAAAAATGGTTTGATAGAATATTATCTTATGTAATTGGAGAATAATTTGACATTATATTTACTTTTGTAAAAGAAAAAAAAGACAATATATACATTTATAAATTTAAAATTTCTGTTATTTAATTATTTTCCAAATTGGTTTAAATCAAATTTAGCACTAAACACTAACAAGACGAGAACTTGTTTAAAAACAGTTTTATACATAGAACCCTCTAAATCAGAAGAAGGTTTCTACTTTTGTTGATAGTCCTTGGGGCCACTACAACAACCAGAGCAACAACTCTTTTTACTTGTCTCCTCACTCTTCTGCAATAAGCCCACTTCTAGATCCTCTGCTTCATCCTCCTCAAGCTTCACTGGCGAAGGAGGAGATGAAGGAAAAGAAGGGGAAGCGCGGTAACATGTAGACTCGGCTTCACGCTCGTCGCGTAGAAGCATCATACTATTAAGGATCACAAGCAAACAAGTTCCTGCATCTGCAAGAACAGCTGCCCAAACAAGAGGGTAACCTGCAAAACCAAGCACCATAATAGCTCCTTTTATGCTCACAGACAAAACCACATTCTCAATAACTTTCTTATGACTCCTCTTCGCTAGTCTCATCCCTTTAGGAATCTTCCTTATGTCGTTTGACATAAGAATGATGTCTCCTGTCTCTGTTGCAAGTGCTGACCCTGAGATCCCCATTGAAATGCCAATGTCTGCTTTAGCTAGGGCTGGTGCATCGTTAAGCCCGTCTCCTACCATCATTGTAGTCCCTTGGCTCTTGAACTTATCAACGATTCGTGCTTTGTCTTGTGGAAGAAGTTCAGAGTGAACTACATCCAAAGCATTCCCTAGCTGTCAAAATTATAACTTTCTGATTATATGTCTCTCACAACATAAAGACAGGGGAATGGTTAGATAACGACTCTGCTTCACCTGTTCTTGAGTAGACATGGCTACGTCTCGGTTATCTCCTGTGAGCATTGCAGTTTTGATTCCTAATGATTTGAGCTCCTTGAGAGCTTGAGCAACCCCGTATCGACAACCGTCCAAAAGACTAAAACTTCCGGTCAGTTTTGCTCCAATGTATATGTAACCAATGGTCTTACCCCGCTTCATATTAGCTTCCATATCCGGAACTTTACGTAGCATCCACAAAGAAGAGATCTTGCAAAGGTTAGATACTTGAAAAACAAGAACAATACTAGAGACTTATCGAAAACAAACTTCAATTGCAAAGTTCTGAGACCTGTTAAGCACCCAGCTCTTTGTGCAATTCTTTTGTTTCCAATGTAGATATCTTGACCATCTATTCTCCCATAAACTCCTTCACCTGGAAAGTTTTGAAAGTGCTCAACAATATCAGGCTTAGGCTCAACAGAAATGGATCTTGCATAGTCAATAAGCGCTGCTGCCATCGGATGGCTTGACTTGCTCTCAATGCTCGAGACCCTATGAAAACATCTCAAAAGTCTCTAAGAATTCATTTCATCACATACACCCCAAAAAGATTAATTTATATGGTACAACTACATACATACTTACCAGTAAAGCAAGTTGTGCAGATTGATATTGTGAGAAAGAGTCCTAAAATCTGAGACCATGAACTCAGCCTTTGTAATAGTTCCTGTTTTGTCAAAAGCAGCAATCTTGATCTTTGCCAGGGTCTCTAGACAATCACCAGTTTTGATCAGGAACCCCGACGTGGCTGCCTTAGTGAGAGCACAAAAGGTAGCAACAGGTGTCGACAGGATAAGACCACATGGACAACCACTTACTAACACTACGAGTGCTAAGTGAAACCAATGGCTGAGGTTATGAACCTTTAACAAAGCTGGGACTACCGCAAAACATGCTGCTAACACGACAACAGCTGAAAAGAACAAAGAAAAATTGGATCAAATTTGATTTTCCTCTTCCTAAACCGCGATCATGATCTATGAAACTCATCACATCAGGTTTTAGAATGAGAAGGAAGATTGTATAGGATTCCTGAATTTCTGACCTGGAGTGTAGTAGCGAGAACATTTGTCTATAAACCTTTGAGTTTTGGTTTGGCTTTTCTGTGCTTCTTCTACAAGCTTAGTCATTTTAGCAACCACACAGTCCCGGGCCAGAGCTGTAGTTTTCACCTTTATATAACCTATAGATCACACAAATTGCAGCAATGAGCTGAAAATTAGGATCATATATATGAAGACCATGATAAATATTTTTGTTTGCTACCATTAAGATTTATGGTTGCAGCCAAAACAGTTGACTCTCTTTGTTTGGAGACAGGAAATGACTCTCCTGTCAATGTTTTCTCATCCACATCACAGCTTCCATCGACCACAACTCCATCGATTGGTATACTTTCTCCAGCTTTAACTGAAACAACTGTGTTGATCCCAACCTCATCTACATCAACTTCTAGTCCAGTTTCCGCTATCACTGCCTTTCGTGGCGCTAAGCTCATCAGCGATGACATCACTGTGCTTGCCTGAAAACAGTTGTTACTTAAGAACAATAATCAACTAGAACCAGAGCTGAATTTTATTTTGTGTATTTTTATAATTGTTTCTTTGGATGCTATAGGAAACATATAGAAACTCTACACAAACAAACAAACCTTATGAGCAGCACTTGACTCTAACCAATCTGCAACTGAGAATAAAAACACAATTGTGGCAGCTTCTGTGAAATCCTGCATACATAGCGTTGCTATCACTGTAAAAAAAATTAGATGCAAACCTCTCCTTCAGATCATTCCATCATCGAACAAAACATATAAGCTGATGATTTCTCAAGAAATGATTTGTTTTCTTACCAGCAATTAGAGTCAGAACATTGATGTCAACCCTGAACCTTGTGACCGAAGCAACAGCTTTGGCAAGGATTGGGAAAACTCCAGCCACCGCGGCAACAACAGCGATCCATTCAAGCGGATTGTAAAAGTATTTGAGGAAGGAGAGAAGAAGCAATACACCAGAAACCACTGCGAAAGGACTTGGCCATCGACTCTTCAAACTTGTTTCTCCATATGGCCTCACGCTTGCTTCTAGTCTTGCTTGATTCAGAGCCTTCACTGTCAAGAAATCAAATTTCACACCAGAAAAGGCAAGTTAACAATTTGAAAACGCAAAACTTAAAATCACCGAACTACAGAAATGTTTTACACCAAAATCTTTATAATACACAAACTGAAAAAAATTGTTTTACTTAGACTTGAAGAAAACCAAAAAATTTGGCTTAGAAATTAAGTAGAAACACGCAACCTTTTTTTTTAGAGGACTAGACTAATGATTAAAAGTCAACAAGTTAAAGTTGGTGTTTTTGTAAATTACCGATTTGAAGCGGAGAAATCAAGAATGTATCGTGGACAACGATGACGGTTCTAGAAGGGACGATGACGGAGAATTCTTTGACGCCGTTAAGCGGACGGAGAACGTCTCCGACAATAGAAACCTCAGATGAACAGCAGATTCCAACAACGTCGAAGTAGCTTGTCTGTAAAGTCTTCTTCTTAGCCTCTTCATCGTCCGTCATCGTTGTGTGAATGGTATTCGAATTCCACTGAAGAGATTGATGAGGAGACTTAAGAGATGAATCTTCCGAGGGAAATTAATTATTTTTTTTTATTTTTTTTACATTATTTGGTTTTGTTCGTTGGTCACTTTCCAAAATGTCAGTGCTGACATTGCTAAGGCAAGTAGCCCATATTTTTATCATTTTATAGGTTGATAATATTTTTTTTGGTAATTTTTTATTGATAATATTATAATCCGAGGAAAGAAGACATTTGTCAAAGATCACAATAATAAAAACAATATAAAGTGAGATACTGTGTTTTTTTTTTTTTTTTAACAGAAATGCAATGACACTTAATCTTTTTAAGATTTATATATTTAATATTTAATTAATATAAATATAGATAGACTAAAGATAATTAACCATTTTTACATATACTAGACTAGCTTTTATTTATATGAAAAACACTTCAAAACCTATAACTAATAAAATGATTTCTCGTCGTTTTCAGTTATTTAATAAATTAAATACTAGTGTTTTTGAATAGGAAAAATAAGATTAAAAATAATTTTCCTATTTCAAATGAATAAAATTTAAATGTTAAAATAAAATTTAACGTTTTATAAAATATACTAAAAAACAAAAATGATATCCGTCAGGTGAAATGCCTTATATTAGAATAATCGGTTAAAATGGAGCCTGTTGGGCCATAAACAAGGTTCATGTAATGGTCCATCAAATAGCTTTAGGCCCTAAAAAATGAATTCTAATAGAAATGGCAGTTTCGTGATTAAGTGAAATATCAAAGGGTAGCATGAGAAAACCCTGCTATCGAGGCATCCAATTATTTATCTTCTTTGGGCCCCATACTCTGACCCGTGATGCTGAATTACAAAAATACCCACGCTTGGGTGTAACCGTGTAACTGTAACATTTTACAAATTTTCATGATACAAATCAGATTTCGTATTTTTTTTTTTTTGGTACAAATCAGATTTCTTTTCATTCCTTTTCCATTAGTCCTTTAACATGAGACAAACCAAATCCTTGTTGGTAGGTCCATCCTTCATTACTATTTCTTCGCTAAAGATTCATGGTATTGAATCATTTTTTGTTTTTCTGGTATAACCTTTTTTAAACCTTTTATTTTGAGAAGTGAATCATTTTCTTAAGCAAAGAAATAAATTTTAGATGGTAATAAATATTATTTATGCGTAAAAAAAACCATTTAAAATATTAAGCCTAAGTTCAAAACAAAAGGTTAAAAAATTCCAGTCAACAATTTTGTAGTAATAATAATTTTTATTTGTTTAATAATGAAAGTTAGAAAAACAACTAGAAAAACATCATTTGATTATCGATTCTTTTGTTTGTTTATTAGATTACCAATTAGCAAAATAACAAAGGTTTGTCAGTTGTAAGTTGTAACGCCTAAAGCAAGGTTTATGAACTAACAAAGTAAACAAAAGTTGTGTGTCGTAACGTCTTTAGTAAAAAGTTTCACAGATGAATAAAACAAAATTGCATGTCCTAACGCCATAATAAATAAAGGGGACATGAAAAATAAATAAAAGTGAAACAAAAAGACAAAACAAAACACCATTGACTCATTGAGAGTTGAGACTGCTGTCAAAATATGAAAAACCAATCACGTTGAGAGTTGGGACTTAACCAATGCAAGGACAGTGGCAAAACCGAAAATAAACGTAAAAATCGAGGTTGATAAATAACAGTAAGTCATCATCCGTATATTCATGTTCCACATAAAATAAATGAATAAATGTATTTTTAATTTATCTGCTGTGTCTTCTTCTTCATCTTCTTCACTCATCACTCCTACTCACAAATATTTGACCGTTTGTTTTCTCCTCTCCTCCTTCACGCTCCACAGCTTCTTCTGATTGACCTATTACACCTGAAAGGTTTTGTCTTCTCTCTCTAATCTCTCTATCTTCCAAAAATCGAAACTTTTCTTTTTAGATTCGGGTCCCTCATTTCATTGATTTACTTTTTTTTTTTATGAAGAAAAGGTTAAACAAATGTGTAAAGGCTTTAAGATTTTCTAATCATTTTTCTTCATTTTTGCTCCTTCTAAGGCTCATAACGCATAAAGTTCTTAGCTTCATCATTTTCTTTCCAGATTAATTTGGCATTTTGTATATCTTGTGTCCGATTGTGAATAATATTTCATTAGAGGACACAAATGAGAGGAGTTTCCACTCTCAAGAACTCACAAATCACAGTTTAAGACAAAATAATAGTGTCTTATTTCTTTCGATTTAAGCAAAGAGAAAGAATCTGAGACAATAGAGAAACGTTATGTCTCTCTATTAATTAATGCTATGTTGCTTTTCTTTTCTCAGCTGTTTCAAGCGTTTAATTACATTACTGTTAAAGTCTGATAGCTTTTTTCTTAGTTCTGCAGTTTCTCCAACACTTTATATGAGTCTTGAGCTTTGGAATTTGAAGCTAAACTAAGAAACTAGAGAGAAATGGGATGTTCTCATTCCAAGTTTGATGATGATGAAGCTGTTCAGATCTGCAAAGATAGGAAACGTTTCATCAAACAAGCAGTGGAACATAGGACTTGTTTTGCTTCTGGTCACATTTCTTATATCCAGTCTCTGAGAAAAGTTTCAGATGCTCTCTGTGAATATATCGAAGGAGATGAGCCATATGAGTTCTCGTTGGACACATTCGTTACTCCAGTGAAGAGAACGAGCAGCTCAGGCGGCTTCATCGAGGTATCTCCTTCCTCAAAAATGATTCAGAGCGAGGCTGAGTCGAATTTGAATGTTAATTACTTGACGGCTAGTGGAAGCAGACCTGTTCGGGTTGAAGAAAAGCCTCCTAGATCACCTGAGACTTTCCAGGTTGAGACTTATGGAGCAGATAGTTTCTTTGGGATGAACATGAACACGATGAACTCGCTTGAGAACAGTCAGGGACTAGGCAGTCACAATATACCGCCTCCTTCGCCACAGAACTCCCAGTGGGATTTCTTTTGGAATCCATTCTCGTCATTGGATCATTACGGATACAGTTATGATAACCAAAGTGGTATGGATGATGAGATGAGAAGGCTGAGGCGGGTTCGGGAGGAAGAAGGGATTCCGGATCTTGAGGAAGATGAGTATGTAAGGTTTGAGCATCATCATAACATGAAAGCAACAGAAGATTGTAATGGGGGTAAAATGGATCAAGAAGATAAACCAAAAAATGTTAATGAGGAGTTCATATACAGCCGATGCGAGACTGAGAATGAGAGGGACAATAACTGCATCGGAACTCAAGAACCAGGAAGCGTGGAAGTGTCGAGAGGAGGAACTACAGGGCATGTTGTTGAAGTTGGAGTTACCACAAATGATGCAAAAGGAGAGACACCTGGTTTCACTGTGTACTTGAATCGAAGACCGACGAGCATGGCAGAAGTTATTAAAGATCTTGAAGATCAGTTTGCGATCATATGTACCGCTGGTAAAGAAGTCTCCGGTCTGTTGGAAGCTAGTCAAGCTCAATACACATCTTCCAATGAACTCAGCGGTAAGGTTATAGTCTTATTTGTTTCTAACGATATATGAAATGGATATGGTTCTGAACCTTCCTATTGCAGCCATGAAAATGCTGAACCCAGTAGCTTTGTTCCGCTCGGGAGGCTCATCAAGATCTTCTTCCTCATCAAGATACTTGATCAGCTCTTCTGGAGGTTCCAGGGCGAGCGAATTTGAAACCAGCAGTGATTTTTCAGAAGAATCTTGTATGCTTTCGGGTAGCCATCAGTCAACATTGGACCGTCTATACGCATGGGAGAAGAAACTCTATGATGAAGTTAAGGTAATTAACTGAGACTTTTAACAGAAATTTCAGTTCACTCTCTATATCTCTGGTTAACCGACTTGGATGCTGTGACAGTCTGGAGAACGAATACGGATTGCATATGAGAAGAAATGTTTGGTGCTGAGGAATCAAGATGTGAAAGGAGCTGACTCTTCCGCGGTTGATAAAACAAGAACTACAATCAGAGATCTACACACTCAGATTAAGGTCTCCATACACTCAATTGAGTCTATCTCTCAAAGGATCGAGACTCTTCGTGACCAAGAACTGCTTCCACAGCTTCTTGAGCTCCTTCAAGGGTAGGCCAAAACATCTTTCTTATGTTTCCCAAAAATACAGGTTTCTCTTTGACTGATAAGAACATTGAAAATGGCATGTTACAGATTAGCTCAGATGTGGAAAGTGATGGCAGAGTGTCACCAGATACAGAAGCGAACATTGGACGAAGCCAAGCTATTACTTGCAACTACGCCTTCTAACCGTCACAAGAATCGACAACAGACTTCACTACCGGAGATCAATTCTCAGAGATTAACTCAATCAGCTTTGAATCTCGTGGCTCAGCTTCGAAACTGGAGAGCCTGCTTCCAAGCATGGATCACATCCCAGAGATCCTACGTGCTTTCTTTAAGCGGCTGGTTACTCAGATGTTTCAGATGCGACCCTGACCCCGAGAAAGCCAGACTAACGTCTTGTCCTCACCCAATCTATGAAGTCTGCATCCAATGGTCAAGATTGCTCAACGGGTTGAACGAGAAGCCGGTGCTAGACAAGCTCGATTTCTTTGCCTCTGGGATGGGTGCAATATACGCTCGGCAGCTTACAGAAGACACGTCTCAAGGAACAGATGGTTCGAGGAAGTACTCAGGGCCTGCAGAGAGCATGGAGCTAGTTGAAACTAACAAAGCGGAAGAGGAGAAGATGATGACTGCTGAGAAACTGGCTGAGATTGCAGTTAAAGTACTCTGCCATGGAATGTCAGTTGCAGTGAGCTCACTCGCTGAGTTTGCCATAAGCTCGGCTGATGAACACTCGAAGCTCGTTAGCCATCCAGAAGAAGCCATGCCAGAGCAAACAGAGATGTAATCTTTTGTTATTCTCAAACTTCTCATTTATTAATTTTATTTATTTACATATTGTTACAAGTTTAGGAATTAGGATTTTAGGTAATTAGTTTTTAACCATGGGAGCTGCATCATTTGCTATCAAAAGATAGTTTAGATGAATGGAGATATGTGTAATATTAAGACACATAAAGTTAGTTCAGTTAGACTTCCAATTTGGGATCTGGTAACTTGGATTTTGGTCACAAACTGAATCACAATTTAACGTAATAATGAACAACAGGTTAAGGTAACGATGTTATTTATATGCAACCCAGAACTAAACCTTAAAACCAATTTCGGATTCGAAAATCAACTCAAACTAACATAAAAGATCGATGGCAAACCTGAATCGGGGGAGGTGGAATTGAGCGCTAATTAGAATGGGCAATGGGATAATTCGACCAAAGCAAGAAGTGGGTACTCTTGTCAACTATATGTCTTCATCGTCTTCCATGATCGGTCACTTTAAGCTCTAATTCGATACGTAGATCTTAATACCAGTCGGATTTTTTTTTTTTTTTTTTTTTAAATGTTCCCATCCTATTTGGGCTTTCCACAAGGCCTAAATCATCAACTTTGTTCAAAATCGTTAAACAAAAAAACTGACAAATATGGGTTAGTCAATAAACTAGTGTTTGGATGGTTCAAAGTTCAAATTAAGTTTTTTAAGCAATGTAAGTTTTTAATTAAAAGCAAATATTACATATGTAATAATTAACTTGTGAGTTAACAGACCAAAATGTTTGCATGATTTAAATTCGAAAGCATGATTATTATCTTTAAAAGCTTGCATCAAGCTTCAAAAATTTAACTTGTGACGCATGTAATTAATAATGTTATCATCCTTTTATTTTTCTTTTGATCAATTGCAATCCTTCTTTATTGGGTCAACCATTGCAATCCTTTTTATTCATTTATTATTCAGTCTGTGATATATATTATTATGTGTCTATCACATATAGTTTCCATCTAGACGAAACCAGGTTTACAGTAAAGGCATGTACCATTTTTTACAATGGATATAAGCCTTAATTTTAATTCACAAGCTGGGATATGTTGAACGGAGTAGCTATGGCTCCGTTATAAGCTGCGATAGCCACCACAATATTTATCACTTCTGTGGTATGCACGTTATCCCAGAATAAGTATTTGGCTCGGTCTGGACAAACCGGTCCGTTCGCCGCACAAAGTTCTTCACCCTGTTCAACCGTGCAACAACTCCTATCACTAACCGTAACACCTACTATTTATGATAATATTAGTATCAGTAACAATCTCATCGATTTTTTCTTCTAATAAGTATAGAATTACCTAGATCGGCGAAATCTTTAGCATTTCCAGAGAAGAAATCAACATAAGTGACCTTAGTTCCAGATATTTTGTTGTTTAAATCTGTGACTAAGGCTTTGAGGTAATTGTTGAAGATATTTGCGGCTTGATTCACTTCTTCTGCACAGCCAATGCCACCACCAAGGGTAGCAACAATCCGTGGCGTACATCCGATCTTACCGATACTAAACAAAGCTATATTCCTCGCTCCTAGTGCGTATAATCTCTACACAAATACATAACATATTAATATGATAATGTTGTATCCAACATATTTTACAATAAGACATGAGATTCTTTACTCATTATCAATTAAATTTTAATTGGAAGCTCATGATTCTTAAAAGTTAATTTATATTTTTGGTAGCAAAACTCTAACTATATGTGTTAATATTTTATAGAAAAAAAAAAAAAACCATATGTGCTAATCCCAAACAAAAGAAACCTGTTATGAATATTTCTCTATATAATATTGTAGACAAAAGAACGCATGCATGCCATAATTATATAATGATTTAAATAACAGTTGTTTCCTCTCTTTAGCCAATATTCTTACCGTCAGATAGATACGATAGAGGCTTATCAGGGATCGAGCGTACTGGTCAGGATTATATAGACGACGAACTAGTGTAGGAGGCGACAAGAAGTAGTTGTTGAGGTAATCGTTGCTTCCCATGTTGATAGTGTATAGACATCTTCTTAACCGACTTTGTTGCACCGCCGCGTTTCTGATCGCCGACTGGTGGTTGTCTATTTGCTCTCTCAAACTTATTACATCACCCTATGTTAATATTCTTAAAGATTTTAGTTTTTGATCATGAAACAAAGTAAGATATTTATCATTTTGGTTGGGGTTGGTACCATATTTTGGCTGGTATCGTCGCGGATACCGCCGGCACCGGAAGCATAGTTAAGTCCGATGTTAGCTTGTCCCGGTGATGCTCCGGCGAACGGTGGAATTGAGTCATTGAAACCCACTAGTCCAGCTAAAGTAAAAATAGTTCAACTTTGTTAAATATTCTATTAAACAAAAAAAAATAATGAAACAGAACGCTTGAATATTATTAATCTTATAACTTTCATATTTGTTGTCAAAAAAAAAAATAACAAATAACTTTCATATTTCTTTCAAAATATAAAAATTAATTAATACTGTTGAATACCACAACAATAAGATTTAGTTCCAAATATGAGACTAATTTAATACCAAAATAGTATATGTTTAGGATGTTATTAAGTTTGACTAAAATTTAATTAGGAATCCTTTACAATTTTTTGGTATGCCTAGAATTTTAGGATTTCTTGGTAAATTTGAAAAGAAAACATAAAATTTGTATCTTTTTGTTTGACCTTTGGTAAATTCTTAAAAATAAAGTTTTAATAAGAAAGACTATATATTTTGAATTAGAAAAGATTTTCCTTTTTTAATCAAAGAATAAAAAAATGTTCATGTATATGTTCATATACAATTTTACACTATGCACAAGTATCCTTATAATTTATGGATATTTTTTCTAAAAGAACCCTGTCATGATCGGCTATACGACATGGTAGTTAGTTAATAATCGAACAATGTACGAAAAAAATGGATTCAACATAACGTAAATCAAGAACACCGGTTTGAAAACTAACCGATAACGTCTGGAATATTCAGACCGTTGCTAAACCGACCGGTTGGACCCTTGCGGAAATCTATACCATAAGGTGAATAGTTGACCTTGGCCTTGGTGTTCAAGGCATTGTTGTTACCGTTGTCGAAGACGGAGTCTCCGAACACAAAGTAACACGGAACTTGTTGTCCATGCACCGCTGGTGCGACCCCCGCAACTGCAAACACGGTGGCCACAATAATCCACAATGCCTTGGACTCTCCCTCGACCATTTTCCGTAAGTCGAATTATACGAAAAAATGAGAAGAGAGAAAGCTTGATGAGAGAAAAAGAAAAGCTTGGCTTATTTTTTATATATGTGGACAAGAGACTGCCAGTGCCAATACTGATGTTTAGCTGAATTTGCTTAGACAATTAGAAAATCATGCCACTATATATATAGGACGGGGGAGTGAGTGAATTAAGGGAGACTTCCAAAACTATATATATATACATTGTTTTGCATGAATTCAGAGACTTCCTTTTAAATTTATTTGAGGTGGACATGTTGATAATGTATTTTCGTTTATTATAATTTTCTTACAAACGAAATTCAGTATTTTTTCGTTAAGGCCAAATAATATGACGTTTTTTTGTTTCATCTAATAGGCAATATTAAGACACATAAAGTTAGTTCAGTTAGACTTCCAATTTGGGATCTGGTAACTTGGATTTTGGTTACAATCTGAATAACAATTTAACGTAATACTGATCTAACGATGTTATATGCAACCCAGAACTAAACCTGAAACCCAATGTAGGATTCGAAAAATCAACTGAAGATCGATGGCAAACCTGAATCGGAGAAGGTGGAATTGAGCGCCAATTATAATGGGCAATGGGTTGATTCGAACAAAACAAGCAGCGATTACCATATCTTGATCGTCTTCCATGATCGGTCACTGTAAGCTCGAATTCGATACGTAGATTGAGATGTGGACAAGGAGAGAAATACCACTCGGATCGGGTTTGACTTTTAAACCTTTGGGAACAAATAATTTTTTTTTTTTTCTTTTTTTTTTCCTATCAAAAACTAAAAAGTTCCCATCCTATTTGGGTTTTCACAAGGCCTAAATCTACTTTGCTACTGGAACAAGTTCTACACACCGATCATGAGAGTCTAATAGCTTGGAATTGCTTTGTACTTAAGTATAAGATTTGGTCTCCTCTAAGTTAGTAGTTGTTTTCGTGTCATAAGGTCAATTTATGTGGTTTAAGAGATGATTTCACTCCGAGTCCAATTGTGTTATCTATCTCGTTGTGGTTAAAAAATACAATGTTTCTCTGTTAGGTAGCGTTGGATCCGCCTAATGATTCATGGTGATACTAGATCGACCCATTGCATCTGGTCCAAGTCTATTGAGGTGAATGTTATGTACCTTTGATTTGGTTAAATTGAAATGGGATGTTGAGCCAAAAAAAAAAAATCTACTTGGTACAAACTAGTGTTTGGATGGTTCAAAGGTTTTTTTTTTTTTTTTTTTTTTTTGTCACTGAATGGTTCAAAGTTCACACTAAAGTTTTTTAAGCAATGTAAGTTTTGAATAAAAACACATATTACATATGTAATAAATCACTTGTGAGTTTTTTTTTGGTTTTTCACTTGTGAGTTACGAGACCAAAATGTTTGCATGTTTTAAATTCCAAAGCATGATTATTATCTTTAACAGCTTGCATCAAGGTTCAAAATTTTAACTTGTGACACATGTAATTAATAATGTTACCATCCTTTTATTTTCTTTTGAACAATTGCAATCCTTATTTATTGGGTCAACCATTGCAATCCTTTTTATTCTTTTATTCAGTCTATGGTATTATTATGTGTCTACGATATATGGTTTCCATATGGACGAAACCAGTTTTACAGTAAGGGCCTGTGCCATTTTTTACAATGGATATAAAGCCCTAATTTTAATTCACAAGCTGGGATATGTTGAACGGAGTAGCTATGGCTCCGTTATACGCTGCGTTAGCCACCACAGTATTTATCACTTCTGTGGTATGCACGTTATCCCAGAACAGGTATTTGTTTCGGTCTGGACAAACCGGTCCGTTCGCCGCACAAAGTTCTTCACCCTGTTCAACCGTACAACAACTCCTATCACTAACCGTAACACCTACAAGATTTAAAAATGAGTGATTACAGCTTCTTGATAAAATTAGTATCAGTAACAATCTCATCGTTTTTTCCTTCTTAGTATAGAATTTACCTAGAGCGGCGAAATCTTCAGCATTTCCAGAGAAGAAATCAACATAAGTGACCTTAACTCCAAATAGTTTGTTGTTTAAATCTGTGACTAAGGCTTTGAGGTTATTGTTGAAGATATTTGCGGCTTGGTTCACTTCTTCTGCACAGCCAATGCCACCACCAAGGGTAGCAACAATCCGTGGCGTACATCCGATCTTACCGATACTGAACAAAGCTATATTCCTTGCTCCTAGTACGTATAATCTCTACACAAATACATAAACATATTAATATCAGAATATATCCCATCGAAGATACAGTTGCATCTAGCATATTATACAATAGACATGAGATTATTTACTCATTATCAATTAAATTTTAATTGGAATCTCATGATTCTTAAAAGTTAACTATATGTGCTAATACTTTATAAAAAAAAAACTATGTGTGTTAATATATATCCCAAACAAAAGAAACAAAAAACTATTTTAGATAAAAGAATGCATGCGCATGCCATAATTATATAATGATTTAAATAACAGATGATTTAGGTTTCTTTGTTTCCTCTCTTTAGCCAATATTCTTACCGTCAAATAGATACGGTAGAGGCTTATGAGGGATCGAGCATACTGGTCAGGATTATATAGACGACGAACTAGTGTAGGAGGCGACAAGAAGTAGTTGTTGAGGTAATCGTTGCTTCCCATGTTGATCGTGTAGAGACATCTTCTTAACTGACTTTGTTGCACCGCCGCCTTTCTGATCGCCGACTGGTGGTTGTCTATTTGCTCTCTCAAACTTATTACATCACCCTATTAATTAATATTCTTAAAGTTTTTAGTTTTTGATCATGAAACAAAGTAAGATATTTATCATTTTGGTTGGGGTTAGTACCATATTTTGGCTGGTATCGTCGCGGATACCGCCGGCACCGGAAGCATAGTTAAGTCCGATTTTAGCTTGTCCCGGTGATGCTCCGGCGAACGGTGGAATTGAGTCATTGAAACCCACTAGTTCAGCTAAAGTAAAAATAGTTCAACTTTGTTAAATATTCTATTAAACAGAAAAAAAAATGATGAAACAGAACGCTTAAATATTAATCTTATAACTTTCATATTTGATGTCAAAAAAAAAAAAACAAATAACTTTCATATTTCTTTAAAATTAATTAATATTGTTGAATACCACAACAATAAAATTTAGTTCCAAATAAGACTAATTTAATACCAAAATAGTATATGTTTATATAGGATGTTATTAAGTTTTACTAAAATTTAATCAGGAATTCTTTACAATTTTTCGGTATGCCTAGAATTTTAGGATTTCTTGGTAAATTTTGAAAAGAAAACATAGAATTTGTATCTTTTTTTTGTTTGACCTTCAATAACTTCTTAAAATGAAGTTTAAATAATAAAAAAAAATTTATTTTGAATTAGAAAAGTTTTTCCTTTTTTTTTTTTTTGACAGCTAAAAAAGTTTTTCCTTTTTTAATCAAAGAATAAAAAAATGTTCATGTATGTATATCAATACAATTTTACACTATGCAGAATATCCTTACAATTTATGGATATTTTTTTCTAGAAGAAACCCTGTCATGATCGGCTATACGACATGGTAGTTAGTTAATAATCGAACAGTGTAAGAAAAAAATGGATTCAACATAACGTAAATCAAGAAAACCGGTTTGAAAACTAACCAATAACGTCTGGAATATTCCGACCGTTGCAAAACCGACCGGTTGGACCCTTGGGGAAATCTATACCATAAGGTGAATAGTTGACCTTGGCCTTGGTGTTCAAGGCATTGTTGTTACCGTTGTCGAAGACGGAGTCTCCGAACACAAAGTAACACGGCGCTTGTTGTCCATGCACCGCTGGTGCGACCGCCGCAACTGCAAACACGGTGGCCACAATAATCCACAATGCCTTGGACTCCCCCTCGACCATTTTCCGCAAGTCGAATTATACGAAAAATGAGGAGAGAGAAAGCTTGATGAGAGAAAAAGAAAAGGTTGGCTTATTTTTTATATGTATGGACTAGACTGCCAATACTGATGGTTAGATGGAAATTGCTTAGACAATTAGAAAATCATGCGACTATATATAGGACGAGGCAGTGAGTGAATTAAGGGAGACTTCCAAAACTATATACATTGTTTTGCATGAATTAAGAGACTTCCGTTTACATTTATTTGAGGTGGACATGTTGATAATGTATTTTCGTTTATTATAATTTTCTTACACACGAAATTCAGTATTTTTTCGTTAAGGCCAAAGAATATGACGTTTTTTTTGTTTCATCTAATAGGCAACTCACACATTTCAACACAAATTATATGTAACAAGAACAGATCTTTTAATCAATGTAACCCAAGTACTAGCATGGTCTGAACTCTCAACTATAATATAGATATTATCCTCAAAAGTTTAATATGCATATTGCATATGTTATAAAACTCAAATAAACAAATAAAATTATCTTTAGCAAAAAATGCAGACAAAATCTCTCAAACCAAACAAGTGCACAACTAGCCCATGCAAAAAGTTTGGTTAAGATATGCCAAATTCCACCAAATGCAAATGAAACCGAACCATACATGCATTCAATTAGATCTTCAAAATGATCCACTAATATAGTATCTTCCTCTCCATCCACTAAAAATTTATCTTTTTTTATAAATTTATCTCTCAACATCTTAATGTAGTGAATATAGAAGTTTATTTTGCAAAAAAAAAGGTAAATGAATTTACCGTTGAACAAGGATACATATCTTGGCCGTGAAAATATAAAAGAAAATGAAAATTGAGTTAGTTAATTGTTTAATTATCAGAAAGGTTACAGATATTTATTTGACTATAGGAAAATTAAATATGGAATCCCGTGTCTAATACGGATCAATATATAAGGTCAATGTCTTTTATTATTCGGTAAGATAATTTTGTAACCATTAACCTAATTTTTTTGTCAACTTGTAACCATAAACTTTGATAGACGACTTTTCATTGTCTTATTGATATGCAACTAATTCTTTAAATTTAGAGATAGATCAGATGATATTACATTGATAGAAACACTAACGTAGAAAATAGATGATTGAAATTAACATAGATTATATGTGAGTGCCTGAGTGGCCAAAACGTTGATATATGATTAACCATTATCCAATTTTAACACTCAACCATTTATAATTTGTTGACCGATGATAACACTTTATTACTTAATTTAACACACAGTTCCCTTCATAGAGGTCATTGTAATAATTTCATTTTTTGGGGGTCAAATGTTACTCTATGTCTAACAAGTTTTTCTTACGAAAAGTCTAACAGTGTTAATTATCCAAACACCCTACTAAATCAGACTCAAACTGATCACATGTTTATCATCTTAAAACAATTTTAGTTACGAAAAAAAAAAAAATTAGTTACGAATATAGAGTTGACTATTGAAAAGACAACTTTATGTTAAATATATATTTTTTCGATAAAAATCCACCCACTAGTAGTATTTGTGAAAAATTAATATTGGAAACAATTTGTAAAACATTTCTTGTCAAAATTAACGAGACACACATGTCAAGTACTACAAAAACTCAGAATCAATGCATCTAATTTATCCTAGGAATATACATATACCCGAATCCGATCAACAGATTTTAACATCGACTCAAATATTTTTTTTTTTAAAAAACTTCTTACGATCAATTATATAATTTCTTTGTACAACATAAATATATAAAAACATTAAAATTTATAAAAAAAATATAAAGTTTGATATAATAAAAAGAAAAATATTTTCAAAATAAAAGAGAAAAGTGAGAAAATAAACAAATCCTCGAGCTGGGCGTAATTTACTGGTCTAAATTGGAACATCCGAGGGTTTTAGGGGCTTCAAATAATTAGTTCCGTCGCCGTCGATTTGTTTGTCACCGGTAGGGTTTTGGGGTTTTCATAGTCTCTCCTTTTCATTAAAAATCAAATCTTTCCTCTTCTCCTCTTAACCCAATTCACTAGACTTTTTGAACTTGGAAGATGATGAAAAGGAAGCATACGAATCCGAAGAAATCTAATCCCTCCAAGAAGACAAAGCAGACGAAGAAGAACCCTGAAACCCAATTTGATGATTCTCCGTTAGAGGTCGTTGAAACCAAACAGCGTGACCAATCGGAGAAGCTTACGGGAATTATTGCTGAAGAGCGTCCATGGAAGAACCTTGAGCTTATACTTTCGTTGCAGAGCAATGAATTGGGCGTTAAAAAGTAAGTTTTTCTTCTTGCTTCTTTGCTTTACTTGGCCATGTTACTGTTTTGGTTTGTTAAAGCTTGTGAATTTGGAGTAACAAAATTTAGTACACTGCAAAATTTTGTGAAAATTTTGTTTTTTTATTAGTGTTTTCTGTTTTCTAATTGAAATGAGGAACTGTGATTTGCAGGAAGGTGGAGTTGGCTTTTAGTTTCGTGAGAGCGTATGGAGGAGAAAAGGGGACTGGGGAGGATGAAGAATGTCAAGCGGTTAAGATATCACGGCTGATTATTTTTCTCAGCGATTGGATTCAGTCACTGTTGGTTTCTACAGAAAAGAATCTTCAAGTTAAGGGTGATTTAGATTCTGAACCATGTTTGGACTTCAGGTGTTGGGAGATCTTCAGTTTTTGCTTGAAGCAGTCATCAATCTTGGGAGTCTCTATAAGTTTGTCAAGAAACCTTCTAAAGGCTATTGGGTTTATCACGCAAAATGTTTTGTCTGCACTGAACATGTCTTTGTCTTCGGAGGTTGATTTCCGCAATGGTCAAGGTTTTGAAGTTTACAGCTCTGTGGTTGATTGTCTAGGCTTATTATTTTCATCCAAAAGTGGCATGTCCAATGACAATTTAGACTTGTGGTTTTCAACTGTTGAACCAGTTCTGAAGCTCACACATAAAGTTCTTGCAGAGAATATGAAGGATAGTCTTGCGGATGGATATGTTCTTCAACTCTCTTGCTTGGTTCTTGAGCCATTCTCTAAGTTCTTAATGACTCATCCAACTAAGAAGAATGGGTTTCGTGATTTTCTGGACAAGCTTTTTGAGCCTTTCTTGGATGTGTTGGGTTTATTAAATCTCAGAGAGGAAAAAAACAAGGGTTTGGAGATAACCTTGCTGAAGTTGATTCAAGATATATTATCTCTGGCTCTGTTTCATTCAGCTCATATTGATGGGTTCTTAGGCCTGGGTGGAGCGGAAAGGTATTTACCAGAATCGAAAGAGAACAAAACTATTCTCAAAAGCTATCATCGACATTTTTTTACCAAGTTCGATAACATGTTATTAATGAAGAAGGAGTTGGAGCTGAGCTGTATGGGGTCATTGTTTAGGTTGTTTACTAACAGAGTGATGAAACAACAAAGAGATTCAAACCAGTTGCAGGAAGGCATGACGACAAAGGCCTTAACTGCCGGGCAAGCAGAAAGGCCATGGCAGCTGCAAGATACAGCTACAAATGATAATGAGTCTTCTGCAAAAAGTCAATGCTCAAGTTCCCTTCGCCTGGAGACGCGAAAATCACTTTTTGATTTCTTCCTGCATCTTATGGAACCTATATTACTCAAGATCGATGGATATAAACAATCTGGTTCTGACATAGCTCCTCTTTTGGCTGATTTCTGCTGTGTTATTAAGTCAGCAAATAGTTTGCTGTTCCACTTTGCTCATGAGCGAATATATGTGAAGACAGAGGATGCATCTGGAGGAGCTTGCTCTTGTTTTTTCAAGACGATCTTCCAAACAATAGTTTCAGTTGCTTCTCAATTAAAAAATCATTATCCATATGATGATGGATCAGAGATGCATGTTTTGTTAGCCAAGGAGCTGGTAACTGCAATAGGCTACCTGTTACAAATAGAATACAAAGTCATTGAGAGTGATTTAGTTACTTTGTGGCTAATCATTCTCTCTTTCCTGGAGTTTAGTAATTTGTCACCAGAGAATTCAGAAGATGACTGCCCGTTGACTTCATTGTTACTTGGTCTTGGACGCCAGCTGATAAATTTATATAGTGAACTCCGCCAGGTTTGTCAAAAATTTATTCTTTTGAGTGGTTGAGTTTTCTGCCTTGCTAGTATCTGTCATGTGTTATTTTCCTTCTGAAGAATGCTTATTTTTCCCTGATGATGTAGGTAAGTGTTGCTGTATTTGCTCTGTCCAAAGCTGTAAGGCTTGTAATACCTGTTGAAACACCTGTTGATGGTGATAATGATGAGATGATTGACACTGGAGAGCTTCCACTATCAACTGTGTTCCCTTTCCCTTTAGAAAGAAGTGAAAAATCAGTGGAAAAGCTCTTGTCATCTCAAGATTTAAGACTTGCTATACATAGAGCTATTAAAGTGATACCAGAAGGCCAAGCAAGTGGTTGTATCACGAACTTGACAACAGATGTATCAGAAACCATGAAGTGGATAAAAAAAGCTTGTTGCTCAACAAGTGCTAGTGAACAAGATGGACAGGTGGCAGCATCCGTGGCTGGAGCTTTGTCTGATATTTATTCACTTATTCTCAACTCACTTACTATTACAACAGGGAATAGTAACCTTGTAGGCCAGTCCATGAAAGATCTGTTGGATCTCATCAGTCCTTGCTTAACCCACCTGGTTTCTTCAGACTCAGATTGCATTGAACATTTCCTTTATGCCATCACCGAAATGCGTTTGGACATTATAATGGCTGAAAAGAAGGGAGAGACCTACAGAAAGTCTGTGCGCTTGTTTATTATCTTCGTCTTGCGTATTTACATGTCTTCCAGAAGCTTATATAGGCAGGTGATTAGTCTTATGCCTCCCAAAAAATCAAAAGATATGGCTGGTATTAAGGGCGACTCTGTTGCAGCCCGTTGCGGAAGTGACTGGATAAAAGAGAAAAGTTGGAATTATGAAGGCTATTTTTCATGGATCTCCCAACCTTCAGCCTCCATTGTTGACGTTATTAAACACATTTCAGCTATTTACCTTAAGGATGACAGTGCAGATTGCTCCTTGCTGATATATATATTGTATGGAGTCGCTCTTCAGAGACTTGTTGATTTAAACAGGCACATCAAATCACTTGATTATGTGTCACAGGTAAGTGATAATCAGATACATGGTACAATGCTCAACCATGTATCAGTTCTTAAGCGTGAAGGAGAAGAGCTTACTGATTTCCTTTTGGGCAATAACATCATATCAGGGTTTGCTGATGTTGGAACTTTTGAAACAATTGAAGACACTGATCAGTGGGTTCTCAGTGTTTCCGGCATCAATGGAAAGTCTTTGCCTGCTATGCGTTTGTGGGTTCTTAGCGAGCATATTGATCTTTGGTGCCCCCATGTAGGAAAAAAGAAATTAAAGAATTTCCTGTCTCAGCTAATAGGTTGTTCCGTTCCTTGTATACTGAACGGAGTGTGTATGTCTACTCTTGGCTTGGAGAATAATGTAGAAAAGGACACTCGAAAGAAGAAAATAGGGTTGGAACAGTTCTCGTTAGGACTTCTTTTTGATTCCGTACTGTATGAGCATGAAGTAAGTCATCTTTCTTCGTGCAAAATTATCCAATTCCATTTTTACTTTGGTTCTTTAAGCTCTAATATCCAAATATTTATTTGAGTTTTTTGACTAGTTTGTTCGCAGATATTTGGCGCCGAGTTTTTGTCACGTATTGAAAATGACAGCAGAAACTTTTTTCAAGGATTTTACTGAAGAAGTTAACTTTGATTCACCAACAGATTGGTCAGAGGTGTTAGTCTTGCTTGAACGTTCAATTGCCAAATTACCTGGAAAGCTTCAATCAGAAGCCTTTCTAGAAGCACATGTGTCACAGCTGGACACTCGGAAGTTCACAGCTTGTCAAAATTTGCTAAATCTTTTGTGTGGGATGCCCAAGGAGTATATGAATAAGAAATCATTCCAAATTTATGCAATTCATGTTCTCGACATTGAGAGGTAACTGATAGTATATAGTATATGCTTTTTCTGTACGTTTGCTGCAGTAAGGTGTGCCAATTTCATTGGCAAACGTTTTAACAAATTTTACTTTTGTCAATATCTCTTGTAGGTTTATAGTTTTTAGCATGTTGAGATGTTTGAACAAGCTGTCTCGGGGTGATATGCAAGACCTTTTCAGCCTGTTCATCACTTGCAGAAAAACTTTGAAAAGTATTGCTATGATTTCTTGCGACAAGGTGCTAGGAGCTTCCAAGTTACCTTTATCTGATAGTTCGTTGTTGGCTTCTTGGCTTTTCAAATCAGCACAAGCTGCGGTTACTTGTCAAGTGAGATTTAGGAATGATTTTACAGGAAAATCAAGGGACGCTCTGTTTTCTTTGATGGATCACACATCATATATGTTTCTAACCGTAAGTAAAAGTCAATTCAGCAAGGCACTACCATCGTCTGATGAAAAACTCAGTTCATCAGAACTTTCTGAGGGAACTGGACAAGGGAAAATTATACTTGAGAGCTTGACAGAACAGGCAGAGACTTTACTAAATGCTTTAAGGGTTACCTTCAGGGATGAGAAAACAGCCTTTGAATGTGAGACTCTGACACTGAACAAGTTAGCACCTATAATTTCTTGTTTTAGTGGATTGTTGTGGGGATTAGCAACTGCAGTGAGTCACAGAGATATTCATAAGAATCGTCAAAACACAAAACTGAGATGGAAATCAGAACAATTCTCGAAGCTTTCCCGCCTTATCCATGTGATTAGCAATTTTTTTGAGGTTTTCTCACAGTGTCTCTTTTTAAGTGGTGATGTGCTGCTGGAAATCCAAACCAATATCAACTGGACCAGATTGTTTGATGAGACCGATGGTTCAAATGGTCTTATGTGTGGTGACGTAGTAGAGACTAGTGATTTGAAAAAGAAAATTATTGAGAGCATGATAAAGGGTGAGTCTGCGGAAAAAGTATTGGCACTCAGGCATCTGTTAATTGGTTCTGCTGCTATCCTAAGGCTAAATATGCAGATTGATGGCATTACCTTCTCACCTACATTTGTCTCTGTTCTCATGGGCATTTCAAATGATCTACTGTCTGAATTCGCAGACATGAGCGAGGTACCGCTGGAATTCTCATTTATTTGGTTGGATGGTGCAG
This sequence comes from Erysimum cheiranthoides, assembly GCA_011420285.2. Lineage (NCBI taxonomy): Eukaryota > Viridiplantae > Streptophyta > Magnoliopsida > Brassicales > Brassicaceae > Erysimum > Erysimum cheiranthoides. Next base: position 18,080,833 of record CM022177.2, read on the forward strand.
TGAAAGTTCTTGAAGAATTAGGGAGCCAATTCTGCTTATCTAACCCTTCATTAAACGGAGATCTGTACTCAAAGTTGATTGAGTTGCATCTGAAGGTGATTGGAAAATGCATATCATTACAAGGAAAAGAGGCTACCTTGGAATCTCACGAGACAGGATTTGGTACTAATGCAATCCATGCTAAGCAAGTGCTATTAGAAAAAAATCGGTTTCACAGATTGCATTGGTTAGATGAATTAAAACAGAGGCTTAGGATGTCACTGAAAGTGTTTATACATAGTTCCTCAGAGTTACAATTATTGTCTGGAGTACAGGCTATAGAAAGAGCGCTGGTTGGAGTATGGGAAGTTTGCCCAGCTATCTATTGCATACAGACTGGAAATAGAGATGGGGGCAGAATCTCTGTAACCGCTGCTGCTGGTCTTGACTGTCTGGACCTAATTTTGGAACATGCCACAGGTATAAATTTGTTTTTCGAAAGGCAATCATGATGTTAATAGTTGTAATAGTGAACTTACAGTAATAAACAAATCTAGCTGCCATTTCTTGCCGTTAGGATGTATGTGTAGTGTGATTCGAACACACTGTGAACCCAAATTTGGATATTTTTGCTTAAGGTGTCATTATTGTCTGTTTACGGAATATTAAATATTTTGTAGGTCGCAAACGCTTGAATGTTGTTAAAAGGCACATCCAAGGCTTAATGTCTGCAGTGTTTGGTATCATGGCTCACATGCAGAGTCCATGTATTTTCTTCACAAATACAGTTGTTGGCAACCAGGGTTCCGATTCTCCTGATGCTGGGTCAGTCATTCTCATGTGTGTCGAAGTCTTGATAAGAATAGCAGGGAAACACGCTTTGTTTCAGATGGATTCATCGCACATAAGCCAATCCATACATATTCCCGGTGCAATTTTCCGTGATTACCTTCAGATAACAACGGTGGGATTCTCGGTGTTATGTCAGGATGATCAGCAACAAGATCTGTTAGGAAGCTCAAAAAATCTTCAAGTAGACCCGAAGTTCTCAATGAGCCTGTATGCTGCTTGCTGCCGACTATTATATACAGCTGTTAAGCATCATAAGAGGTAAGTAGAATTTTATTTTGCTTACTCACAAAGTCCTGTTAAATTTTACCATCTTAGAACTGATCTGACTTCGTCCTTGCTGTGACATATCAACATCTAGTGAAACTGAGGGGTCCATTGCTACACTCCAAGAATCTGTTTCCGCGCTTCTTCATTGTCTGGAGACAGCAGGAAATAAATTGGGTAATCGTGTTTCATGGGAAATGGAAGATGGAATTAGATGTGCTTGTTTTCTCCGAAGGATCTACGAAGAGGTACGTCACTACATCTACCCTTTATTCCTTTTGGGGTTGAGAATGTAAACCTATTTCAGTTTACCAATCTTGTGGACTAAGAAGCTATACTAAGTTTAGATTTTATGTTTTGACGGAATTACAAATAAGTTCGGTTGTGTTAATGACATGTTTGCTCTAAAAACAACTGGATTGCAGCTAAGACAGCAGAAGGAGGTCTTTGGACAGCATTGTTTCAAGTTTTTGTCAACTTACATATGGGTTTCTTCTGGATATGGACCTCTTAAGACAGGTCTCAAAAGGTGACAGTCTTCTCTTTTATTCTCTCTTTATATATTTCCGTTTTGTGAATCTCGTAAGAATCTTCATCAGAAAGACTCTAGAAACTACTACTTACTGCAAAGATTACTTAATGGTGTTTGTCCTCAAGTTTCAGGATGCCACCAGAATAAGTAGATACAAATTAATTGATTTTGCTACTTTTGCAGGGAGGTAGATGAAGCTTTAAGACCTGGTGTGTATGCTCTTATAGACTCTTGCTCACCTAACGATCTTCAATATCTCCATACAGCATTTGGTGGTAAAGACCTTATCTTTTTTTACTTGTCACATCATTAATGTTCTAATGCTAGACTTGGTTTTGGACATAATTTGTTTGTCTCTGGTCTTTGTTTGTTCTTCTGCAGAAGGTCCTTGTAGAAACTCTCTAGCAACTCTGCAACAAGACTACAAGTTGAATTTCAAGTACGGAGGAAAAGTCTAGAAAATTCACAAATTCACAATGTGTTTTTATTTCTCCTGTTGTGGCAAGCTTTTTTTTTGGGGATGGTGGGATTTGTTCTCTTGTTGAAGTTGTAAAGTTGGGCATTCTCTATAGACCAGAAAATGGTCAGTTTTGTTCTTATTGTAGTCCTTTGTGAAAATTACAATAAATACCAAACCACATAAGCATGTGTTTTTTATTTCTACAATATGATTATGATTTTAATTCACAAATCCGTTGTTTATAATCTGTCTTTATCAAAAGTTAGACTGCGCAATAAAAGAAAAGAAAATCACAAATATTTTAGAGCTTTTAATTTGGGCAATAAATGTCTTTAAGACTTTTTAAGTTATGAAGGATTGTTTGTGTAGACTCTTCTTGCCTTTGTGTTAACGATGGTAAATGTATGTCAAATAGAGACGATAATTAAGACATGATTTACACTAACTATAGAAATATACATTGATTCTTGTCTGCCACTAAATAACCATACTCTTTGCTAGGAACTTAGAATAATAGTTAGTTTAATTTCTAAACAAGAAATTCCCAACGATTGTCAAACGAAATAGTCCACATCATCCACGACGATTCACGGCGGCGCCGGCCATCAGTTTCCACGGTGCCGGCGGCTATATACGATAGTCGTTAATTGTGAATTAAAACGACCAAGTCATTGTCCTTTTAGTCGAATCATAAACATTGGAGCCTGGTGTGTACTTTACTTTGGTCGGTTTTGATATTAATCATTATTTTATTCTGAATAGAAAATTTAATATGATGTATACTTTTTTCTTTTTTTTTTTCTTTTTAGATGTATACTTTTCTTGAAACTTAAAAGACAAAAGAATATTTATTCTCTTGCCCAAAAAAGAAACGTCATTTTCTCCGCGTGATAATTATGATTGGTGATATACTACTGAGATAGTTGTAACGTAAAACGAAACGATGTAAACAAGACAGAAATTTTTTTACCAGTATAAACAAAAATATATTGATTGTGTAAAGTTTTGTAAAACGAGTTTTGTATTGCCTATCATTTTGACACGGTAAAATTTATGACGATCCCTGCCTAACCCTAAACTAAATCACACCACAATTATTAAGCACATCAACTACTGTTTATTTTTATTACCTGAACGGACGTACGCACATGCATGAATAAGGTGGAAAATATTATAATTGGGAACGAAAACACTCCATAAAACAATATTCTGTTCATTTTGATCCTATGTATATACTAGCCAAATAATATAAAAGTTCATGCATGGTAATGTTTTCTTATCGGCAACGAAACTTTTTGCTAATGCATGTTATAAATTTGATTAAGAGGTTTTCTATGATTATCTCTGTATAGTTGTGGACGTGTATTATAATTGATCGTGTAGTCAAACTGTCAAAGATATAACGTCACGAAACTAAAAGACGATCGTCATCCCATAATTGCTTTCGTGTATAACTAATTATCCATTATGAGGAAATATTATAAGCCTCAATCTAAAAAGCATTTTCTTATTACGGTAAATTACTAATATGTAGGCCTTGACGGATTACAAGTAATGCACGTATAGTCACGATTTGAGTTTGAGGTAAGAAGCAGATGAATTTTTTTTATTTTTTTTTTCAGATGAAATTTTTCATTTGAAGTAGATGTTTTTTACAGGTAAAAAGCAGATGAAAATTGTATTAAACAAAAGTACGAAACTATACCAAACACATAAAATCTAGATAAAGTGGTCCTAATTTCTTGGAAAGAATATTCGTGTGTTCGATCTTTTTATCTCTTTCCTCTTTTGTTGTACATTTTTTAAAACAACAGCAATTACATTATAGTAAAAAAAAAAAAAAAAAAACAAGAAGACCATTCACAAATCTTTTTTTTTTTAAATCATTGATTGTATATGACTTTTTTTTTTGGTCAAATATTGTATATGACTTAAATCTCATAATACGGTGACCAAAAAGGATTCTACGTAAATGTAATTTTAATTTCAATACTAGATGCTTTCAATTTATTTTGAATTGGCAAAAAAAAAAGATTAAAAAATGCTCGTTAAAATGTCGGATTAGGTTCTACATGTTATTACGGATGTGAGAAGATATATAGAAGTACAAAGAACAAACACATATTTAAGTTTATCAGTGTTAGTTAGGAGAATATTATTCTGGAGATAGATAACAAATTGTTATTTTAGATTATAATATATAGGGTGAATGGAGAACAATAGTATGAATATAATATGCAACATGAAATTGACTCGGCCCATAAACTTAGACCCCCAAGCTTTTTTTTTTTTGCTAAGATGAATCATATCATATCATTTTTTTTGGTAAGATGAATCACTTAGACCCCCAAACAAAACATGAATCATATCAAACTGTTTTCTTCATTTTAATTTTATAATTATTCTCGTCGTTTATGAAAATTTATTTCTTTTTGTTTTTTTTTTAATGAAAATTGTTTATGATTTTTACTTACTCCATATTAATTTAAACTGATGTCAAATTATATATCTTTGAATTAGTCTTGGAAAATTAAACAAAATAAAACTAAATCAAGCAAAGTGTAATTCAGATAAGTACTTTATAATAAAAAAAAGATTCAAAGAAGATAATTATTAAATGTTTCTTAACGTTTATAAGAATTCTAAAAAGCTAATCCTTCTGGAACAAAGGAAACATTTTTTAAGATAGAATTTTTTTTTTTTTTAAATAACCCAAAGTAAATTTCATATTAGACACCCCTTAGCAAAAAAAAAAAAAACTAAACTATTTAATTAAAAGTAATACACATGTCAAAGATTTTAATTTAATGATATGATCAGAATTTGGTCAATTTTCTTGTTAACAAAGATTGGTCTAAATTAATCACCTAAGGAAGCTATTTTAAATTCATGGAGACTTTTTTTGTTTTATTTCTCCCAATTCATAAAACTAACCCATTTCTAATCAATCATCAAAAAAGCTTGAAATTATTTGTTAACGAAGACTGGAAAGACAGAGAGAGAAAGAAAGTATGACAAACAGCCTTAAAGTTAAAGGTAATTGTACCTTTTGTTTGTTCTTCTTTTTTGTGCAAACATTTTTATTTTCTCACTTAATTCTGATGTTATTAGGAACTAATAATTACGTTTATAAACCTTAATTCCGATTCCTTAGATATATACTTTTAGGCCTCCACAATTCCTCTAAAGAAAATTATGAAAAAAGTTTTGACTTTATGGAAATAACCAAATTCTTACCTGTAAATGAAATAAAAGTAAAAAAATAAAAAAAGAGATGTGACCAAATTAATTGTGAATTTAATTACATATCTAACCCCTGAAGAAACCAAAAAACATTTATTAAATTTCTGTGATTGTTGTTATAAACCTGAAGTGTGTGTATCTATCTATGTAGTCAAAACATTGATGGAGTAAGATTTTATGTTTGCGCCAAAATCTCCAATTCATTACAGGTCAGAAAAAAAAAAAAAAAAAACCAGAAGTGGTAACGACAAAAAATCACCAAACAAAGAAACTGTAAAAAAGTTTCAATTTTTATTTTTTTTCCTGGAAAACAATTATCTTCCTCCAAAGGTGTAATTTTTATTGAATTGTTGACTTGAAATTGGGTATTATAATGAAGAATGAAGAAAATATACAGTTGATGGATTCTGTATTGTGTTGTGTGGGTTAGTGATAAGCACGCCTGGCTTCTCATCATTCCCTCCAACCTTTCTCTGCCTTTTCTCTCTCTCTCTCTCTAAAGACTTCAATTTTTTTTGTTTATCAGCTTCTCTCTCTAAATAAAGCTTTCAATTCAATTCTCTCTCTTTCTTTCTCTTTCACTTTTTTCCTCTGCTTCTTCTTTTGCTTCGTCTCCCAGGGAAGACAATTTTGACTTGAAAATTTTGTATTTTTTTTTGTTTTTGGAATTTTTGGTATCAGATTGGATCTGAGCTTGGAGCTGAATAGTGGATTCATTTAAAGGTAATTACTGAAACGTTTCGATTTTATTCGTTTTAAGTTTTCTCTGAAAATTTTCAATTTTATCTGGGTTTTGTTGTCAATTTATCTTTGATTAGATTAGTTCTAAGAGTTGTATTGATCTGATTGGGTATCTGAATTTCATAGTCGTTGTTGATTGGTTAAGTCAAAGTTTTAGTTTTTTAATTACTGAAATAGATTTGTAGAGAGAAGCATCATTCTTTGAGCTTTACATTGGGTTTTGTGATGTTTATTGAAATGTTGGGTTTGGTGAGTATGATGATGTTCAATGGAAATGTTCTTCCTTTTTTTTTTTTAAATCTCTAATTTTCATCTAATTTAATCTGTTTTCCTGGGGAATTGAAATCAGATAAACCCTACTTCCAATGTAGTGACGTACCATCAATTTCAGAGTTTATTTTGTTTGCATTTTGACAGAGATTGACTTGTGATGGATTGATGTTGACCCTTGTGGATTCTGAGTTGTATTAAGTCATTTCAGTTGATGAGAAATCATCATTGTTCTTTCTAATTGATTACTGGTTTTTTCTTCTATTCTTCAGCTGAATCCAATCATGGTCATTTCATTAGTGTATGGTACTGGTGAAAATCGATATTAGTTTCTTCGGGTTTGATTGGCATTATGGTTGTTGCAAGAACTTTTTTCCCAATGCTTGTAATGCCTTGTCTGTTAAATGTGTTCTTTGATTGCTTTTGATAGAATTGGTTTGCATTTTGCTGATTCTTGAAATTTTACTTTTAGTTTCTCTTGTCTCATAGGTTATTATTTCTCTTCTCTATCGTTTGCGGCATTCATAAGTTGGAGAAAGTAGTAAAGACTGGTAAAGTATGTCTGTTTCCATGAGAGATTTAGATCCAGCTTTCCAAGGAGCTGGTCAGAAAGCGTATCCTTCAATTTTGATCCTCTTTTAATGTCAAATAACTCTTATTTTATGATGCTATGTTTCACTATGCGGGTTCTATTTATCTCTGCATGGTATTCTCCTTGACAATAAGATAGTGGTATTGAGGTATGGCGTATTGAGAATTTCCGCCCTACACCCATTCCAAAATCTTCTATAGGGAAGTTTTTCACCGGAGATTCTTACATAGTATTGAAGGTAATTAAGGCCTAGTAATGACTTTTTTGTTTCCCTATTGCCGTTTTACGCGGGTTTTCTTCATCGAGTCTTGGTTAAATTACTTTATTTCTGGTGATCAATCTTTTGTTACCAGACGACAGCGTTAAAAACTGGTGCATTGCGCCATGATATCCATTACTGGCTTGGTAAAGATACCTCTCAGGTAAACCCCTTTTAACATATCCTTTATCATTTTCTCGTTTCGTAGAATGACGGAAACGTCTGAGAGATGATAATTTTCTTTAAAAAACTAGGATGAAGCCGGGACTGCTGCAGTTAAGACAGTTGAATTAGATGCTGCTCTTGGAGGTCGTGCAGTTCAGTATCGGGAAGTTCAAGGCCACGAAACCGAGAAATTCTTGTCGTATTTTAAGCCATGTATCATACCTCAAGAAGGTGGAGTGGCATCAGGATTCAAACATGTGGAAGCTGAAGAACATGTTACCCGTTTGTTCGTCTGCAGAGGAAAACATGTTGTCCATGTCAAAGAGGCAAGTCACATTTTGCTTTTTGGTTCCTTTATCCGTTATCTTTTATCTCACTTTGTAGTCATACACTAACAGTCTAAATTGATTACAGGTTCCTTTTGCTCGGAGTTCTTTAAACCATGACGATATTTACATTCTTGACACAAAGTCCAAGATTTTCCAATTCAATGGATCAAATTCAAGTATCCAAGAGAGAGCAAAAGCATTGGAAGTGGTTCAGTACATCAAAGATACATACCATGATGGGACATGTGAAGTTGCTACAGTTGGTAAGTGAGCCGACTGGTTTAATAAGGGATTAGTATCTCTATTATCTCTTTGCTTTGGTCTCTAATTGCATATGTTTCATTTGCAGAGGATGGGAAACTTATGGCTGATGCTGATAGTGGAGAATTTTGGGGTTTCTTTGGTGGGTTTGCTCCGCTACCTAGGAAAACAGCTAATGATGAAGACAAAACTTACAATTCCGATATCACCAAATTATTTTGGTAACATCTTGTCATATTACATATATTTTGAGCCCATAGTGCTTCAACTGAACACAATTTTCTTTTTTTGAATTTGTAGTGTCGAGAAGGGACAGGCAAATCCCGTTGAAGGCGATTCATTGAAGAGGGAGATGCTGGATACAAACAAGTGTTACATTCTTGATTGTGGAACTGAAGTGTTTGTTTGGATGGGAAGAACCACTTCTCTCGATGATAGAAAAATTGCGAGTGGAGCAGCAGAAGTAAGCTTTCTAACAAATTGAAAGAAAGTCTTGTTTTGTGTCGTATACCACAATGTTTGCTAATGTTAGTAGAACCATACAGGAAATGATCCGTTCATCCGAACGACCCAAGTCGCAAATGATCCGCATAATAGAAGGGTTTGAAACCGTGCCATTCCGATCAAAGTTTGAATCTTGGACTCAAGAAACTAATACAACCGTGTCAGAGGATGGTAGAGGCAGAGTTGCAGGTCTGTAAACCCGAACTCAAAATTCGATGATGATTTTAAATACTTACACGTAGCTAAAATGTTATCGGTTCTTTTTCTTTTGTCATTTGTTGATCATTTGCAGCTCTTTTACAACGACAAGGAGTAAACGTGAGAGGCCTGATGAAAGCTGCTCCGCCTAAAGAAGAGCCTCAAGCTTTCATCGATTGCACGGGAAATCTGCAGGTTTGGCGTGTGAATGATCAGGAAAAGACCCTCCTTCAAGCTGCTGATCATTCAAAATTCTACAGTGGAGATTGCTATGTTTTCCAGTATTCTTATCCCGGAGAAGAAAAAGAAGAAGTTCTAATAGGAACGTGGTTCGGCAAACAAAGTGTGGAGGTGAGCTCTCCAAATAACAGAAGCAAATTCTTTCATGTTTGTGTGACTGTGTTACATATATTCTGTTGATGTGTATGCTGAAGCAAGAACTTACAAGTTGCAAGTAGATTTAAAATTGTCAGTTTGTGATCATGTGTAGGAAGAAAGAGGTTCTGCAGTCTCTATGGCGACCAAAATGGTTGAGTCAATGAAATTCGTACCAGCCCAGGTAATCTTCTTCTGCACTCATTCCAAAAGTCTCTATCCCGTTGGATGTTATTTTTTTTTTGCTCAACATTTTCATTCTCTTGTCTTAGGCTCGCATTTATGAAGGAAAGGAACCTGTTCAATTCTTCGTGATTATGCAAAGTTTTATCGTTTTCAAGGTTTGGGGAAAATAATTCCGTTCTGCAGTTTTGTTTTATCATCCATATTTATACTATATCTGCTGATTTTGTTTTCTGATGGAACCGATCGGTTGATCTTTACAGGGTGGTATTAGCAGTGGATACAAGAAATACATAGCAGAGAAAGAAGTTGATGATGATACGTACAATGAGAATGGTCTTGCTCTATTCCGTATTCAAGGGTCTGGTCCGGAAAATATGCAAGCTATACAAGTTGACCCGGTATATGTCATTTTCTCATTCTTCGTTTTTAGTACTGTAGAATCATTAAGAAGTGAGAACCATATCGAGGTCACAGGTGCATTTGGCTATTTATGACATACATCTTCATGGCTTAAAATAATTTGTCTGTTTACTAAAACAGGTTGCTTCATCACTAAACTCCTCATACTGTTACATACTACACAATGATTCTTCTGTCTTTACTTGGGCTGGGAATTTAACCAGCGCGACTGACCAAGAGCTTGTCGAAAGGCAGCTAGATCTTATCAAGGTAATATAACTTTCACCTTAATTTCTACACTATTAAGGATAAGTCAATTTTGTGTCAATCATAATTAGTCAAGATCAATTATAAGACTCGTAATTATGTTTCAAGTGTAGCCTAAGCACCATTTATTATACTTTTTGTTCAGCCAAACCTACAGACTAGAGCACAAAAGGAAGGTTCAGAATCAGAACAGTTCTGGGAGTTATTAGGAGGCAAAACTGAATATAAGAGCCAAAAGCTCACAAAGGAACCCGAGCGTGACCCTCACTTGTTCTCCTGTACATTTACAAAAGGTACAAATGATCATATTTTTTCCCATAATGTTTAAGCCTAAGATGATATATGCACACAATGACTGTTTTTTTTTTCTTCTTTTCATTGCTGAAACACAAATTAATCCAGAGATTCTGAAGGTGAGTTTACTTTCAAAATCTTATCTTATCCCCCAAGATTTATGCAATCATAGTTGGAAAATGCTTTGGAATGTGGCTCAATCCCAAGTTTTTTTTTTTTTTTTTTTTTGGTGATCTTTTGGCAGGTGACCGAGATATACAACTTCACACAGGATGACTTGATGACCGAAGATATATTTATCATAGACTGTCACTCAGAAATCTTTGTCTGGGTTGGCCAAGAAGTAGTCCCAAAGAACAAGTTGCTAGCTTTAACTATTGGAGAGGTCAGATATATTAGATACATTGCGAACTAAACCCTGCCTTAACTCTAGAGTGAATTAGTTTCAAAAGATCCTGAAATTTTTTGGCAAGTTTCTTATTTATACCTTTTGTTTCCTTAGAAATTCATCGAGAAAGATTCTCTCCTGGAGAAGTTATCCCCTGAAGCCCCTATATATGTGATCATGGAAGGCGGTGAGCCATCATTCTTCACCCGGTTTTTCACTTCTTGGGATTCCTCAAAATCCGCTGTAAGTACCTAACAACTTTAATCGGTTTCCCCAAGAGATATAAGCAAAGAAGGAATCCCTGACAGAAGGTTAAACACTCGTTTTTTTGTTTACAGATGCATGGAAACTCATTCCAGAGAAAACTCAAAATTGTCAAAAATGGTGGAACTCCAGTTGTAGATGTAAAGACTCTTCTTGCTTTTCCTTTTGATTGATGATTCCACAGAGTGTGTGTGCATCTTAAAATTTGCTTGTTCATTCTTCTCTTGTGCCTTTGATGATTAGAAACCAAAACGTAGAACTCCAGCATCATATGGTGGTCGTGCCAGCGTTCCTGACAAGTCGCAGCAGCGGTCAAGAAGCATGTCGTTTAGTCCAGACAGGGTTCGCGTGAGGGGAAGATCTCCAGCGTTCAATGCACTTGCAGCAACATTTGAAAGCCAAAACGCAAGAAACCTCTCAACTCCTCCACCAGTAGTTAGAAAACTCTACCCAAGATCTGTAACTCCTGATTCCTCAAAGCTTGCTCCCAAGTCTTCAGCCATTGCTTCCCGTACTGCCCTTTTTGAACAAGTAAAAACACCTCCCCAAGAACCTTCAATTCCAAAACCAGTCAAAGGTATACTTTACAAACATTTAAGCTTAGTAAATCATGTGAAAGTGTCAAATCTTTATCATTTTTGTTTTGGGATTCAAATTTTCGCAGAATGATCATTTGAAAGTTTCAGTATTTATCATCCTTTTTTAGGGATTCACTTTTCTGCTAGAGAGATTATCTGCAAGTTTCAATTTTTGTTTCCATCTTTGTTTCGAGATTCACTTTTTCTTTCACTTTGGTATTAACCTTTTGATTTTTATTGCGCATGAAGCGAGCCCGAAGACACCCGAGTCTCCAGCGCCCGAATCCAACTCAAAAGAAAAGGAAGAGAAAAAGGAAAATGACACGGAGGAGAAATCAATGAGCAGCCGGATAGAATCTCTGACGATTCAAGAAGATGCTAAAGAAGGAGTCGAAGACGAGGAAGATTTACCAGCTCACCCTTACGAACGTCTCAAGACAACTTCCACTGATCCTGTCTCAGACATTGATGTAACAAGGAGAGAGGTAAGTTCAATCCAAAAAAATTTTCGATTGTAACTGTGAACTTTTCAATGAAAGAAGATCTTTATATTCGTTGGTCTTTGTTATAGGCCTACCTTTCATCAGAGGAATTCAAGGAGAAATTCGGTATGACGAAAGAAGCTTTCTACAAGCTGCCTAAATGGAAACAGAACAAATTCAAAATGGCTGTTCAGCTTTTTTGAGAAATAATCCTTCTTCTTCTCCATCAAAAGCTTTCCTAAAATACGGTAACACACACAGTCGCAAATAGAATATTAAAATCTGTCCTTTTCTTCTACAAGGATAATATGGTGAAGTTTTCTTTGGGTTTTTGTTTTGGTTTCAGGAGAAGATTCAAGGGACAGTGTCAGTGCATTTTAAGCTGCTTCTGCTCCCCATGAGAAGCTTAATACATTTTTCATGGCTTGTTTACAAAAAACAACCCAGCGCAGTTTTCTTTTTCTCTAATTTTCTTTCTTCTTTTCCTTCAAATCTTTTTGATTTGTTTTCATGATCTGTTTGCTTGTTTCTCTGTTTCAGTCTCCAATTTTTTTTTTTTTTTTTTTTTTAGTTTGATGGGATGAGGTTAGATTGTTTATTCTTCAGGTCACAGGTTTTGGCCTTGAGTCTTTGATTTATTTATTCTTGGGGTTGTTTTGTTATCAAATTGAGGAAATTTGATTGCAAAAGTAAGATTTTATTTAGTGAGATTTCATAAAAAATGAAAATAGACTCTGTTGTGGATTGGGTGCCTTTTTGTTGTACAGCAAAGTGTACGAAATTATACAATTATACAAGGATATCTTAGTTGTACGAAATTAAAAGTTTATCAGAAACATGTCTAAAATTTTAGTTGAAGTTAGAATTTTAATAGCTTGTAGTCTAATAAATATGTTTGGTATATGAGTTGAATTTTCAACATACACATCAGCACTTGAAAATTTTGCATAGTACCTAGATGTATAATCTAAGACCGGACTTTGATAGCAAGCATATGGTATAAGCCATATAGGGTGGACACAAGATAAATATTTGGGTTATCACTTATATGGATTTGAACGATTTATAAATTCCAAACTATTGTCTCTGGATCCTAGCTAGTGTCTTGGATAGCCAGATTTTAGTATCTACGGATATTCTCTTGTGATTTCTCGGTCAATGCATCAAAGCAGAGTACAGGAGACGGCGTCGTTTTCCCTATAATCATGGTTAGATGCCAAATGCCATGTGAGACTGATTAGAGCCGTCAAGACTTAAAACTCTTATGCTGATTTTGTGTATTAATTAGTTTATCTTGATCAAATAATTCGGAGGCCAGCTAGCGATTAACCCAATTGTTTACTTAACCGAAACAGATGTTTAGTGGTTTCTCTAAACCGTGGTTTCTCTAAACCGCAGTGTTTGAATACTTGGATAGACTTATCAAAAAAGTGTTTTTCCTCCCAACACAAACAATAGGTAAATTTGCAATTTAACTATTTTTCAATTAAATTTACTTATTAAGATGAGTCATCACATACTGCCACATGAGTCTGAATTTTTGTAAGATGAGTCTGAATTTTTGTAAACCCTTTGTATTTTGGTTATTTTAATAAATTATTACTCAGTGTTAAAAAAAAAAAATGAGTCATCACATACTGCCACATCTCTCTAGTTGGACGTCTTAACGAACCCTAATGATTTTAGGCTTTTTAGCCTGTCGTATTCGAATCGATAATTATATATACCATACGAAACGTTATAGTTTAGACTTAATGGGATCATCAAGACAAAACTAGTCTTCTAACCAAATTTAATATTCAACCCAAGAGAACACGGCTAAAATAGCAATTATTAACTTATTGTCATCATGCTAATTGCAAAGTCAATAGTCTTTGATGTGAGTTTTTCAAAATATTTTAGATTGTAGTTTTTGGTTTTTGAATTTTGAAAAAAAAATAAAATAAATAAATAAATGGAAAAAATGTCTCCTAAAACCTTCTTTTTTTTTTCAAGTGAAAAACACATATAAGATTATTCTTAATTAGATTTTTTTGAAAATTGTTAAAATCTTTGAAAAACCAGTTTTCCTATCTTTTAGAGAAACTATTTTTACAAGATATTGAATAGATTAAAATTCAATTTTTCAAATACTAAAATAAAAAACCAATACAAAAATTACTAAACATTCAAGGCATATTTTCCTTTTAACCAAATAGAAAAACCATATTTTCCTACATTTCTTTTTTCTAATACTAATATATCCAACAATGTCATACTTATATAATTTGATAATATAGCTAAGGTGAAAACCGGATATTTATAATAGGGTCAACGGATGATAAATTTATCGGATACAATCAGTTATTTTCACATGATTTGTGTGAGAAATTTTTTGTTGTTCTCCAATTTAACTACAAAATAGATCGTTTTCAAAAAGAAAGAAAACTAGAAAATAGTTATCATCTAATTCATACAAAATTATTGGTAGTTTTGGAAATTTGTCTACTCTTTAGTAACTTAATTCACTGTTATAGTTAATCAAAACTTGCATGGAAGACGGCTGCTTACTTGTGATATTAAAAAACTTTTTTGATAGGATACTTGTGATTAAATTAACTCGCAGTTGGTATTACAATGACATGCGCTATCGCTTTTTTACCATTTTAGCTCTTTTAATTTTTTTATTATCATATATGGGAAAATTAATCATTTAAAAATAAAAGAATTAAACAAAACATTATCAACTCAATTATTGACAATATTACAGCATCAAGGAACATGTTCGTGACCGTGACGCCCGATTATTATAAACTTCTTACAACTTGTTTTTATTGTGAATCACTTTTAATTAGTCATTGAAAACTAGGAAAATAGTGTCCAATAAGACAATCATGATTAGATCTTTTTGTAACGACAATTAAAATTAGGTCTAACACATTTTAAAAAATTATGGAAACTTTGCATCACCTCACATACTTAATTCTAAATAAAAAAAATTATAAAAATACATATAAGTAAAACCTCTATAAATTAATAATGTTGGGACCGGAAAATTTTATTAATTTATAGAGGTATTAATTTATCAATAAATTAATAATTTATTAATTTATAGAGAGAATTGGCTCATTTTGTAGTTTTTTAAAACAATTGTTTTAATATAAGTTTTTTCGTTATAATTAATATTTTTCTAAAATCTATTTATAAATAAAAAACAATTATCATGTTTAACCGATAATACGAAAAGTTTTCAATGCAGTGAAAATACTGTAAATGAATTTTAACAAATAATATAAACTCAAGAAAAAAAATAAACAATACAAGAGACATATTTCACTAAAGTTTTTCATATATAACATATATATATATATATACACGTTATAAAAAAAACATATATATATATATAAATATATTTTGATATATTTCTAAAATTATTAATTTATGATATTGATGGACCATATTTTTACATAAGATTTTTAAAAAAATTATTATCTTATTATTTTAGCGAATTATGTGAATTTTTACACTGGTCCCAACTTGGGACCGGAAGAATTTATTAATTTATAGAAGTTATTAATTTATCGAGTATTAATTTATAGAGGTTTTACTGTAAATTATTCGATCTTTGATGTATTCTCCATCAAATTTGTAATTAATTAGCGTATAATGATTTATCGTACGTAACGACGCTTTAACTTTTTAACTGACATGGGTTTCCACTTTCCAGGTTTAACTTCATCTCGTTTGAACGCATCAAACTAAGATGTGATGTTGCAGGTTGTTAGGCGTAACAACGTTCTTAGTTACGTTCTATAGAGATACTAGTTATTTACCCGCGCTACGCGCGGGAGTTTTACTGTTTATTTAATTTAGTTTATTATATTTTTGATGAATTATATTATCTCTTTACATATTATCTATTTTGTTTATTGGTAAATAAATATTGTTTTGTCCCAATCTATCTCATTTATGTTCGAAAATTTCGTAAGATATAATTTCTTGTTTTTGTTCTATTCCCGTTAAATCTCATCATAATTTAAGTTTACATTGTCTTAGTCCATTCATATTTTAATGCATATTATTTTAATGGATATATATTCATAATAAAACATTCACTTCAAAAATATAAAATATTATTTACTCCCTCCGTTTTAAATTAAATGTCGTTTTAGACTTAAATTTTGTTTTAAAATAAGTGTCGTTTTGTATTTTCTATGCAAAATTTATTACGTTTTAATGTTTTATGAATATTAGTATTCTGCATATTGTTTTACTATTGGGCAGATTGTGCAACTTTAAAACGACACTTAAAAGAAAACAGAGGGAATATAAATTAGTTAGTATAATCGAAAATTAGTAAATTTATTATTTTTTATATCAATTATGTTTTTTAGTTTTATAATATAAAATATAAGAAAATATCTTTCATATTTATTTTTCAAAAACTTGTTTACATATGTATAAATTTTAAAATGGAGGGATAAAATGTATAAATAAAATTTTGAATTGAATAATTAAATGATTAGGATGATGAGATGACTTAAAAGAGAAGAGAGAAAAACCTAATATAAAATATAAGAAAAGACTTTTCATATTCTTTTTTGAATAACTTGTTTACATATGATAAATGTTAAAATTAAATGATAAAATGGTATAAATAAATTATAAAAATTAAATTATCAAATGATGTGGAAGATGATTAGGATGATGATGTGGCAGAATGAGAAGAGAGAAAAAGTCTACTTTATAGATATAGATTCATATATATACCGGTTCTCAAATTTGTAATAACTCGGAATTTTAAGTCAGAACCGTTAACAAATGGATAAATTTATGAAAAGATTGAACAAGATATTGTCATTCAAAGATAGATCTAGGTGATATGATCTTACGACTAAGCAATTCCTTATAAAAATGTAACATAAGGAAATATTCAATAGTCTCGTTGTGTATGAGTAAGGTGTTAACTGGACTACCATTAGACTGATTTTCATTTTCTTTCTTCTAATTAAGTCTTCTTCTGCTACGTAATTTGAATAAATTCACAATTACAAGTACTTCTAAATAAATGAATCAATTAGTTAATTATGACAAGTCAACTTTCGGATCACAAGCCACGTTGTAAAATAAGATTTTAAGGTAGAATACAAGTGAAATGAAATAAGATGAGTTCTTCTTCTTGTCCCCTATCGATCTTGTTTAAGTAGTTGGTGGAAAGTGGTAACATGCCATTGAGTTGTCAAAAGATAAGCATGTATACAGTTATAAAAAAAGAAAAAAAAAAGGTAAGCATGTCTATATATATATATATGCAAATACACATTCATATCAGAGTATAATATACTCAGTATATACATATGTGTGAGAGTTATCCACATACACATTTTTATAAATGTAACTAATTTGTCGTTTAATTTGTTTGTTTGGTTGTTCTCTTAATGCATCGTCTCTTTTCCATAAATGACAAGACTAATTGTAAGAGTCCACAGCCTTAATTAACAAGTTATGCAGTGAACAATTTTATACATCTAAAAGAATACAATTGCTGTCTCGATCAATACAGACCACTAGAGTACAGCTAATTTACTTGAGAATTAACACAAATATGAAAGATTAAAATATTAACTCGAAGCCTCACCTTAGCCTCCTCTCAAATTGTCAATATGTAGATAGAGTGTTACATCCACATTCCTAACAGTTTCTCCTTATTTTAATATATCATTCAACAATTCATCATCAGAATAATGATCATCACATCATTATTATATTTAAATTTCCCAAATTGTACCATAGCCTTCAATCTAAATCTCTCTTTCTATCTAGTATAAAAAGAGACTCTAAAACTCTAAAGATTAATAGAACATCTAATTGAATTAGCCATGAAGAAGAGTTCGGCCCAAACCATCTTCTCCATCTTTTCTCTTCTTCTCCTCTCTTCATGTGTCTCTGCTCAGCTCCGGACAGGTTTCTACAGGAACTCATGTCCCAACGTCGAAAACATTGTACGTAACGCCGTCCGTCAGAAATTCCAGCAGACTTTCGTCACCGCTCCAGCCACTCTCCGCCTTTTCTTCCATGATTGCTTCGTTCGCGTAAGCTACAATTTTTATATATCTATCATAGCTAGGACCTTCTATAGATGGGGTTCAAAACATTTTTCTTAACAAAAGTTCTGAATCTATATAAGAAATGTAATAATATCTTCTTACTATATATAATCTACGCAAAACCTCTAGATTTGAAGTTTAAGACATTTCTCTTTACATACACTATCATTTTTCAAACAAAAACATAACCTTTACGTACGTTCTTAATCTTATATGAATGTTTAGGGATGTGATGCGTCGATAATGTTAGCATCACCGTCGGAGAGAGACCATCCAGATGACATGTCATTGGCCGGAGACGGATTTGACACGGTGATGAAGGCGAAGCAAGCCGTTGAAAGGGATCCTAACTGCCGCAACAAAGTCTCATGTGCTGACATTTTGGCTCTTGCTACTCGTGAAGTCGTCGTTTTGGTATTACTATATCTTTTTTATTTTAATTACATTATTCCTCATTTTTTTTTTACTTTATATTTTTTTTTACTTTATATTATATAATGTCCGAGGTATTGAATATACGGTTTTGTTCAACAGTACATATCGTTATCAGTTTTCGTGTGAAAAGCTAATCATATTATTAATTATAAAAAAACATGGTTCGAGCTTTAACAATTAAGTAATATATATTCGTAATAAAGACATAAAGTGACACCTTGTATTGGCGGTTTGTGATTATTATACAAGTAATAACAGGTCATATAGTCCGAATAAAAACGAATTAATGATGTATAGGTTATACTAATAATTGGATAATTAAAAATAAATCAAAATTGCAGACAGGAGGACCGAGCTACCCGGTGGAACTAGGGAGGAAAGATGGCAGATTATCAACGAAGGCCAGCGTTCAAAACAATCTGCCTCAACCCGGTTTCAACCTAAACCAGCTCAACTCTATGTTTAACCGTCACGGTCTCTCTCAAACCGACATGATTGCCCTCTCAGGTACCAATCCAAACTAAACCGATTATATTTTTGTACGTAACCAAATTCTTATGATTAATAAATGTTATCGTATAATTCAGGAGCACACACTATCGGATTTGCACATTGTGGAAAATTCTCAAAGAGAATTTACAATTTTAGCCCTAGAACCCGTATCGACCCGAGTATAAACGGTCAATACGCACTTCAGCTTAGACAAATGTGTCCCATCCGGGTCGACCCACGAATCGCAATCAACATGGATCCCACCAGTCCACGTACTTTCGACAATGCTTACTTCAAGAATCTCCAACAAGGAAAGGGTTTGTTTACGTCAGATCAAGTCTTGTTCACAGATCAACGGTCTAGATCTACAGTTAATACGTTTGCCAACAGCGAAGCAGCTTTTAGACAAGCTTTTGTCTCGGCGATCACGAAATTGGGTCGGGTCGGAGTTTTGACTGGTAGGGCTGGTGAGATCCGAAGGGATTGTTCACGTGTCAATTAGTAATTTGAGGTTTTTTTTGTGGGTTTTCCTTCTTTTATTCCTTAAGCGGATTTGTTTTCTTTTTCAAATAAAGTTTACTTAATGTTAAAAATAAGGGTTCAAAAGTGTGAAAAATGGAAACTTGAATTAATAAGATGAATTTACTTCGTTTCTCTTCTCCTTTTGTTTTGTGTTCATTTGATGTTATTGTGGTCTTTTGAGAGAAAAAAAATCACAATAACATCACAATAATAAGACCATCAACAGTGGCAAATCTAGTTGAGTGGATGTAAGTATTTTTTTAGTATTATAATTTAAAGCAAAAGAGAGAGAGAAAGAAAGAGAGAGAGAAAAAAAGTGTTGCAACCGATTGCAACTTTGCAACCGAGTTCTTGCTCTGACACAATTTTTCCAATATTTCACAATTAAAAAATACACACACCCGGGTTGTGGATGCGCCACTGCCCGTGCTCTAATCAGCTATGTAGATCATCTACAGTAGATGCCTGAAAAAAATCACAGTTTTTCAAATTAAATCAGCGAAATAAAAATAGTACAGTATGGCCGTTTGACAAAAAAAAAAAAAAAAAAAGTACAGTATGGCCAAAAAATCAAAGTCGAAAAATTGGATGGATTTTTTCTGTTAAGATATTTGGAGAATGAACAATTCATTTTATTGCGTACGTTAACATTTATACAAGATTTGAAACGAGAAATTACCAAGTTAATCTTGAATAACTAATCAAAAGTCTTAATCATTATAATATTTCACTCGCATCATTGAATGATATGCACTATCCTCAGTCCTCTTTATATTTCACTTAATAGTTCTTATGCATAATTACTTTGTATGTTGCATAATTACTTTGTATGTTGCATTTTCTCTATAAGTGTATGTTGCATTTTGTCACCTTCGGCTACACTGGACTTGTTGATTTGCTGGATTTGTAATGAATAGGCCCATATCTTGGCCCAATGTAAAAGTACTAATTATGTCTTGGCTTGTTTTTATTCTCTTTCCTTACGAGTTACGACCAGTGTTCTCAAACTCGAACCGATTTGGCTCTAGTCAGACTGGTAACTTGGCAAGTCTGTGACTTGTTCAGTAACTCGATTCACTTATAGTTTAAAATTTCAAAGTTAAATTATTCACTTAAAGATTTAAATTAATATAGAATTTTAGATTAGGCCAAACTTCGAGGCATTGTTTCGTTCTCCTTAAATATATTTGATGTAAAATCATTTTTCAAGGATGAATTAGCTAATGACCTTAATCAGTTATTTATTTAGATGAATCATAAAATATTAATAGATAAAAATGAGCTGTAACTAAAACTATACAGATATTTGTACGTTCTGAGCAAAATACCCTTAACATTTCGTATAATCATACTATTAAAATAAAAAACATGCTTTTAAGAACAAACAAATATGATCTTATTGCGTATTATTTCTCTAAGCAACATGTTATTTTTTCTAAAACCTCTTTTAATCATAAAATAGTATGTCGTTCGAGTTTTTAACATGTTATTTCTCAAACCCCTCGAGTGTCGTCCGATTTAATTGTGTATATTTTGCAGTTGCAGACAACAATTTTCATAGTTAGTTACTTAATTTAATAAGAATTTATGGTTGGTAGTAATAATTTTAAAACCTTGTCAAGCGTACTTGCATGTGGAAAGTTCAATGGACTGACCCAACAAAAGAGAAAATAAATCCTTTTTCTAACGCAGAGAACCCAAATCTAATATATTTTCTTTTTCGTACAGTTTTGAGTTCCGTTTTTGGCGAAACAATAAAATTTCATGTTCCTCTACTAAATGTTAAAAGTTAATAGAATTATTTGAAAACTAAAATAAAAGGAAGAAAAAAAAAAGATGTGAAGGAGGATGAGACTCGTAGTTGCAATTCCTACCAAATACAAGGAAATCGTTACTGCATTTTTCCTGTCTTCTTCTTATTTTTTTATTACATTATTTGTTCTCCAAAATAGTTTAATTTATATAAAAATTCCTGCCAAATAGTTTGACACTTTAATTATTTGTCTTCCGTTTTTAATTATTTCGGAACATTTTTTTTTTTTGGTAATGGGATTTCGGAACATTATGTCAAATGCCTTTCGTTTCTTATTTTAGTTATATATATAAGGTGTGTTTCATTGACGTGTTTGTGTTACATAAAACTCAGAGAGCTAGACATTAAAAAGATCTCTATCGATGAAACAAAGAATAGCAAAAGAAAAAAGATAAAAAAAACAAAGAATAGCGATTGTTTTTTTTTTTTTTTAAATAAGGTAAGAATACAGATTGTTAAAAAACTAATCTTACAGGGTCATAACTGAAATAGAGTTGCATTATGGAATCCATTAGACAATCGATTGGTATCTGTTTCTTGTCATCGAGAAAAAGAGAATGGTAATCTTGTCATTTTCAGTATTTTTACTATAGTTTTTCTTTAATTTTCTCTCGTTTCATAATTACTATTAAAACCGTAGAGAAACAAACTATTGAAAAAAACCATTAAATATAGGTATATAACATATCAAAATTCGTTTGAAGTCAGTATTTGTTTTACTATATTATTTTTTTTTGTTTAAATATAAATATTTAAGCACACATTTTTATATTTAGCTTCTTTGTAAAATAACTTTATACATAACCTCTATATAAAAAGTATAAACCAAGGTTTTGTAAAAATAAAGTTTTTAAGTTAGTGCACGTGGGGACATTTGTGAAAATAGCTCCAAATGAAGAATAAAAACAAAACACTCCAATTCAAACCCACATGAGATGTGTCCCTCCCGAATCCCAATCCAAGCCATATCTTTTTCTTCTTTATATGGGTCCGCTTTTTTTGTTATTGCTTACACATTTTTATTTAAGTTTAACGAGTTAAGAAAATCATACATATCTAAGAGAAAACAAAATTGAAGAACAGCACGAACAAGTCATAACAAAATTGAAGAACAGCACGATAGAAATCTCCACAGACTTTGTACAATTTTTTCTGACAGTTTTGTACGATCTTTTTGTGGTTCATACAAAAAAAAATAGATATATTTTAATATTATTGACATTAATTGGATGTATTCTTACTATTTTTTATGTAAAGATATTATTCAATAGTATGAATCTGTTTTTACCTAGCTTGATTGTGTGATTGGAAAGAGTTACATTTAATTTTGTCATTTTTTCAACGTGAATTGTTAAAATAGTCAAAAGTGGAAAACCATTAAGCAAAATGCCAAGAAAGTTTCACGATAATATGCATTATTGTCCAATGTCTACTATATAGATATGACAATCTAGAATTTATTGGTAAATTGGTATACATGTATTATAGATTTATAATACAACAAAAAAAAGGTTATTAGTAGGGGACTGTACTTTCTTTTTTGGGCCAACCAAGGAGACTCTACTACATTATAGAGTTTCACATTGTAAACTAAGTTTAGAAAAAAATGAAGTAAAAAAAAAAGTTTTAGTAAGAAAGATAACTGATTCCTAATATAAACTCTATATCTGATTTTTAAAAAGGTAATTTTGGATATGAGTCCTATAGGTATATCAAACTTAAGTGTTTAATAACTCGTAAACAAAAAAAAAGTATCTAATAACTTTAATTTACGATGAAGAAAATTTTTCTTAATAATTTTCATATCAATTTATCAAAATAATAAAACTAAAATAAATAATAAGCATAATTTAATATTCATCATGGACTTCGCTCAAGTTTCTTAGATTTTGTTCTTTCACATTTCTATTTTATTGTTTTCTCCTCTTGATTGAATTCGTTTATTTTGTTTTCAACTAGAAAAATCCTCTAACTTTGAAAATTTATATATATATATATATATTATGATTTTAATATAGTCGAATATTTATATTAGTTGCATCTAGATGGTTACCATTAACAAATGTTTTCCACGTTTAATCAAAAATTATGGGATTGCATTAAAATAAAATAGAAAACATCACATTCTAACAAAAAAAAATATATATATATATATATAAACATCACATTCTAACAAAAAAAAAAAAAAAAAAATATATATATATATATATATATATATATATATACAAAAGAGAAGCAATTTCTTGCGCATTAATTGATAATCTACTAACCCTTGACTTTTTTTGTGTGGTAGGATGAAGAACACAACAAAACCAAGAAGAGACCATTCAGTTTTTGCTGTTAACATTAAAAGCTAGTAACGAGTATATTGCTTGTAATAAGCACTATAGATTAAGAGACAACTTGTAATGTCTCAACCGCCCATGTTTAGTAGTTGTAGATATTTTTGGACATTTTATTTATATATTTTATTGAAAACAAATATTCTGTACATATATAGTCAAAAACGTAAAAAACAACAAATGAATAATACGCAAACAGTTTATAAAATAATAATAATAATAATAATACGCAGACTTTCATATATCATATCAAAAGTTACCTTTTGTGTCAACATAAACTATATTTATCAATTATAAATCTTAGAGGAAAAAAGTCATATTTTAACCTGCAATATCAAAGATGCTTAGAATCTAAAATCACTAGACCAAAAGTCCTCGACAAATTAAAAAAAAAAATCATGTATAATCCAATTAATGACCACACTTGTATACATCTTAACTTAATTTTATATATATCGTCAAGAAATTTGTGTCTACGTCATATCAATTGCAGTGGCAAGTAAAAATTTCGAATTGCTAAATATTTTCATGTTTTACAGATGACCGATTAATCTACCACTATTGATAATCAAATCAATTTTAGGAAGTTACCATCTGTATCCAAAGATTGCAAAAGTAGGGGATAATGAAACCAAATTCATCACACATGCAGCATAAAAAAAAATTGACAAGTACTGATATATACGAGGGAGATCTATATTATGGTAATATTGGTAGAAATGACATAGATTGATCAAATTAATAGCAGATTGAGAGAGATTGATCCAAGGACACATACACACACATATATATATATATATATACAAAGTGTGTGTGTGTGTGTGTGTGTGTGTGAGGGAGAGAGGTTATGAGGAGAGGAACATGTGAAGGCATTAAGAGAAGGTGGGGTTTTGTATTGATGTCTTGTTCTTGGAATGGAGCCACATGGTAAGAGGGTCTCTCAAAGCACCTCTTTAGGGGTAGTTGTGATGCAGCCAAATTAGAGCTCTTGCATGTGACTCCATGTGTTTTTTCTTTCCTCACCCATTATTATCCTCGAATTCTTCTTTTCTTCTTTTATATATATACACTCTCTTTTATATAATTACCTTCATATAATTTTATTTAATTATTTCTATATTCTATAATCTTTTTCCGCTTCTTATTTTGAAAATGATATCTTATACAAAAATGAATAATAGTTGATGATTTTCGTATTCCGTTGTTCTTTTTTAATATTTGTTTACTAACTATACTACGACTTTCAAATTAATCCTCTTGTGAATTTTGACAGTTTTAATTTGTACTTAAAAGAAAAATAACTCCCAAACTTATGTATGCAAAGAAAATTAACTTCAAAATAAGTTCTACAGTAAGTTCAAAATTAATTTAGCAAAACAAAAAGTTCTACTACGTACATTACTTTTTTTCTTTTTTTTTTGTCAAGGGTTCTACAACATTACTTATACATCATGTTATATACAAACAAACATAGGACCCACCACTCTTCTCTTTCTCTATCTCTCTCATATTCTAAGTTTGCTATATATGTAAGTTTCTCCCTTGTAGACTTTCCTTTGCAGCATAAATAATTTCTCATATGGAGAGGCAAATCATAAACAAGAAGAAACGAGTATTTTCTCTTGAACCAAACAAGAACCCTAGTGCAGTTTTCACGAAAAAATACACAAGCCACTTGATTCCTGCACTCAAGAAGCTCAACATGAATAACTCTTCACAAATCAACCAACAAACGGTGAAGCATGAAGTAGACATGGCTTTGGCTTTGTCTGCTCAAGAATTTGCATGGAGCCGTTTCTTGCAACAGAAGCTATCGTCCTCAACGAATCCAACCACTACTAGTAGTTCTTCTTCAAATCGAGTTCGGGTTCTAGAAAGATACGATCAAGAAGGCGGGGACGAAGAAGGAGAGATAGAGGAGAAAATGAGGGAATTGCAGAAGCTTTTGCCAGGTGGAGAAGAGATGAATGTGGAAGAAATGTTGAGCGAAATTGGTAACTACATTAAATGTCTTGAGTTGCAGACGATTGCTCTCAACTCCATTGTTCAAGATACTACTTGACTTTTAGTTTAAGTGTGTAATTTATAGTTGTTTCATGTTTTGTCCTTAAACTAAAATCATTTGTGTTTTATCTCGTTTTCTTCAAGAACAAACGCATGTATCATAGTGGTTTTCTTTTTCTTTTCTTAATCAATCATGGTTACGGAAATACCTAAAATACCACACGTGACCGTTAAGCAATCTTATAAAATTCGATCTAAAATTTATATTGTTGGTTGTAATGGCAAATAGACGATGTGTTGCCCACATCAAATCCAATGTTTTGTCGTATTTTTAATTTATTATTTTAATTTTGAGTGCCAATCTTCATACTTTAATACTCTAATCATTTTAAGCGGACAAACTTTGTGTATATTTTATTGTTCATGCATTTGTTTTTCTTCTTGAGTCAAAACATATGAGCGTTCACAATTATTACTCAGTAAAACAAATTACGACTAATATCATTTTCCAAAGGTTTGAGTAGTAAGGGGAAAAAGAAAGTCAAAAAAACTTTATTGGAAAAAATATAAATATCTAAAAAGGAGGAAAGTCGGATGACATAATGTAGCTATGCAAGTCATAATATTGATTTGAAGTCATCATCCACATCTTTGCACGTGTCTCACAGTTACTCGCACTCATCCAAATCTCTATTTCTTTTAAGATTCTAGCCGTACTACTACTACACACAACTTGTCTCATGTCATGTTTTTTAATGGGACTATAAAGGACAGTGTTATTTAATTGATTTTGGTTTCGGTGAAAAACAAAAGAAACTTCTTTTGGATAATTTTCCATTTTTCCCTTCTTTCGTCAAATAATTTTCCATTTAAAATTGCAAATTGTTTGTTGTCACTAGGTAGTTATAAGTTTTGGTTTTTTTGTACTGTTTATAAAAGTAACTAGGCCGATAAAAATTGGATTAAGTGAAGAAGAAGATTAAGATTAAGATTACATAGGCCCATGGAATAAGAGCAAAGAAGAGAGTGTTTACATGTGCCATGTGCCAAACACAAAGGCATGAGCCTTGTTTCTTTAGAAGAGCAAATTTTTGCAAAAGTACAGATTTGAGAATCATGTGGAGAAACAAGAACACTAACAATGAGATTTGGGAAGAGTTATGGCAAATAAACAAAGATCTCTCCCTATGTAAATAATAATCATAAGAGGTGGTGAAGAAAAAGAAAAAGAAAAAAAAAAAAGAAGAGGAAAAGACAAAACACAGGAGAAGAAGATCAATCATGTGTTGCTTTTCTTTGTGACTTAGACAGTGTAGTGACTAGGAGTTTCAATGTCCAAGCCCTTTAGCTTCACTACTGATTCCACATGTCCCTTGAGTGTGTGCAGCTCCCTAAGCCTGTTTAACATATATAAACCATTTAATTAGTGTTCAGCTCCGGTAAAAGAATCGGTAATATTTATCATTTGTGATCAGTTTATTTACCTAGCGATCTCAGCTCTTCTCTTGGCTTGCTCTGCGATCTCAGACAATTCTCTGTAACTTCCTTTCTCAGGGAAGATGTTAACAGCTTCTTTTGGCTGCAAACCGTGAAGTGTCCTTTGAGCAAGTGCCCATTGAGCCTCTCTCTCTTCTTTTCCATAATCTTTCTTCATCGTGAAAGCCGTCTTGTTCTCAAACAAGTTGAGCCACGCCTTTCCACTCAAGATGTATCGAATGGCAAACTTGAAAACGTCCTGTGGGAAGTATGTTACAATACTGTATAGCCAGATCACACCAGCCCATCCCCATCCGATACCCCTAATCTTTGCAAATTCCCAGTTGGCATAAACCGCAATCAAAGTCGCAATCTGCATTTGCAAGAACGAATGGATTCAACAGGTGTTTCTTTGAGAACCTTTTTAATCAAAAAGAAATCCCTTAAAATGTGGATTCTGATGATCTTATTCTTACCAGTTGTGCAATGAGGAAAGCAATCATCAGTAATG
This sequence comes from Erysimum cheiranthoides, assembly GCA_011420285.2. Lineage (NCBI taxonomy): Eukaryota > Viridiplantae > Streptophyta > Magnoliopsida > Brassicales > Brassicaceae > Erysimum > Erysimum cheiranthoides. The sequence goes on from CM022177.2 coordinate 18,108,396, forward strand.
CTCCAGGACGTTCAACAAATGACCAACTCCTTGATCTCGTGACGAAGATCAGAGCTTGACTAATGATACTAACTTGTAGGTACACAGCACCCATTAGCTCGTGGTTATTGTCCCTAATGGACCTCACACCAAATGTGTCCTGTGAATCCAAAGTAAAATGTTACTTTAAAACTCTGAACATTAGTCAAGAGGAGATATAATCACAAGTACCTAAGAAAATACTCATTGAAAGAGAGATATGTATGTACCGAGAAAAAGTCAGTCTTGTGCGCCGCCCAGAAGAAAATGACGGTCATGATGGCCTGGTAGCCTCCAAGAACGACTCCAGTGGCAAAAATTTCTTTAAGTTTCCAGCTATCAGGTGTGGGAGATGGCTTAACTCTGTCCTTTGAGATGGTCATGATGGTACCTATATGATTAAGATAAATATAAGTAAACTTTTATGAAAAAGTAACAGATTGTGAAGTTTTTATACAGAAGGAAAGGCATTGCTCACCATCGTTAAGAATGGCAATAATCAGAACCATGAAGGCTGAGAAGTCAAATTCCCATATCAAAGCAATAAGCATGAAACCAAACTGCAGAAAAGTTAAAACGCAATATGATCAGCAACTATTAAATCAAGATATAAAACCAATAAGTCACAGAACTCTAAACGGAGTTATTTGCATACCACAATACGGATGGTGATTGAAACTGCATAAATCTGTAACAAGAGAGAAAAGATAGAACAGAGTAATTAGTTTCAATTGCAAGCAAGCAAGTGCTTGGAATATATCTAGAATGAAAAATAGGAGAAGACGCACAGTATAGTTCTTCATTCTCTGGAAAATAGCTCTGCTGGTGAGAACTGCACTGATAATAACGCTGAGTCCTGGCTCAGTGAGAACGATATCTGAAGCACCCCGAGCAGCATCTGTAGCATCAGCCACAGCAATACCGATATCTGCAACCTTCAAAGCAGGAGCATCATTGACACCATCACCAGTCATTCCAACAATATGCTTCCTCTCCTGCAACTTTTTCACAATTTCGTATTTGTGCTCTGCGATAAAAAAACAAAGAAGCTTAGATAACCACCTTTGCAATGAACATATAGTGAGGTTTAAGATCCAAAACAATAAATAAGCAAACCTGGGAAAACTCCGGCAAATCCATCAGCCTTTTCGATCAACTCCTCAACAGGAATGGATGCAAGGTTTGCGTCTTTGTGTGTACCAAGAAGAGCAGAAGATGGATACATGTTTGTTCCCATTCCAAGTCTACGACCAGTTTCCTTACCAATAGCAAGTTGGTCACCTGGCCACATACGTCGTCCAAGAGAATGTTAGGGGGAGAATGTAAAGGTGTAGAGTTAGCAAAACAAGATCAATGGGTGAACAAATTTACCAGTGATCATCTTAACATTAACACCGAGATTCAAAGCCCGTCGAATGGTTTCAGCACTGTCATGTCTTGGGGGATCAAAAAGTGGCAACAAGCCAACAAATTCCCATGGTGCACCTGGGCTTTCCTTTGTTTTCTCTGGCACCACCTAAGAAAAGGAAATAAGAACACAGACAATTGAACATTTGTTTCCAGGCAGAAAAGAAAAACAAGAAGAAGACTGAAACTATGAGTATCAATGGCAAACAAGTACCTGACGAGCAACAGCCAACGACCTAAGACCACGCTCAGCATACTTGTCAATAATGGAGAGCACCCTCTTGCTAAGGTCATTACTGGCTTTGGCAAGTTCAAGGATCTGTTTTGGGAGAATCAAATTAGTATAAAGAAGACAGGAACAAACAAACAAAAAAAAAGACATTTGCTGGTAAGGTTGAAGATACATCACCTGCTCAGGAGCACCTTTACTGACTCTGTGCCAGTTACCACTGCCGTCGATGTAAGTCAAAGCAGTTCTCTTATCCACAGGGTTGAATGGAAGGAAGTGAACCTCCCTGATTCCAGCTCGAGCCTGTGAAAATCCCAATCAAACATAAGAACTTGTTTCTTGGACGCTTAGTGACACTACAAATGTGATTCGAAACGGAAAGGGTTATACCTCCTTTGGATCAGCAAGCATTCCAACCATGGCTGCATCAATGGCATCCTGGTTCTCAACCCTGGAAGCCATAGCTGCAAATAATAGGACTTGGTCTTTCTCCACACCCTTGCAGAAAACCTCAACCAAGTTTTTGTCCACACTCAGTTTATTAAGAGTTAGTGTTCCGGTTTTGTCACTGCACAGGACATCCATTCCTGCCATTTCTTCAATGGCAGTCATACGCTTGGTGATGGCACCTTGCTGAGACAACCTGTGAGATCCAATAGCCATGGTCACGGACAAGACCGTGGGCATAGCAATGGGGATACCACCGATCAAGAGGACCAAAAGGTTATCAATTCCATCTCTGTACTTTCGGCGTTGAATTGGGTACATGACGATGATCTCAATCACCATACCGATAGCAATGGAACAGATACAGAAGTTCCCAATGGATGTAAGAACCTTCTGGAAATGTCCAACTTGGTTGGTGCTGTCCACAAGGTGAGCAGCTTTACCAAAGAAGGTGTGAACCCCTGTGGCAATAACAACCGCCTCGATTTCTCCTTGTTTGCAGGTTGAACCAGAGAAAACTTCTTGACCCGGGTGCTTGGTTACAGGAAGGGACTCCCCAGTTAGAGCAGATTGGTCAACCTTTAAAGGATCACCTTCAAGTAGACGAGCATCAGCAGGGATAATGTCTCCCAGTTTAATGCTAACAATATCTCCTGGGACAAGAATAGCAGCTTCTTGTTCACTCCATTTTCCATCCCTAAGAACCTGAAACAGAGAAACATCACAACAAGAACCCAAAACATTAGCTCTAGAGAAATCTTGGAAAGTTCAGTACAACAATGTCTCAAAGCATAGTCTTATTATCAAAATTTACCTTGGTTTTAGGAGCAAGACCAGCCATAAGAGCAGCAGCAGCATTACCGGCATTGTTTTCTTCGATGAAACTGATGGTAGAGTTGATAACAAGCAGACAGATAATACCGACAAAATCCTGCCAATCCGGAGGCCTACCATCACCGTTGGCCAAAGCAATGGCCATGATTGCAGCCATTTCCATGACCCATGAAAGAGGATTCCACATAAACCCCAAAAACTTTAGAACTTTGCTTTCCTGTCAATTGTGCAAATCACCAGATATTCAGTAACAAACAAAAAGGAGACACAACTATATAATTGTTTTATCTGAAAGCAAGAAATGCAAATTCAGACCTTTTTCTCTTCGAGCTTGTTGGGACCAAAGATCTGAATCCTGTCTTCCCCTTCCTGCGTCGTCAATCCTTCCCTTGAACATTTTAGCTGCTGGAAAACTTCCTCAATCGGAATTTTTTCCTGAAAGATCAAAGCAAATTCAATCAGATAACCAATTCGAAGTAAATCAAACCATTCAAATACACATAGAGAAACCTTTTGTTACGTAAAACAAACAACTTTGATGATTTGTAACTGTAGATCAATCTACTCAGTTCATAAGAGTTAGTTAAAAGGATGATCCCATAGTTTGAAGTCGTTGACTAGTTCGGTGACAGTTAAAATTTGGCGGGGAAAATTAGCGGTGGTGAAGGTGGGGACCGCCACCACCGACCAACGAGATTGCGAGGTGTAACACACGCGCCGTGAGATTCCCCTCACTTGCCGGCGTAAAAATCGAGACTTGGTCGCGTAAATACAGTCCGAGAAATGTTAAAGTTCCGTTTTTTATAATAATTTATTGCCCCAAGAAATTCACAAAGTTACGTCTGCACAAAAGATGTGTTCTTTTTTCCTTCTTGTTGTTGGTTGCTAAAAAGACAGAGAAGTTAAACGTACCACGGAAAGGTACATCACAAAAAAAACTCAACTTCTTGTTTAAAAGATAGATTAAAATCATAGTAATTATTTTCTAAATAACACCGAATTATTTCTTACTATTTCGTTTCTAATAATCCCAAAAATTATATATATACATAATATTATTAAAAAACAAAAACAAAAAAGTACTATTGAACAAGTAGATTGGACTTTAATTGAGACGTACAATAGATAGCTCCACCAGTGAAAAGAGACTCTACTTCTTATCTTTTCTGTTTGTTTGGTATCATCATCTCACATGCGTAGATCTATACTTTTCTTATGAACAAACTCTACATGTAAACTAAACCCAGAAACAACAACATTTTTTCAAAACCAATCTTAGTTAAAAACTCTAGTTACGTCCGAGTCTTTCTAACTGATTTCCCAGATTTCATATCAATCAAAATCTTAAATGAGGATTTTCAGGGGCAATATCTCCAACAAAATGACTTTTTCACTTTAAAAAAAAAAATTAATGGAAAATGAGAGTAACGAAACCAAATTCAGAGTAAATCATAACAAAGGCAAAGCCGCTAAATGTACAGATCTATTCTCATTCAAGCAAATCATTGAACAGTTTAAGAGCATACATAAGAAACAGAGAGAAAAATGGTATACCAGATCAACAGTCTCGTTCTTGATATCCTCGAGACTCGACATCTCTCACCACTTCTTCACTGAAAAAAAAAAACCCCAGAAACGGTGGGAGAAGTAGTACTCAAAAACGACAGCTTTGTCCGCCGTTTCACTCGATCATACGTATTCCGGCGAAAGAGAGAAAGAAAGAGAGAGAGGATGAGAGATAAGGTGATGTCTGTTGCAGAGTCGATACGACTCCTCTTTTTATAACCAATGAAAACGACGAGTTTCTCCGCCGTTTAGCCTCTTCTTTTGTGGGTCCTATCAACAAGTAGTCTCCTTTTGTTTTTTTTACCTTTCTTATGATTTTTTTTTTTTTAATTTATTTTTGCTGCCTCTTAAGTTCTTAACCCTTTGACCGTTGATTATTTTTATTATTGGCTTCTTCATTATGAACCCGAATCAAAATGTTAATTATCTCTAGGTCCATCCCTATTTCACTTAAATTATGGAGAAACTATTAACTTTAGACATCAATATTTTTCCACCGTTTATGATTTCTATATTTGTTTTGTTTTATGTAGTTTGAGACTTTTATTTTTTATAGTTTGTAAAAAGGACCCTAAAGAAGTAAGTAGTAGCTTATAAGAGAAATTAATTTGCAATATCTCTTTTCTAAATTACAAGATCATAGACTTTGGATTTTTTTTTTCTTTTCTTGTGAATCATTATATCAGGAAAGAAATATTTGGTGGAGGTGTACACTGCTTGGATTTTTAATTTAAATTGACAAAGCAACATACTACTTGCTGCTTACCCTGTCCTCTTCTTCATTTTTTATGCCACCTATTAGGTTATTTATTTTAGTAAAGATATTTCATTTCTGAACATTTCAACTAAGAGTATATATTTGTTTAACAAAATCGTTTTATAAATGGTTTAGGTCCGTATGTTCTAAATTGGTTTTCCTGTAAGAAAAAAAATGGGTTACTTCGATTTTGATTCCATTTTGAATCTTGAAATTTTGACAGAAATGCTTCTAACAAAAACTTTACACCTTGATGAAGCAGGTGATCTAATAGTTATTTTAGCAGGTAAGAAAACAAGTGTGTTTACTATTTTACATTTATCATGTTCGTGTGGATGGTAATCAGTTACGGCGCATAACACAATAGAACATGGTACTCAATATGTCGGATTCTGCATTGACTCGGAATCAACTTGGATGGGTTTTAGAACTTATTGAGATTTTTGGAATAATTTAATTTTATATTTGTGGCCTTAACGGTGATAATGAAAATATTGGCCCTTCCAAGGTGCCTCATGGCAAGGTCAGCAATGGGAACGATGTCACATGTTAATAATTGAACAAATACCATAGTGTTAATTAAATTGTTCCCTGTGAAAATATATATACTGAGAAATTGACTTTTGATTGTGATGGGTCCCCCAATAATAGAAGTTCGTCATTTGCAACTCCTTTACGTTTTAACTTCTTTTTCTTTCAGGATTCATATTCCTTTTTTTTTTTTTTTGTCAAAGGATTAATGTTATAAGTCTAAGAAACGTTTGTAAAATAAGGATGAGAATAGACACTAGGAACCAAAATACAAATAATTAATTTACAGTTTTACCATAATATTGTTTTGCCAACTTTGCTAAAAAATCTGGTTATCTAACAAAGAAGTAAATAAATTTGTTTTGCATATGAATCGGACCTTAAATTATTTGCAAAATTTAGATACAAAATATAATTAATATATTATCGTCTAGTTGACTTAAATGACTCATACAATCTATTTTAAAACTTTATCATTTCATAAAAATAGAAACATACATATTACCCACACTATACATATATATACACTTATATCCTTCATTGACAAAAAAAAATATATATATATATATACACACTTATATTCTTAAGAAACTCTGAATAGCCAGATATCACATACTTACTATACTTCCTAAATAATCACGGAGTTAACAGTCGCATAAAAAAAGAAAAAGAAAAAAAACAGTCGCATAAGTACATGAAGATTGAAAACCCATTTTGTTGACCTCTTTAAAACGAATTTGCATTCATATTTTTGTCAAAAGTTGCCCTTTCATTTAAGTTAAAAGTCTTCATTTTGACTTGGTATATTCTCATCTTCGATATGTCTTCGACTATTTACAACCTGCATTGAAAACTAATTATTTTGTCTATATGCTAGAGGCTATACTTGACTTCATTATATATTAGTAGATGTTTACTTAAATATATAAAAATACAATGGATCTCTATTATGTAAACAACGTGTATAGCCGATTATTTGTCTAATTGCAGAAACTCTCTAGATAATCTTTAAATCCTGATTAACCATCATCAAATCATGGAACCCATATTATAGGGGGTGGTGATAATTCCAAACAAAAAACTAATAAGTAATTACTGCGAAAATTAATGATCCAAATGATCATCTAGCTAGCGTGGAGTATGAGCTTGCAATCACGCTTGTCATTAGATCATTGATCTTGTAGTCTACAAAATCAACATAAACGTTGTATTTTAGAATTTCCTTACTGTAAATCTGTATGGTTAATATCCTTTCAAAAAACATCTTTATGGTTAATGTTGCCGTTTCGTATTTTAAAATTTTATTAATTTAAAAGAAAATCTATATATAGGTTAATTTCAGTTAAGTCAGTTTTTATTACTAAAATGATTCATACATTTTATTATAAAATTTTATTTAGATTTTTCACAGTTTTATAGTATTACTAAATAAAATATAAAATTCTTAAAAAAATTATATATATATATATATATGTAAGTAGTTGGGTGATAAAAATTCAGATCACTTAGTCCTAACTATTAAGAAAAAAACTTTGCATTTGACCTTTTGCTATTAGTTAAAATTTGTGAGATATCATATATATATATATATATATATATATGTAAGTAGTTGGGTGATAAAAATTCAGATCACTTAGTCCTAGCTATTAAGAAAAAAACTTTACATTTGACCTTTTGCTATTAGTTATATATAAAATTTGTGAATTCTCAATGATATCACTATCATGAAGGCGATGTTAAAACTGTTTTATGGTATTTATGTATTATATACGTCGCGATTTCATATAATAGTCTTCTATAAAAAAGAAACAAATATAGCACACAAGTTTTGACGTATTTATTATTATGAGTAAGAATTTTAGTAGCCACGCCTCGTCATTCTCTCTCAAAGACCTAATCGCCGTCTGAATCTCTTTGCTTTGGGTTTGATCTGACCGGCGCGTGGCGGCTCCGATAGCGCCGGCGTCGGTTCCTTTACTTGCTTATTGTTGTTGTTTCCTTAGGTTGTGAAGTGTGGAGGTTTTGATGATGGAGTTTTGGTGGCGCCGAATCTCAGATCTGAAGAATTTAGGCTCAAGGAGGCCGGAATCGTCGCGCCTCATGGTTGGCGGTGTAGATGGAGTCGCCATTTGTGCCTCAGTTTCGTTGGATTCTAGTCTTCTCTCTGGGCAGTTGTGTTCTTTGGTTGGAGCATCGATTGCTAGGTCTTTCTTCCTTCAATAGTTCTGAGCGATAGCGGCTCTATTCTCGGTTGCTTGGTAACTCTTTTGTCTCTCCTGCTTGTACTGTGTTTCCGGATTCGTTGTGTGCAGAGTTTATGGCCATCGATTGGGAATCGCTTTGTTTGTTTCGGTTGATGTGTTTGTGGACTTTGAGGAAGCGGTCTGATTGGCTATATAGAGAGAGGTTTCTGATCACAGTAACCATGATGGTTCCGGATCTGTAGGTCTTAGATCTACGGTTAGCTCGAAGAATAATGCTATTGTGGTTTGCTTGTTCCTGTCTCAGATCTAGTAGCTGGTCTTGTGTTTATCATCGCTTCTAAGCCGCTTGGATGGAGTGGTTTTGGGTTCTTGTCAGGCTCAGCCATTGCCTTTCCTTTGGTTCTTTGTATCATCGCCGAAGCCAGTGGTTTCTTCTAAGCTCAATCCTTTTCTAAACAGAGATTTCGTTTTATTTCAAGATGTATTAGGTTTCTAAGCTTGCAGATGTGTCTTCTCCTTGGTGTTGTTCGCTGTGGTTGATAACTGTCTTGTTTCAAGGCGTTAGGCTTCTCTCCTTGTCTCTGCTTTTCGCGATCGGTTCAGATCAGATTGCTTTTTAAAGGCTTCTATCTAGATGTTAATGGGCGCATCAGACGTCGTCATCGTATCTGGAAGCGGGTTCGTGGCTCTAGTAGTGGTCTTGCTTGCCGGATTAGCTGGAAGCGTCGCCGGATTATCTGGAAACGTTTTCGAGGCCCTAGTTGTAGTCGTGCTTGTCAGATTATGAAGTCCTTGGTTCTAGGTTTTGAGAGATCAGCTCTCATTGTGATAGGAGATGGTAGTTGTTTTCTCTGGATTGGCCGCGGGCATCTTTGAGGATTCTCTTTACAGGAGCTTCAGAAGAAGAAGTGTTTGCTGCTTGATTCTAATATTTCCCTTAGGTTTAAGCCTCTTTGTTTCTGTTCCTATTTAAAGGTTTCAGCTTCTTTCGATTCTGGTTAGAATGCTTCTGCTTTGTTTGTTTATCTTTTGGGTCTTTTAGCTTCCGGGGAACTCTTGTTTTCCTCCGGCTTAGTTTCCGGGGACTTTTCTGTTGTCCGCCGGCGTAGATACCCTTGTATGGGCGTTGTATTCCTCCTTAGTTCCACAACAAGTTTTAATAATAACATCAGATGACCAAAAAAAAAAAGAGTAAGAATTTTAGTAGTACGTACGGTCATAAAGAAGATATATTTCGGTTTCATACTTTCATCAGTGGTTTGACATCTCGTTTTTCTTTTGTCTTTTTATCTTGAAATAATGATTTTATAAACAATGATGTAATATGCTTAATTAATTTGATATGTATATAAGAATAAGCCACGATATAAGAAAATCTGCACTAACTATTTTCATTAATTTGAGATTGGATCGAATATGTGTACTTGAATTTTTGAAATGATAAAATGTTTTAAGGAAATGGTATAGGAACTTTTCCAAAACATAATTTCAAATATCTGTAAACAGTCCAACAAATCCAGATATATCTGTTTACTTTAAATATTTTGGAAAAGTAAACATATTTAGACGTACCCAGAAAATCCTGCACCATGTACGGCCTCACATGCCGTCCTGCGACGCGAGACAAGCAAAAAGGTTAGTTACTTGTTCCCTTCTTATTTTTTATCTTGTCTTTTTATTTTATTTTCTAATACATCTGCTCAGGAAAAAGAACGTGAAATTTTTCAATAAAGCCAATCTCTTGAATCAAGAAATTCCAAAACAGTTATACATTTGTTTATGAAGATTTTTAAAAATTACATTTATTTCTCTGAAACCGCATTGGTCAAGTGACATGACACATGAGTATTTAGCTCATAAAGACATTCCTTAAATTTAAAGTCACTGAATTAAAATACATTTATTTCCCTTCGCACTTGATTTTTCTATTGTTAGTACTTTTTATTTTTTAAAATTCGTATGGGATCAAATAATATAATTCTTTGGATAACTTATGGCATATTGAACCAACATTTCTAGCCGTTACATGCAACAAAGTAATAAATATTTATCATATGTTTGGGATCAATGCAAACAACAACTTGCTCAGAAATCTTGTCGAGGGAAATTGGGACTTATTTTTACACCACAAAAAAAAAAAGTACTGTTCTACAAAATAAATTAACATGAATTGTGCTTAAAGTGTTAGTCATTGTATATTATAACTACAGGCGAAAAAATTATGTTAATTGTATTTTAGTGATACAAATATCACGAATAAAACATACAAATTTCATTGTACTATGTTATTTTATATTTAGTCTTGGAGTAAGCGAGTACTCTTTTTCTTAACAAATCTAAAAATTTATACTATCTTAGGGCATCTCCAACCCCACTCTATTTCCTCCTCTATAATAGAGTTTAAAGTAAATTTCTCTCCAACCCTACTCTATTTTTTACTCTAAAATAGAGTAAAAAATAGGATTACTCTATATATAGAGTAACTCTATTTTCTACTCTATAATTTTACACTAGAATAGAGGAAAAAATAGAGTTACTCTAAAAATAGAGTGGGGTTGGAGAGAAACTCTACTCTATTTTAAAGTTACTCTATTTTAGAGTAAAAAATAGAGTGATGGGTTGGAGATGGTCTTATAAGAATATCATCATTATAAAGTTTTATCTTGAGAACAGTGTTCTCATGTTTTCCAAATCTAAGTGTACTTTTTTTTTGTGATCATATGGTTTTGTTTTATGAAAGAAAAACTTTGGAGTCTATTTTCTTTCCCTGGAAAAGTATACATTCCGTATTAATTAGCTATAATGCATGTCTTTTTTTCGTTTATTCCTAAATACATAACCTTTTATTGGAACGATCTCTTATTGTCAAAATTAGCAGGCGCATGTGTCCATTTTCAATTGCGAAATCAGCTTTAACCAATTGATACCAAAAGGTGACAACTCTTTTTCAACGGTCAAATCAGTAAAGAAAAATATATAGGCCTTTTGATTATTATTCTGTAAGTTAAGGTTTTATTGGTTCTAGTAAGGTTTTCTCTATTACAATCCGTTAGTTTTTAATTTGATCTACTATTAAGTACTATTAACTCATTTTATATACTGTGTTAGAAATTCGAACGCCGTGGAATTATAAATAACCGGCGTGAATTTGGCATTGGACGCCGTGAAGAGTGTTTTAATGAGAGAACAAGTGGTGTGGCGAGGGGACTTCACCTAATCTAACGGGACCGTTACCTGTTACGAAGAAGAAGAAGAATCTAAATGGCTTTAAGGATCTGTCATTTTACATACATTAACTTCCAATCATTCGTAGCCACGTATACTTGTCTACCTACAAAATAATTGCTACTGCTACTGCTTCTCTGTTTCGGATAAAATCTAAATCCATTGAATCTCGTGATGTGTGAATCCACTTGAACCAACATCTTTTTGCTCGGTCGAAATAAAGTTAAGCCCTTTTCACCAGCAAAACCTTTTTTTGAACAAGAAAATTTCGGTTATTACTCTCCTAATTTTGTCGAAAAGATCAATTTTTTTTTACAATATATGTTACCTCAGTAGAAACTCGAACCTAAGAGTAAAGACTCAATTTTGAAAAAAAAAAAAAAAAAAAAGAGTAAAGACTCAACCTCCATTCCAATTGTTTTTGTTAAAGTGAGTTTTCAGACGTTGTGTAACAGCATTTTATTTTTCTAAGCATCTTTGATTTTTGGTTGTTTAGTAATGGTTTGTGAAGCTTCTTTTTTTGTTTTCAACCAACTAGTAGCAAGTCTAGCATCGAGTCACCGACCATGCTCTTAATATATCAAAACCTCCTTATTCTCGATAATGAAATTTTTATGTTTCACGATAATTATGGACAACGCGAAAATTCATAGTCATATATAATGGCGTATTCAAATTTGATGTGATTATGTGAATATTGGTTTCCTGTTCATCAATTGAGTTAACCATGTTTAGAGATGTACTCATGTTTACTTTCCATTTTTTATGGTAAAATAAATGTTTCAGTCTCGAAAAAGTATTTACCTAAAAATGATTTCTCTTAGGAAAACGAAATACTAAAGGAAGAATAAGTGAAGAACCCATACATATGACATATTTATGCAGATTGCAGATCAATGCATATATACGTGTGTGTGTTTAAAGGTAGGCCAAGGATAGATAAGGAATAAAAGAAGCCAAGTCTAGAGAAGATGGCTCATTGAGGTGAAGAAAGACATAATTAGACGCCGAAAAAAATAAAAAAAAAGACATAATTAGACAGGAATATTAGATTAATATCAACCCTTTTGTCCCATCTTTTGGCTTTATGAAAAAGACAACGGCATATGTCATTTTATGTATAACCTTAACTTAAATACTAAAAGAAATTTATAACCTTAATTTTTTTTCTTTATATATGAGAGTGTGTGTGTTGTAATATCTACACGTATGTATCTATACCAATAATTATGCTGATTTTTTTTTCTTTTTGTAAAATAATTATATCGTTGAATAGGATTCCATTAATAAGATGACATATTCACATATCTACCTTTAGTTTATAACCTAATCTATCTATTATTAATTATGTGCAATAGCATACTAATAAATAAAGAATGTTGTCTAATTGAATTATTTTACAAAACATAACTATTACACAGATGACAAACAAACTTGTGAGAGTCCAAGTTTAACGGCTACATGAGTGATTCTTATGTTATAATAATTCTGAAAAAAAAGTTGGAAATAAAAAAGATAAAGATGTAGAAAGATTTAAACACAATCAGAACATATATCTAGTCTACTGCTTTTGTTTGTATTAATATCCATGTTTATGTTACTATATAGATTAAAACTGGATAGATTGATCCAAAGGAAATGTCAAACAATAAATATTTTTTTTTGGTTGGAGTTTACGAAAACAAGTGCATGTATTTGATAATTTACTTACGACCATTTTGAGTGTGTACAAAAAATTAACCGACCAAGGCGGTAAGAAAACAATTAGGTGAAATAGTGAATATTTCTAGTGAACATTATTACATGTAATCTTTGTGAAACACGTGATCTACTAGTTTTCACTTTCTCGGTCAACCAAGAAGACATTTTTCACCATATCCCTATAATCATACTCAAAGTTACACAACTGGTGAAAGTATAGTCAACACCCCACGAGCAAGTGGGCGGTCAACCAAAGAGACTAGGACGTTGAAATCAGAACTAAATGCGACGAAAGTGAATAAAGTAGGAAAATTTGCAAAAGTCGAAAATTAAACAAAATTTATAATCATATTAAGAGTTTTCACTCCATTAATTACATGTGGAATTTTAACCAGGAAGCTTGGTGACATTGGACCGTTTTGTGTCTTTTGGTCAGCCAATCAACACACACATTAAATTCATGTGGATCCACATACATATATACATATCTTTACACGTATATTCATGTAACCATGTGCATGTGGATACAGAGAGACCAACTTGTGGAAGTTACTTATGGTTCTGGCTTTTATCATTTGATAATGATTCAAATAATTTCTAAAAAAATATAATTGTCCGTACTTATCTTGCTAAACTGAAGATCACCGGTTGATTAAATTAATAGTAGTAACTAAAATTAATTCAGTAGCTTTTAAGTTGCATTATCTTGCATATTTAATAATTGCATTGTATAATAATCACACCGTCACAAGGATAACGAGTTTCCTCATGCCGCGTCTCACGCAGCAAAGTTGCATTTCTCGTCACACATTCTTGAAAATTATAGTTTTAAAGCGATATATTGAAACCAAACTAAATAATCTGAACTGGAATCGAAACCAAACAAATTTTTAAAAGTAAATCGATTGGTATTTGTTTTTAAATTCCGAATTTAGTTCAACAGAACAAAACCAAACCAAAGTCAAGAAACCTTAAAGTAAAACTCGACATGGAAAACGCCTAAATTGTAAAAACCGAATAGGCATGTTTCTAAAGAAAAGCCACAAGAGGTACTGCAATATGAAGTTCTTCTAGAACTCTTAAAATAAATAGTATGACCTCGGTTGCTTAGCTAACCCAATATATATATTTTTTACTTTATTTGTATGCATCATCATTTTGCAGAATATATAATTATATATGCTGTAATTTTGTTATAGGAACACAAACCATTTTTTATGAAGCAGAAAATATATAATATGATGAGGTTGGACCGGTGTTCCATGATACAATTTCAACACTGAAAAACCAAACAATCGGATTTAGGTTAACATCACATGTATATTTTCTTATGCTTTCTAAGTATTCGTTCTCATATTTAGAAAATATTCGCAAACATCCTAATCTCTTGCAGTCTACTGAGGTTAGTTAATTTGGTTGTCTTGCGCTCTAATCCAATATATCAAAATAGCCAGATTATAGAAATGGTAATATACATAAACACGAAATGGTTTAATCAAATATATGCAGATAGTCATAATTGATATTCCAAATAAAAATAGACATACCCTTTAACAGAAAAAAAAAAAGACATATTTAAAGGATTTTGTCAAGAAAATTTTCGCAAAGATCGACATGTGAACATGTACATGTGGTATGTACGGATAAAGAAATAAGATATTTTGGGCAAAATAAAAAGGAAAAAAGAAACAGCGAAGGACCTAACATTTATATATACACAAATTATATCCACAAGGGCTCTAGACACAAAGGGACAACTCTATTTACAATACAGTTTGGCACTACCACTGGACCTAATTTTATTCTTGTTCCTGTAATAATTTATATACAGCTTTTTCAAATTTAATTATGTTATATATATATTTTTGTATTATTAAATTTAAATGTTAGGTTTTAGTTATTTAATATTTAGTGATAAGTGTGGTATCATGCATGTGGTTTTTTTTTTTGAATTTATTAGGTGGCCATGCTTGTGCATCTGCTTATCTACACCCCACTTTCTCTATTCACATTCCATCAAATAATAAATCGTTTTTTGATTTTAGTACTCCCTCCATTTTTTGTAGATTGATTTTTTTTAAGTTTAAGGAGTAGTTTCCTTTTGTCCTAACATTTTCTTCCTGTCTCTCCTTTTATCTAATTATGTATAAAAATAACATTGAGAGTTGAAGATATATTACGATGGCATTTGTCTGCAAAATCTTAATCTAATCATTTTTTGTGTATCCAATCCACGTTGATTAAATCTTATCGTTCGCATTATAAAGACTAATATATATAGTATTTTTCATCTGCATAGATTTATTACTTTATGATAGAAGCTAAATTTGCAATCAAAACAAAAGGTAAATGACAACAAAAGAGTCTTGAGTTTGTACGTTGCAATTCGGAGTTAATGCGTCGTCGTAGTATAGTTACGCTCCAAATACATTGTCAATCCTTCCTACTTTTTAATATAATTGTTGGATTGACTAGGAGGGGTTATTGAACCCATGAATTTGAAAGAATTTAAAAGAATTTTTAATTCCTGTGTTATTCAATTAGTGATTCTACAAATTCTTTTAAATTCATGTGTTATTGAATAAGTATTCTTTTAAATTCTAGTGTTATTCATTTTACTGATTTTTTAAATCTTTTAAATTCAAGTGTTATTCAATATTATTTAGTTTTGATAATTATGTCATTTTAAAAGAATTTAATAGAAAATTCCCTAAAAATTGTGAAGAGCAATTAAGCTGTCATTTGGACAGAATTAAACAAAATCCCTACAAATGTTGAAAAATCTATTATTTTCTTATTCCTTTTAAATCTTTTTAAATATTTTGTTGAATACCCCCACCTAAATGTTGAGATTTACTTTCAGCGGGGAGCGTATAGCTTCGTTATATCAATACTATGCGTGTACACCCGATTTTGGAAAAATTTATCTACTTATTGTTCAATCATATAGTCAAAAATTAATGAAGACGAATATTAATCAATCATTCAAAGTAAAATGCGAAAGTGATATAACGTATATATAAAGCTTCATAAAAGGAAATTGATTGGCGTATAGGAGATACGATTAGTTGCAAAAATATGAATAAAAATTATCTTAGACCAGATAAAATAAAACTTTGTAGAGATTCTGTGGAACACATATTTTGATAAAAGAGGTTATATATGTAAATCCGTACAATCACGGAAAAAATAATCAGTATTTAATTATAATGTTTAGTGAGATGGATAACACTTCAATTAAGAATAAGCATATAATCTTTTTCACTTTTTATTAAAATATATAATTCTCTTTTTGCTTTTGTCTCCGTTAAATTTTTTTTTTTTTGAACAAACTTATATTAAGAAGAAACAAAACAGAGTTACGCTCCAACAGAGGAGGAAGAGTTTGCTGCCACAAGGGCATTTTTAGCGATCGAATCTGCTACAAGATTTGCCAAACGAGGGACAAAATTGAAAGAGATCGATACAAACAACTCACTAATACAAGTGATATCATGAAGGATAGCTTTAAGTTCCTTAGAACAAGCTTTTGTCTTCAAAGTGGAGATGAGGACTTGAGAGTCCGAGTAGACTTCTAAAGCACCGGTAGTGGTCTGATCCATAGCTGATAAGTCCATTAGAGCACTCCTCATGGCCAGCGATTCCGCCACTAGGGCTGAGGTTACAAAGCTTTTAGATGATGCACCTTGGTGTAGCAGCTTGCCCGTCGGGTCAAGGAGTATCCAACATTGACCACAAACCTTCGAGGATTGACACCAAGCTGCATCAACGTAGTCTCCGTTAAATTTTAAAAACTCATAAGAATGACTATAAAAATGAAAAGTTATATGTGAAGACAAAGCAAATCGAAGTAACAAAAAGGATAATATCACTAAATGATTCAAATCTATTTCTTAACTAAACATCTTATCTGTAAACATATCAACTAACGTTTTTGCGATGAGAGAAACGGTAATCTGACCCCTGGTGATTTGGAAACTCATCATTTCATCAAACAATGAGTTATTTGATAGAAATGAAAAAACAAAAAAATTGTTATTTCAAAGACATGGGATAGTCAAGTACTCGTAATAAGTTACCAGAATTGATTGGCCTAAGAGTATCATTATCGGTTAAGGACAAACCAAAGTCCTTAAATATTTTATATTATTATTGGTGGTAAAAGAGTAGGGTAAGAGCACAATCAATGGGAGCATGACAGGTGGCTTAAGGACGACTCCATCAAGTCGTTATTTAAAAAACGTCGCTGCGTTTTCTTTGATTCTTGATTTAATTTTAATCACATTAATACTAAGGACTTGCCTAAACTACTCCGATAATGATGCTCTAAGAAAGGTTTTCACTCACTTTATTGACCTTTGCTGATCATTATAGGTTGGAGTTTCAAAGAAAAATTCAGGAAATGGCCTCAAAATAAAAGGAAATACTAATTTTATCATGTTAATAGATAATTGTTGGCACTAAAATTAAGAATAGTGGGATATGGAGCATGCTAAAAAATATTTTCAGGTTGGATTCTTTGATTATATATCAGACATGGTCATCTTGTGTCCGCTTCCTACTTTTTGCAACTTTTTTTTAAAAATAACAATTGGCTGAGTCTTATTTTATTCTTTTATTATTTTTGTTTCTTGTTGTTCTTAATAAAGATTCTCTGAAATCATAAAATACTTTCCAAAAGTTTCTAAGAGAGGAATAATCGTAACATGCCTTTGTCCAAATTTCCCAACAACATTCAATGGACCAGCTTTCTTCTTCTTCTTCTTCTTCTTTTCCTTTCGCCTTCATGTACTTTTTCTTTTCTATCCCATGATTTGGTAAAAAGAAATATTATGTGCACACTTCTTCTATTCAAGTTACAACAAGTTGGACATCAATCATAGCCCAAAGCCTGTAGATCTTATTGGGCTGTAAGGCCCATAGGGGAATCCAAACAATTTGAGAAAAAGGTTGAATCACTAGTGTTTGATTCTTCTTCTTTTCCAGATTTACAAATTAAAATATATCCTCCACTATAGAAACAATACGTTCTAATGACGATCTGATGTATCTGTTTCTTGTTTAGATGAACGATCATGAACAAAATATTTTTTTTTACATTCGTTTCTTGTGAATTTAATATGTTTAGACTCATACAGTCTTCTTGTTGTTGTGATATATCATGAAGAAAAAAAAGTAAAAAAGTCCTTTTATATAAACGTAAATCACAAGTCATTTGTGCAATCAAAATGCTGACACATGGACAAGTCTATCAGAATTAAAAGAAATTAAAGTTTGCCACATCATCTAACACCAGAATGGTTCTAAACTGTCGTTTCTTCTTCTCCACGATCTCCTTCATCTTCGAACTCACTTTCTTCTTCTTCATCTTCAAAAGGATCACTATTCTGTCTATTCACTAAGTGTCTATACGGCCCTCTCTGTGCTTAAATCAACTGATGGAATCCCATAATCAAAACAACAACGTAGACACAAGACAAATTCGAAAACAGAGGAAAATAACGAATTAAGGAATTAAAACAAGTTAGATTCTGTACTGAGGCCCTATATAATGTACGCCAAGAGATATGTACCCTCAGATTGACGACAGTAACTATACGCTTCATACGGTAATGGCCACCAGAAGTCACCTTGAATCTTGTTACGCAAATCCACTTGCATGCGAACCTAAGCTATTGTAAGAGAAAAGATCGGTCCATGCAATTGGTAGATGTTCAAAGTGGCCGATAATTCTCTTCTGCTTCATGTAGCCATCCTCGAATTTTCTCTCTGAAGATACTGAAATAGTCAACCTCTGACTGATGTAGATTTTGTTTTTCGTTAATGGAGGACATATCTACGCAATATACATAATTTGTCTTCGAAAAATGTCAAATAAATATTGAAATGCAACATTAATCAAAATGCAGGATTCTTTGGTCTATGTAAATGTAGCTTTATAATAAATCTTACGGTAACAACGTTTGACATATCCCGAAGTTTAGGCAAATTTAATCTCGAAAGAACGTAGATCTTAATTGTTCTCGCAGTTTCATACAAATGATCATTTTCCTAACCTTCTGTATTACTATAGAATAACATTTTCCTCAAGTCAACGAAATAATAATAATTCAGTCTAGTACTAATTATAAATGGAATCAAATCCATTAAAATAAATAATCCCCGACAAAACAAACTATTCGATAGCAACAGTACTGTTCTTGCATGGAAATGTTCCAATAATGCAAATTTCCAATAATTAGAATAAAGTTTTGAAAATGACTTGGAAAGAACCGATTAACCCACAAATCTCTAGTGCCATAACTTCATACAGAATCCAGATGGAACAACCGCAGACGCACCGCTACCACCAATCGCAGAACGCTTTATCGAAACGCGATCGTCGAAAGTGTCAATGAGCTGCTCAGCTAAAGCCATGGGATCATCAATAAACGTATCGATGAATATCTTCACAACTCTAATCTCTTGTGACGTCGCTCTTAAGCTATACCAAGTCAGAAACTTCTGTCTGAAATTCTTGTCAATGTGTCCTGAACACTCAAGCTGTCTTATGATCTTCACACAATGCTCTAATCCATTCTCTGATCCTCCGTTCGCTGAATGATCTCCGTTGTTACAGTTGTCTTTAACCGATTTTTCAATTCTAGCTTGACGGTTCTTGATTTCGTCTGACCTGAAAGGAGTAATTGGCAAACTCGCATCTGAACTGTTTCGGTTACTAACAAGATTTTTCGTAGTAACCAGGACTGGAGTTTGGGATCCGTTTTTATCCGGAACAGCTTCTTGTTCTTCCTCCTCCAACAACACACTCTGTTCAACATTATTCTCAGTCTGTGCAATGTCTAATTCGGTTGTCCTTTTCGCCCTTTTCGCAGCGGTTTCCTCAATCAAAGGAGTATCGTTGTTATCTTCGTTCTTTGATGGCTTCTTTGGGACAATGTAATCGTTGTTGGACTCAGACTCAACAGACGAAGGAGTAGAAGACAATGTGCTGCAATTTGTAAGAGGGCTTTCGCTTCTTTCGACTGCTGAAGAGCAATTCGCTCCTTCTTCAGCGCTACGGGTCAAAACATTGATTTCATCAACGCCCATTTCTCTGGTTCCGCTATAGGAAACAACTTTGAAGCAATACTCAGAAGCTGGAGCTAATCCAGAGACAACAAATCTTGCGTTTGGAGTAAACAATGTGCAAGTCGATTTCTCCGAGTAATCTTTTTCCGGTACCTTTCGATGCCAAATACTGTAGTGAACGATGTTTGGAGGTGAGGGAATTTCATTAGAGGCGAGAACCACTGTGAGTGAAGTCGCGCTAACATCCTCAAACCTGATCTTGGTTGATCCTGTGGTTGCCGTATCTGCAGATATCTCATTGCTCAATACATAAGAACAATCTACGAAACAAAATCAGAGAATCAACATTATTGAACATACTTAACATATTACTCAATCATTGGAGGGTATAAAAATTCTGACCTTGCTGCATCTTGGAACCACGAGGTGAAGGCAATGCAGCAACTGCATGAGGTGTAGTTTCTAGAGATTCAAGAGCAGAAGAGCAAAGTCTCTGCACATCAGGTCCCGATTGAAGTCTGTTTACAATTCCTCTACCCATTTTCATAGGGAGACCAGTGAGAGGACCCACATCAGCTTCAAGACTTTTCACGGCTTCATCGACAGCCTCACACAAATTTCGGTAGTTAGTTGAACCCTTCAAAAGTTTCTGGACTAAGAAAAGACGGTAACAAAGTACATCTACCCTTCTGGTTTCTTTAGCAATCGTCAACTGCTTCTTCCAACACTCAAGCAAACTGTTTGCTTTACCGCAAGAGACACAATAGAAGCAGCATCCCTCACTTTGCTTGTCTTTTGCAAGACCGGATTTTTCAGTCTTGAAAGCACATTCAAGATGACACGAGAATCCGCAAGACTCACCCTCAAATGGAGGATCTGAGCTACATGTCAGCCAGAGACTAGGATCTTTGTTATCATCATATTTACGACAGATGCAACACGAACACCTTCTGCAAAACGAGTCTTCCTGTCTCAATACAGCCCGGCAAGCCAAATTGTTGCAGTAGATAGTACTCTCACCTGACCAATTTCTATTTCCGGGTTAGTATGCACCAAAAAGTTGATATAACTTCGAACAGACAAAAAAGAAGATGTTTTACCTTTAGTATTAACCGAGTTGCAGCTCCCTGAGGCATTGTTGCTTGGTGGAATCACATAACGAGAAGGATTATCTAGCTTCCTTTGTCTCTTTGTGTTTCTCTGAATAGGCAAACAATCAGAATCTCTCTTCTTCCCTTCATACTCTCCAGAGTTTTTCTCGTTTACAATTTTCAAAAGAGTCTCGATGATCTTGACTTTCGTCAAACCAGTATATTTCCGTTCTTTTCCCATTTCTGCGCATAAGATCTGTAGAATCTCTTGGCGGCTCCATGCCTGCAAGACTTCAGTAGCTAAATGCGATTGCTTGGACAGCTCATAAACAAGCTGTCTCTTCTCATCAACACTCATCTCACTGCATTTCGATGAGTCACCCGCAGCTCCTGTATATAGAAGAAAAATATGTCAAATTACAGTTTTGACTCAAAGTAAAGGCAATGGGGAACAATAAAATTATCCAAGACAAAACCAGGAAATCTGCCTTAGAAGTTTGTGTCTAATCTTACACAAACGATGATACTTTACACGCAATTCTTGTTTTCCAAAACTGAGAAGAATGATTCAAAAATTCAAAACAAAATGCAACTACAAAGCTAATTTGGAATTATGAAAACTTAAAAACACATCATTGATTTAAAAACTAGTAAGAAAGTTCAACTACCACCACAGGACAACAATGTTGATAAGGTTGGATCAAAGTAGACTGCGACTGGGAGAGACATCAAGGAGTCAGGGAGGATCCAAAGAAGATGATGACAAAGCAGAGATCATGTTCTTGAGAATACAAATGAAAATAGAGCAAGATCGAAAGCAAAGAATATAAGTGTTTGAAGTAAGAGAATGAAAGCATGATTCTTTTAGGTATTAGAACCCACATTGATCAATCATGGAATCTTATTCTTCAATACACAAGGAAAGTCATATTTAGTCTTTTGACGCACGATTAAATTAAAAAAACACAATTCATCAAACCAATGATAGTGGCAAAAAAAACAAGAATATGGAGTTAGAACCAATCAACAAGAAAAGTGAAAGACCCACTCATTTTAGAATCACCAATTAGAAAACATAAGAAATAGAAAAGATTAAGAACCAGTAATCTGAGATGAGTAGCAAATTAGTAAAAAGCATATAACAGTCATTCTCAAAGAAGAAAAATAAAAGTCTCTAACTTTGAAAAGAGTTGAATAAAAAAAAAAACACGAATTTTGAACAATCAAAATGAGCATCCAAAGCTTTCATTCATCATCAGCTAAAAAAACAAAAAAAGAAGTTAAAATATAAGTTTTTTTCAAAAAAAAAAGGAATTTGAAACATTATTATAGGGAAGCAAAACAAAGAGACACGGATTTCGATAAATCTTAAGGAACCAATGAAACCCAGAAAACCAAAAGAAGTAACCCAAAATAATACCATCAAGAGAAGAATCCATGACCATGAGCGAGAAGTGTAGGTAGAGAAACTAATCAAAGCCACATTATCATAAGAAGCACTCAGAATCTTCAAACCCTGCGATGTTGAACAAGAATAAAATAATTAGGTAAACAATGAGAAAAATAAAGACTTGTGGGTGCTGCGACATAAAACAGAGAAAGTAAGATTAGACAGAGAGAGAGAGAGAAAGAGATCGGGAAAAAGGAGAAAAGAAAAAAAAGACAAGAGGCTGGCTTACCCAATAAGGAAGGTGATAAAAAAAAATTCACGAGCAAAGAAGAGATTAACGAAAGGAGAAGTTTTTCTCTCTCCCTCTTCGGAGAAAGCTCCCGGAGAACGGAGAAACCGGAGAAGAGAGAGAGAGAGAGTCGCTGTTTGTGAGCAAAAGAAGAGAGAGAGAGGATGGTAGGAGTATAGGAGGAGGAGGAGGAGGCCTATAGAAGAGAGAGAGATGATGAGGAGATTGCAGTTTATGGTGGGTCCCAAAAAGGGTTAAAAAAAAAAGTTATTTTATTTTTTTACCTTTTTATTGTCACGTTACTTCTGTGATTTCGGTTTGCCGTAACGTTCGTAATTTTATTTTTTTTAAATTATATTTTTTTTTGGGTCTTGGAGTTATTTAATTTGTTTGCCCAAAAAAAAAAAAGAGTTTTTTAGTTTTTATTTCATACGCATTGATTAGTAACTCTTGTAAATTATCTAATTGATCAATAAGTTAGAAGATTGTATTGAAAAGGGTGAGACGAGTGGTGATTCAACGCTTAGCATTTAAATTGTATAGTCGTTTAGATATATTAAACGTTTATCATATGCTTATTAATATATGATATATACTAGGATAAGATAGCATGCTTCATATATAGGAGAATTTGAAATTCCAATGTTAAAAGTAAATTCAAAGGTCAAAAGAAGCTAAATGGAAAATATATATGCAAGAGATGACTAAAAATATGGTCAAATTTAGCAAATATTATTAGAAAAGGATTCGTGAGAGTTTCCAAAAGTAAATTGAAAATATTACTTCTCATCCGATAATACGTAGGGATATTCTCCTAACAAGACAAAGAGGATTTCTAGTTCCTACGAGTCAATCATAACAAAATATGATACATATGCAACTGATATATTTCATTGTATAATTATGTGACACTTATCTCATCTTAATTTGTTTGTTTATAATTAGCATGTTGCACAACAACACGTGTTAGATACACATTGGCAAGTCGCATCGATTGGATATACGTGTGTGTTACGGGATTTTTGGCTATCATCACATACGGGAAAACTTAGGATTTGAAGGGGATAACGACATGTGCCCAACACTGTACAACGGCAACAATTTAAGTAAATAATATAAAAATACTGATGGTAAATTAATCTATTGTTTTTATTTATCAATACCGAAATAATATTTTTAAAAATATTTGGATCACATGTAGTCTAGAGATGGATAAACATTTTTGGATTCTTTTGGGACTAATCAGCTTTTTGTCCTCGTAAATTTACAAGAGCGCATAGAGCTTATTTGAAACGACTAACCGTTAAATATGTAATGAGATTATTTTTCACGATAATTAAAGTACACCTGAGCTATTTTCTAGGTTTCGTGTCTAGGCTGTGAAGGCACGCAGACTTGTATTTCTATTCAAATTCAGAATATGGGAATTTGGGATAATCTATGTTTAACCATTAAAAAACATGTATTTTTCGAATCCTCTGATCTAAATATATAGGTATCGACTATACATGGTTACGTTTTGTTTATTGTCCAATTTTCCAAACAATCATAAATTTATATGTCTGAAATTCTACATCTCTTAATTTGTATTTACATCCGCAACCAATCGAGTACATAATTTTTTAACATATAATAGTGTAGTAGATTGGTCAAATGAATTACTATCTAAACTATGGAGGGTTTTGGATTAGTAATGACGATCGATAGATGGAATATATATTATAATTAGCAACAGCTAGCATATGGCTTTCGAAATAATTTCCTTATCAGGGCTAGAAACGTGAAGATAAGTAAAGTATATGGTCATGCTTCTTTCGTATCATTCAATTTGTTGATATTGAATCTCCACCTACCCTAGCTAGCAAGCATCTATGCCATAGTAAAAGCTATTATTAGTACGGATAACATTTATATTGAATTTTTTTTTTTTTTTTTTTTTCAAACAACAGCGCTTAAGTTTCAATTTAATTAATGAAATCTAACATTTCAACTAAAAAAGATCGAAGAACCCAAGAATTTTAGAACAATGTTTTTTTGGCTAAACAACCGCGACTGCTTCGTAGTTACTGTATTATGCAAAAATATACGATCGAAATAGGTCTTAACTTTGATTAAAATAAAATTTTGTATTTATGAATATAGGTATCACCATCATCTGTATTGGTGGTATGAATATTTTATGCCGAAGTCGTGCATGGTACATTGTTACGAGCTGGATATGACAAAGAATCCTCTATATGCAAGAAAACTGTTAGACTTATAATAGTGGAAGAATTAAAAACTGTGGATTGGCAAGTGGCAAAATATCGTAAAAGAATATTACAACGAAAACAATATTAATGTTATCATCTCATGTGGTCCCTAAAGGGTTTGTTCAGTTGTGAATTGTGATTGCTTTACCAAAAAAAAAAAAAAAATCATGAATCATTGCATGGGGTAAGTACGAAAAGCGATATAGAAATCTCATTACATTAATTTCATAATATTTTGTCTTGAGCAAGCTATAATATTATTTTCAAAAATTAAAGCATTGGTCGTGAATAGTATTTATTATGTATTTTTGGACTAGGGATGTGAATGGATCAAATATTCAGAATGCTAATCCGACCCCGGTATTATTAAGTTTGGATCAGACTGGTTTTTAAAAATAAACCTCAAGATCAAATCCGGTTAAGCCTATATGCGATGTCAACTCTGCCGGAGTCTTTTTAGACTCGTCAAACATGTCAATTTTCTTTTTTTTTTCCCGGTTAGTTGTGGATTGCCCATCAAAATCTCATACCATAGATAAACCTAAAAAATCATGATCTATTTTGAATCAGATTTAAGAAAACCGACACAAACAAAATCAGAATTGGACCTAGCCATTGCTATTTGTCACAATCCCTACTTAATACCATATATCTAGAATATTAAATATCCTTGCAATGTTCTGAAAAAACAAGCGCCAAATTGATATCTTATATATGATTTTTAGTAGTTTGATCTAACTATTACATCATATATTTTCCTATATTAAAAGTAGTGAATATAGTCTAGTGGTTAATTCGTCATAACAAAGTCGGGAGGTATGAAATTATTTCTAGTAGATACGCACACTTGACTTATTATATATGTTTTTAATCATAGATTTCAATAGTGGCGTGAGTTTTGGCATAACACACAAAACCATTTACTTACGTCGGTAGAAACTTGAAAGCGGAAAGTTTGTTGTTCGAAGAAGAGTGTATAAAATATGATTACAGCAAATTCTTAAGCATAATAATTGCATCTTCATCGCAAAAAGGTGCTTATACTTGTAATTGGGCACATATATGGTCCATCCGATCAACATAATTATGTCCTTTGTAGCACTTTTATGGCAATTTTTTTAAAAACAGCACCAACCGCAAAAATGTCATACTACTAATAAATATATATATTAAGAAAAAAGTCAGAGTTCTATACCAAACTGTTGTGAATTCTTAGTCATCTTTAGCTTACTGCTTTTCGACAACAAATCCACTTATGTTATGACACATACACTCACACAATGTTGCAAAAAAAGATGGTCGCAAAGGAGATTCTCTATGTGCGGAAAGCAAGGTCATTTATTTCCTAATTTTAATTATTACGTATAACTAATCAAAAAACAAGTTCAACTTTGTCATGGCTTGTAAGGAGTGTGTCTAGGCAGACGAAGTCATAACACCGAAACAAGTCTCGGAAACCAAGTTTTTTTCCGGATATATACATCCAATTAAAATATGAAACAATATCTAGCCAAATTTATATGATCCCTTTGCATAGATGATACATAAACATTGATTCGGAACCCGTGAAAATGGAATATGATAAATCTCTAGAAAATAATTTCTTGTTTTTGATATCTCACTCTATTGTTGCGCAAAATTAAATTTGGGGTTTATGATTTCTGATAGGGGAATGTGTATAGTATAATTTTTCGAAAGTTGAAACCAAATATATCAATAACTATTGTTGCTAAAAACCATGATTTTGTGTGTTAATGATATACTGTATATAGTTCAAGTTTTCCTATTGCAGTTTGGTTACAGAAAGATTACGATGAATCAAATTAATGGTATAGACACAAACACCATTTTCAAACAACTTACAGACCATTGAAACCTACAAAATCAAAGCCTACTTATGTAAAACATTTAAGGCCCAATTGGCCCAGTGTATCGATCATGTTATTATCATGAAAGACAATATTGTAGTGTGTTGAACTCGTATAATGTAAGTTATAAGAAAGAAAGAAAACGATTAGATTTCCGGATCAATATATTGCTTAAAGATTAAAAATAATATCAAACAACTCTTGTTATTGTCGACTGTATTTGCTTCTAATTTCTTTTTGACAGGCTTCAGTATATATCTGCGTCAGTATATATTTTGTTCACATATATGCAGTTTTTCATTTATATACAGTAACAAATGCTTTAATTTTACTGATGGCTACTTAGACCAGTCGACATATGCATATGGTAACATTTGGTGTCAAATCTGATAGTTGACAAAAAGAAAAGAAAAAACGAAAAAATTTGTTCTTGGCAAAACTATGGAGTATTGGAATGTATAATATTTTTCTTCATTAGAAAAATTTATATTAGTGTTTGAGACTTTTCCTTTTTATTGTCCAAAAATTTGCCTCACCT
This sequence comes from Erysimum cheiranthoides, assembly GCA_011420285.2. NCBI lineage: Eukaryota > Viridiplantae > Streptophyta > Magnoliopsida > Brassicales > Brassicaceae > Erysimum > Erysimum cheiranthoides. The sequence goes on from CM022177.2 coordinate 18,135,814, forward strand.
CAAAGAATCAAACAGAAATGGTAGGCTCAAATTCAACACACAACTCTTAAAATTGTATGGATGTGTAGAATCACTACTAAATATATTGAAAAATAAAGTTATATTTCAAGAAGTACACTTGTGAATTATATGTGAGACTAAAAAGCGTGTCCTTTTCAAACAATTGTTTTTGGTTTTGTGCAAAACAAACAATTGCTAAAAGTTCAAATGTTTTTTTTTTTTTTTTTTTTTCATAAGAGTGTCTATCTTTATATCATATTAAGCCAGTACTAACAAGTCACATAAACATACATGATTGAAATACATATGCCGGCGGAATAACAATATCCCCGGAGACAAAGCCCAAAAAAGAGAAACAAGCTCAAAAGAGGAAAGCAAAGCCCCAAAAGAAGGGGAAACATACGAAAGATAAAAACTATGAAAACGGATGAAGAGTTTAAAACGAAAAGCTCGAAAACTCTAAAACTGTAAATCAGTCCAAGTAAGCTCCTACAAACCATTTCATCAAACCTGTAAACGCTGGAACAAAGCGCTGAAAAGTTCAAATGTTTTATGTTAATAAGATTCTTTTTTCTTGCGCATACAAACTTTAATTCGTTGATCAAATAACAACAAAACAATATTGATTAAGATATAAAGTTTTGATGGGGAAATAGATGAACCAGGTGGTTAAGGTTTGTCCACGTGAGAAGTGTTGGATTCATATGATTCACAGTTGCCTATCAACGTACCAATTGAAACCTTATTGCTCATCAATCTCACTACGTGGCCACGTGGGCTTTCTATTGCCTTTCTCTCCTTTGCCTTTAGAGCCCAACATATTTCCAACCAAGTCTATTTATAAAAATCACTTTTTAATTTTTATTTTGTAACTCATTTATAAACCAACCACTTTTGTATTATATCAACAGAAAAGAAAAGGATTTTTGACAAGAAAAAATTGAAAAAGGAGAAGAATTTGTTATTTCTTTACTTGGGCATTTGCTTTTAACTTGTCGCTCCAGCTGCGATCCTCACAGAGTAAAACGACCGTGACTATATCAACTAACACTGTAAAACGACAGAGATGAAAGAGACGGAGGTATCGCTGGGGAAAAAAGAAGTGTCGCTAAAAATTTCAACTACAACAACAATTTGTTTTCAGCGATTGTGGCAACTCAACTTCTTTTCATCTGATCATCTCTCACATGTAGGTTGTGAGAGGCTTTAGATCTGATCAAAATTTAAATTACTTTTTCAATCAGCAACATATAAAAAAAAGGTTTTTCTGTCAACGAGAATGATATTATATGATTCGAATTTATATTTCTAGAGTAAGAAATCAAGAACTGTAGGTGTAATCTATATCTTCACAGTTCACACTTTTGATTTCTTTTAGGAATGTGTTTTCGTAAAGGGAGAAAGTGGTTTAAGGCATTTTTAGCATGTGTTTTGGATGAGACGTTTTTTTTTGGTAAAAGGTTTTGGATGAGACGTTACTACAGCAAAATCGTATAATTGATTTGCTCGACCAGGCAATTACAAGAAAATTACGTCGTTATATCTTTAATACATGCTGTTAGTTATATAGTTTTTTAGTTTAATTCAAACTTTGATTACTCAAAAAACTTTTCGTTCTAAGTTATTAATTAATTGAAACGGATATCGCTCTCTAAAGGGGTATATCCTAATTTCATACTTTAGAATTTCAGAGTAACAAAATATATATAGATATACAATATGCCATAACATTTAAATTATGTAATATTTGTGATAACAAATTAGTAAAGTTCATCGATCTAGAAATGGGTATTGTTTTTGTCCCAAAAAAGAAAAGAAATGGGTATTGTTTAGATTTTGTCTGAAAATGTTAAAAGGAAAAAAGACACGTGTGTTGTGGTGTTTCATTTGTCTTGCCTTCCTGCATCTCTGTGGTGAATCTCTTTGGAGATCTAATCAAAAATTTTGGCAGAATCTCGATGTTGACATGAAGGCCGACAGAGGAAACGCCAATGATAAACCAAACTGAGTTTGCCACAAAGATCCATCGGGACTAATGGTGGTAATTTAATGGCAAATTATTCTCTGTGGATCTAAGTAGATAATAAATTTATGTTGGACGTATACTTTTCATTGACAAGTACGTAATTCAGGGATCCCACGTATTAATTCACATAACGACTGTATAATTCACAAAATTTGGATTTCCGTATAAGCTCATTCGTTTATTAGAAAAAAAAATATACGTTACAAGATTTTTTTTTTTTTTTCAAATTTCCATTAAAAACAAAAGATACAAGACTCATAAAGATTGTTATGACCGTATATTTATTTTGTCAATTGCTAAAAATGATATCTTCTAAAGTTAAATACAATAGCTCGACTAAATATTAGCGGGATCATGGAACAACTTTGACATGGTAGTGGTTGACCATCCTATGTCTACGTTAGGAACCTTCTTACTAGACTTCATTTTGAACCTTCAATTAAAAATAATAAAAATATCATTGCTTTGTCTTTTTAAATGATACATTATTTTATAGTATCTGTGTACACTATAATTACATAGAACGTAGAGTGCTTGCAAACAAAAATAAAGAGTCAAAGTTTCTTCCATATTTGACCAACCAAGCTTGACCGACTCAAGATTCAATGGGTTCAACTCCAAAGTCATAATACCACAGGTTATATGAATCCCGCTTAGTTAAAATCTACCGTTTCTTACAAATCTCAATACATAGTTTTGATCTTTATTGTCGTCCTTACGAACTCAAACACCCACATTCACAATCACTCGTAGAAAAAGAAACAAAACCAATTTTTATAAATCTAAACTTAATTTCGATAATTAATTAATTATATATCCCTCCTTGTTTCATTAAACACATGCTTTTCACAATTTTTTATATCTAGCATAATATTTGTTATTTTCTTATTTTAAGATAATGGTTGTATAATGTAGATACTACGTATATGAGTTTAAGAAACAACGGTTGTGAATTAAAGTTGATTATTACATGATGTTGAAAAGTTTTATGTATTTAAAAAAAAAAAAAAATATGAGATTGTAAATCAAACTGGGAAAGTGATGTCCATTATGTTAGCGGCATGCTATTTCTCCTTCCAGTTTTTTTTTAATTGATCTTAAATACTGAAGTAAGTAATGTTACATTTTTTGGTTAACTTGTACTATTCAGATTAAATCAGCAAAACATCAAACCGTATAAACAAAAATTAGTCTATAACATTAATCGCAGTAAAAAGCTGGGGGTGGTTTTATATCCTAAGATTTCTTTGTTGGATTTAATTGTTTCTTCATTCAACACTTTGGTCATGTCTCTTTTTTTTTTTTGGATAACCCAGGTATTCCAAGCCCAATGGCCCAGACTAGCCCACTGCGTGCGTCCCGAAGGCGGCAAGAGTAGTTCCTGGAGGCCGCATAGCCCGATTTTAAATTGTCTGCGGTGGCCACTTAAGGTGTTTGCAGCCGTGGGGATTCGAACCCGGGATTATTGGAAATTTCACCCTCAGCCCGAAATCCTTCCTACCACTGGCCCACCTATGAGTGGTTCATGTCTCTTTTATAGCTGTGAGCCTGTGATTAATATACTACTATTTACACCAATTATACTATTACAACTAAAGCATTCGAAACTTCAGTTATTATTGGATACTTTTTGGTTTTCGAAATCCTGAACGATGGCTAATTACGACCGTCAGACAGATAAAATATAAAGCCAAAGGTTTGACAAAAAAAAAAAAGGTTTTATATGGGTTGGTAGTTTATTTTTCACCATGTTAAACACATTTACACTAGCTATACATGATATGAGTCTCCAGTTTTCTACTATGTCATAGAAAAATATAAATCATGTGGAAATATAAACTTCATAAGAATAATAATAATAAGTAACCATGGTTAAAATGAAACGCGTTCGTTAGGTCGGTTTGACCGGTCTGGTTTGGTGAGCGCTGGTAAATAAATTCACCATCCAAATCAAATATTAATCACAAATATTAAAATAATAATAAATGATGAATTATAAATAAAAATCACATCTTCTTCCTCATTTTTATTTTTCCTCAAAGGAGTCTCTCTCTCACCTACACCACACCTAACCAAACACCCTCCGATTCACACAGAAGAGAGAGAGATCTTCTTCTTCTTCTTCTTCCTTCTTCCTTTGTTGTCTAAGCCACAACATCTATAACGCCATGTCATCTTCTTCATCTTCTTCAACCTCTATGATCGATCTAATGGCTGCAATCATCAAAGGTGAACCTGTGGTTGTTTCCGACCCGGCGAATGCCTCGGCTTACGAGTCCGTAGCAGCTGAATTATCATCTATGCTCATCGAGAATCGTCAATTCGCAATGATTGTAACCACTTCCATAGCTGTTCTTATCGGTTGCATCGTTATGCTTGTTTTGAGGAGATCCGGTTCTGGCAATTCTAAACGCATCGAACCTCTTAAGCCTTTGGTGATTAAGCCTCGTGAGGAGGAGATTGATGATGGCCGCAAGAAAGTTACCATCTTTTTCGGTACACAAACTGGTACTGCTGAAGGTTTTGCTAAGGTAAGGATTTGTGTGTTCGTGTAGTTTTTGTTGTGATTTTTGCGAATTGAAGATGATGAAGTTGAATTGAATCAGTTTTGTTTTTGTGAAATTTGCAGGCTTTAGGAGAAGAAGCTAAAGCAAGATATGAAAAGACTAGATTCAAAATCGTTGATTTGGTATTATATTCCATCAACACTTTTTAGATAAAAGTTGGATACTTTATTTTGCAATTTTGTAAAAATCTTATTTTTCGATTTGATTTCGATATCTTAATAGGATGATTACGCGGCTGATGATGAAGAGTACGAGGAGAAATTGAAGAAAGAGGATGTGGCTTTCTTCTTCTTAGCCACGTTAGTATTTTTTAGTTGATTCTTTTATTTAGAATTGCTGTTAACTTTTGTTTTGTTCTTGTGGCTGATCTGGTTTTATAATTTGGATGTAGATATGGAGATGGTGAGCCTACAGACAATGCAGCGAGATTCTACAAGTGGTTCACCGAGGTTAGTCTTTGTTTTTTGCGTGGCTCGATTTGTTTTTGTAACGTGTGTTTATGTTTTCTTGTTGTTGAAGTTGTAAACATGTGTTTACAGGGGAATGACAGAGGAGAATGGCTCAATAACTTGAAGTATGGAGTGTTTGGATTAGGAAACAGACAATATGAACATTTTAATAAGGTTTCAAAATGAAAACTTTATTCCTTTTTTTTCTTTAATGGATTTGCTCGTCACTATTCCGGTTTCCTTCCAATACTTTGGACCACGCTAATATTTGAATTTGTTTTGTAAATTTGGGTTGCAGGTTGCTAAAGTTGTAGATGACCTCCTTGTCGAACAAGGTTTGTTTGTTTCTTTATTTCATCATTCGTCTTGGGTCTCTCTGATCCAGTCTTGATGTGTTAGCTTGTGTTGTTTTCTAACTTCATGAGTGGTTTGTTCAGGTGCACAGCGTCTTGTACAGGTTGGTCTTGGAGATGATGACCAGTGTATCGAAGATGACTTCACCGCTTGGTATTTACTTCTTTTCTTTTCTATTGGCTTCTTTTGTGCATTGCTGCTTTGCCCATTTGTTTTTCTTTTTCTTTTTCTTTTGGGCTCAATTTCTTATCTCTTGCAGGCGAGAAGCATTGTGGCCCGAGCTAGATGCATTGCTGAGGGAAGAAGGTGATACAGCTGTTGCCACACCATACACTGCAGCTGTGTTAGAATACAGAGTTTCTATTCACGACCCTGAAGATGCCAAATTCAATGAGAAAAACATGGCAAACGGGAATGGTTACGCCGTGTTTGATGCTCAGCATCCTTACAGGTATGCAAGCAAGCGGTTTCTTTTCTTTTTTCCTTATAATCTTGTCTTGTTACTTGATCTAACCTTGCTTTGTTCGTTTCGGCTTTAAAGGGCAAATGTCGCTGTTAAAAGGGAGCTTCATACTCCTGAGTCTGACCGTTCTTGCACCCATTTGGAATTTGACATTGCCGGAAGTGGACTTACGTGAGTTTTACTACTATTTAAGAATGTCTACAGATTTCAGAGGGAATTATTCTTGAAGAATAACATTAATGTATTTTTTATATCTTGTCTGTCAGGTATGAAACTGGGGATCATGTTGGTGTACTTTGTGATAATTTAAGTGAAACTGTAGATGAAGCGCTTAGGTTGCTGGATATGTCACCTGATACTTATTTCTCACTTCACGCTGATAAAGAAGACGGCACACCAATCAGCAGCTCGCTTCCTCCTCCATTCCCACCTTGCAACTTGAGAACAGCGCTTACACGATATGCATGTCTATTGAGTTCTCCTAAGAAGGTTGGTTGGGTTCATTTATCATCAGACTGGCTATGATCCGTTACTTCTGCCTTCCTAAAGATTTCATGCTTGTTTTCTTGCAGTCTGCTATACTTGCTTTGTCTGCTCATGCATCTGATCCTACCGAAGCAGAGCGACTGAAACACCTCGCCTCACCCGCTGGAAAGGTTGTGGCTGAACTTTTTGTTGGTTTCTGCATTTCATTTTCCAATTTTTGTTAATTTTATCTGACAAAGTATAAATTGTGTCCTTTCAACAACAGGATGAATATTCAAAGTGGGTAGTAGACAGTCAAAGAAGTCTACTTGAGGTGATGGCCGAGTTTCCTTCAGCCAAGCCACCACTTGGTGTCTTCTTCGCTGGAGTTGCTCCAAGGTTGCAGCCTAGGTTCTATTCGATATCATCATCTCCCAAGTGAGTACTTTTCATTTTCTTGGTCTTTTGTCTTCCAGTTGTTGGCTGAGACTTGTCTTGTATTTTTAGTATATTGAAACATTGTCCTGTTTACTTGTATAGGATTGCTGAAACCAGAATTCATGTCACATGTGCACTGGTTCATGAGAAGATGCCAACCGGCAGGATTCATAAGGGAGTGTGTTCGACTTGGATGAAGGTAAAAACAAATCCTGTAAATTTGACAGCTTCCTGCAAAAATATTTCATTGTAATCTTTTTGCTGTTTGTGTCATTTCCTATCGAAACATGCAAGCTCTATGATTAAGTTTGGGTCTTTTGTTTTTTGGCGTTGGAATCACAGAATGCTGTGCCTTATGAAAAGAGTGAAAACTGTTCCTCGGCGCCAATATTTGTCAGGCAATCCAACTTCAAGCTTCCTTCTGACTCTAAGGTACCGATCATCATGATCGGTCCAGGGACTGGATTGGCTCCATTCAGAGGTTTCCTTCAGGAAAGACTCTCGTTGGTTGAATCTGGTGTTGAACTTGGCCCATCAGTTTTGTTCTTTGGATGCAGAAACCGTAGAATGGTAATAAAGCCATTTCTCAAAACTCAAACCTATCATCTTCGGTTTTTCCAGTTTCTCAAGTCTTCTCATATTTGCAGGATTTCATCTACGAGGAAGAGCTCCAGCAATTTGTTGAGAGTGGTGCACTCGCAGAGTTGAGCGTCGCCTTCTCTCGTGAAGGACCTACCAAAGAATATGTACAGCACAAGATGATGGACAAGGTATGAGTTTAACCAAAACGCAGATCTTCGTATAGATTCAAATTAAGATTTATGAGCTGACAATTATTTGCAATGCAGGCTTCTGATATCTGGAACATGATCTCTCAAGGAGCTTATGTATATGTTTGTGGTGACGCTAAAGGCATGGCTAGAGATGTTCACAGATCTCTCCACACAATAGCTCAAGAACAGGTATGTCTGGTTGAGATCATCAATCTAACATTATCAGTGTCCAAATCACAAACCGACTCTAATGGGTTTATTTATTTCTGTCTTGTCTTGTTTTCAGGGATCAATGGATTCAACCAAAGCAGAGGGCTTTGTGAAGAATCTGCAAACGAGTGGAAGATATCTAAGAGATGTATGGTAACGAAACTATCGAAGCCACACACACTCACTGTGTACTTATATATATACATACCGCACAGAAGTGTCACATTATGATGATCATTAAGTTTGTGATTCCATTTGCAAAGACAAAGGAACCTCTCTTTTTTCCATTTTTAATTTCTTTTCACACTTTTTGACAATTCTATTTTTTTAACTCTTGTTATATAACCCCCACCAAAAGTAAGAAAAAATGCATAAGATGTGATGGGGGGTATTTGTGAACGATTGTTTTATATACAAAAGTCAGTACCTTTGGTATGAATTATTTATGTAGCAGCAAGACTTTGAATCGACATCCCTAATTTTTGACAAATAATATTTCTATGTTTTTGTTTTTCTTACCGTGATTTCCTCCATAACTAAAGACCAATATTTGTGGACCAAAAAAAAAGAAAAGAAAAGACCAACAGTATTAATATAATTCTTGTCATAATTCTTTGTGTTATATTATAAAACAACAGTATTTGTGTCGTACGAAACAAAAATAACATGCTATTTTGAATTTCAAATATATAACTCAAAACTGCAAAACTGCAAAACACACGGTTACGTAATTTGCTACGTTTACGTTATATCCTTAAAATATATATGTGCTACTGATGCATATAACAAGTTAAAGACGTTTAAGATTTTGTTTAAGAGATTAACGTTATTTTTATCAAAACATGTCATTATAATTAACCTCACGACTTAAGTTATCTAGTATTAAATTGGCCAACACTCTAGTTCATTTTAACCAAAAAGGTGATTTGGATGTAAGAGTCAATTAGTCAAATGATAACGTAGAGAATAACAAAAAGAGACATTTGCGGGAGCCCTCTAGTTCATTCGGAAGTGCTTTTTGGTAGTTGAGAATATTACTTTAAATATATATTGAAGATCGAGAGGAATGGACCGAAGGGTTTGGTGGGTAGGCACTTAGGTGAGAGCTTATAGTTGTGATTTTATTAGCACACCGCACACGTGACTTACATTGACGCGTGCCAAAATAAGTAGGTGGACAGAAAGGTTTCCAACAAGAATATCAACATGTTTCTTTCCTCTTTCAACTACTTTTGTGTTGTGTGTATCTCTCGACCTCATAAATTTCTCTTATAAATCATTTTGTTTAAAAATTAGTATTCGTTAACTAGAAGTGAAATAAATACTAAGACATTACGATTTGCATAAACGAAAATATGCCACGTCTTGATCTAGTTGATAAGAATCGATCGTCGGCTTTTATTGCCGTGATAATACTATTATTGAATTTATTCACCAAAATCAATGATATTACTCGTTGACAAAAGGAAGTTTAAAAATAAAAATACTAGATTTTATTACTCGATAAAGATGATGTCACATGAATAAAGATCAAGTGGACATGGTTGTTGATGCATGTGTAAATGATGTCACATGATTGAATAATTGATTTCAGTTTTTCACATGTTTTGTCGTCACAGCGGAACAAAGTATAAATTACGGCCTTTACGGGATATTGACTTGGGATCATTAAATTAACTTTGAACCTTATTTTTTTCAGCAAACCGTAAGTTAGTCTAATGGAAATTTTTCAAAAGGGTTGAATTCAAACTATTTTCCTTATCTTGGCTTTTTAAAAATAATTAGACTGAAATATTAATTCTTCCCAGTATAAACAAATTGATGATCTATATTAAACTAATTTTAACACACTACATTGCAATTGATCAAAGTTAGATAGATAACATTGCAATTGTGATCTCCATTAACCGCAAAGGTTCTCTGACTGTTACCACCACTTGATGGGCCGTAAACTGAGAACCAGTAGAGATGACAATTGCAATGTTATCTATCTAACTTAAATGGCTTGTTACTAGATTCAAGAACATTATACTGAAATCTGACAAACTGGGTTAGATTGCTCATTGTATACAATTCAAATGTAACTGATGATGGACGGAAGAAAATTACAGTTGTTTAAGCTTGCAATACGCAAGGAATGGATGGAGACTAACTGCCGTCTTTGCAGGTTGCTCACGCAGACAAGAGATCAAATACTCTTGCATTGTGAATTCTCAAAGGAGGTCTGGAAGCATGTCCTAATGCGGCTCGGCTTACCAAACTCAATTTTTATGACCTGGGGGACACTCATCAACTGGATGTTGATTAGCTCACCAAACAAGTCAAGACTGCTCATGTGAATGTGGGTCGTGGATCACTTAGACATATACTTGTTAGGGGCCGTAAATTGAGACCCCAGTGGAGATGGTTAAAAACCCCAATTGGGATCATTCAATTTCATTAACAAAAAATGACGGCAAGAAGTTCGTTTTATCATGAAACTAAACGGCTGTTTACTGTCGAGGTATCAACAAATTCAAAAGATTCAAGACCATAAACTGGGTTAAATTGCTCATAGAATACAAGATTAAAACACCCACTTGTGATTTCTAAGTCCTCTTAGCATAGGCTAATCTTGATCAGCATCTTCAAGTTCTTCATCTTCTGGCACACCTCGGATATATAAGACATTGTTGCATCTGTACACACAAAGTCGGTAAATTAATTCAATGGATCGGTAAGAATCAAAGCAATTATAAAAGGGATTAATGTTTATTGATTCCTAAACTAACAGAGATAAAGATGGCTGTTATAGTTAATGGCTAAGTCGAGTTCTTAACTATAAAACATTTTTGTTGAAACATAAACTGAATTTTAAAGGAGACAATAAGTAAGACAATGAAGTAATATTACCTGATCAAGATCTCTCCAAGGTTTCCTGTCGATTTCCCATCAATGAATTCCTCGGTGTTTCCCAGCTGCAAAACAGTATGGAAAATCTCAATGGCTACAATGAATAACGATCTACATGTATCACTATCTGTATACGTATGTGGATTTGTATCATTAATAGATTGCAGCATTCCTCTAAAACTTTCTAAGTAGAAGGAACATTTAGCAGGTGGTTTTTGAAAACATATAACATCAACCTCTGTTTAAAAGTTCAATCACAAACTATCATCTAACTTTAGCGTTATCAAATTGAACACAGAAGCAAATACCGCACCTGCAAGTTCATGTAGGAGTCAACAGAGGCGAGAAAACCTGTGAAATTGACAGATTCAAGGAAGACTATTAGCTATAAGAACTGGTTATTATCAAGTACAGCATAATAAACGAAAACAAATAGAAAAGTACCTTTGTATTCCATTCCCCATTTAAGCTTGACGATGACAGTCTTGCCGGTCAAGTTGTTCAAGAACGGTTTCGGGTTAACCGGAATGGTCTGCAAAACAATATCAAAACACATACAAACATGGATCATCAAATACTATTCGAATGAACCCAAAGCATCTCAGTATCAGATGGAAATATCTTGAAGAGAAACACACACATTGTTCTTTATCGAACGAAATTATACTCTCAATTACATATAAAACAATGGCAAGAGTATAGTATTGGAGTGAATTAAAAACCAGGATTCACAAATTCGCAATCGTATCCACTAAAACAACACCCATCGATCTGTATTTACTTCTAATTAGGTAAATCGATAAGAAAGAGGAGAGGAATCGACGAAAAACGGAGCTGTAAGAGCTCAGAACACCGAATTTCGCAGATTATTTAAGCCCTAATACTAGTTAACAAGTAGAATTCTAATTTGAGCTCAACGAAGAAAGATATAAATGAATCGAAGCTCGAAATTAGTGACGGGGAAGAAAGAGATCGGAACTTACAGCCATGAGTTTGCTTTACGAAGAGACGAAACGAAGATTTGAGAAGAAAAAAATGGCTTCTTTTGTGGTTTCTTCTTCGTTCTCTCCCTCTCGATTTATTAGGGTTTTTGGTTTCCAGATTCGTTGCTAGAACTGAGCAAAACATTCTATAGGCGCCTCGTCAAATTTTTGATAAGGCCCAATATAAATTAAAATACGGCCCGTTAGTAAATCATAAATACAACTAGATTTTAGGTAAATTATGTGAGATTGCAAGAGAGTGTGATATAAGTATGTGATTAAAAAATCCTACCAAAAAAAAAAGTATGTGATTAAAAAATACATGTAACTTTTGCGAGTACATATGTATATCACAAAAAAAAAGGAGAAAAAATATGTATTCTTATTTGCATAGGAAAAAAACAAACTAAAACTTATACTGTATTTGAGTTCATATAGAATTAAAACTTAAATTTGAGTTAAACCGTTAAAATCAGTGAAAAATCGGTAAAACCAATGCCTAGGGTCGATTGCAAAACCCATTTTACCAAATTCAGACCATAATTTTGTTTTTTTAAGGTTTTGTTTGAATGACAAAATCATTAACTGAATGCAAGTACTCGCCAAACAAAAAGAAATTTCCATTTTTCACATTTATTTCTATTTTTCTTTTTTCAGTTTTACGGAAATCAAATTAAGGTCTCAAAAAAACATATCTTTGCCTTTCTCAAAATAAAGCACACTTAAAAAAAAAAAAATTAAATTTTTATTCGATAGCTGCGCGAAGACTAAATTGTGGCGTGTGGAAAAAAAAAAACTAAATTATGGCGTTCTCCATCCATCAAAGAGACAAGGTACCATGACTTTCTTTCCTGATTGTCTCCATACTATGTTTTCAACTTAATATCGCACTCCATATATCATATATGTATAACAAATTAAGGTATCACGATAAAGTGTTTGATATTACAAATTCTCTAAAATTAATCATGGCCGTTCGATTTACCTTTGCGGTAAGATCATCTAATGGGTGAAATAGTTTTGGGTACCTCTCCCCTACTCACGTGACAATCCTCAGCACAACATATATGTTTAGTATTTGTCGGTTTTCTTACAAACAAAAATAATTATATTCTGCACCGTTTCATTTACTCGACCTTTATTTGGTTTCCTTTGTTTATGACGACGCTGGTGTTTTATTAAAAAAAAAGGAACTTTATTTGAATCTTCTTAGTTTTATTTGAATATACAGATATACTAACATACATGATATCAAAATACGGGATATCAAAAGTGAACAATTTGTGAACAATTTAATCATGCGTTCGATTTTCTGTTTACATTGTCTTACAGAAGGTGTCACACTTGTGAGAATAAGGACAAATTGTTAAGGGAAATACTCTGTAATTAATACAATTGCAAAACAATGATACGAAGAATCTAGTGACAATAACATGTAAATCTTCTATAGCCGTAGGATTATGTAGAACTTTTTTTCATTTCTTTACCCACCCACTTGACCTAGTACAAACAACTTTTTAATGTTTGATGTAAATCCTTGTTTTACTCTATTTCAAATGATTCCGACATTTCCACATGAGCCAAATAGCAAGTTTCTTTTCTTAAAATATGGTGAAACTATAAATAGATAGTCAGCAGAACTTCACCAATAAAAAGCAAACATGAACACCAAAACATAGATATCTTCCCCGCACCTCCAATTCTTTTGTTTTTTTTATCAAAAAAAAAAAGTTTCTCAAAAGAAGAAAATAAAACAGAGATATTTAGTTAAGTATGTAGCAAATGATCTAGATACTTTTGTCTTGTACTATTATCAAATCAAAATAAACTTTTGTCATGTTAAGGAATAAATAATTCTGTTGAGGGGTCAATTAATGCTGTTTATTTGGCCATTTACCTACAATTCTCTGTTTAGCGTTTTTTGCAACAATGTATCATGCTAATTAGCAATGAGTATACTTAATAACTAGACAGATTTATTTTTTCTTTGATGTATGTGGCCATGAAAATCAATAAATTTATGCACATTTATTTAATTTGTTAATTTGCAATTTCGCATGCATACTGAAGGTTGTTTTTGTCGTCACAGAACTGTTTTGTTGCAGGAGAAAGAAAAATGGTTTGGGAAAAAAGAGACGATGAGTATATTTTATACATATGAGATCCAAAGGGCAAAAACGTAATTACGTAGATAAATGTACATGAGTGAGAAGGTTAGGGAAATAGTCTAGTGACTAGGCCACTCATGACACTATTACAATTTTTTTTTTTTTAAAAAACAGAAAGCTCTCATGGTGTCACGTGGATCCGAGATTGTATTTGTAACTTTTGTCAATTTGGCTCTTTTTTTAATTTAATTCAACAAAATTATAAAAAAAAAAATTTATAAAACTTGATAAAAAAAAAGTTTCATATTTAGTTTTAAAATTCACTAATTAGACGAAAATAATTCGTTGGAAAACTTAACTATACACAAGTTATAAGACTATATATTCCACCAAAAAAAAAAAAAAAGTTATAAGACTATATATAACCATATAGATCTATTAAATTTTGTTTTCAGTTCTAATAAATAACTTAACTATAATAAGTCGTTGCAAAATAATTGGTAGTTTTTTAATACCACCATATATCTTCTAGTTATAACCTCAGGAATTGAGACAAATAAAATTTACTAAACTAGTTTATTTGAGTATTTCATTAATTTGAGCCTCTCACTGATTGTTAGATATTGGAAACTCGAATGGCTACACTGCTATTTTGAGCCATGTTTATATTTTGTACCATGTTTGTACTAAACCCATATTTTGGGTTAGATGATCTAGAGTCTAAATTAAATAATTAATTTGCTACTTACTTATCTTAATCTCTCTTTTTGAATTTATGTTTGCTATGTATTGTATATGGTTTCAATATATGATGCCATATATTGACAAATTGTTTTTTTAGCAGCCATGACATATATTGACAAGGTGATTTCTCTTTGAATTCTTCAGCCATCTATTTTTCTCTATATATATTTTCTTTGGTTGGAATGTGAATATTATATAAAATGAAGATTTGAAGTTTTACAATAAAGACTTAATCTATTGATATAAAATTTGTCCAGAAAAGATAAAACAACAATGAAGCAATAAACTTTGAAGGAGATTGGAGAATATATAGAAAATTAAGTATTCAAAGTATACGAAGTTTCAAAGCAAAATAAAAATAAATGCAAGGAATCTAGGTGATCCAAAATTTAGTTATGATTTCTGAGTTCTGAATTTGCATTTATCAGTATTGTTTATCTAATTTTTTAGCTAGTTACTCTTAACTTTCCTTTCTGCGATTGAACGTGAATAAGAAAAAAAAAAAAGTTCCAAAATTGCAAGTCGGCTTGCCTTGTAAACAATTAGCCGGTTTTCTCTTTGACCATCCAATAGTATATTCATTCCATTAGAATCCTATGATTATTAAATCAAAATTTAAACGATTAGCATGAGTTTTGTACATATATGACAAAAGTATTTTGGATGGTTCATAAATATATTTGTATGGTAAACCACCCATCAAATTTCTTTTTATTGATATTGATCATCTAGTAACAAAGTAGTTCAATTTTGAGGTCATTCCATAAATAAATAAAAAAACAATATCTGGTTACTATAATAAAGAAAATCACTTATAATTTTACCAAATAAATAAATAAATAAATCACTTATAAAGTCAGCATGCTACTAGAAAAAGTTATCCGCAACATGATTTTTATTTGTTTGAACATAAGTGAACTCCTATGTGAATCATCTTACTTTAGCGTTTAAAGGCAAAATAGTAACATCGCACCCGCGAGAATTGTTATAAAAAGGGAAAACAAATCAAACTTTGTGGTCAAGCAATGTGGATATGAGTAACTCAGTAACCTAATTATGACTTGTGTCTTGCAGCGTAAGTTGATGTAAGTTGAACACGAGAAACAAAGTGGAGCTTGTGGCTCTAATTGTTTCCCTTTAGTTTTATTCTTTAACAATTGAGTTCCTATAATATATCAATACCCTTCCACTTCTTCGATTTATATATATACCAAAACTAGATTTGGATAATTGAAAATATCAAAAACTATATAGTATATAATCACCAAAAATAATATCTAGTGTTAAAAGGGAAATTCATTTCTCGCTGACCTCAGTTACACGCAACGATTCTTACCTCAGCGGTTATCACCACTTGTTTTTTTTTCTTTAATTTGGCACAACGTCTTATTCTTCCTCTTTGTTAGTGACTCACAATTCACAAACAATATGCTTCATGCAGTTTCTTGTGTAGACTTTCTTCTTCCTCCTCTTCTTTTTTTTTTCCTTTTTAATATAAAACTAAATTCCAATTTGAAATTATATATCTAATGACATTTAATTTGTTTCAACAATTTTATTTTGTGTTTCGCTACTTATTTTGCATTGAAATAGAAGTGTTGACATGTCGATATATTTATAATTGTTTCCAATACATGAATAACACATGCCTTTTTAGTATTATAAAGTAATGGAATGAATTTGTACAAAAAAAAAAGTAATGGAATGAAATGCTTTTTTTTTTTTTTTTACTTTTTTTTCTTTTTTCTTTTGGAACAAAAACTCATGCTAATCGTTTGGATTTAATAATTAATGGAATTATAAAGTA
Organism: Erysimum cheiranthoides; assembly: GCA_011420285.2. NCBI lineage: Eukaryota > Viridiplantae > Streptophyta > Magnoliopsida > Brassicales > Brassicaceae > Erysimum > Erysimum cheiranthoides. Next base: position 18,152,093 of record CM022177.2, read on the forward strand.
TTGTTTTTTATTCGTAGACAATGAAGTGTTGTCTGTCTTCTGTGAACTTACTTTTTTTTTTTGGTAGAATTAAGTAAGATCGTTATTACCAACATAAAATGTCATCTATAGACCTGAAATGATTTTAGAAATCATGAGAAATTTGGCAAACACAAAACTTGGGCGAGTCAAAAATGTACAAATATATGCAACTATAGAAAAACACCTAAACAATTCTAACGGTAAAACAAAATAGTTTCCACTTTAAGATCTTGTAAAAGTATTTGACCCCTCTAGAAGGCCATGTATATATATGTGGTGACAAAAACTTAATACTTTCAATATCTTCATTGTCTTTATTTCTCTCTCTTTCTCTCCCTGAAAAACATGGAATCTTCAAATAACACTGATCTCCGAAACTCTACTAAACTCACAAAACCTTTTCAATATCTCCAAGAAGAAGAAAAAGAAGAAGCCCTATCTCTTCGAGATCTTCCCCTCAACGCCGAAAAATCTGATTCCACCGCCACCACGACCACCACCGTAGACCACCGTGAACCGTCAACGGAGGTTTTTGAGTTTCTTACCTCAACTTCCTACGACGTTTCTCCTGCAGAGAACATAATCTTTGGCGGCAAACTCATCCCTTTAAACTACCAAAATGCCCTCTTTTCACCTCCCGAACATATTAGCCCTCGAATCCGCGCACGGTCCGAGTCCTTATCCGCGATACAAGGCCATAAGCTTAACCGTCCCGGTAGTAGTACCGTGGCACGTCGTGACAATGCCGGACCTATGAGGACAAGCCGTTCTTTAGATTACCGCAAGCTCTCACGTGGTCGTCAAAACACAGTACATTCTCCACCGGAAAATAGTTCTCCGGCCAAAAACACGACGAAGCCTGAAACGGCGGCGTCTGGAAGTGGAAAAAGTGTAAAACCGAAATGGTATGTGATCATGTTTGGAATGGTTAAGTTCCCGCCGGAGATTGAACTCAAGGATATCAAAAACCGTCAGATTCGCCAGAATATTCCGCCTGTTATGTTTCCGTCTCCTGCTAACCGGAGATCTTGTAGATCTCGATCGTCGTCACCTTCTTGGAGGTTTCTCAACGCTTTAAGTTGCAAGGAGCCTACAAGCGTGGCTGCTACGACGCCGTTTTGGGTGCGACATCCGTAAATTACTATATTATCCCTATGAACTTTTTGCGCGAATACTTACTTTGCCGTTGACTAAGGAGGGCAGGATCATCATTTATTCATTTAGTAAAAGAAATATCGATATTGTTAATTTTTTTTGTTAAAGAATGTCGATATTGTAATTTATTTGGTGAATCGATAATAGTTTGGACCATAACATATCTTCGTCACACCTTTTTCTTTCTTTCTTTCTTTCTTTCTTTCTTTTCGTTACTTTGTATTTTGTATTTTGGCTCATTTTTTTGAATATTTCAAAATATATTTTAATATAATCGTTCATTGCATATGTTATTGTTTTTGAAATTTAATTGGTTAGGTGAGGAATGAATGATGATAAAAAAGGCACGAGAAGGATATGAAAAAAATTTATTACCTTACTTTCTTCTCTGGGACTAGTCGATTTCTATGATTTAGACAGGAAGTTATATCTATTTTTAGCATTTATTTGTGCTTCAAAATTCATGGTAGATAAATGGTATGATCAAATTCCATCTCGAGAGACTGTGACATGCGCCTTTCTTTTTGTCCAGAGACTTCTAGATCTAAAATTATTAGACTTTTTTCTTTCTTTACAAATCATTTCCACCATATTCATGTGTCTATATGATACAACTTTATCAAGATATTTATTGAGGTTATACTTATATCATAGGTGAAGATTTTGTGATTTCAGGGTTCTTGATAATGTGTATTATTTCCGAATATTTTTTTTTTTTTTTTTTGACAACATTTCCGAATATTATAAAATCAAAATTGCATAATATACAATTGTTTAACATTTTTTTGGTATTTATTTTTTGGTAAAATTAATTTCTCATGTTCGTACATTCATCTTAGCTAAATTACGTGAAATATTAGAAAATTAAAAAAAAAAACTATATATATATATATTATACAAAGAAAAAAGTATTTAGAATTTTTGTTAACAAAGTAATGTGTTAGCATATTATTCAAGTTCAAACTCGAAAAAAACATAAACTTTAAAATGAGAACCAAAAACTTATTTTGTCTAACGGAATACTTACAGTTTTGGATATTTGTGTGATCGGAAAATAAATATAAGACTACAAAGATCAAGTGATCATTTCACCATATGCATCTTACCAATCAGAGTCCGTTATCTTTTCATATGCATTATTTTCATTAGAATTGACCTGAATTGATACTTTTGTGCTGCAACACTAAGATAAGATTTGAACATAGTGATGAAAGAAATTGACACGTCAACTACATACAATGAGCATTTTTACAGAAGGTAAGACAATGATTCGAACAAAAGACTTGTGAAGTAAGTGAAATGGCCAAATGGGACAAAGAATGTTTGTTCCGAAATAATATCTGAGAGACAAAAAAACACTGGAGATATCATTGAACACAACACGCATTGGTTTTCTTCAGGTACACGTCTAAAGTTTACAAAACGTAGCTTCACGTTATACAATTTGATCTTACAAATATACAGGTTAACTATATGTTCCCCGAGGAAAAGAGAGAGTAAAAAAGCAGGCTTTGTGATTTTTTGAATCTTGACGGAGCTTTTAATTTCTCCATCTTCCTTCTTGAGGGATGTTTGAATCATGTAGCATCTAACGTGTGTAACCTGCAAGATCCAGGAGAAGGATGTATCGTTTAAAGATTGTTTTAGAAAACATGGAGTTATGATTTAGATGCTGAAATACCATTCACCTGTCAATTTTTTCTTGAGAGTTTCCGAAACCTTTGGTTTAAGTTCTCAAAGATTACTGGCAAGGGAATAAACAAGGAAACTGATTCGGTTAAAGAGACTGTGATGGAACAATGGTGTGCCATAACTCATGAGAACCAAGAGAAGGACTCACATAGAAGAAACAATATTAGCGTTAAGGAAAGAATGAGCTTAATTGGGCGGCTCAATGGAAGGCGAAATCGCCTTTGATACAACTTGACTCTGTCAAAGAGCTGCACAATGATAAACAACTAGGACTTATGATCCGATTTAATAGTCAAGAGATGATCAAAATTTCAGAAGCTTACCTGGTTATAATCACGACATCTCTGCAGCCAAAACAGAGGTTTCGATCCTTTTTCTTTAGGAGTGGCGTCAACATGTGAGAGAAATTTTTTCCTCTCTTCCTCTTTCATATCAACAGGAACATTAATCCGTAACTCACTGACATTTGGTACATTTGGAGAACTCCACGTTCTTCTTGTACCGGCTTTTTTATCTGCCTGCACACGGATTATGGCATTTGCACTTTCCGGGCTTCCTCTCTCTTCTATGTCAATCACACAGTCGGGACTTTCACCATAACATCTAGCCTCTCTTCTGCCGTTCAACCCATGTGGATTCTCTGCTACTGAACTAGTTGTGGAATCTCTCAAGTTGATACTATCACTGTTAAGACTCTCTGAGGTCTGAGAAGATCCAGATAGAAACATGGCAAGATCATCACGCTCTTCTTTGTTAAGATCCACCCAACGCAAAGGTTGCTTCCCATTCTGGCTTAAAGCCTCTTGCAGAGCAGATTCTACTCGATAAATCTGGTTTTCAATAGCCGTGACAAACTGTTTATGCCTAGTTAACGTAGTGTCATCTCGACAATTCCTATGGCTCAACCTCACTGCCCTCTCAAACTCTTCCAACTGATTCAAGTTATACAACAATATAACCAAAGTCACTACCCACTCGTGATAAAAGAGATAAAAAATGGTGAAGCTTTTATCATCATACCTGCCATTTTGCAGTGCTCAAAGCTGCTTGGAGTTCTTTGCAGAGCTCGTCTGATTCTACGTTTACTCGAACTTCTCTCTTCTCTTTAATCCACAATCTATACGCAGATTCCATGCTGGAAACACAACAAAAGAACACACACATACACACAAGGTCAAAACTCTTAAATTTTTCAAATTTGATATCTCAATTTCTTCACCTATTGTCCAGGAATTGAAAACTGAAATACAAAAGTCCTCACTTAGATCATGCTAGAGCCAATTAATCCCAAAACACACATATTACTAGAAACAGAGAACCATCTAACTCAAAAAAAAAAAGAAAAAACTATTTCTCCATTGAATTCCGATTTCAACATGACAAGCTACACGAAACCATACGAATATCAATTAAGCAAAAGAAGAATCGAAGGTGAGAGAATCCAAAACATACATATCAGCAGATTCTTGAACCTCCTCTGCTGCAGAGAAAAAAACATCCTTTTGCCATAGATCGAAGCTATTAGCTACCATCATCTTCCCCAACCACACACCTAAACCCTCAAATTAAGACCAAACGAATCGCAATAAATCTTCGTCGGAATAGATTCTCTCCGATTAAATCCAATTTAGATTCTCCTCTCTTCTTCTTTTTGCTTCCGCAGGAAAGAAGGAATTTTTATTTTTCCCAGCTTTCCGTTTTTTATTTGATAAAATTGTTGCTTCTTCACTTTAAACGTTAATGGAAGGTTTAAAGAAGAGGCCTGCACTAGTCGACCATATTTCATACGTGGCACATTTTAATTCGTAGTTAACATAAAGTAATATGGTCTTAGCCGCAGGAGATTAATGCTCGGCAAAGAAAACATCAAGAATGTCCGTCTTGTTGTTGTTGGGCCTACCGGTTTGCCGCAACATCGATTGTTCGCCAACGCATTTTATTTATTTTTAATTAATTTAAACAAGTCAAATGCTAATTACTCTTTTTTTTTTTAGATTTCTCACAAATAAATAAACTCAACGCTGATTTAATGTGTTTTAAAATAATGGAGAGTTGGAGACATTAGGGTGGCATGTGTAACGCATGAGATACCGAATTTTCAACTATTTTATTGACATCAATATATCAGTAAAAAATAATTCCCATGTTACAGTTTCAATCTTAGTTGTGTATTCCTGGTAATATTGTTTGTTTCCCATACTTTTAGGCTTAGGAGATTATTGAACATGAGAATTTAATAGAATTTGAATGAGTTTATGTTTTCATAAAATTTTAGTGTTATTCAATCATATAATTTATAGATTCTTTTAAATTATAATGTTATTTGTTAATCTTTGAATTCTATTAATTGTTAGTTTTATTCAATGTTATAATTGTTTTGATGATAATGTCATTTCAAAAGGATTTAACATAAAATTTCCTAAAAAATTGTAAAAAATCAATTCCGAGCAATTAAATTGTCATTTGGACATAATTAAACAAAATCTGTACAAATGTTAAAAAAATCTATTATTTTCTTATTCCTTTTAAATTTTTTGTTGAATACACCACCTTAGTCTCCAAAGTTATCATGTTATCCTTCAGCTTAAATTATGAAATTATTTTGTTAATAGCTGACATTAAAAAACTTTATTTAATCTATAATAAAAGAAAAAATGTGAATATGGATTTCGAAGATTGGGCCATATGGAACATCTTTTTCTGATACCAATCTATTTGGTAGGATTGGGCTTCATAACTACAATGTCAAAACATCAAAATCTTTCAATGCTATATCATAAGGAAAACAATCGATGGATTTTTCAGGTCACTTATAGCTTCGAGTTTAACCATATACGACGTGGTCGTGACGTGAAGGCTTAACTCTTACCTATCAAACAATATAGGGGACCTATGTGCCTTTCTTAATTGCTACTCGTACTTTTGGTAATTTCCCCTTTGTTAATTTCAGACTTTATTTAATATTATGAAGTTTATTACTTCATTTTATTTTCTTCTAATTTCTGTAGTTTTTATTATATTTTTCTTTTCTATATTTCTGCAATGGTCATGTTCTGCGGCCGCCGCAGGTGATGTTGTTCGTTTGGTTGCCGCAGGTGACGCTGCGGCGGCCGCAGGACGTTGCGTTTAAAATTTTTGAATGCTAATTAAATCCAGCGGTCGTCGCCGCTACCGCTGCCGCCGCTACCGCTGCCACCGCTGCAGCCGCATGCGGCGACCAAACGAACACGACCAATTTATTTTTATTTTATGCACTTTATTTTATTATATTTTATTTATGCACTTTATTTATGTTTTTTTTTATGCTCTTTATTTTTTTATGCAGTTTATTTACATTTATTTTTCCTATATTTCTGCAATTTTTTTTTTATTTATCTACAATTTATATATTTTAATTTGTAGTTAACATAAAGTAATATGGTTTCCGTTTTAATTTTGCAGCTTTCCGTTTTTTATTTGATAAAAATTGTTGCTTCTTCACTGTAAACGTTAATGGAAGGTTTAAAGAAGAGGCCTGCACTAGTCGACCATATTTATTACGTGGCATATTTTAATTGGTAGTTAACTTAAAGTAGAATGGTCTTAGCCGCAGAAGATTACTGCTCGGCCAAGAAAACATCAAGAACGTCCGTGTTGTTGTTGTTGGGCCTACCGGTTTGCCGCATCGATTGTTCGCCAACGCATTTTATTTATTTTTAATTAATTTAAACAAGTCAAATGCTAATTACTCGTTTTTTTTTTAGATTTCTCACAAATAAATAAATAAACTCAAAGCTAATTTATTAATGTGTTTTAAAATAATGGAGAGTTGGAGACATTAGGGTGGCATGTGTAACGCATGAGATACCGAATTTTCAACTATTCTATTGACATTAATATATCAGTAAAAAAGAATTCCCAATACAGTTTCAATCTTTATCCTTCTTAGGGTGGTAATATTGTTTGATTTCCCTTAGTCTCCAAAGTTATCATGTTATCCGTCGGCTTAAGTTATGAGATTATTTTGTTAGCCGACATTGTAAAACTTGATTTAATCTTTTTTTTTTCCTTGTCAATAACTTTATTTAATCTATAATCTATCTTAAAAAAAAAAGTCTTTTGAATGTGGATTTCAGAGATTGGGCCATATGAAACATCTTTTTTTTTTATACCAATCTATTTGGTAGGATTGGGCTTCATTCCTACAATGTCAAAACATCAAAATCTTTCCGCCGTCAAAATTGCAATGCTATATCATAAGGAAAACAACTGATGGATTTTTCAGGTCACTTAGGGTGTGACACTAACAAATTTACAACATTCAAACGTCAAACTCTACCATCTCTTTTCTCTTCACCAAAAAAAACTTAACCGACAAACTTTGAGAAAAAAAAACTTATCCGACACTTTGAATAAAAACATGTACAACAAAGTGGTAGACCTTTAATGCTTCAATCCAACATTAGCCCACATATAACTTACTAAGTAAAGTTCCAATCTTTGCCATTAGCAACAACAAAAGAGTTCCAATCTTGCAGCATAATTGGATACAAGAAAACACTAATAAAAACCAGTTTTGTTTTTTAAGGTCTCGTCTCATGCTACTATATCAACTAAACCTTCTAGCAATCTCAGAACATTGCTTACTTTTGACTTGAGAATCACCAAAATTGATAACCTTATATTATATAATAACTAATCATATATGATAATATCATTTATGACTAAACAAAACGGATTATTAAAAAGAAAACACATGAACCATTAGATGATGATCCTACATTGATTTCTCCTTGTCATCCTCTTCCTCTTGAAACCGAAAAACCTCTCTGTTTCTATTAGGACTATCCAAAGCTCTCTTCTCTTGTTCTTCCTCTGCTTCTTCTTCTGCTTCTTCTTCCTCTTCACCTTCCTCTTTCTTCTTCTTCAACCCAACACTCTTCCTTCTCTTCACAACTCTCTCCTTCAACACACTAACAAGCTCCCTCACCGCCTTCTCCGCATCACTCCTATTCCTAATCAACACTTCACTAACATCAGCCGGCGTAATCTCCGCCTCCTCCACACATTCCTCCATCTCCTTCAAAACAACACCGTCCATATCCTCTTCCTCAAGCCTCAGATAATTCTTCAACAGAATCTTCAAAGCCGGAAACTTACAAAAACCCATGTGAACATGCATATCCATTCTCCCACTTCTCAGCAGAGCCGAATCTAACTTCTCAATATGATTAGTGGTGAACACAAAGATCCTCTCACTCCCACAACAAGACCAAAGCCCATCTGTGAAATTCAATAACCCCGAGAGAGTCACCGAGCTTCCCGGTTCCTCCAAACCCGACCCGTTTGTCAAACCCGGATCATAGCTCCCATTCTGCTTCTTCATCTTTCCTCTGTTCGTCAAACTGATAGAGCAATCAATGTCCTCAATAACAATAATCGATTTTGAGCTAGTCTTCATCAACATTTTCCTCAATTCAGAGTTGTTCTGAACCTCCGTGAGCTCAAGATCATAGATATCGTATCCAAGATAATTCGCCATTGCAGCGATCAAGCTCGATTTTCCAGTTCCAGGTGGTCCATACAACAAGTATCCTCTTTTCCAAGCCCTTCCCGTCTTCTGATAAAACCCTTGTCCGTTCGCAAACTCTCTCAGATCCTCCATGATCCGTTTCTTTTTCTCAGGATCCATCGCAAGAGTATCGAACGTGCTTGGATGCTTGAATCTTACAGAATCCCATGGATGGCTCCTCGCATCGAGCGAGACACCTCTCGAATTCGTGTAAAGCAGCCTCTCCTCGTTCCTCCGGCGAATCTCCTCTGATTTTCCGACAATGTAATCGAGGTAAGTATCGAGGACAAGGGTTTTGTCTCTCTTGTTGATCTGTAGCGTAAACCCTCGTTTCTCTTCCGGCATTGGTCTCCACGAAAAGCTCTGTACTTGACGTTGAACAACGACGTGTTCCCAAAGGACAGTGACGCCGTTAAAGACGTCGGTAATTCTATCGTTGTTTGAGAGGCCGAAAGTGACGGAGCTTGAGTTAGGAACACGTGTTAAGCTGAGACGTGTGTTGTTGCTGCTAGAAACGGCGCCGTTGACGGTGACGGAAGAGCTTAGGTAGAGTTGAACGGCGTTGTAGAGCTCGTTGGTGTTGACGCCGTCAATCTCCGTTATGTCGAAGTAGATGTGAGAAGAGAACACGTGACGGAGACGTGTCAAGAGGTGGAGGAAAGCTACTCGGAGCTCCGGCGGAAACACAAGCTGGAGGATTGTTTGACAAAAGGCTAACATGCCAATTAGAGAAGCCATTGTTGTCCAATAATCACTCATTTTCATTTTCTTACTCTGTTTTTTCAGAGGGTAGAGAAAAGTTCTGATCTTTAGGGAGAAATAAGAGAAATTGAGAAGTGGGTTTGTTGTTTAAATGAGGAGAGAAAGAGTGGGTTTAGCTTAATTATGGAGATAAGAGTGTGGTTTTTTGAAGTTATTGTTCTTGAGATTTGGGAGGCAAAATGTTTGATTGAGGCTTTTGAGAGAAGAGAAAGAGAGACGTTGGTGGAATTTATTGAAATATGAAATAAGGGCTCATCTCAATTTATAGGCAATTGGAGGAGTTGAGGAGACATTTTAGTTTTCTTTTATCTAAAGAAAATTGTTTTTGATATTTGCGGATATTACCATTTATTTTAGATGGGGAAAATCCAAAAAAAAACCATCAAGGTGGCAACCACTTCCACTTTAAACCTCCAAATTTTTGTACTTCCAACTAAAACCCTCAATTCGACAACTTTGTTAAATCAAACCTTTAGAGTGGCTTTTGTGTTCGCGGACCCACAATAATCACCGGAACCGTTAATTCCGTTAACATAATAATTCACTCTATTTAATTTATGTGTGCTATTTTTTATTTTTAAAAAAATTTAAAAAATTAAAAATAATAAAATAATTGTAATAAAAAATAAAAATAATGAAAAAGAAATTTCCAAATCGATTTTAGGGTTACTGTTTGTGAAAAAAAAAGAGTATTGAAGAAGAAGAAGAGAGACGAACGAAGAGGAAGAAGAGAGACAAACGGAAAGGAAGAAGAGAGACGAACGAATAATAAGAAGAACGACAAATCGAACAAGAAGAGAGATGAATTAAGAGGGAGAGAGAAGAAAAGAGAACCGAAGAGGGATTTTTTTTTCACAAACCCGAACCCCAAAATCGATTTGGGAATTTCCATTATTTCATTTTTTTTAATTCTAATTATTTTATTATTTTTAATTTTTTAAATATTTTTTTAAAAAAATAGCACACATAAATTATATGGAGTGAATTATTCTGTTAACGGAATTAACGGTTCTGGTGATTATTGTGGGCCCGCGAACACAAAAGTCACTCTAAATGTTTGATTTAACAAAGTTGTCAAATTGAAAGTTTTAGTTGAGAGTACAAAAGTTTGGAGGTTTAAAGTGGAAGTGGTTGCCACCTTGCTGGTTTGTTTTGGGATTTTCCCATTTTAGATGTGTATGGTGCAAATTATATAAGCAACTATTGCTCAATTATTTCATAGGTCTATGGTTTCTAGACTAGCAAAATCAAATTGTTGAATGAGACTGCGGAGTGGTAATGGTTATGTGACATGTAAATCTCACATCGGATACTATTCGACTTTTTCTTTTGTCCAACAATTATATGATAAAGAAAAAAATGAATTTATTTTTTAAATTTTTTTGAGCAAAATGTTGAAACTTGAATGGTGAAGAATGATAAAAAGAGAATATAAAGGACGGTACCAAAGAAATGGATAGGTTTTTACTCTTACGCTAAATGAATCGGACAAACAAGTACAATGAGAAAAACACTACAAACGACAAGAATGTCAAGAAAGAGTGAAAAACAAAATAAATAAAAAACAAAAGAGCGTAAGTTTTACGAGACAGCCAAGAACTGATAATTTAGCTGGATTGGTTTATTGTAGTAAGAGGTAGCGTTTTATTGATTTGTGCTTAGTGTTCAACGTGGTTCTAAAAATTATTTTGGATTTACAACTTATGAATAATATTTGAATAAAAAAAAACTATTGTTCTTAAATAATCGCAAAATCTGAACTCGACATGAATAGCATTAAGATGTCTATACCAATGTGATTAACAAGATTAATGCAAAGGATAACGATCATTGTAAATTTATAATGTTGTCTTTTAAAAAAATTGAGATGTAACTAGTAAAAGCAAAAGGGAACATGATGGTCTAGTTTAGGGTTTATGAGTGTGACTTACAGTTGGATTTGTGTTGTTTTGTTGGGACTTAGTGATTTTATTCTTTAGGACACTCGAATTTACGTGGGACACCATTGTTTGTCTACATTTTCATATCGACATCTATCACCATGATACTCAAAACTTTCTCAACTTTCTTTCACATCTCCATCTAATTCCAACATTAATAAACCTCATCGCAACCAAAATTAGTTAATTACACTTTTTAAGATAATAAACTGATCTGTTGAACTCCGAGATTAATGGTTATAAAGTTGAGTTGTTTTCAAATTAAATAACCTTTATTTCTGAAAAAAGATAGATGGTATTTGTAAGACCTATAACTGTAGAGACTATCAGGTTATTATGATTGCAGCAATTTGCCAAACTTGCTCTTCTAAGATGAGCCTGATAAAATTAAGTTCGATTTAATTAGTCTCCAGTATATATATAAAGGTTGACCTAAATGATCTCACTTATTATGTTCTCAATCGTATTATGAGAATGGAAAAAGTAAAAGTGGATGTTTCATTTTGCCGGCAAAATAAATAAGTATTGACGTTTTTCAGATGTTTTAAATAAATTGGTGAGATTATTATGTAAAGGAGATGACACACAATGACAATGACAGTAGATAAGGCCCAAGTTACTAGAGTCACTTTTGCAGAACTGTGGAATCTCCCAACACCCAAAACCTGTGGAATCTCCCAACACCCAAAACCTTTAAATTTATGATTTGTCTAATTAATCTATTTTTAAAACGTTTTCAAAGTTACTGTGTAAACTGTGTAGACCCGAGCTTCTTTTTTTGTTCCCAAGCTTAAGTGATGCTATGTTGAATTAACTCAAATTGGCTTATCTTGAGTCAAACAAAAAAAGGGTTTATATTACTCAACTGAACCATTTGTAACGTGTCAAAACTCATACTTTCATACCATATAGCATGTATTTTAGGGTTTTAACTAATCAAACCCTTGAAACTAGTGAAATATATCTCAGAGATATGGAAGGGAGTCAGGGACGATAATACCTACAATTTGATTTTTCTTCCATATTTGTCAGTATATCAAACACTGATGAATGTACGAATTGAAAACAATTAGGTACCTAAAAAACCATTGGTTGATATTGTGGGGGGAAAATTTGGACCAAAGATTCTGTGCAGAGATCCGTTGGTGATTTTGGATTTGGAGTTTAGTATCCTCTGGTTCCGAGCTCAACCCAAAAGGGCCAACAATAAATAAACAATATTAAATGTCAAAAGTTGTAAGGCTATATTATTATGTAATGTTACAAAGGCCTCCTCAAGTACACAATTGGCATTTTATATTAGGAGTTTGTAATGATGGTACCTTCTGAAACTGACTCTCTTTGGCATTTTCTATTTCAATCTTTCAAAATGAAAAGAATCATTCACTTCACTATTAATTCAAAATTGGTAAAATAATGATCTCAGCGTTTGGGGTAATATTTTCATATGGGCAATACAAGAAAATGATTTATTATTACAATTGGTGTCTTTGAGAGAATAGTCACATTTCACCTGAAGAGGTAAAAAAATATACAAAAAGAGTAATAAAGAGAAGAAAGAGATGACGTAGTACACAAGCAAGCTCTGTCTTCTTACATTATTACCATTTCGAGAGCCACACCCCACTCTCTGCCACACTCGTCCCCCAAAATTACTTACTTACTACTACCAAACAAAATTTAACAACTTGAAAAGACAAAGTTAATAAATAATAATTGAGGGTTGTGTGACACAGAAGCTATAAGACCAAACGCAATGACACAACTTTTGAAGGATTGTGACTAATAAAAAATTAAAAAGTAATCAAACAGTGTAAAAATCAAGAGAGAGGGGTTGTAGGTTTACAACCGGTTGTAGAGATTATTTTAATCTCTTCTCTCTCTCTCTCCTTCCTTCTCTCTCTCTCTCCTTCCTTCTCTCTCTTTTCTCTTTCTCATTAAATTTTAATAATAAAAAATATTTCACACCCACTCCACCTATTTTAGCATTGCTCATGCTCTAATCTCTTAAACTAAATGCAACTGAAGAGAAGAAGATTTCATCCAGGTCTTTCGCTCCTTTCCCTATAAGGCTATAATAAAATACTGTAGTTATTACTATCACATAAAAAGAAAACTTTTAAATTTTTTTGTAGTCATTTATTGTTGATTTACCTAAAGTCCAATTCAACTTGAAATATTCCACATGTTTTATTTCGCCAAATAATGTCATGGACTTTTGAAACAAATCCACAAAAAGAAAAAGAAACAAATCCAACAGCTCGACTTTGTAAACACCCAAATTCGAATATCTTTTTTGTGAGATTTGATCGTCCCTTTGTTAAAGGTTTATTTTGTAGATTCTTTTAAGAAAAGCTTATACTGGTCATTAGTATATTCAGCTGTAATATGAAATTGTGAATAATGTATATCGAAAACCAAATTGAAATCAAAGAATTAAAATATCCTAATCGAAATGCTTATTGTGTATATTTTTCAATTTTCACACAACTAGTTGATTGGTAAGTCCTAATAAGAATCGAGAGTATGGAATGGGCTATTTCTGCAAATTTCCTTATAGATTACTTAAAATTAGCGTTATTGTGTGTAGGTAATGCAAAAACGAGAACATGTAGTAGAAAACCAAAATAATAATTACTTTACAAATTAAAGCTACGATCATGAAGGTCTTAGTATTATATATACGCTTCCGAAAAAGAACCGTGAGTTTCATACACATGAAGCAAAACCATATAAAGTAATGTCGACCAGAGTTTAATCAAAAAGGATTAAAGAACATATTATACATATGATCTCATTAGAACTGAAATAAGTTCGCATATGGAGGATTCTCTATCTACTCTGTACCAAATGATATCCAAACTGAATCAAAAAACCAATCTCTGATTTCCTTTTTTCCAGATCGAATCAATCAATGGCAATGATCAAGAAGCCGACAGAGACATACATGAGGAAGACCGGGTAAAGTGCGAGAGCTTTCCTTCTCGGGTTCACAGCGGCGCTCATGAAAGGATAAGCGGCCCATGAGCTCCAGGCAAGAGTCACACACACAACGATCATTTTGAGTATCACATTGTCCTTCAACATGCAGATCACTGCTCCAACGTCCAGTGGAAATAGACAGTAACCGAGAAGGCTTAGGCTTTGGAAGAAGATTATATGTCCTCCCTGAAAATGGCATTGAGATGTTAAAAAATCAAAATTTGTAACAAGAAAGCGGAGAATATGTGGCTTGTAACAATACATGAATAAAAATGTGTGCTTACCAGGAGCAGCACATTTAGTGTGAGGATCACTGCCCCAGCTGCAAGTAGTGCAAATGCCACAGCAAATACTTCGGACTGGAAATTACAGAGAAAAAGAATGAGACCAAAGGCAATTGCAACAAACAGAGAACGGTTCTTTATTCTAGCAGATATCTAAGAATGTAGTGCCATTTTGCTTCAGGGATTCAAACCTAGAAAACTCGAAATATAAAATGCTGGGAAATGCAGATTATAGATGTAAATGAAAACACAGATCTGGGGTACTCCATAATATCATGTGGTAATAGCATTCCAACAACGTCAAAGCAGAGCACACATACATAACAAATTCATACCTTTTCAGATACATGATCTATACTTATGCATTCTAACACAGACAGCAAAAAGGAAAGGCCTTATTTTGCCCTTTGATTTCACAGTTTCTTATTTGAAATGTTCACAAAGCCTAATATATAAACCAGTTCTTGCCAGGAATCTATGAAGGACCGGCCAATCATGCCATCCATTACGGTTCGATAAGCTATGCCTACCAGATCTTACACATCAAATACTTACTCATGTAAGACAAGGAAGGATGAATCGTAAGAAAGCACACATATGAGTTGGTTGTTGCTCATCAAATCAGTTCTAAAAGTCAAATCTGACTGCCTTAGACTAAGTATAAAAATTAAGAGCAATGCTACATGAAACAACATTTCTAGAGGAGT
This sequence comes from Erysimum cheiranthoides, assembly GCA_011420285.2. Classification (NCBI taxonomy): domain Eukaryota; kingdom Viridiplantae; phylum Streptophyta; class Magnoliopsida; order Brassicales; family Brassicaceae; genus Erysimum; species Erysimum cheiranthoides. The sequence goes on from CM022177.2 coordinate 18,167,187, forward strand.
TTGTTAATCCAGGCAGCAATATTTTACCATTGAGTGCAATTCTATACTCCTCATGCCGAGGACATGGACATTGTAACGATAAGGGAAGCTCAGGTTATAATTGGACATGCTAAAGCTAAGATTCCAAGTTCATAAATTGATCACACAAACGTAAACCCAATGTACAGAGTTCTCCATCCATAAAAGCTCCAATGAAAAAATTGCTGAAAATCAGAATCTGAAGATCTTACCTTCTTGACAGAAGCAGACCATGAAAGAGTAAGCCCCAAGAACACAATAAAGAAAAACGGTCCCCATAGATCCCAATCCCTAAGTGCCTTCCCAGGATCTTCCCTATACGGATTCGGAAACACAACAAGCTTCAAATTACTCACGATCCGTGACAGATCTCGCTTTACAGTATCCCACACAGGCTCCGTCAATGTGTTTGGCGGAGATCCAAACCCGCTACCTCCGATGGTCTTCGAAGCTTCGGAGCTGCTGGAGTTACCTGCCGACGGAATCGGCGGAGGAGCTGGAACAGGCATCACCTTCTGAGAAGAGGTTGAAGACGGTGGAAGCGGTGGAAGATTGGATTGAACGAACGGTGAGGATGAAACGGGAATTGAAGGACGGATCGGGCTCGGAGGACGAGCTGGGAGCACGGTTCCAGGACCTGATTGAAAATTATCGTTCATCATATTCTCAATCTCGTCGATGTCTGATTGAGATGATTGATAAAGCGGAATCGTATCATTGTGCGACATTCTTCTTCACCGGAGAGAAATTGGATATACCGGTGATGGTTTGTTTGATTTTCCCGGGAAACAAATTAGGTCAAAAAGCTTCGATTTGGGCGAAATTGATTCTCAGATCTGACGATGAAGATAAGTAGAAATTACTAAAAGGGAGAAAATAAAATAATAAAATTAAAACAAACGTGTGACGCAGTGCTCTCACTAAACGACGCCGTCGAGAAATACCGACGTCGTTTCACACAATATTCTGTTTTTTTTTTTTTTTTTATCTGTTGTATAAAGTGGCAGGTTATAGTATGGTTTGTCATCGTTAAAGACCATCCATTGTAAATCTCATTCAAGGGAATCATGTGATTGGTTAATAAATATGTGACAGTCACTGACAGATATCAAGGTAGAAAATATTTGTATTGGATGTACGCTTCTGATACATTCATTAGTAAATAAAATTTGATATTTGACCTTTTCAATAATTACATTTAAATAAGAGGCATTTAACACGTTTCTCATATTTCTTACAATTGTAAGCAAAATAATTATTTAACAAAAAAGGCAAAATAAACTATCTTTTTATATTTTTTTAAAAAAAGAGAAGAAGAAAAAGAAAGAAGTATCATTATCATAAACATATTTTTTTTACAAATAAAACAGAGACATCTTTTTATACATAGCTATAAGAGTAAAGACACATGAGTTCCTTTATTGGACAAAGATATACAATGAAAAGAATCAAAACCAGAAAAGAAGAAGAAATTCACAAGACATAGACAAACAAGATACAGAGCATTCACATAGAAGAAAAATAAAAGACAGAGGGAGATAGATACAGAAATAAAATATATGTATAATTGAGCTTCTATGTGCGTGTTGTACATTCCCGAGGAGCCCCCTGTGGAAACCTCTTACGGTCAGTACAATAATTGTAGATCATATAATTCTTCTGAACCCATCTGAGTCTAGCTTGGCTAGTCGAGTCCATTTCTTGAGTGTACCAATTAGAGTTTGGTTTCGAGCTACAAGACGATCTTCCGTTGGTATGAACACACCCGTCGATCTTAATGTTTCTGTAAGAAGCCATGAATGGAGCTTTGGACCAATCCGTCTTAACAAGACCGCCTCTAGTTGCCCAATCGTCTGCGTTCCATAAACTCGCGTACATCCTCATCGGCTTGTTCTTTGGGAACAAGACACCTATCGACTCAGAGTTCTTAAACTCTCTAATCGGTGTATCATCGACGGTCAATCTGGAAAAAAAAAAAAAACAGAGTAAGGGTGTGAACAAAATAAAAGCCCTAATTAGGGTTTTACGTGTGAAGCAAGAAAGGTTAGATTTTTTGACTTTACATGATTCTTTGAGGGTTCCAGAGGATTGAGTATGTGTGAAAATTTGCGGTTGGGTCGAACCAGAGATAGAACTGTTGCTCTTTGTCACCTTTGCCTTGAGTGTAAACATTCGTGTGTAAAGTATAAGGGGATCCACTCATATTACCCAAGAACTCAAAATCAATCTCATCCCAAGTCGATCCTTCCGATTTCAGCTGCAAAATTCAAACACACAATTATTAAGATAAACTCTTACAAAAATCGAATCCAAATCACTTACAATTCCAAAAGTAAGTAAACTTACGTAAAAAGTAGTGACTGTTCCTGCTGAGTTACCAGGGACAAGCTTAATCTGCATATCAATCTTTCCGAACAAATACTCTGTTTTGGATTGAAAACCAGAACCAGAGGATTTGTCTAAGGAGAGAGTAAGAAGCTGGCCGTTGTTGAGTATCTTCCCACGGCCGTTTCCCCAAGCTACGTTAACATCACTGTTAAAATCAGCGGCGGAGGCTGAAAACGCCGCCACGAGAAGAGCTGTGAATAAGAATATTTTGAAAGGAGACATTGTTTCTATGTGTGCGCGTACGTGTGGGTGTGTTTTGGGGGGTTTGGTGAGGAATGTGAGGAAGAGAGAAGAAGGGAGAGAGAGATATATAGTGGGAGAGAATAACATAAATAAATGAGAAGAGAGGAGAGTGGGTGAACGAAAGGAGGCTAACATCAAGAAATTGCATGCAAGATGTATTACAGCTGGAGTCTCGAGTATCTCCATCATTTGGTAAACTGAATTATAATTTACCATCTATGACTTCTTTTGGAAAATAAGTTATACATATAAACATGGGCATATATATATTAGTTATGTTGTTTAAGCTCTTTTGAATCCGAATTTGATTTTCATTTCGGGGAGGGGACTCTGCAATATAGCAAATTTTTTTTTTTTTTTTTTTTGAAGAAGAAGATATTGAAATATCATAGCTAATGCAGACAAAACATATTGACGAAAATATCAAAATTGACGCAGACAAAAAATATTGACGTAAACCAAAGAAATTAATCTCTAAAATGAAATAGGATGTTTGAGAATATTACAAAACTTATAAGTTCTTTTCGTAGTCTTTTTTATGAAATGAAATATTCTTAAAAAAAAAAAAAAATCTGTTTGCTAGTATATAATTGGTTGCATGCTCTCTAATATATTGTACACAGATTTCGAAATTCAAATGTGTTCGTATATCTTAAACTCACTACGTAGAGGCCAATAGGGAGGAGAGAAAAAATAAGAGGTCTAGAGGGATATTACGTGTGGAATGGTTCGACTTCAAATTCTCGAATTTAGTTGAAATTTGAAGAGAATATGTCTTGTGAATATCTTTTTCTTGAAATATATATATATATATATATATATATATTTTTTTTTTCAGTGTTTGTTTTATGCATATATCCAATTATTGGGTTGTAACTGGACCATGCTTCTTGAATAAAACAACTTGCTTTGACTCGCGTCGAACTTTTCTTTGGACATTTTAACATAAAGTTTCTTAAGCTTACAATTTTGTTTTGGCAATATTATTATGAACGTATGATGTGATTAAAATAATATATATTAATATGTGAATTGAGAATAGAAGCAACGAAGAAAAGTATTTGAGTTTAGTGTATGGGTTAAAGATTTGATTGCGTTCGCAAAGGTGCAAGTAGCACCACACACACGCTTTCTTTCTCTCTCTTCTAAATCAAAAAGGTCAATTTCTTTTGGTTGGTCACTAATTAATGATGGGAGTCAATTAAAGATGTTTCATTGCAAAATACTACTTTACAAAACTATAATCAATATGTGCAACCATACCTATATGCCTACTTTATTTGTTTTCATTCTAATTCTATTAAATGATATAATTATTGATGTAAACTTTGTATAAGAAAGAATATGAACCAAAGTAAAAGCTGAATTATATACGTAATATTTATATATTTTTTCAAAAAGTGGAACCACTGAGACATACATGTAGTCATGTAGATATACACTGTTTGATCATATAAACCAATAAGGTAAAATAATTCATTTTCACGTAGATACTGTACGCATTACTGGTTTTGGTTAGAGTGTTCTTCGTTTACAGATAAAATTCAGAAATTTAATTTGATTGGTATACACATTTGATTTGACAAATTAAAACAGCTGTCCACAGTACTTAAGCTAGAATTAAATCGAGGAAACCACAAATAAAAGAATTAAATGTTGTCTCTGAGGACAACTACTGATATTTATTGGAAAGGACTAATGAATATGAGTGGTCCAAACTCAAAGGCTATTTTCTCAAGCACCAAAGCAATTTTCATCCTCATTGTTCATATAAAGGAACAAGCAATGTTTGAAATTTCCAATTTTTTGCTATTTTTGTCTTCTGTTTTCACGCCAAAAAGTAGTAATAACTGGTCTAATTTTTTTCCAATAAAATCATATTGAGTTTTCAAATCATTGCCAAACAATAGAATAATTTTTTTTTTTTTTGGGGTCAAGCTATATCTTAAAACTATATAATATCGAAAAATGTAATCCGTCTATACCAACACGTTTGAATAATTAATTAAATCTACTTCGACGAGGAGTATTCAACTCTTAGGTGTAAAATATATCCTAAGTAAATTCTTATAGGAGATATACGAATGATCAAACTACTTTCATAAAAATATATTGATTTTGTCTTCAGAAACTTAAATGATAAAGCACTAGAGAGAACACTATTACTAGAAGTTAGTAGAGAGCATGAATCAGTTTATGAGCTTCACTATTGTACGAGCTATATGAGCTTATACGAACTACCACTTGAAATTCTGCAGTAGAGAGAGCATGAATCAGTTTATGAGCTTCACTATTGTAATGATATCATTTGTGTAACACAAGTTAGTTTTACACTGACATAACTTGAGTTAAGTACAAAAGAGATTTTGGGTTTAAATAGTATATACTTTTGAGGTTTGAGTAAGTAGTATGGACTATGGACCATAGGATGGGATAGCAACGTAATTAAAGAGAACACTATTACTAGAAGTTACATGCATATGAATATGATTCATTGGATGAATTTTCTTGACAAGGAAATTTTGATTTGGACCGCCTAACCAAACGTCAACTTGGTCCCACTACTCTTTACAGCTGTACCATCTAGAAATTATTTTATCAGTGTAATGGCTCATCAACAATTCTTAATCAAGGGCCTAATCTCAATATTAACTCAACAAATATATTTCATTTTAACGAACAAATATCTCGGACAACTAAGTTTGGTCTTGTCAAATCCGGGGTCAATAAATGTTACTGAACTACTATAATTTTTTTGAAACTACAGTACAGTGCTTACTGCTTACCGAATTCATGTAGTTCAATTTTCTAGCTAACCATATATTTTGGGCTGATCTTTTGAAAGTTATCACCAATTCAAATTCAATCCTAAATGATCAATTGGAATTTTTGAAAAGGCCAATGGTTTGGAGGATTTGTGGTTGATCGATTTAATTATGGATAATACCTTTTTCTTTTTTCAGCATACTATTTTATTGGTAAGAAAAAATTTCTAATTTTATGGTATAAAACGTTTATCAAATACAATGCACATTAAGCGATCAGATGTTTTCAGAATATTATTGACTGTTATATACAGTAACGCTTGATATTTTAGAGTTACTTTATACAGTAAGTTTTAAAATCTTGAAATAATGTAACATATTTTCTTAGAAACAAATTCTTTATTGGTCAAGTATCACGGAAGATGAGACTGGTGACGGTGGATTCGTCAATGCATGCCAAATTATAGAAGAGTTGTAGTCTCACCACACAACCACACAATTATTTAGAACCAAATAAATTAGTCATAGACATTTGTTACAGAACAAATTGTGCCTAACCAAATATCTTTTTATGTTTTTTTCTAAAATAATTGGCTGAATGTCATTTTCATAAAGTAGCTTATCTCAATGGATAAGCCGTAAGCGTAATTAGTAATTGGCATCAATAATTTTGGTTTGTCCTCTAGGTCCCTTAAGTCTTTTTCAGACTTTGTTATGGCCAATAATAATATATTAAGAATGTTACTATGATCACTTCTCTCAACTCTAATCATCACTAGTTAAATATCAATATTATAATTAGCCACTTGTTTAGATAACCATTTCACGTCGACCAAGCAAAAAAAAAAAAAAAACGATTTCATTGGATAAACATCAACAAATATTCACTTATTGCTAACATAAAATAAAACATCTTATCCATATATACATTGCTTTTCTTGCCTACGTACTGAATATCAATTATAGTCCTTACTACAACTCTTACATCAAAATATCTCATATAAATTCATATATAGCGCTAATATTGATTCTCCTAATATCAAATACAAATACTTAAATTCTGACTAACTAGTCTTTGAAAACGTTCGATTACGAACTTTTGCATTGGAAATCAGTCACAAAATATTTGTCTGTACTTTGCACAAAAAATAAAATAAAATATTTGTCTGTACTAGCTTTTATAATCTAAACCAACAAATTTTCTCTCAAAACGTTTGCGGTGTCAACCTAGATTGTAGCGATACTAAGATTTTTCTTTTAAAATTTATTTCTCTAACATGCTAGCACTTAAGTAAATTTATTAATGTATATTGCATGATTTTTGATGATCATGGTTTGTTTATCAATCCTCTATTTTTTTTTTCTACACGATTGATCAAGCATTTATTCATAAGATCAAAATAAGTTTAATTAGCATACCATCTTGATAATTATATCCAACAATAATGACTATTTGTGGATCAATCACACTCTCTTCCAATTGCTTATAACCACAAATTCGAAAATTCTAGCTAACAACTAAAAATAAGAATTTTTTGAAACCAAACTTTTGTATGCATTTTATCAAAAAAACTTTTGCGTATGTACAAATCATTTTATACATTATTCACTAATCAGTTTTCATTTTATTTTTATCATGGATAGTCGAGGAAGAACCTGCCATAAAAGACTTTTGAAGTAGAGATGAGCTCAGTATATGGATATACTATTATTGTCAAGACCAGCACTTTCAAACACAATGATAAAAAACAATTGTTGTGAAGCACTTTTAATGAAAATTAAGGAATCCTAAACTCATTTAGAATTCGACAATACAAGATTTGTTTGTTGTCAATGGTTTTTCACAGTGTGGTTTATTTATCAAACTTTTGTTTTTCTCATTATTAAGGTTGTTCTATTAACTAAATCATTAGCAAGAGCAGTCCATCACTGTTTACAAAAAGCACATGCATCCTCGTTAACTCATTTATAACGGGCCCAAAAAACAATCCAACATGATCCAAGTAAATTAAGAAATGAAGAAAAGATTAGGCCCAACCGATCCACTCTGCAAGGAAACAGAAAGACAGACGAACCAAGCAAAAAGAAAAATCATTCGACAAAAGAACCACAATGTTTTATATTTTTGGATTCCAAACTTGGTTGTACAGAGTTTTGTAAGGAGATTTTTTTTTTGTGGTCTTGAAAATAAAAGTAGAATTGATCAAAACAATGTATCCATTTTCTAGATATACTCGAAAATTGTTAATAAAATAATAATAAATAAGTGCATAGACATAAAAGACTAATAGTGTTCTAACTTGGGAGAGTATTAAAGTACCTTCATATCAGATATATCAGTTCTTCTTAAGATTAGTAAGCTTATGATTTATGTTCTTCCCAAGCATTCTTGTAGAACTAATGAATCTCTCTCAGTGTTTAATTTTTTTACAAATCTAGCGAAGCCAAAATTAAGATTTCATTAAGTTTACAAATAAAAGCTTTTTTCCATGAATGATAAAAATAGATAAAATTAAAAACTCATTTGAGTTACAAAGGCTATGCCATGTAACTTATTCACGAATCAAAGAATCAACATTTAGCTGCACTCTGTAGGAACACCTCGAGGAAACCTTCTTTTATCGGTACAATAGTTGTAGACCATGTATTTACTTTGTACCCCTTTCATTCTTGTCATGCCGTTCGAATCGAGTTTTTGAGTGAACCATGGGGAATTAGCAGGACAAGATGATTTTCCATTAGCCCATACACATCCATCGACATTGTAATTTCTGTAGAAAGCAGTAAAAGGAGCTTTAGACCAGTCTGTTTTCTCTAATCCTCCTCTTGTGGCCCAATGCTCGGCTTCCCACAGACTTGCGTAGAGCCTCATTGGCTGGCTCGTTGGGAAGGGAACTCCAATTGACTGGGAGTTCTTGAACTCTCTAATAGGAACTCCATCAACTGTAAAACTGAAAAAGAGGGAAAAAAAATGAGAATGCTAGTTTATGAGCTCATAGCCTCAAAACTTATAAGATTATTTCAATGTACAAGATAACAAAGCTTGTGCTTACATAATCCTTTGGGGGTTCCATGTGATGCAGTAAGTGTGAAAGTTAACTGTTGGGTCGAACCATAGATGAAATTGTTGTTCTTTGTCTCCCGAGCCTTTTGTGTAAACATTAGTATGGAGTGTATACGGATGACCACTTATGTTTCCTAAGAACTCGAAATCGATCTCATCCCACGTAGTTCCCGGAGATTTAAGCTACACAAAGTCATCATAAAACACCAACATACTCAGTATATGTAATCTAGAGAGTAACAAAAGATGACAAAAAAATGGTTTGAATTATTGTATGTAACTTACATAGAATGTTGTCACTGTTCCCGCAGAGTTACCAGGGACAAGTTTCATTTGAACCTCAGCTTTGCCATATAGAAACTCCTGGTTGGACTGAAAACCGGAACCAGAGGATTTGTCGAGCGAGAGAGAAAGAAGCTTTCCATCTCTGTCACGAACCTTTCCACGGCCATCACCCCAATGTATCTGAACGTCTTTGTGAAAGCTACCCGCATACACATGCACAGATTGTGCCGCAAAGAGAAACAAAATCAAGAAGGCAAAACTTGTACCACAAGAAAGCTTCATTTTTGTAGAGTTCTCGAGGAGTTATTGATAGCTCAAATGTATTGTTGATGAAAAATTGAGGTAAGTGACATTAGTTTATATAGCTTCTGGAACTGGCAGAGGAAAGAGATTTGGAAGTTTCTTGGTTTTGATTATTAATCGTGGGCTGTATTCTAGTTGGCTCATTCGACCTCTTGTTGGTTGTTACAAAGTGAACCTAATAAAATATAATTTCATTACTCGTTTATTGTTACAAAAACAGAGAAAATAATGTATATGGACATTTGTACAGCACATTCCGGTCCCGCGTTGAGATCATTGTCAACACTGCTTCGACTTTTGACCCAAGCGCAAACCCTCCCCACCGCATAGAGAGTTCGAATAACAAATATTGCATTTTAATGTCTACTTTTATATTGTTTATAATTGTTTATATTGAACTGAAGTACATATACTGCATAGCTTTTGGTTAGTTTAAAAATTCAAGAATTTATATAGGTGATTGACATAATTACATAAAATCCCAAAAACTATACTCAGAAACACGATATTTAAATTTTTGTTACAAAGGATTCAATTCTTTTTTGTCCTAACAACTTTGTGATTTTACTGAATTAATATACGTAAACCAATTTTTTTAAACTAAGATAAACGCCAATATCAACAATATATCTACTTTATATCTACTCATAAAACATTTTACTTTGTTTGACACATTTATGATCACACCGATACACCAAATCCTATTCTTTTTAACTAAGACAAAGTACCCCTCTTGTCTCTATTTTGACTTTTATTGATTGGTGGTTACGAGAAACCAAACCCTTAATTTTTTTTTTTCGAGTACAAGTAACAATATAAGTAAGAACGATTTTGTTACGTTAGATGTGATATAAGTTAACGAAATCTTATAACAGCATGAGTAAGCTAGTCTTTGACTAAAAAAAGAGGAGTAGGCAAGCTAGTCCTTGAGATTTAGTTTGACAAGTTAACCCGAAGAAATTTGCACCCGAAAAAGGAAGAAAAAGTTGGTTACAAGGAACTGGGTATTCTTAAATCTGATTTAATTTTTATTAATTTTATTTAAAAGTGAGCATAGCCTTTTCCACGACTGAGTTTGAAAGAAGCCATTTTAAAAATTATCTTGAAACAAACCTTAAACATAACATAGATTTTAAAAAAAAATGTTCCTTTTCAACAAAAACAAAATGTAAGTTGAAAATTGACTGTCTAAACATATGAATGTTGAAACTTGGACCCTCCCGTCCGTTAATAAGCGTATTTCTATTATTTATCTGTTCTTCAAAATCATCGTTGTGTATTTACTATTTAGTAATGAAGTTCTTCTGATTGCACTCCATGTTTACAAATTTAACAAATCAAGCAATACTTTATTATTTGCTATTATTTTAACAATCTTACACACACAGATATATGAGCCAAAAAATGAATGAAAATAATAGATAGAAATCATTATTTGAGTTACAAAGACAATTCCAAGTAACTTATTCACAATCAAAGAATTAATAATTAATTGCATTCTTTAGGAACACCTTGAGGAAACCTTCTTTTATCATTGCAATAGTTGTAGACCATGTATTTACGTTGTACCCCTTTCATTCTTGTCATGTCGTTCGAATCAAGTTTTTGGGTGAACCATGGGGAATTTGCGGAACAAGATGATTTTCCATTAGCCCATACGCATCCATCCACATTGTAGTTTCTGTAGAAAGCGGTAAAAGGAGCTTTTGACCAATCTGTTTTCTCTAGTCCTCCTCTTGTGGCCCAATGCTCGGCTTCCCACAGACTTGCGTAGAGCCTCATTGGCTGGCTCGTTGGGAACGGAACTCCAATTGACTGGGAGTTCTTGAACTCTCTAATAGGAACTCCATCAACTGTAAAACTGAAACAGAGGAAAAAAAAAAAGAGAGAATGTCAGTTCATGATCTCAAAATCTCAAATCTTGTAAGATTATTTCAATGTACGAGAGAACAAAGCTTGTGCTTACATAATCCTTTCGGGGTTCCATGTGATGCAGTAAGTGTGAAAGTTAACTGTTGGGTCGAACCATAGATGAAACTGTTGTTCTTTGTCTCCAGAGCCTTTTGTGTAAACATTAGTATGGAGAGTATATGGATGACCACTTATGTTTCCCAAGAACTCAAAATCGATCTCATCCCACGTAGTTCCCGGAGATTTAAGCTACACAAAGTCATCATAAAACACCAACATACTCAATATATGTAATCTAGGGAATAACAAAAGATGACAAAAAAAATGGTTTGAAATTGTATGTAACTTACATAGAATGTTGTCACTGTTCCAGCTGAATTACCGGGAACAAGTTTCATTTGAACCTCAGCTTTGCCGTAGAGAAACTCCTGGTTGGACTGAAAGCCGGATCCAGAGGATTTGTCGAGCGAGAGAGAAAGAAGCTTTCCATCTCTGTCGCGAACCTTTCCGCGGCCATCACCCCAATGTATCTGAACATCTTTGTGGAAGCTACCCGCATATACATGTACAGATTGTACCGCAAAGAGAAACAGAATCAAGAACGCAAAACTTGTAGCACAAGAAAACTTCATATTTGCAGAGCTCTTAAGGACGAGGAGTGTTTGTATGTCAAATGTATTGTTGATAGAAAATTGAGGTAAGTGACATTAGTTTATATAGTGGCTGGAATTGGCAAAGGAAAAAGAGATGGAAGGTTCATTGAGTTGATTATTGATCATCTGCTATTCACTAGCTGGCTCATACGACCTGTTATTGGTTGTTACAAGTGAACCCAATAAAATATGATTTCATTACTCGTTTATTGTTACAAGTCGAGATATCAATGTATATGGACATTTGTATCTCACATGCTGGTCCCGCGCTGGGTCATTGTCAACACGGCTTCGACTTTTTGACTCAAGCGCAAACCCTCCCCGCCGCATAGAGGGTTCTGATGCTTATTTATCTTATAGAATACTGTATAGCGTTCGTTCCAAGAGAGTGAAATATGGGTATAACTAGCTTTTTTAAAACACTTCCAATTACATAAACAAAATTTCTTCAATACTATTGGACTATTAATAAAAAGTTTAACTTTACTATTTTTTTTCAAATTCTTTGCAATGTTGAGAATAGAACATTTGGAGTTTTTCGCATTCAGAAGGAATCTGTTTTCAAATGTAGTTAAGTAATTATTATATTATATATAGAAAGATAATTCAAAATACCACCTGAATTAAAGAATTTTTTTTTTTCAAAAAAGGTGGAGTATGTTTTATTTTTAAAATCTTCATACCTGCCAATACATGATTTGTGAATGGATCCGGATTTGGCAAAAATGATAATTATTTTTCGAATCTGGTAATCAAATTCGGATCAAATATTCTAAAATTTTAGAGTATGGTTCGGGTCAATCCCTATATGTATTTAATGGAGCACAATTTTATATTAAGATTTTATTTTAAAATTTTAATTAATAAATATGTATTATCCTGAATGGAGAGATGGTAGAGTGGACGTTATCGCGACTAAAATATCGCACCGTCTCTCGCCTTCATTCACGCTGAATTTATTGTTTAGCATTAAAATTGAGTATGAATACCTAATACCTACTGAGCATTGCCTTTTCCACGACTGAGCTTGAAACTAACCTTTAAACATAACTTGGAAAAAGTTACATTTGAACAAAAATGTATGTTGAAACTTGTGCCGTTCGTTAATCAATTTAGTAAGCTTATTATCTCATCTCTCCTCAAGTATTGTTGTACATAATATAGTAACGAACGAGCTGTTTTCGATATTTACGAATTTAAAAAAAAAAAAAAAAAGTGGAGCTAGTTAAGTTTTACTATGGAAGAACTCAATATTTATTGTTACTTTAGAAATCTTACACAAACACCACATGTATGAGCAACAAATGAATTAAAAATAATAGATAAGAAACCATTTGAGTTACAAAGACAATGCCAAGTAACTTATTCACGAATCAAAGAATCAATAATTTAGCTGCACTCTGGAGGAACACCTCGAGGAAACCTTTTTTTATCAGTGCAATAGTTGTATACCATGTTTTTACTTTGTACCGCTTTCATTCTTCTCTGACCGTTGGAATCGAGTTTTTGATTAAACCATTGTGAATTTGTGGGACAAGCTGATTTCCCATTAGCCCATACACATCCATCCACATTGTAGTTTCTGTAAAACGCAGTGAACGGAGCTTTTGACCAGTCAGTTTTCTCTAATCCTCCTCTTGTAGCCCAATGCTCAGCTTCCCAAAGGCTCGCATATAGCCTCATTGGTTGGTTCTCTGGGAATGGGACTACACTTGACTTGACATTCATGAACTCTCTAATCGGGATTCCATCAACGGTAAAACTGGAAAACGAGAGAGAAAAAAAAAGAATCTCGGTTCATGAGTTTATATCCTCATACATATAAAGATTATGGTATGTACATGGGATGTGCTTCTATCAAAGTATGCACTTACATAATCCGTTGGGGGTTCCACGTGATACAATAAGTGTGGAAGTCAGTGGTTGGGTCAAACCATAGATGGAATTGTTGTTCTTTGTCTCCTGAGCCTTTTGTGTAAACATTAGTATGAAGAGTATATGGATGACCACTTATGTTCCCCAAGAACTCGAAATCAATCTCATCCCAAGTAGTTCCCGGAGATTTGAGCTACACAAAGTCATCATATAAACAAGTTGTTTCAATATACGCATTCTAAATAATAGAGAAAGATGAAAAGAAGGCTTTAAAGATTATATATGTTTATTACTTACATAGAATGTTGTGACTGTTCCAGCAGAGTTACCAGGGACAAGCTTCATCTGAACCTCGGCTTTGCCATAGAGAAACTCCTGGTTGGATTGGAAACCTGAACCGGAGGATTTGTCAAGCGAGAGAGAAAGAAGTCTCCCTTCATTATCGTGAATCTTTCCACGACCATCACCCCAATGTATCTTGACGTCTTTGTGGAAGCTGCCTGCATAGACGCTCACAGACTGTGCTGCAAAGAGAAAAAGAATCAAGAACGCAAAAGACTTCATTTTATAAGAGCTAGTGGATTATTGATATCTCAGATGTATATTGTTGATGAAAAATTGAGGCATAGTGACATTAGTTTATATAGGGGGAAAGAGAGAGAGATGGAAGTTTCATGGGTTTGATCATTTATGGTGCATGTGCTTTTGTCTAGTTGGAGCACATTCACAGCTTTATAATATAATTATGTATATATTATTTGATTCGTTGTTGGCTGTTACCAAGTGAATCCAATAAAAAATGATTTTTTTCATTTTCTTTATTGTTAACCGAAATAATGTTTGGACATTTGTATAGAAGTGAATGGTCCCAATGTTTTGATATGTCAACACGGCTTCGATTCGAGCGCACCGCCTAAAGAAAAGGGTTCGACTTCGAACGTCGTTCTTTAATTTTCTTTTAGCAAGCCCACCTATCCGGACACTATGTCAGTAACACACATACACATTAAGTATCCTAAAATTTGGGTTTAACTACTCTTCCATATATGCTTTTTATTTCGTTTAAATTTTAATTTGGGTTGATCTTCAAAGTTATTTTGAGAAAAATACTTTATCAAAACACCTTCGTAACTTGAATTTGTTACCAAAACTTATTTGATAAAAAAGACGGTGCAATTTTGTTAAATGTAAACATATAAGATGTAGATGTAGAGTATTAATCTACGGAAATATAACCCACATGCATGGTAAAACCACATGACTAACAAAATGTCAGAAGAAACGTAAGTTAAAACACAAAATATAGCATTTAAATAAGGTTAAAAGAATAATTTGCTTAATCTATTCTAGGCCATATGCGTAAAAACAAAAAGCAAGGAAACAATTGTAGCCTTATTTAGGAATCGGAACCAGGTTTGGACGGTGTGCATATCCAGAGATAAAAAAGCCAATAAGGTTCCCACGATTTCGATGTTTTTGTATCTCAATTGGCTTTTCACATCCATCGTCTCCAATAATGAGTTTTTTTTTTTAGTCTTCTTGATTAATATAATTTATCTTAGGAAAAAAATATAAATGTTGATTACAGATTTTCTGTGGATATTGGGTTTTTTTTTTTTTTTTTTTGGTTCTCTCCCGACAAGTGATATTGGTTTCACATATGCAATTTCAATGGTTTTTTCATTGTTCTTGATTTAATTTTTAATTTTTTATTTGATGTCCTTTTGAGTCGTTTTCATCCCAAATTTGATTGTACATAACTACATATGGTAAACATCTGTTGTGATGAATAACCAAACTGAATTAAAAGCTTAAAACTCTTTCATAAGTTTCCATTATTATTATTTTAGTCATGATCATGTCTAATGGACTGACATTTAAATGAATCGCTCTGCCTAAATGGTAAAAACATTTAAGCCCTCAACAGAAATAGATTTATATCCTTAACATAACGATGCCACGGAATTGACAAAATTAAATGTTTATAGTTTAGTTAGACCATAAATATATATCATAAAAAAATCTTAAATGTAACATTTTTTGGGCAGATCCTCCTATTATGGGATCGGAACTAGACTTGGGAGATACATATAACCAGATTTATATGTCCATTTTTCTTCCACGCTGTGTCGTTCTATCTCTTTCTTTTGAAATCCATCCTTTCCAATAATGTATAAGTTGACGCAAACGCATTTACTTCCATTGTTTGTTAATTCTTCGGAAGATATAACGTTAATCTTATTATTTTTGTCAATAAAATACACTGAATGAGGAGAAACTTCACCGAGACACAATTCTGGCAGATCAGGGTTCAACACAACAAACAATTTGGTCCAAGAAACAACCCTATCTTTGACACTGTTTGTGACCCAAACCTCAATCTCCCCCAGTTTATCTTGGTCTGCGTCTACGTGTTGGTGTATAAAAGAAAGCTTATCTTCTCTAAAAGCTGATAAGGCTATATTATCATATGGATCATATGTATCATCGAAGAAAGGTACTAGCTCCATCCGTTTGAATGTCTCTGTGGAAAAATCGAATTTTTGGATAAAGATGCCTTGTTGTTGTCCAGCAATCCAATACATATTTCCCTTGAGAGACACACCAGCACACGGTGAGTATACAAACCAATCCAAAGAAACATCGAGAGTTTTCCAAGAATTTGACTTGAGATCGTAGATCTCAACCGGTGGGTCATACTTGCCCGTGGGTTTTTCTTCGAAAATATGTTCATCGTAAAGTCTCAAGATTTTGTAGTTATCACGAGATACACCATCATATCCAATGCCATAAAAATCATCAAATGAATAAGACTTCCTAGGTTTGATGATCCATCTAACTTGGTTTAAACAAGGGTTCCAAACCGCGAGTCTTTTAGAATTAGAAAAGATGCATAACAATAACCCATCACAATGAACAATATTAGAAAGCTTATCGCGTCCTTCAAACTCATTGGGGAGTGGTAAAGAGGAGTGGCCAGCATTAGACGCGGGATTGATGATCTGGACCATATTAGTGATCCGTATGAAATGTTCTTGGACAAGATCTAAATGATTGTAGATGAATCTCTTATCTTTCAACAGAGCATGCCATCCTCTGCACGTTAACTTGAACCGTTTCAGAGCTTCGGCTGGAACGCTACCAAGTATTGATTCCAATATTTCAGAAGGTATCAATGAACCATTTGACGAAGATGAAGTCATGAGAACACGAAAAACTATTGCTAAAAGAGGTATGAGTTCTGAATCTGTTGGATGTATGAGTTTTGAATCTATATGATGTATATATAGTATGATGTATATATAGTATATTATAATAAAAGTTTAGGATCACGCTTTCTTATTAATAAATGAACATAATCTTAGGAAATAGACGTAGACTTCTTATCTCTATAGACCAATAATTAACAATTAATATGATCTTAATTTCTGCATTTAATATTTTTAGGGGGTTTCTGATCAAAGTTTAGCTCATTTCATTTAATTGCTACAGAATCCACATGCATTGTTTTAAATTGATAATAATGAGATTTCAAATAAAAATTCAACTCATAATTAAGTTAGTATTTTGGTCAAATGTTTATTCAATTTTCTTGAATATCTTGATGAGTTTTTCTTTACTTTTTTTTTTATCTAAGAATACTAATTAGTAAATATTAGGTTTATTCAATAATATTAAATTTTGCTCTTCTAGTTGTATGTAAAAATTTGTAATCATAATCTTCGTGAAATCAAAACCTTAAGAAGGTTGTCAGAAATAACCAAATTTAACCGAACTTTTTTTTTTTTTTGACATCTAACGGAATACATATTAGTGTAATTTTAAGCAATTGAAATCTTCGAACTTGATAATGAAGTATAATTAATGTTATGTTTGAAAACATCTCCCTAACTTTTTGTTGCCTTTTCATCTTCATAGAGTTCAATAGCCACCGTAGTAGTACTTTAATTTAGCCATACGTCTTTTTATATTCGTGATCAAAATGGCGTTACATAGCTGGTGATTTTTTTTTTTTTTTTTTTTTGTCAAGGAACATAGCTGGTGATTATCTTCTTACTTTCCTAGGCATACGTTCGGGTTTTGACGTTGTTGAATTTAAAGTATTATGTTTAAATTCCTACAAGAAGAAAAATTAGAGTATACCGATTGGAGGATAAATTCAAATAGAGCAGTTGGTAGAGAAAGATAAGTCATATTGTCATAGTCTAAAATAATTGTGTTGACAATGTGACATCTTATAGTCATTGGTATTTGAGAAAAAAAAATCAGTCTAAAACATGGGAACAACTGAAACACCATACAAGCCGAACTGAAACACCATAATCCGCAAAAGTCAACATCCAAAGGGATCTAACAACACCATAACCTCCTGGTTTACCATAAAGACAACATATAAAATCAAATAAGTAATCGAACAGTTAGGTCATGCTCAACCACGATGGCATAAATAAGCAATAGTTTTGTAGTACACTCTCTTAGTCACTACCAGTATACTTTTTTTTTTCAGCAGTCACTAGACTCACTACCAGTATACAACGACGTTTCTCGTATATTATTTACTCTCCAAAAGGTTCTACTTCCCAACCACCGGTTATATACCCATACCCAAAACCTGGGAAAGTTTTTAACTTTTTATTGCCAAACCAAGATCAAATTTCCGACAAATTGTCGTCATCTCGTCTGATTCGAATAATCCGGTTAAGCTCGGCCGGAGATGGATAGAGTACCAGAGGCTTCAAAATTGGAAAGGTCTTTAAAAGACCGTGCTTATGAGCATGAAATTGAGGCTTTTGCCATAGGCCCCCAAATTATGTAGAATTTTTGGGGCCCCCAAACTTAGAAAATATTGTTTATGTATATAGTGAAAAACTATGGTTTTCAACTTTAATGTCTTAAAATTTTATATATATATATATAATTATAAGATTTTAGAAAAAGGAAATTTTGATTGACAAAAAAATTTGGAACCTAGATTATGAAAATTTGGTGAAAGAGTTTATTGAAATGGAAGGAAGAAGGATTATTTCTTAGTTTTTTAGATTATTATTTTGTTTTTATAATTTATATTACCTTCTTTTTTTTGACATATGAGTTTCATTATTGAATTTTATTTTTATTACTTTAATTTTATTTTTATATTTGTTTTACTACAAAAAAAATTTATATTGAAAAGGCCCCAATTTTAATTTTGCCTTAAAGCCCCAATACATCTAAGCACGGCAATGGGTCTTTTTAGACCCATTGGACGCAAATTCATCCCCGAGAAACTCTTTCAATTCGTCCAATCAGCTAATCAATTCTTCGATTTATTTTTTTGTCTCCAAGGAGCACATGGTTAGACCGAGCCGGTCTAGCATTTTGGGCCATTCGATTTTTTTTGGGCTTTTTAATTGTTAGTGTCGTGAATAGAATCGTATACATCTTTTGGCAACTAAAATAATTGTAAATAGAAAACTTTTTGTTCGTACACTTTTTTTTTTTCCTTCTCTTTCTGTTTCAAAATATATGTTTTGATTAAAAATATATATATATTTTTTAATAAATTTCCTTTCTTCTATAAACTATCATTTAATATTTAATTTATAAAGATTCTATTAATCATAAAAAAAAAGATTACATAATACAAATAGTCATAAAATATCACATATATTTAAAGTTTGCATAAGATTTGTAAAACATACTATACAATGAAAGAAAATAAAAAAAAAACTCTAAAAACTTTATATATAATAAGACAGAGGAAGTATTATTTTTGTAATATACCAAAAAGCAACAATGAAAACTTATCATATAAAAAATTCTAACATTAATCTTTGTTTTTTTTTTTATCCACAAAACTCACAGAATCGAATGTTCTAACAAATTTATATACTATAAATATGATAATCAAACTATTCAACCAATTCTCAACCAGCAAAATGGTAGTGACTCATCATGATTGAGAATCTTACCAGGTTCGAGTAACAATATTGATACCTAAAAAATAATCAAACTATTCAACATTTTCAATCTAAGTAAGTAGTTTATATCAATCTAAGTAAGTAGTTTATTTTGTACGAGATATGCTTTTTAACAAAAAAAAAAATTAATGGAAGAAAACCAAATTCATGATATTTAGAAAAAATACAGGCAATTTAGGAAAAGAAAAAAAAATTATTAACCACCAGCTCCATGTGACATGTATAAGAAAATGATTTTGCAAAATGTATAACATTTGCTTTTAGCCTTTTAATGAATTTTTTTTTTTATAAATCTGTGATTGTTATCCTGTAATTTTGTTTTAATTTGTTTGAGATGATAAGGTATAAGCCACTGATGTCAGGACGAAGATATCGACGATCAAATTCCTACGTCCTTGCCATCTAAACACTAGAATGGCTAGAATACGAGTGTTCTCCAAGGGACAACTTGGCATTTATCCATTTACGAAGGACCTTAGGATAACTTGGGGAGCTTGTAGTGGTTTCTAGACTCTCGTCTTTTGCTTCCTCGACCAATCCAGCAAGCACATGAACTATTTTGCTCATGATTGGTCTCTTCAGATAATCTTTGGCCGTGCACTGTATTGCTAGTGCAACAACCATATGAACGCTCTTCATGGTTTTCAAATCTTGGTAGGAAGCGACGATCAGATATCTTAATACAATCCAAGACCCACAAACATTCTTGTTATATGAATAACGCTTAGTCACGTTACTTGATCGAACAAGGATCAATAAGCAATATTTTTTTTCTTATATAACTACTGTATATACTCTTTTTCTCCATTTCCACTAGCTCTTATAATTTTACGAGGATTTATGACAGTTTTTATTTTTAAAAACACACTGTTTTTTTTTTTTTTGTAACGAATGAAAAATAAAATAAAATAGTTAATGAAAAGAAAAATAAAAGTGATAAGATAAAAAGGAAATTGTGAGAAGTCGTCAGCTCTACTTAAGCCACCTCCGTAGCTTCCGTCTGTCGCCGTTGAGATGACCACCGCTGAGTTAAATTCACTTCCGTCTCGCTCCGTTTTTCTCGGTGTCGACGTTGGCACTGGAAGCGCCCGTGCCGGTGATCCTTCTGTCCTTTTTTTTCGTCAATTTTGAAAATTTTGTGGTGTTCTTAGATTCGTGAGAATGATTCCTCTTGATTGGGTTGGCCATGAATTTGATATAATCGATTCGTTTGTGTGATTTTGTTTTGTAAATCGACCTTTATTGCATCGGAACAATTCACTTGGATTAGCTTAGAAGTTGATTTCTTGATGCAGGTTTGTTCGATGGAAATGGGAAGCTTCTAGGCTCTTCTAGTAGTCCAATACAGATTTGGAAGGATGGGGACTGTGTCGAGGTACTTATTTGGATAAGAGAGGTTGAGTTCAAGTGCTACTATTAGTTAGAGATTAACTGATTTTGACAGTCATAATTTTATTGGAACAGCAATCTTCAACAGATATCTGGCATGCAGTTTGTGCTGCTGTCAAATCTGCTTGCTCTCTTGCAAATGTTTCCGAAGTAGAAGTGAAAGGAATAGGCTTTGCTGCCACGTGCTCTCTCGGTTTGTAGCATCTGCTTAGAACCCTTTCTGTGGTATGTTTTTCTTTGGTGCTGAAGAAGAGAAGCTTTAACACTAACATTGTTTTTGTTTGCAGTGGCGGTCGATGCTGAGGGATCCCCTGTTACAGTGTCTTGGAGTGGTGATCCAAGAAGAAACATTATTGTATGGATGGACCATAGAGCTGTGAAACAGGCTGAGAGAATCAACTCATTTAATTCTCCAGTCTTGCAGTATTGTGGTGGCGGTGTTTCTCCAGAGATGGAGCCACCAAAAGTAGGTAGAATTGAATTAAGGATACACATTATGTGATTTCTTGTTGCTTGTTTGAGTTTGCCAAATATAAAAGAATTCTCCTTTTGCAGCTTCTATGGGTGAAAGAAAATCTTATGGAGTCTTGGTCAATGGTCTATAAGTGGATGGACTTGAGTGATTGGCTTTCCTACAGGTGCCTCGTGCCTTTCTTCTTTAACCTTTTGGCCCCTCCGAAATAATTTTCTTTGCCCTCTCTGATTCCCTTTGTTTCCTCGTAGAGCTACTGGAGATGATACACGTAGCTTGTGCACCACAGTATGTAAATGGACGTATCTTGGTCATGCACACATGCACCAGATGAGTGAGAAGGCTTCTCGTGATATGGAAGCGTGTGGATGGGATGATGAGTTCTGGGAAGAAATTGGCTTAGGCGATTTGGTTGATGGGCACCATGCTAAGATTGGTATGCATATTCTTTTGTTTACTTTAATTGTTAAAAATGTTCTTAGAGGAATTGTGAAACCTCTACGTTTAGCTTGAAACAATGTCATTTCTATTGTTATGAAGGACGAAGTGTAGCTTTTCCGGGACATCCACTGGGTAATGGTCTAACTTCAACCGCTGCTAAGGTAAGTTCTTTACAGAGCTACCACTTAAAAATTTAATAAAAAGGAAAAAAAGAGGTGTTTAGATACAAGAGCAAGCACTTTATTTGTTTTGTGGGTCTTAGAGCATGCTTACTTCCTAGGTCTATATTATCATTCTGTTATATATTTTCCTTTGATCCTAAATTTTTTTTTCATCATTCACAGGAACTGGGTCTGTTGGCTGGAACTCCTGTTGGGACTTCACTCATTGATGCTCATGCTGGTGGTGTTGGAGTCATGGAAAGTAAATTAGATTCTGACTCCTTGACGAAAGGTATACTTTGCTATGATAGTATAGCGTAACGTACCGTATTACATTAGTCCTGAAGAATTGGCATTTTCAGAGTCAGATGTTGATACCTTGTGCTCTCGAATGGTCTTGGTATGTGGCACATCAACTTGCCATATGGCTGTTTCCCGTGAAAAGCTGTTTATTCCTGGCGTGTGGGGACCTTACTGGTCAGGTACATGCGCATTTGCTCTCTGTTCTTTCTTTTTGATATATCAAATCTCACTTTTGTTTATCCAAAAAAAAAAAAAATTGTAGCTATGGTTCCGGAGTATTGGCTTACTGAAGGAGGACAAAGTGCCACTGGAGCTTTAGTTGATCACATTATCGAAAATCATGTTGCTTCTCCCCGTCTTGCAAATCGTGCTGCTTCCCAGAGTATAAAATCTTCCTCTTTTCCTTTCTCTTGGCGAAACATTTGATTGAATGCTAAAGTTGTCTTATAGTTTGTTTTTGCACTTGTCATTGTCTCTGTCTCTTGCAGAAGTTTCTGTGTTTGAACTGCTGAACAACATTTTGAAAACAATGGCTGAAGATACGCATTCTCCATTTCCAGCTGCCCTTACCTCAGACATGCATATCCTTCCAGACTTTCACGGAAACAGGTGACTAAAACAGAGAGTGCTGCTCTGTTTCTTCCTTTCTGAGTTATATTGATTCAAAGCTGTGTTACAGATCTCCCGTTGCAGATCCTAATTCGAAAGGTGTGATATTTGGAATGACTCTTGACACATCCGAGAAGCAGTTGGCTCTTTTATACCTCGCCACAATACAGGGAATCGCGTATGGTACACGTCATATTGTAGAGCATTGCAATGCTCATGGTCACAAAGTTAGTTTTCTCCGCCTTTCTTCACACATTGTTCTGTAGAAACAGTACAAGACATTCACTTCCACAGGAAACAAAACCGCCTCATAATTATCTGTCTCGACCTGTGATGTTAGATTGATACACTGCTTGCTTGTGGCGGCCTTTCAAAGAACCCATTGTTCATTCAAGAACATGCTGATATACTCGGTATATGACTAACCACACTCATTTTCCTCTTCTATATTCCAAGCAATCACTAAATTAATCCAGGAGTAATCTTACTGGTATGATCTATACGCAGGTTATCCGATTATTCTTCCCCGAGAAAGCGAGTCTGTTCTCTTAGGAGCAGCAATTCTTGGAGCAGTTGCTGGCAAGAACTATCCTAGTCTCCATGATGCCATGAAAGCTCTTAACGCAGCTGGACAAGTATGTGCTGATCTAACTTCATTGCTCGAGTACCCAATTCATACATTGATTATGTTATTTATGCTGTCACTTGTGATGAATTTCAGGTGGTTCATCCATCATCAGACCCTAAGATTAAGAAGTATCACGACGCCAAATACCGTATTTTCCGTAACCTCTACGAACAGCAATTGTCTCACCGTTCCATCATCGCCGATGCTCTTGCATAGTGTCCTGATCAACAAAAACTGTATAGTTCTCTGCAACATTTTACCTTTCTTTTGCTACTTTTACCATAATAATAATCGGTTAATCTTGTTCCAATAATGTCAAAAGGTAAATAATAAAGAAGATGAAACATCGATATCCAAATACGGCTGGCTGACTTAGTTCCAAAAAGAATGTACTTATTATCGTTTATCAAATATTATTATGCTATTGTAACGAAAAGTTCTTTATTTTAAATCTTCTTACCCAAGACTTTTTTGGGGTGGCCAATCTATAATATTAATATACCTACCTACTATGCATAAACTATACGTTAAGCTCATATAAATTACTATAATACATGCTTAATTATTCACAAAATCTAAGAATTCAAAACAAATTCAAATGTGGCTATCATAATCGAACATGTACACCACTTAATCATAGCGTTGACACTTTCTTCCGTATAATATTAAAAAAATCATACAAACAAAATTCTTTTCACGATTCCAAGCTTATATTAACCAACTAAAATACCATTTGTTCAAGCCTCACCCGCAATGGCTCCTTCAAAACACATTAATGGTGTTTCGGTTGCAATTGCGGCTTTGATACTTCTTGTAATATGTTGTCATTGCGTTGATGCAACCTACCAACAACAATTCATGGCTCCACAAAACGCCGTAAGAGCTCGTTTAAGGCTCAAACCTCTAAGGTGGGACGCCAAATTGGCACGTTACGCGCAATGGTGGGCCAACCAGAGACGCCGTGACTGCGAGTTGATCCATTCCAATGGACCATATGGTGAGAATCTCTTTTGGGGCTCAGGCAAAAGCTGGAGTCCAGCTCAAGCCGCCAATGGATGGTTGTCTGAAGCAAGGAGCTACAACTATAGATCTAACACTTGCAACGCTGAGATGTGTGGTCATTACACGCAGATTGTGTGGAAGAACACACAGAGGATTGGCTGCGCTCACGTGATCTGCAATGGCGGAAAAGGCGTGTTCTTGACTTGCAATTACGATCCACCGGGGAATTTTCTTGGTAGGAAGCCTTATTGAGTTTGATCCATTTGTATATCTAAAAAACTTGGCCAAAAGAGGTTGTTCTTGCGTTTTAACTCTTTTCGTTTTGTATACAATGTTATTTTTTTATTGGTTCAAGTTTAACGTGAGATCAGGAAAACCACAAAACGTTTGTTTTCCGACATTTTCCTGTGTGTTTCTGTGAGGGCCACTTCTTTTGGTTAATAAGACTTGACGAATTATACAAATGACAAATCTCAGACTTTAGACCGTAAATTAACTTATATAATCTAACCATATATTAGAAATTTGTTAACAGCTACAATCTTCTAGAATTTGAGTTCTCTATGCTAATTTTGAATGGGACTCGTTGGGATTTTCTGAAGATAATTGTTTTCTCAAAAACAAGACAATATTTTAGCTTGTGAAAATTGTCAGTTTGACCGTACGCAAGCATAAAGACAACTTTCTTCCAAAAAGAAAAGTAGAGACAAGAACTCTAAACCATCCCATATAGTTAGATCATAGAAAGTTATCACTACAATCGACTAGACGGCAGTGAGAAGAAAACCGAGTCAAGCGTTGAGATGCTAAGACGACGATCTACAAGATCCACCATGGGAGAGTTTTCACCGCAGTCATTGCGACAGACATCACTTGCCCCTGTAATAACATACATTGAAGGAATGAGTCTCATTTTCTTATTACTTAAAAATGCAATCAGTGACTAGTATAGTAGTATGTATCTCTACATTCATGGAAAGCCGAACCTAAAGAGGTGGAAAAGAAAGAATGAGAAGAGGATGATGCTACTTACGCGTTCATCATCAAAGTTATGTTGTCTCCTTTAAGCAAAATCCTTCCTGAAATCCAGTATTTGCACGAGTTAGCACCAACCATTACAGAAACAAAAGAAAACAATATAAGAAATGTGAACCGGAGTCTTGTAGGAAAAAACTCACCAAGTGGTTTTCTGGTATTCTTCTTGATGCTGACTTCTTCAGCCTCATCCAGCACCAAATTCATGTACTCATCAAAACCCTGCACATGGGGGAGACAAAAGTTAACAAATGAAACATTCAAAGTCAACTAAACAACTTACAGCTAATAATGCCCGAAACAGGATATATGACTTACAGTAATTCGTCCTTCAATCCTCAAATCTTTCTGCTCAAAAAGCCAAATCTGAATCCGAGCTTTCTACATTATAACAACCAGACTCTATAAGTACACAACTCCATATATGATCCCAAATAGAGTAATCGATGAACTTACACTTTGAAGAAACCTGAAAATCAGGTTCTGAAATTCGCCCACGAAGCCACCGGAGATACAAAGTAAAGAGTCAGTAAACTAAATGAAAAATATCAAATCGGAAAAGGGAAATTCGAGGAAATTTACAATAGGTTGGGTCATAATCCTCTGAACTTTGGTGCTCGCCATGGCTGCTCAAGTTGCAAGTCTTCTTCGGAGCTCCAAACTCGGTGAAGAAGATTTTCTAAAACCCTAAAGATTTGCAAATTCAACTTTTATGATTTTTCTATCATTCCTCGCCAGAACAACATACATCTTACTTTTTCGATTTTTCTTATATATTTTGCTTGTCCATCCTTGAAAATCTGCTTGTTTTCCATTTTCTCCCTACAAAAAGATAATTTTACTGTTTTGACCCAATACTATCTCGAAACATTTTTCATTTTATCCCCGCGAAAAGTTAATTTTACAGTTTAGACCCAATACTATCTCCAAAACAATGAAACCGTTTAGATGAATTAGAAAGACTTAACAAAATAAACCGATTTTAAACTTTAAGGAAAGAAAGAAGCATCATGTTTACAAGATTTTCAGGACAAGAATTTGACTCTTACCTTCAAATGATTGCTTAAATTACCATCTTTTTAATAAAATACACAAAGTCAAAAATGCTTTACTAGCACAACAACAACAACAGCAGCAGCGAAAGCTGAACATGGATCACTATTTTGACTAAATGATCGATCAGAAATACAAAAAGAATTAGGCTTTTTTCTTTGACAACCTCTCGGAAATGCGAAAAATACGAAAGAGTTTCCTCCTCCATCATTCGCCGTTGATCATAAACGATTGAAAAGGAACCTTTTTGATCTCTACAAAAGTCGAATAATCACTCTTCATTGGTTGTTTCCATGGCTCACCATCCATTTGTAAGAACGCATTTTTCCAATCACCTCCTCTTAGTTCAAATCTAATCACAGCCGCCTGAAACGATATACCGTTTAAGATCAAAACCGAGTTTGAACCGGTTCTTTAAGAGAACTGCAAGTGTTTTCTTTACCTGAGCTATATGCTTAGCTGAGATGATTTCAGCCATTACAAATGAGGCATGCCAACCTTGCTTTAAACCAAAAATCTCTATCAGCCCATCATCACAATGTGCTTCCACAAATCCCCTCTATAAAAACCCGAAATCCGTTTTGTTAAAGCTTGAAGAGAAGGCGATAAAATTGATGATTAGTGTAGTGAATAAAAAATCACCTTCTCCAAATAGTTTGGTTTGAGATTACCCCATGGATGTCTTCCACTTCCATAGTTGTGAAGATTTAATACCACAATTGATCTCACACTACAAAACCAAACCAGAGAGATTGTAAGTGAAGCCATTTTTTTGAGTTTCTTTAAACCAATGATAAGTTTAGTGTTTTTGTACCTTTTAGGGACAGGGATCTCTTCCCATTCAGAGCAATGTGCCTTTTTAATGTGGATTTTCATTATGTTTCTTAGTCCCCTGCAAATTCATCTTATTACAACATGTCAACACAGCAAGAGATAAGAGTTGAGTAAAACATGGAAAAAAAAAGAGGCTTCTACTCTCTTCACTGAAAATGCTAACCTTAGACCTGGATTGCTGACACAAGGCGTGCAGAACCAACCCTGAGTACAACTGTAACTTGAATATATAATCTGCAAAACCGAAATGGTTTTTTGATTCATTGTCTCATTACAAACCCGAAAAAAAGTTAATTAGCGCAACATAGACAAGAATGAAGAACCTTATTTGTAACGGGGCCTTGAGCTAGATACGGTTTCTCATTGCGAAGATGGTGGAATCCATATGCAACTTGAGCATCCATACCTTGACAACACGAGGAAAAAAAAAACAAATTACCACAAAAGGATCAATTTTGAAGAAACTTGTTTTGGACATGAAAAGATAAAGTTAGTTAGTAAATCCAAACCTATGCTAAAGTAGTTGTAGAACACTCCTTCATAGGACTTTTCTTTAGGAGGTAAATCTCCATCAGCATCTAAAGTCTGATCAAGTGCAGTTTCCTCTGTTGTAGGCTTCAAAGAATAAGGAGGATCAACGACTTCTCCAGATGGCATGGACACTACAATCTTCCAGCTATCTAATCGAGCAACGGGGCCTAAAGTTGCTCGATGTAATGTTCTTTTCATAGCAGATCTCCAAGCAAAAGGAAATGAACCACCCCAACTAAAACTCCTGGAGAGGTCATTTCCTGTACCAAGAGGGATAACTCCAACAGGAGGAATATGTGATTTACCATCTTTATGAAGCTCACCGAGACATCCAAGAACCCAACCAACAGTACCATCACCACCTGCTACCTATCATCATCATCATCATCGCCGCTAACTTAACAAATTCAATTCCAAATTCCTAAAAGTAAAAATAAAAAAACTCATGCTCTGGAAGTATGCGTATATATATATACTCACCATTACCCGCATCTTTTCTCTGCATTCTCTTGCACATTCATCTCCTTTCGCTGCCAATGTCTCCAAGCACGCCAAACCATACCGTACAAATTCATGTGGCTTCACTTCTGTGAGATCAAACACCTGTAATTACAGAATCAACACAAAACTCCAACTTATGTCACCCTTCAAACAGCAACAAACTTGCCTAAATAATACTGATAACCGACAACAACAAAGGTTTTAACTTTCACTACACAGGAATCAGAATCTTTAAGCCAAAAAACAGTTTATAACTTCCCCTAAATAGACTGAGAGAAAAACAGAGGATTTTATCATGTCAGAACAATAAGAATGTCCTAGCTAAACCAAAAACCAAAGTCACATAGATTCTATATCTACCATATATCCCTTGGACCAGAGTGATTCCATTTACAATCTAAACCCAAAATCCAGTGAAGTAAAACTGAACTAAACCCAAATCTAAATCTAAGATCCTCTTCAAACAAGAAATGTACCAAAACCATGAATTAAAAATCCCACAAAAACTCAGACCTCAAGTTCATTTTCAAAATATTCATCAATCCAAGTGCAACTTTAAGCAAAAGTGAGCTTACTTCACAAGTTATTAAAAAACAAAAAAAAAGTTTGGTTTTTTGAAACTGACCTGTTCATCGGTCATCAATTGTTGAAGCCTCTCTTTAAGAACAGGGCCATGACGACCTCCACTTCTCGGGTTAATGAACACAACCATTGGTGAGTGAGGAGCCATCTCTGCAGCGGCGCCGCCAGGAAGTAACAAATGATCAGGAATGGCTGTTGAATCTTTCCGCTTGATACAATCTCTCATAGCGAGACGGAGATACTCAGGCATCGCTAGTCTCTGACGAAGCTCCTCTCTGTCTACACCAACCCACGCAAGATTAGCTAAACCACAGCCTTTCATCGTCACCGCATCGGTCTTCGCCGACGGTTGCGCCGGCGCCACGAAATTAGTCGTCGACGCCTCGCCGACTGACCTCGGCGTCTCCTCCATTATCAAATTCGTCGACCAAACAAATTTAAAATTTTTCTGATCGAACTTTGAAGACAATCCAATAGACTAATTCGATGACAGTTTGTTTTTTTTTGTTTTTTTCCACTTTTTTCTTTTTTTTTCTAGAGATGATTACTTTTCGAAGACAGAGCAAATCAAATCGGGTGTACTTCGATGTGCGTATTTAAACGTGTCGTTTTTCCCGAAAAGTTTATTTATGACTTTTTTTAAAACGACAAGAAAATACCCTTATGAGCAATATAAATTTACGAAACTACCACTCTTATGTCATTGATTTTTTTTTTTTTTTTTTTTTTTGTCAAACTAAGTTTTATGTCATTGATTTTTATGTGACCATTTTATATGGCGACTGACAAGGAACTACAAATTTTCCTTCTCTTGGAAAACATATTTTTCGTTAGAAGAAATTACTATGGTCAAATACAAAAAAGAACAATGGTCGTGTTTTTTTATTTTTTTTTCACCAAGCATACGGTGGAATACAAGTTAATTAGAATCTTTGGATGATGAAACAATTTGAAGATCAGTAGTCAAAGATGGACAAATAACAATTTAAGATGTGATATTGTAAAGATAGAATGCGGTAACGATAATTAGGAATATAAAATCTTATCCTATTTCATTTCTCGATATCGTTGTCCCAAAATAGTTTTTTTCGGAGTTGTTACAATATATATATATATATATATATATATATATATTTTTTCTATCGTAGCTTAAAAATTTTTGATGAAGCACAAATATATAAGTTTATAGAAAGGGTAAAAGGGAGAATAATGAAGCAGTGGACTATGTCAAGTTGACATATGGGCATATTTATGATCATTGCCCTACTGGTGTGTTAGATCGTGAAGCTGTCCAATATTCATTTTCTTTTCTGGTTAGGAGATAGGCATATATTTATTGCATCTTATAACCGGTGAGTTACATAACCATTTATTTGAGTTTTAGTTTACTAGAAGTCTATAATCATATGTGGATAACAAAATCACGTCGAACAATCAAAACATTACAACTACAACCACGTCATATCTTCTCGTTGATTTAGATAATATATTATTATTGACAAATAGAGATGATATGTTTTGTAAACAGTTAGCTATTTATCAGAAAACACGTACGTTTACACTGGAATTTCGAATCCTATAGCAATTATATCTATTTAGAAATCTCTTTTGAAAAGTTTAAGAATTCGCAATTTAATAATTTTGCTTTTTGCTGCTTCAAATGAGATGGGATAGACCAATCCGCTTACGAATTAGACTGGTTTTTATTCATCATCAATCAATTTTGGTTCGTACTACATAGATAAATACAAATAAAAAATTGTTGCAGACCAACTTGTTTTTGTGTTTTTATATAAAAGAAACTTTAGTTCGTAGTGAATGAATAAAACAGACTCGTCTGCTATAATTAATCGTCCGAGACTCCGAGTGAAGATATATAAATATGGGCCAACATGTTAAATCGCCGTTGGTTCTTATTTCTTAGCCCAACCAAGTTTAAAAATCTCTTTTTCCTATTATTGCCTCCCAACATTCATAGTTTTCAACTTTTCATATCCTTTTATAATGGTAGGATTAATGACACAAAATGATGGTGGAATAAAAAATAACGAAAACAATAATAAAAAAACAATGGTGGAATAAGTTAGAATAAAGAGATGGTAAGAAATAAATGATGATACTGTTTACTATATTGCTAATTATGATTAGTAATAATCAAAACAGTATACTATTCATCATTGTGGTAATGAGTTATCATTCTAATCCAATACCGCAAATGTTAAGATAAAAATGTCAAACAATTTTTATGTTGCATATATCAGTAAAAATGACCAAATCCATGAAAAGTAAACAACACTAAGAATGTTATAAATTTAATTCTGAAAATATGTTATGTTGCATATTTAAGATGATAAATAAAAATACTTAATTGGATTAAATTTAATCATCACTAAGGAACACCCCAACTCACGTACACGTCTGGGGTAACGTCTTCAATGCAGCAAAAGTAAGTTGGATGCACGGCGGATTTTTGGATCCAAAATTATCTTATTTTCCTAAAGCCCATAGTAGTCCAATACTGTTATAAAGGGACTCTAAACGTCCACAAATGCTCCACACATTAATTTCTCATACTTTAGTTCTTACCTTAAGAACAAAAATTTTGATTAAACTAATTAACTATATAAACAATCTTATGCAAAGGTGTTTAATCCAGAATATCCGAATCGATTCTATCCGAGCATAACTTAATAGCCGACCCGAAAAATGTAATTTATGTTCTGGTTAAAAATGTTCAACTGTTTAAATATATAAGTAACCTGAAATCAAATTAAAATCGAACTAAAACTCAATTCTTGTAGAAGACTGAGAGATGTTTGACTAAAAACCAAATCTGTATCACAATCACTTCTCACTATATCCGTCTTTATATTGGTTTAAAAAAAAAAATTTTGAATAACTTGAACCAAATCCGAAATTCAAATTAAACATTGCTGAACTTCCATTAATTTATGATGATGATGGTGGAATGAAAAAATTTAGTTTTGTGTCTTGAACCAACATAATTATTTTCAGGATTAATAAATCAATACGCTAAGGGAAGTAATTCTTGTTATTGGTTAGGCATCCCTTTCCCATCATAAATAAAATTTGGTAGCTTCCAAGTTAATCTTATATTGGATTTTTAATGAAAAATATAAGAAATATGTAGATTAGCATATAGTGAGGATATAAATGGGTTGAGGGGAAAAAATGCATATAGTTATATAAATGGAAATTGGAAGACTGCCAAAAAGTTGTAGAACGTCAACGTGAGAGGGAAATGTGGACATGTACATATTCACATTTTATGAGCGTCAAAGTCTCGAAACCGCGTCTAAAAATGGGTTTTACGAGTTAAAGAGACAAAAATCAAAAGATTTTACGAGACAACAAGTTTTCAATTCGTTATTTTTAAACGGAATCAAATTAATTAAATTCTTTACCAAGAAAGAGTTTAATATATATATATATATATAAACAAATATACATCATGCTATATAAAAAAAAAAAAAAAAAAAAAAAAAAACAAATATACAGCATGCTATATATGACCCACATAGACTCGTGCATTTGGAAGTAGCGGGACGTAATGAGTCGGCATATGAACCCAAACAAAGCTCATTTAGGTTCGAGGCTTTAGTTAAATATAAGTTTCACGGCTGATTTAAAAAGGACAAATATAGTTCTCTTAAGTTTCTCGGTAGTGTAATCAAAAAGGAGTCGAGTTCCAATTTTGAAAGTTGTACAAGTAATTCGGTTCTTATTTGGTTGTTGGTTTAGACTTTTTTATTTAGGAAATTTAAGAAATTGTTGAAGTCGAACTTTGCCGCAGGCTCTAAGGTGAGAGTGGTTAAATCTGCTTAGCCTTCTTCCTTTGGCACTGAAGTTCGACTATAGCCTTCTATATATATATATATATATATATAAACTTAAAAATATATATAGAATATAGTGGACCAGGCAACAAAACAAGTTGAAGTGAGATTTTTGTTTGACCTGGATTATGTTTCTTAAAACAAATTTATTATATAGTTTAAGATTACAATTGAATAAATCACATTGATATTTAATAGATAGACTGAATTCGGGTCTGATTTTTGTGTGGTTTGGGCACCCTGTTTGGGAGTATCATGGGACTAAAGTTGTGAACTCGGATGATACTAAAATATTCAATTTTGTTGTATGGATGCATAAATATCCAAGTTTTGAATTTTTACCAAAAAAAAAAATATATATATATCCAAGTTTTGAATATGTTGTTGAATGTATGTAATTTTAAAGATTAGTCTGACTGAATATCATTAAAAATTCACTGATCATAAAAATGCATAGAATATAATATTGTAATTAAGGATGTTTTGAAAGAAATAAGTGTGGCATCATGTGACAATTGAATCACTCAAAGTACGCCTAAAAATTTGTATTTATTATAAGAAAGAAAAGTGAGCCATCAATGTGATTCGGCCCTACCAATAATGAACTTAATGGGTTTAGTTGAGATATAAAAGAATGGGTTTTGTAGAGTAATGACAACTTAGTTAATTTTAAAAATAAATCCTTCATTACAGATTTTTATTTGCCTCTGATCATTGGAACATCAAATATTTCTCTACAAGGAGAGGCCCTTTCTATATGAATTTAGTTTCACAAATTAATTAACAGGTCTAGTATTCCGTTTTTTTCTTTATTGAATACAACACCTCTTATTAACATTAGCATTTCTCACTTATAGATAGAAAGATCATGAAATTCTAAATTCATATGTATTATATATTTTCTTGATTTTTTTCGCACAAACATGTTTTGTCGGAAAAAAATAGGTATGGTTTGCCACCATAGTGGAAGAACAATGGGTTTGAAACAATTATGGTTTTTTTCTTTAACTATGTAATGTGGGGACTTCTTTTGCTAGGTGTTCCTATGGACTCTCCAAAATGTCGATAAATCTTTCCATGGTCGATATCACACTATATGGACTCCATGAATATCAGTATTTGGCTTTAAGAGGTAATCGCATGAAATTAAAACCCACAAGCTCAATCGGATATCCAATAGAAAAACAGTAGGTTTTGATATAATTATAAAGCGATTATCATTGTGACGGGGCATAATTAATTAAATTCATATACTGAACAACAGAACAAATGATCGTATTTAGTGAATATATAAATCAAAATATTTATTTTTACTTTTAATTTAGGTGAGTATAAATCCCATGAACTTTTAACAAGCTTAATGGTATTTTCAAATTCACTTGATAAAGCCCAATATGAGGAATTCCTCTATATACCATTATTTTGGTTTTGTTTTTAAAAATACCATAAATATCAAATATAACCTTTTTTTAACAAAAAAAAAAGAGTAAATTTTGTAGTTTGTATAGTACTCTTGCTCTTTTGAATAGAAAAATCAAACTTACCAAAAAAAAAAAAAAATCAAACTTACCACTTTATTTTCAGAATTCAATAACATAATCACATTTGTATAACACAAAATATTAACCATTCGATTATAGGTAGATTTTTCAATGCTACTTAGTTTAAACCATAACGATGTAGATCTCCTTCATTCAATTCGTCGAACGTGAAACATTCGTCATCTCAAAATCATGTAATAATGTGTAATTACATTTCGTCATCTGCAAAGAAAAAAAAAACATATTCATCGTAAAATTTCGCAAAGTTTTTCAACGTAACGTTATATTTCATTGGTATTCGGATGTTTCGAAATTTTGTGAATTATGAATATAGAAAAACTTTGGACAAGTGAAAAACTAAAATGCGCCGTCTAATCTTATATGATAGTCTCTATACATTTAATAGGTAGCCTTTGAGGAAGGCTTTTTCATCTGCCCATGATCATACCTTATGAAAAAAGAAATCGCATTTAAAATATGTGCCTCTTTAAAATGGAAAAGGTAGACCTTTTCGGGGACTCCCTAACGCGTCAAAGAGAATTCAACTTTGTCATGATGAATGCATTGATTGCACAACTAGTCGGTACCTCTCATCTTTTATTGGCCTACAATAGTATGGTAAGAAAAATCAAATCTGAATTACATTTGTAAAATGTGGAAGAAACAAAAAATCTGGAACATTAAATAGATAAAAACTTAACAAAAGTTAGAAAATAATTAAATTCTTACAAACTTATCTATTAAAAAATTTGTGAAGTTTAACAAAACTCTGAGGTCCTTTTGATGACTAATAGAACTTATCTGTGTTTTTTGTTTTCACTCTACAAATTTTTGTATGATTAGTACCACTAAATTTGAATATATGATAAAAAAAAAAAAAAAATTATATTGGTTTAACTTATTTTAAACAAGAGGAGTGGATACAAATTTTAAGGTATGTCTCATTCTGCTTATGTTTTCAAAATTCTATCACAGAATATATAATTAATATTTTTACTAGGGCAAACTTTCAATTTCTATTTTAAAAACAAAGTGGAAATTTAATGTTATAGTAAAAAACTTATAATTTGAAATTTAATAAAAATATATTTTCTAACATCTGGTTATCTAGGTAATATATAACATTAATAATTTAGCATTATAAAATATGAACCATTTTTTTTTAGTCAAACATAAAATATGAACCATATAGTAATTTTTATTGCAAAGAATTTTTGTTTGCTAACTTTCTTACTTCTCTCAAAAGACAGAAATAAAGGGCAAAATGGTAAATAAACAAGCTAGGCATTAAAAGACACAGTAGGTCGACAAGAGTTGTACGTGAAGTTATAATAAATGCAGAAAGCTGAAACTCTTTAACTCCTTTTCAAACTTGCACCTTTTTTGTTTATCGGTCTCCACAATAAAACTATTCTCTTCTCTGCGTCAGCTTTTTTATCTTTGTTCCGTCGCTACACGACAATTTCCGTTTTCTCGGAGACCATTATTTTGGATCCGAGAACCCGATGTGTAAGATCATTCGGTTTGCAATCTAAACCGGAACAATATGATACTCGAATGTAGTCCAAATCAGGATTTAACAAATACTACAAAGACGGTTATTCTCTACTTCCACACTTATATAGGAGTTAGTTGAACAAATTTTATGTTTCTCGCACATAAAAAAAAATGTGGGAGAATTTTAATAGCAATAAGTTCAAGTCGTGGATGCGTGGTCTCTTTTAAGTTTTAACATATTCGTCGGTCTTAAGAGCAAAAGAGGAGCAAGTTATTAACTGACTTGAATCTTGATTAGGATTGTACATTTGTTAGTTGGAGCGAGCTTGGGTTCTCGAGGCCATATGACCAGTCGTTGACGAGTGTTTCCAATATTAGGTAACGTACGTGACCACATAACGTAACCAAACGTTTGGAGAACACAAGCTGGAAGAGGTTCTATTCATTTAATTGTTCAAACGTTTGTTTATGATCGGATCCAAACACTTGTAAGGTTGGTCCGTAACACCATAAAACAAAGTAAGTGATTGACGTTACACGATTCACATGGCATTAAATGATTGGACTGTTATAAGTTAATAACGCTAAATTATTTGACCGAATAAGTTTTAACGTTAAAATTTAAATATGAAAAGTTTACAACGGTAAGTGAGTTGTCTACATGCATGTTTTCATTTATTATAAAGGTGTACATTTGTATCTAACTAAACGATTGATGATACAACATCATTGTCTCAAACATAATACGATAAGTAAATACTAAAATCTATATAAAATATTATCTCATACTTGTGGACTTAAATTTCTTAGAAATCTATTAAATATATTTTGGTTAATTTATTAAAATATCATTTTTGTTTTTTTTTTTTGCCAACAAGGGATATATCTTGGATAAGTTTAGTTTCCTAATCATAACTATAGGTAATAATTTAATAATTAAAAGAAATTATTCGAAAGTTGAAAGAAGAGGTGCGTAATTGGACAAGAGAAGAGTATAACAGAGAAAAGTTTGGTGTAAAAAGGCTGCAAAGGAGTTGTTGGTTAAAAAGTGAGTGAACTCGATAAACGCGTAACCCTAAAGGCAAAGCGTGCGTTACTCTTACCCAATTATTTATCTTTTCTACTTTTTTCCTTTTTATAAAAATGATTACGGCATTTTTAAAGCTATTTGATTTATCTTTATAACGACTACATTTTCATGACGATCGTAAATCGCATGGAAGTAATTTGATTAAGAATATCCAAACTCTTTCACATACCATGAGAACTTGTAATCCCTAGTTACTAAAAAAGTACTTGATCACACCCTTACATTGATTAATTTCATTGTTCTATAAATCGTTTTTTTGTCAACCAAAATTTTTTGGGCATATTTGTTAACAAAAAAAGAAAATAATTTTTTTTTTTTGGGCATATGTCCATAGTCTCCCTAGATCCATAACAACCTTTGATAATATTTGGATAGGACATTAATCAATTATTCCGAACGAGACCGAATTATATGAACAAAAGTTCAATTTTCTTTGAAGTGACAGGGTCTAAACCAGTAGCCTACCATGTATTTGAGTAGTTTATTCAATTATTTGGATGAATATTATTGTAAATCAATAGATATAAAAGACATATAACGTGAATATATGTATTTTATTTTCCTTGTATGTGTATTCTATAGCGTTATTGGTTCTGAATATTGAATGTAAACATAAGTACAGTATTAAGTTTAATAGACATATTACAATGATGAGAGGTAACAATGAAATAAAGACAATTTGTTTGGTGTAGAAGTAAGAGTCATTTTGCACAAAAAGATTGTGTATTAAATGGTCTCTGAATTTATTGGGTCGGCTCGCACATCGGCACATGTGATGACCTTACCATTCTTGTCTCCACATTTAATATTCTTTATCCAAATAATGAAAAAAGTGAAGTTGGTAACAAAATCAATTTTCAATCTTTGTAATTTCTTTCCTTGTTCCAAAAGGATGTCAAGCTGTTGTGTAGCAATTGGTCATTGTGATTTGGTATAACTCAAGTGTATATCATATTGGTTTAGGGTTATCCTGCTTTTATCAGTTTGGTTATACTATTTTTTTTACTATATAGAAAGAAAAAAACCTGGAAGCTGTAACAGCTAGAGCAATGGACTTTGATAAAACAACATTTAATCAAATTTATGATCTTTAAATCAAGGATATGAATTTGTAAACCTTCTGTGATGTTCTTTTCAAAATTTTCCCGTTCTTCAGATAGAAAAGTTGTATGTTCTTTTCAGAATGATTGTGACACTTTGGATTGTATTTCAGTTCCAAATCTAAAAGCAAGACTGGCACATGATCGATACTTTAAAACGCAGAAGCTATAATAGTTTGAAGCAATAATTGACTAAAAACTTGTAGTCTAATTCTCAATTTCTTTTTTTAAATCATTGATATAATAAATTGCATAAAAGACACAAATCAAAATCATCATCTTAATGTGTTTGTACATTGAAATTTAATGTGTTGAACATTTTTATTATTTTTTCTCGATTATTTTAAATCTTCAAAATTAAGTTATATGTTCTTCGGAATGAGATTTTGAATTATAATTTACTGTTAAATTTATATAAAAAATTCACATAGAAAAATCAATTAAACACAAGTAATCAAACGAAGAAAATTTTAGGTTCACATTTTTTTCTCCAACCGGGCCCTGAAATACTTAATATAATATTTATTTGTTTGACTCCTCTCTATGCAACATTACTAAAATTTATATTCTTAAACCAAAAAACAAAATTACTAGTACAATTTAATTCCAAATATTCTACAAAAGAAAAAAAAAAGAAGTGCTTTTAGATCGGCGGAAAAGAGACAGGAGAGAGAAAAAAGGCAAAATACGAAAAGGTGAAAGCTTTTTGAGGCGATTCCTTTTGCAGGGATTGCGTGTGAAAAAACAGATATTTCATTTTTAAAGGTAAAAAATAACCCAAAAAAAGTTAAAAAGGAATAAAAAAAAAGTCACACGTTTTCAATAGCGCGTGAAGCACACCGATCAGAAACCAGATTATGATCACGAGTCACTGAAGCACTCAAGCGATGTCGTACACGCGCCACTTTTAAACACGTGAACTGCTTTTGTCTCATTTCTCTGACTAGATTCAACTTTTATTTCGTCATCAAAACTTTATTTGTTGGTACCTTTTTTCTCCACACTCATCTGAAAGTTGTAATTAATTTTCCAAACGTTTACAATTAGTAACATCAAATATCAATTCTAAATAACTTCCATAAAAAGTTAGTTCTCAACCGTATAGCAGCTTACAAAAACGTTACACTGTTCTTCTATTTTCTGGATGAACTGGTAGATACTACTACACATGATTATTTAATTGTCAAATTTGTGAACAATATAAAATACTACTGATTTTACTCTACACCAAAAATAAGAGAATTACGAAAGATGACACTGACAACGGAGCATCGTACTCCGTCTTTTGTAGTAGACCTATCTCGGTATTTATAGTAGTACCTAATTTTGAGTTTTTTTTTTGTTCTCTGTCAAAACAAATATTTTAATCTTTAAAATTGTGTCTATAATTGGATGTTAATGTAAGAAACTAGTACTAGTAATTTCTAAACCTAGCTAGTTAATGACTTTGAGGCATTTTGTCCCACTATAGCCACCGTAGACACAAAAGGGCACTTTCGTGATTTCGAATGATGTTCCTTATTAATATTTGGCGTCAAATAGATAGATAGACGTTGAAAAGCTATTATGAGAGAGTTTTTAAGTTGTTTGTGAAGGCAAGTGATCCAAAGTATTCTTTTTCTTCTCCAATTTTCCCACGCGCTCACACATAGATAGGACTCACTGCAAATCCACAGAAACAGAGAAAGAGAGAGAAAAAAAATTCAAACAAAGCTTCGATTTTTACCTTTCTAATTGATCGGCCTTTTGTTTTTCTGTAAAAAGCCATCTTTTGTGTTTGATCCTTTTTTTTTACCTGATAAACAAACAATATTTTCTCTACTTTGTTCAAAAAAAAGAAAAAAAAAAAACAATATTTTCTCTACATTTTTTCTTTCTTCTTCTTAAATTTTAATATCTTGGCCGGTCCAAAAACTTCTTTATGCAAAGGTTTCTTCTTAATAAGATAAACAAAGTCGAAGAAGAAGAACCAACAAATTAAAAAGAAGACTTTTTTTTCTTTCTCGTTGAGAAACTTTTTGAGAGATGAGAGCAGATTTGATTACAATACAGCAAACGCTGACGCCGGAAGCAGCGACGGTTCTAAACCAGTCGATTGCCGAAGCGACACGTCGTAACCATGGCCATACGACGCCGCTCCACGTGGCAGCCACTCTCTTATCTTCTTCCTCTGGTTATCTCCGACAAGCTTGTATCAAATCTCACCCAAACTCATCTCACCCACTTCAGTGTCGAGCTCTTGAGCTCTGTTTCAGCGTTGCCCTCGAACGTCTCCCAACTACTACTACAACCACTACTTCCTCGTCTTCTTCTTCTTCTCCGTCGCAAACGCAGGAACCGCTACTTTCTAACGCTTTAACCGCGGCTTTAAAACGCGCTCAAGCTCATCAACGACGTGGTTGTCCTGAGCAGCAGCAGCAACCGCTTTTAGCTGTTAAGGTTGAGCTTGAGCAGCTTATTATATCGATTCTTGATGACCCGAGTGTGAGTCGGGTTATGCGTGAAGCTAGCTTCTCTAGTCCCGCCGTGAAATCAGCGATCGAACAGTCGTTGATTGGTAATTCTGTTTCTAATTCGAGACAAACCGGGTCACCCGGAATTTTAAACCCGTCTGCAATTGGGTTTGGTTATCGTGCCGTACCGTCTCCGGTTAACCGGAATCTTTATCTTAATCCCCGGTTACAGCAACAAAGCGTTGGGACGCATAGTGGGATGATGATACAGAGGACAGATGAAGCGAAACGGGTCATTGAGGTTATGATCCGAACCCGGAAACGTAACCCGGTTCTCGTCGGCGATTCAGAGCCTCAAATTCTGGTGAAAGAGATTCTTGACAAGATTGAGAACGGCGAATTCTCCGACGGACCGCTTCGTAATTTTCAAGTGATTCGTTTAGAGAAAGAGCTGGTTTCACAATTGGCGACGAGGTTTGGTGAAATCTCCGGTTTGGTGGAGACTCGGATCGAGAATTCGGATTTAACCGGCGTTGTTCTCGATCTCGGCGATTTGAAATGGTTAGTGGAACATCCGACGGCGAACGGTGGAGCTGTGGCGGAGATGAGGAAGCTTCTGGAGAGATACAAAGGAAGGTTATGCTTCATTGGTACAGCTACTTGTGAGACTTATCTACGATGTCAAGTTTATTATCCATCAATGGAGAATGATTGGGATCTTCAAGCTATTCCGATCGCCGCTAAATCTTCTCTTCCGGCGATATTCCCAAGGTTGGTTCTTCATTCAAATTCAAGTTTTGATTTTTGACGAAGTTTCAATTTTTTTCTGATTCTTGATGTTTTTGTTTTTTTCTCAGGCTTGGGAGCAGCAATAATAACAACGCTATGTTGTTAAGCAATAACATTATTTCAATTGAATCGATATCTCCGACGAGGAGCTTTCAGATTCCGACGGGTAACATGAGCTGTTGCTCTCGGTGTTTGCAGAGTTATGAGAACGACGTCGCTAAGGTGGAAAAATCCTTAACCGGAAATAACCAGTCGGTTTTGCCACAGTGGCTGCAGAAAGCTAAAGCTAACAATGATGGTGACAAGAAACTGGTAAGCAATTTGACATATTGTTTCCAAGATATAGAAACAAGAATGTGAGAACTAAATTTTGTATTTTTGTTTTCCGTAGACGAAAGATCAACAGATCGTGGAGTTGCAGAAGAAATGGAACGAATTGTGCTTGCGTTTACATCCGAATCCGTCTGTGGCTGAAAGAAATGCTCCTTCGTCCTTGTCTATGATGAAAT
Source organism: Erysimum cheiranthoides (assembly GCA_011420285.2). Classification (NCBI taxonomy): domain Eukaryota; kingdom Viridiplantae; phylum Streptophyta; class Magnoliopsida; order Brassicales; family Brassicaceae; genus Erysimum; species Erysimum cheiranthoides. The sequence goes on from CM022177.2 coordinate 18,209,029, forward strand.
TGAACTCAAGATCGGACATTACTCCACCGGGGAGTCCGGTCGGGACAGATTTGGTTCTTGGACGGCCTAACAGAGTTTTATCCTCACCGGAGAATAAGACCCGAGAAGCGCGTTTCGGAAAGCTAGGAGATTCGTTTGATATCGATTTATTCAAGAAGCTACTAAAGGGCTTAGCAAAAAGTGTTTGGTGGCAGCATGACGCAGCGTCCTCGGTAGCAGCAGCGATTACGGAATGCAAACACGGAAATGGGAAATCTAAGGGGGATATATGGTTGATGTTCACAGGTCCAGACAGAGCCGGGAAGAGCAAGATGGCGTCTGCGTTGTCAGATCTTGTCTCGGGAAGCCAACCGATAACTATCAGCCTCGGTTCTGGTTCCAGCACGGATGATGGTTTAAACCTACGTGGTAAAACGGCGTTGGATAGATTCGCGGAAGCGGTTAGGAGAAATCCGTTCGCAGTAATCGTAATGGAAGACATCGATGAAGCGGATATATTGCTACGTAACAACGTAAAGCTAGCGATGGAACGAGGGAGAATCTGCGATTCGTATGGGCGTGAGGTTAGTCTAGGGAACGTCATTATAATCCTTACAGCAAATTCATCACTCGGCTCAGCGGAAAACATTGCTCCTATCGATGAAACAAGACTAGAGTCTCTGGTGAACAAAAGATGGCAGTTACGGCTCTCTGTTTGCAACAGCAGCAAAACCCGAAAACGAAAACCGAACTGGCTGTATAGTGACAATGACCAAACAAAACAGAGGAAAGAGATCTGTTTCGACTTGAACGAAGCAGCTGAATTCGATTCATCGAGCGATGTAACGGTTGAGCACGATCAAGAAGATAATAGTAACCTCGTTCACAAGCTAATGGCTTTAGCAGATGATGCTATACTCTTTAGACCGGTTGATTTTGATTCGATCAAGAGCAAAACTGCGGATTCCTTAAAGAAACGTTTCTCTAACGGTCTCGCCGATGGATTAACGGTGGAGATTGAAGACGATGCTCTGGAGAGAATCGCTGGAGCGATCTGGCTAAGTAAGATTAGCTTAGAGGAATGGGTTGAGGAAGCTATGGGTTCGAGCTTGAAAAGCGTTAAATCTCGAGTTTCATCTTCGGAAGATTCTGTGATTAGGATTGAGCTTGAAGATGATTTGAATGATAGAATCTCCGGCGGCTATCTTCCTAATAGTATCAGAACAGTTATCGTTTGATTTTTGTTGTTCCGGTGAGGGTTAGATCCGTAATTATGAGAACTGGTGAGGGTAAGGTTGTAAATATTATGATGTCTCCGAACAGTCTTTGGCGGGGTGGGAAAGAGTTCGGTATAACATTTAAACAGTAAAAAAAAAAGGTTATTTTAAATAGCTTATATTATCAAAATCAACGGCTGAGAATAATTCTCGTGCATATATATGAAATTAGAAAGTAGATACTTCCACAAAAAGAAATAGAGGAATCTCAAGATTAAAAATTTAAAATGGTGAAAAAATACGAGCGAAATTAATTACATATGGAGATTTAATTGGGGACATAGTGGATTTTTTAATTCAAGGTTACATTTGATTATTCTTTCGTATGTTTCTTCTTGGAGTTTTGTGGAATATATTATCGGATCGAATTTTATGAAAACTATATAATAAGTTTAATATTCAGGAGACATTAATTTCAGTAGAAAGTTGTACTTTTTAAATATTAAGTGGGTTCGGCTAGTATGTGGCTTGTCTTTACTTCACCTTTTTAGAATGAAAGCAGCAAATCCAACCACTCCCATGGACCAAATATTTAGGCCCTGTTCGTTTACCTGTCGCTAGCGACTGTTGCTAATTGCTGTTGCTGGTCGCTGTCGCCAGCGACAACGTCTGTTGTTCGTTTTGCAGTCGCTGGCGACTGTCGCTAGCGATTGTCGCTATGTTGCTGCGACCAGTTGCTATATTTCTATATATAATTTTCACATAAATATTTTTTTTTAATTTTTAAAAATATGTACATATGAGAATTTGTATTTTCAAATAAAAATGTAAATTATTTGTATACTAAACATATTATATATTTTTAAATTTTTGAAAAAATAATTTATATTAATATATATACTACTATTATTAATATAATTATATATTTATTTTAAATTAAATTATATTTTATTCAATTAGATTTAATTTTATTAATTACTTGTAATGTAATTTAATTTTAGTTTAATTTAGTTTAATATTATTTAATTTAGTTTTAGTTTAAATTAATCAAAATCAATTTTATTTTATTTATTTTTTTATTTTTATTTTTTTATTTTGTAGTCGCTGGGTTGTTCGTTTGACAGTCGTTGGATCCAGCGACTGTCAAACGAACAGTTGCTAGTCGCTGTCGCTGATCGCTGTCGCCAGCCACTGCCAAACGAACAGGGCCTTATTAAAAAGATCCTTCGACAATATCAGACTAATAACGCATAGCTTTTTTTATATAAATTTATATGACATTTTCTATTGAAATTTTTAGCTAATGGTTTAGATTCATTCGAGATAAGCTGGAGTAGTAAAGGGAAATTCGTGTTAAATAAAGTAGTGATTAGTGATAATAATACTAGGAAGATTGATAATGATCTTTTAACAAAAAAGGTTGATAATGTTTCTTACTTGATAGCCAATTCAAGGAACATCGACACATCGTGCATGCTTCTATTCGATATTTTGTATAGTTCCGGTGGAGCTGTTCCACGATATGTATGATATTTAAACAAAAGGCGAAAGGAAAAAAAAAATCGCAACAAAATTTGGACATGGTGTGGTTTTAGTTCTCTAAAATTTTAAACATGAAAATTCTAATCTGATAGCTGATATTCGTCTTTTTGTTAACAGCTCATATTCTCTAATCCATCATAGTTTTTAGAATTTAGGTTTTATTTATTTTATATTTTGCTCCATTACAAAATAATAATGTTATGTACATTTATCACGTTTTTAATTGATCTACACTATCCAAGACAAAAAAAAAAAAAAAAATCTACACTATCTAATATTGAATAGTTTATTGACATCTAGATTTAAACTCAACTTTTATATATAGAGTTCAAATTAGGATCTTAAATAACTTCTTGACATTTTAGGTTTTAATTTCACTGGTCATATCTTTGAGTGTAAACTTGGTCAAATACGCGATTTAGAGATACTGTGTGCGAGTTCAAAACAAAGTTGAAAACTACCAAACCGGTTTGACCAAAACGTATTCAAAATTCAAAATGCGATCGGACCACACGTAGTGATCGGTCGAACTTTTGTGCTTTTGGGGTCATACTTTGATGTTATCATTTATTATGACCATTGATTCAAAGCCTCAACCTACAAACCGGTCAACCACCGATAATAAATTTAAACCTAACTAAACGTATGAGAACAAGAAACGACTACGACACTTGGTCTACTGATCTAAACTACATAACACCATGGCTTTTCATGTTCAATATAGACTGCTAGATCTAATTTAAAATTACATTCTTACAACCACAAAACAATTATAGGTAATCACGAACTATTCTTTACCGTTTTTTTAAGTCTAGCGAATTGTTTTAATAGCTAATATGAAAGGAGTAGTCACATTCTCTTTCATATATATAAGTTGATTCTAACTTACATATACCATGGACATTTATATCTAAATCTTCCACTTAACAACTACATGCATGCCTAGTGAATTCACATGGTGCTGGTCTATGTATACCTATTTATATGTATTTTTGTTGGATTTATCTCTTAGAATTCAGACTGATCTCAAATTCAATATTGTAGTAGCTATGTAGTACATCTAGTTGATGAGATCGATCTTCGGCACAGTAAATATTGTAAAGATCTTATACTAACTCTTTATTTGTTTGAAAGCCTTCTAGAAGACTTAGTAAGTATAGAAAATAAAAATTGAGATATATTTTCAATTACTCAAACCAGTTTTTTGCTACAAGAGTCGTGATATAAGTCAAATAACTCCGGTTCCCTGCTAGACACTTGAAGACAAAGCCTCCAAAACTGCCTTTTTTTTTCCTCTGCCTTTTTAGATATTACAATATAGTAATATTTATGAGTGGAAGATAAGGCTGAAGTATTGTGGTACTTAGTTTATACATAACTAAAAGCATATCAAATACCTTTCGAGAATTAAAAATATGGATTTGTTTGAAATAAAGCAGGTCATAACCTAATTATTGAGAAGATATTATTAAGGGGATATACTTTAATATTATTTTGAAATAAAAGGATTTTTTCCAAAGAGAAGCACTAGAACAAGGAGAAGACAAACCAAAACATGCCTTTATATCATTCAATTATTTAGTTATATATATGGACCTTATGGTCTCTCTACCTTTTTGGTGGATTTACATTATGCCTCTTCACTTCTTAGTTAAATATATCATCAGCCAAAAGTAAGAAAGATTAAGGCAAGAGACAACCGTAGTAGTTGAATATATTCTTAAGTATTAAATTAGATTCAATTTATCTCACAGAAAGATTCATCATACACCATGCCAATACTTGATCTTGAAGTGACAAAAAGAAACTCATAATAACACCAATGTGAGAGTGTAATTGAATAGTCTTCAAGTGGAAACTAAAATAATGCAGCAAATGCTGCAACTTTACTCAAAGACGACCTATTTCCTATTTAATATATTTTCTAGTCTTTTCTCTTTTAATTATAACCATAAAAAGGATGTGAAGATAATGATTTACGAATATATGAGGATGTATTATATTTTAACTAAAAGGGGTCGCAGATCTCAACCTTACATGATTGAAACCTAATGTTGAATTTGAGCTTTTTGGAAAGGGGACATGAACTTACTTCTGTAGTCAGCAACTACACACTAAGGTACAACTACTATGGCATCTCTTAACATATGCAAATAGATATACAACTACTACGGCATCTCTTAACATTATATATATATATATCCATGGGATGTTTTGAAAAGGCTTTTTCACATACTAATAAAAGAATTAAAACACTAAATATCTGTTTTAAGTTGATTAATATTTTTGAAAATCGATGTTTTCATGGTTCAATATTTTACATCAATCTGTTGGTATGTGCATGCATCCCTAACTTTATTTCTATATTATTTGGGACTCGAAATTTCTAGAAAACTTTTTTTTTTTTTTTTGGTCACGTCTAGAAAACTTTATATTTGATTATTTATTAATATATTAAAAGATTTGCAATTTACTGCTCGGAATCCATGATTACATTGAGCCGGTCCTGTGGCCATTCCGAAAAGAAAACCCCAATATGTATGTAATCCTGTAATATATATAGATTATGATTTGATCCGACATACGGATTAGTAGAGAAAGAAAGTAAACATTCTAAACTTTTTCCCATGGGCCAAAACTCATCATTTGTATGATCTTTTGTCTATAATTTCTTTATAGTTTTAAAAAGAAACTTGTGTCGATAGCAATATGCATGCTCAAGAAAATAACCTTGTTCTCAACGCTACAGTTACCACGACATATAGGGGCTCTTACGAATGGGCTCAAACATCCTTTTACTTCCTTGTTGGATCCATGCATGAATTTGCAAGGTTCTTTACAGTAGCATAGGTTTTGACTGTGGTTTGTACATAATCCACTTGTATTTTCTCATCTTTACATTCAGAGAATTTAGAAACGAGTTCTTTAATAGTATAACAAGATTGAAATTTCCAAGCTTAGATTACAAAAGATGTTTCAATGTACAAAAAATCAAAAACCCGTCTTGAGTTTCTTTATATCTCTCCTAAAGGACCATGAAACTCCATATGTAGTGTTCTTGTTGTCATAAAGATCTCCTGTGATATTTAAAAAAGGTCAGCTTCTTTACCAGGTTATAAATCAGTCAATCATCAGGCTCAGCAGAGAAGTCCGGCTCTTCGGGTTTTTTAAACCGAGGCATATCGACATCCTTAACTCTCTGTGCTGCAACACCGCGTCTTGTATTAGCTGCAAAACGCGAAGCCAAAACCATAACTCCAATGTTCATCTTTGTTCTAGGACTCGACTCAACACACTCTTCTTCTTCTTCTTCTTCCACTTCTTTTTCTTCTTCATTTTCCTTTGATTCAATCGCAGTGAGACTATTCTCCATAACTCTCCTCTTATACCTGCGCCAAGCAGCTTGTATGAAGCAAGCAGCCCAAGTTCTCCAATGGTGAGAGTAGAATCTGAAAGTATGTTGAAGCTTCTTGCTGTGTAACCGCCTAAACTGATTTGCAACAAACTTCAAATCTTCAGCTCGAAGAGCGAATGCTTCAACTTCAACTAGAGCCCTAACTGTTCTTGTAGAAGACGGTAAATTCAAGGTTGATTTTGGAAGCAAAGCCCAAGAAAGAAGCTCTTCGCCGCAGAAATCTCCAGGTCTTAGTATTATCGAGTTGAAGAAACCGGTCCTGCCTCCATTGGTTGTGGAACTCTCAAGTCTACCTCTGATGATGAAGAGCATCTCTGAGATCAAGTCACCTTCACGTACAAGGTAAGTGCCTTCGGTACACAGAGAAGAAACCAAGCGCTCACATATCGCATCGAGCAACTGATCATCCATTTGAGAGAAAAATGGGACCTGCATTATTCAGAGATACAGTTGGGATAAAATCAAAATAAGCACTTCTGAGAGAAACTATTGCAGCTAGTACTACAACTGGAAAACCGAAAATCCCAAACTAAAACTAAATAAAACTCCGGATTGAACAGTCCTACTGAAATTCTAATACAAACGAATATTCACAAGGGTGTTCAATAAATAATTTGTTCTAGAGACAATTACGAAAGTACTTAGCCAATATGTCTCTTTTGAATATTTCTCTAAAAGTTGAACCATTTGTAGGATAACAAATCAACAGAAAAACTTACTCTTCGAACAAGATCTAAACAGAGGTGGCGTTGAATATCACGGCGAAGATCAGTGGGTAAACTTTGCAGGAGAACCTCTTCATCGACTCCTCTTGTTGCAAGCCACTTATACTGCTCGTATCGCCTCACACGATTTCTCAATTCTTCAGGAAGTTGGCGATGTCTCATCCACTCCTCCGTGTCTCTCTTTTTCAATCTCCATTCCTCAAGCCGTACAGTCAAAGATTGCAGATATGTCTAACAACCAAAAGGGAAAAGCCAAGAAACATAAGAACAAAAGCAGAGACTTTTAAAACTTATCCTAACGTAGGAATCCATACCTGCATATTCCCAATGAGATGGGCAAAGAGGACAAGACCAAAGATTGCAATGAGCACAGCAAATGTGGTTTCTCCCATGAACATGGTCGTGGACAAATTCTGTCCATAAGAACTAGGAAATGATAACAACAGGAAAAAATCCATCAGATTTTAGGACTTGTAATAAAAAAGGATATGAAAATAAATGGTAACAAAGGTTGATGGTCTCTGTAATTACCTAAGCTGTTGCAATCCCCACCACAAACAGTAGAAATATCTCTCGAAAAAGTTTGAAGACACGACCTTTTTCGTGATTGCGTTCTCGAATATCCCATACTTGAACTCGCCATTCCGTGCATCGCAGAGTTTAAACACTTTTGTGACATTTGCCCAATTCATCTGATTGTCGTCATACATTGAATCACAGTCTAAGTAATATAGCTGACAATTAACTAGACCACGTTCTATGTTGCATCTCGATTTCCAGCATGATGTATATCTATCAACCGATAATATATACCACGCCGCACCAAGCACCTGTCCCAACAAAAACAATGTAGCTTTGATTATCATCATAATAAGGAATGAAGTCGTGGGAGAAGAAGAATGGGATTCATACATGACTGGCTAGCATGTATAGCAAAAGATTATAAGCAGCACCAGCCCAAGCAGTCTTTGTAACAACTCCAGTCGCTTTAACGATTTGAGAACTCAACGGAATTATAAGATAGAATCTGGGGATATACTGGAGGAGCACAATCAAAGCAATGGCATTGTTGTTATGATCAAACCGGTAACTTTTTGTGGCCGATATAACAAACCAGATAACTATCTGTGGAAGTGGTAATGTCGCGATGAGATCGATGATGAAGTCAGATTTAAGATACCTCCAAGCAATTGCCTTAGGATCCATCACAAGCTCACCTCTACCAAACACTCTAGTGCTTGAATTAGGCGCGATAAAACCGGTCCTAAACTTAATGAAAATGTGCAGCAAGTAGAAAAGATCCGCAATCGTCCTGAAGAAAGTAACAAGGATGCTTAAACTCGTATCGGTCCTTGCACATGGATAATTTCTATCCCCTCCAATGGCTGGCACGAAGAAATACAACGGGTCGATAAAGAGAGCAACCATACACGAGACAATGAAGACCCAATTCCATTTCAAAACAATCTCACTTCCTGGATCAAGAATCGTCTTGTACCATGAGACTTTTGAAGATTTGGACTTGTTGCTGCTAACTTTAGAAGCATCATTGTACCTAAGTCTATTTCCTGGTAAGAGATTATCAGGCCTTAGTGCTGAAGGTAATGAGAGTTTATATGATTTGCTCATTGGATCATTCACTGCCCATATAGCATCTTTGCTTTCTTTCTTCCCCTCTGAATAAAACCTGCAAAGCAAAACAGAAGGGGAAATTTCTTTTTACTTTTTTTCAAAAGGGGATTTTTGTTTCTATACACAAATATGCAATTCGAAGTAGAACCCAGTACTCAAAATCGGAACTTGAGCTTTAATAACCTAAAGAAGAGAGAAATCTAAAGCAAAGTCTCGATTTTTATTTCTGGGCAACTAAATGTCACGACTTGAGCTATAATATGATCCGAAACGTAAATCTAACTGATAATCAAGCAAAATAAAACATGTGTTGCGGAAATAAAACTTACATAAGAAGTTTGTCCTTCCTTAACTCCATTAGAAGAAGCTCAAGCTCGAGTAAACACTTTTGACCTAAATAAAATTAAAATTAAAAGAAAGACAAGTTTTTAAAAATCCTTTCTTTGATTCGTCGTGTCTCTGACACACTCTCACTCTTACTCTCTCTCTCTCTCTCTAAATCTGAGAAAGATCGTTGGTTTGGTTTAATTCCTCCTGAGAGGATTGAAGGAGGGAATAACTGAGTCACGGGGGCGAGTCAGAGAGCGTATCTTCTTTGCTTTTTTTTTCACCTTTCAAGAAAAGAAAATCGGAAGGATATTTGTTTTTTGGGAATATTTGAGCCACCGGTGGAAGACAAGAAGTCAACACAGATATGACTTAATTAGTTAATCAAAGTCATTAGTACTAAACACTAATTAGACAATCTTACGTCACCTAAAACACTTTTATAGTCTTTTGTAGTCAGATCCAATCACAATCACTTATCCCACTGAATCACAGTTTCACACTCCAATCAGAAAACGATTTAACTTTTAATCACTCTCAAAACAAAATACTTGACATCATTCAGAAGATGAAGCAGGTAAAATTGAAGTCACACGAACCAAACTTTTACTTACTTTCATAATGGACAAATTGAAGCAGAAAAATTGATGATTAAACACTGAAACTCAAGTAAATTATGAGAAACCATTAAGGTAACATAAGCAACATGTTTGAAGTGACAAATGGAACAACATTTCTATCTGTATTTCAACTGAGTCTCTCGTGTTATCCAGCAAAATCAGATCAGAAAGATCAAAAACTTTGCAGAAAATAGAAAATAGAAAACAGCTAACATCTATTTCGCTTACTAGAGAGTTAAAAGGATTTTCTATAAAAGAGTGAGTAATAACACACATCGATCATGACCAAATTGAGTCCAACAAATGCATATTAATCAAAACTTCAAACTACAGTATGTTGAATTCTCCATAAATTTGGTTAAAAGAGACATTGATATGATTCATCGTTCTCTCTATTGGATAAATCAAAGTATCAAACAGTGAAGAAACTAGCTTTAATTTTTGAGCTGAGCTGAGTAAAAAGACACTGTACATGATTATTGACTGAATACCAAAATTGCTAATAATACATGATCGTAGTAAATTTAAAGGAACCAATGTAATTAGAAAACACTTACAAAGCTATTTAGAAAACTAATCCAAAATTTCAACTTCTGGTCTCCATCTTCTTCCTTCTTCCAATCTATAAACCCTATCCCTACAAATCGGACAAGTCGAGACTTTGATCAACCACATGTCCACACACTTGCGGTGAAACACATGTCCGCATCTAGGTAGCTTCCGACACCACTGTCCTTGTCTGAATCCATCGATACAAACCACACAATCGTCGCTTCCGTACTCTGTAGGCTGAGAGAACTTGAATTGTGGAAGCCTCTTCACCCATCTTGGAGACAACCCATCTGAGGATTCGTGACGGCGATGACGGCGGAGACGGTGGCGATAGTTACGGTGAAGAAACCAGTAGAAAGCGATGAAGAAGCAGAAGCCGAGAGATGTGAGGATAAAGAGGAAGGCTGTTACAGCTACAGGGATCATGATTAGACCTACGAGGAAGGTGGAGAGAATCTTCGTTGGTAGATTCCTCGTGTTCGCCTTCGGCGGCGCCGGAGAAGACGATTGCTCGCTGGAGATTGGGTCATCGTAGGGGATAGGTATCGACATCGGACAAATTGCGGCGGAGACAAAAATCTCTCTTTTTTTTTTTTTTTTTTGGTTTGTTTCGAATCAAAACTCTAATTTGGTAGAGAGCTAAATAAACGAGAGAGTATTTATATTATTTTGATACGAAAGTAATTAAATCAGAGAAACTCCAAAGAGGAAAAGGAAATTGGATTTTGAAGATCTTAAATTTATAGATTCAAAGTATGTTGTCTAAAGGGTTGTGTCTGATAGATAACATGGATTGTATATTTATATGCGGGAATATTCGGACATTTATATATCAGTTTGACGATAACTTTTTAACTAGTTTTTGTCCTTACGAACTCTTGACAGTCGTGAGCAAAGTTTTTTTTTTTTTTTTTTTTTTTTTGCTCAACATCAACTATTTATTCACCAAATCGATAGTACAACTCATTTGACTTCGACAATTTTCATTCAAATACAATGATTTAGTCTAGTATCATCCTGAAACACTAGCGGATCCAACGCTACTGGACTAAGAATCATTGTATCTTTTTCACCACTGCGAGATGAAACACACCACGACTCGGTGTTGAATCATCTCTTAAACTCGTGAGCAAAGTTTCTTTTATACCAATATTTGCGTTTCTTGTCAAACCTAGACTTAATTCTCATAATTACATCCATATATTAAAGAACAATGCTGATATTGTTAAAGAATATTACAAAATAAAACAGAATTTTTACTTTGGTTAATTTGATCATTTAAAAAGATATTTGATTACCAAAAAAAAAATTGATAGAAAATCTACGGAACAAGACTTTATATATATATTAAAAATATTGTATTTATTGAATAAGAATATCAGATTTTTATCAAATATCTTTTGAGAAAACTAGAGGAGAAAAGAAAACAAAGGGCGAAACCAGACTAAACATTTAAGGATAAAGTATTAGTGTTCATATTTCTGAATTCTGATTATTAAAAAAGAAGTTCAGTTTAATTTGGTTCCAATTATTATCTATGAGCTTCCTATCTGGTAATGCCGAGTGGGAATTGATAGGGACAACCCGACAAGGGCAGCTTCCTCGGTAACTCCATTTCTTATGTCACCATACTTTTGCACATTCACAAATTCTTCGCAACATTTTTAATATTATCTCCTTCTCTCTTACATGTTTTCCGGTTCTTTTTGCAATTTGGATCCGGTTGAAACTTGGTTTTGGAAATTGGAACAATGTCTCCTATCGTGTCTTTCGGCCCATTAACTCGCCTTCTAACCAGCTTTTAGGTTGTAATTTTTATCGACGGACCATTAATAAATTAGTCCATAATTTTTTATTCACTAAGGGACAATATGTCTTACATGAACGTATTGATAAATTGTTTTTGTGAGTTAACGGAATTTTTTTTTTTTCTTTTCAATTGTTAACGGAAATTTCTGTGGTAAAATCAGCGTAGTTGGTAAACATTTGTTGGAGTCTTGGTTCTAAATTTGCTATCAGATGAGGATATAATAATGTTTTTAAACCTCTAGTCAACACAGATAAGTAGAAATTAAATATTACAACTATATATAATTTAAAAATTGGAACAGTCAAGAAATGTTGTTAAAAAAAAGGAACAGTCAAAAAAATTTCAATGGTAAGCATTAAGCAATTACAATACATGCATATTTAGAGTTAGTCATATAATATAACAAATATATAAATAGATTCGTCGCATTTCAAATACAAACACTCTTATTATTATATTTGCAATTGTCTTCCCTTACAGAAAAATAGTTTTAAAAAAAAAAATACGTACTATGGGTATGGGTAAAAATGTTGTGGTTTTTTCACACATTCTTGTTTTTCTCTTCTCTATAGCATATGCAACTCCCGGAATCGCAACTTTCTACACAACTTACACTCGTAAGAATCACGATTTTACATTCTAAATTATAAACCAAATATAAAAATAGATAACAACAAGACTTATCTACACCTTTTAACATCTAACTGTGGCGAAATGTTATAAAATCATAACAATCACTTTTATTTCATGTTTTGATAGCATCTGCATGTTACGGAGGCAAGCAAGAAGGAGTGATGATAGCTGCAGCGAGTGATCAGTTATGGAACAATGGTCGACTTTGTGGTAAAATGTTCACCGTGAAATGCACCGGACCTCGTAACGCCGTGCCTCATCCCTGCACCGGAAAATCCGTGACGGTCAAAATCGTTGACCATTGTCCCAGCGGCTGTGCTTCTACGCTCGATCTTTCCCGAGAAGCTTTTGCTCAGATCGCTAATCCTGTCGCTGGGATTATCAACATTGATTATATTCCGTAATTATTTCTCCCAATCTCTGTACCTATATTTCTTTTTACTTTAGAAAAGTTCGTATCCAGGATTTTAATTCTACGATTGTATATTTGTATTTCAGGGCTTAAACGTCGATGGAGTTCTCAAGGACAATAATGCTCGAGTCCTAGTCATAATAGAAAAATAGAAAATGTACTAGCATCATGAGTTTGTCATCGCATTTTAAAATATGAATAAAATCGTCCAAATTCATACACAAAATAAGATTGCATATTAACCAACCAAAAGAAACAACACTATGATAAAAATATTTTGGATTTTATTTTCTTTTAATTCTCATTTTAAAACCAAATATACCTTGTTTTCACATAATTTAGTAAATGAAAGTGACCAAAATAAATTTGTAACTGAAAACTGGTACAACTATTTTGATTACATCATCGAACCATCCCTCCGACATGTATTTTTGTCCTAGTTATATGCAAACAAATGCTTATGACAGGTTATTTGCTGGTTTAGCTCCGGCGGCAATTTTCATAATTATGCTTTCGTCATAATGATCTTGATTTAAAGAAGCAAAGCAATATAAGTTATGTTATGTTATTATCTGTTATAGCTCGATCAAAAAATTTCTTCTTATTCCTCTTCACCCTCTCTCATATACCAAATAGTAGATTGCATGTAAGATTTTGCCTAAATTAGCTTGGAGATTGAGTGAACACTCGAAATCATGAGATGTGAAAATGTGGGATTGCGACTCTGTTTTTCCGTAAAGTAGAAATCGAAGGTTCAATCTCAACAAATGTTAGAAATATCATCGCAACTCAGATCAATTCTTCCTATCTATAAGATGGCTTTGAGAAATGGAAAAACTTGTAAAAATGACATTATATGTTCACTACTGTATGTATCCCAAGCTACAACAATTCAACAAAACCCCAAATCCCAAGCTAACTCATTGCTAACTTCGATGAATCTCAAATTAATCGGTTACCAAAATATCCAACCCAGAAGTAAACCAAACCAACCTGAGCGTAATCGACTCGATCTCTATTTGAATGAAAGGAAATATGGACTCGGAAGTCAAGTAACCAAACCATCAAAGTTAGAAACCTATAACTGAGCTCTGCAGCAAACGAGGAGCTTCCAAGATTAATTAAAAACTTTATAGGAACGAGAAGAAGAAAAAGCTTATATAAATAATTTGACCTCTTTCGTTTGATATTTACACACAAAGAGAAGGAAAAAACATAGACTTCAATCTGGCAATGTATCTCTGCACTTGTCCAGATCGTTGTTTCTGCCCTAAATTATCCAACAAATGCAATCAGGAACCGACCTTTTAACACATCGGACACCGAGTTTCCAAACTCGCGATGCGCGATAATCATTCACCTTTCACCTAACGCCTAGTCCCGTTCAATCTAAATTTCTCATGACATCCTGCAAATGTGAAAAGTGAAAAGCAAAAGAATGTCAGCTTCAAGAACACTTGTACAAATCAAAAGGGGAAAGAGTAACACTAAAACTTACGAGTAGGAAGGATAGGAGAAACGTTGATTTTGATTTTAAGGGCGTCGATAATAGAAAGAACTTCTTCGTTTCCAGATGCCATAAAGAGTCTCAAAACTCTCTCGTTCAATTTCCCAGCCTTCAATGTCCTCTTTACATTACAAAACAGCAAGAAAATCAATTAGAAACAGTATCAACCATATGTAATGAAGCAAAACTATATATAAAATCCACTAAACCAACCAGTGATTTTTAAAACAGATAAAAGAAAGACATCAATAACACAAACAACTGTTCATCACAAAGCATATAGAGTAAACTACGATTATGGAACCTAAGCTCTAAAGCTTTAAACTTTCACTTACAAAATTGTCAGAAACAAAGAATACGAGCCCAAAACCAAAAGTTACAATTTTGACACTAAATTCAACAACCCAGAAACCAAAATCACACCAACTAATAAAAAAAAGGAGGAATCGATTTTAGGGTTTCTTACAGCAAAGAGGTCAAGGACGATGTGATCAGGTAGATGAGAGAGATCATTGATGCGAGAGAGGTTTAAAACGGCGGCGTTGACAGTGAGGGAGAGCAGAGACGGAGGAGGGTTTCTCATTCAATCAGTCTGAGAGGAATTTGTTCCACAGATTCAATTAGACGAAATTTGCTTCAAGGCTACGTCTTTGATTTCTTCTGGGCTTTGTTTCTAATTCGCCGCCTTCTTCTCGTCGCCGCCGAATCTGAAATTTTTACACGATCGAAATCGATAGATGGTCGTTGAGAGACGTTTCCAGAGAAGCAAAAAAGGGCCCAGACGAGACCAATCTTTCTTCTCGCATAGTTTTTTTTTCCGCGTTTGGATCTAATAAACGCGAAAAGTAGCGTTTGGATAGCGTCACGGAGTCGCAGCGTTTGAAGAAATAGCTAAATCCTTTTGCTTCCTGATGATGGGCCGAAATTATAGAAAAGCCTACAATTTTTGTTTTTGTTAAAATGCTTTGTAAACTGCACACTCAAGCCCACTTATACAAGGGCTTGAATATACAGTATTTCAGTTTAGTTCTATAATATTTGTGAAAACAAAGCTGATGGGACAATTATGGAGCTGTTAAAAGATACGTGGAATTGTTGACACAACATAGAATTTGTTGAAGCATACAAATATTGTGTCAGTCTAACGTACCACAATGAGCTGATCTGGAATGTAAAAATTAGCTAATCATTGAACTGAAGTTCTATACAATTACAATTAGGAGTTTTTAACAAAATATATAGTCTTCATTTGAACGATATGCTAAGTTTATGGATGGTTTTGCTTAGGAGGCTGTTCTATGATATTTAAATCTTTATTATATAGATTTTATTTATTTAAGATGGACAGTTAAGCAAGGGTCTGAAATTTATTGGCAAAGCAATAAATGTTATCTGTATAGCACATGCACATGGGGATTCTTTTCCTCCTTATAAGGTCCAATTTTTCATTATATAATAATCTCCTAAATGTGTATTGTTACATTTTAATATTGTTTCGTGAGAAAAGGTGTCGAATGGAAAACATTTCAAACGATTGACTAATCTATTAATTTCAAATTTAGGTGGAATTTTAAGAAATTAAAACCATGTAATGACAAATTAGTTGTTACAAGATCGTGGGAGATCTAACTTGATGAAAGTTCATTGTCCCATTGTCCCATTGTCCCATTGATCCCAACCCTAAGATGTTTTCCATTATGTTCACATTAAGTATCAACGTATCATTCAAAACCAACTGATCCGTGTTTTTGTCTAATCTTGTATAACTCTACCGGTTTTATTATTTATGTTTTTGGCTCATGGGTTTATCGTCTGACAATTGTTACAATAAAATCTGTAAAACTATGATTTAATTTTTGCATATACTTTTCTTGTATAGTTTTTTTTTTTTTTTTATGTAGGTTTTCCGTTAAAAATTCAATCAACGTAGACACTGCAGTATTAAAAAGATGTACGTCATATCTATTCTCTAGATTCTGAAAAAGCTAGGTGTTTAAAGGGAAGGTTTCGTCCGTCTAGCTAGAAGACATTATCTTTAACTGCATGCTAATGATCATTTTTTTATACAGTCGTAATCGTACATAGTTGTAACATTTCGTAAAATTTTAGAGTTTGATGTAAAATAAGTATAAATTGATAATATAGGTGATAAAAAATTATGAAAGTATATAAAAGTCTGTAAAAAAAAAAAAAAGGTCTGTAATCTTACAACTTAACAATTCAATATCTATGGGGGCTGACTATTAGCAAAGCCGTGGCCTGCCTCCATCCATCTCCGAGCTATGACTTCGGTTCAAGTTCCACTTAGTCTGGTTAAAAATATTGACAAGAAACACAAAATCAATACACTATTTATCTTAACAGAAAAACTGCATCATTACCAGATGATTATATTCATCGAATTCTAAATTTAGGGAAAAAAAAAATCTAATTTAGGGCAGTTCTAATTTATTTCTTTATTTAACAGGAAGAGTAGAAAAGCTTACAAAATAACTAAAGTCAACATGTTGGATTTTGCAAACCTGCCTAGTAAGAACTAAGAAGAAAACGCTACTCCAAGGGCCAAAACTTATATAGATTCATGTACGTAATAAGTTCTCTAACTCTATATTTCCAATCAATCAATTTTTTCTGGTCGTTCTAAAAAGTTAATCTAATTTGTAACTGATATCGATTAGTACATAAGAAAGGTGTATATATCAGTATTTTCCTTTAAATTTAATTATATTTATGATAATTTGACATGAACAAATACAACATTGCATGTAGTTGTTATGTCAGTAACTCGGTTTTATTTGTCAAAGGGAGCAGGTGATTCCGAAAGTAAATAACATGCATAACTCAAATCTATAAATAGTATATTTCTTCTGGAAGGTAACTCTAATTACATGTTTTTTTGGTTATGATGTTACTATATTTATTAACTTTGAAAATAAACTTTCTTATACATGTTTTCTTCCTTCAGGTTTCTTAAGTTATGAAAGTACCTTGAAATATTTAAACAATTAGGTAGAAATCTGTAGGTTATGGAGATGTACGTCAAAAGTGAGTAGACTTTCTAACTATAGCCAAAACATCGAGCACACAAAAAAATTTTATGTCGAATATTTATATGTATCAACGTAAAATTTTAAAACAAATATTAAAATGGAGAAATAGTGAATCCGCCCTTTAGGGTATATGATTGAGAAAATTAAAACACGTCTCTTTTTTAGATTGTCTAAATTATGAGCATATATACTAAATACAAAATATATCAATTCCCGTTACCAGAAGCAAAGTTTTATCAATTAATATGCATATTCTAATAATTCTGTAATATGTGAAAATAATGATACAACAAATAACGGCTAAAAAGGTAGATATACCGTATTTAATGTACTTTATAACTCTTATAAAAAAAATGTACTCTATAGCTATATGATCATATAAAAAGTGTATACGGCTTTTCTTAGATGGATAGAATTGAATCGACTTATGTCAAATCGTAAGAGGGAGCTATGAAACATAATCGTTTTATGTTAACGTCTTAATACCTAAATTTCATCACAACACACAAATAAAAGAAATCAATGGAATGTGTAATTGCGTCAAATATAAAATAGGGATGGTATTTTCTTAATTATGAGGAAGAACAGGTATTACTTTTGTGTATATACTTTTTTCTACATCTTTTTTTGGTAAATTCTTGTACCGGATTATGAAACTAATCAAAAGTGCATAAGACAAGATTAGCCTCGAGTCAGAACATATAAAGGCATGGAACCTTCTTGTAATGCTAATTTCTTGTTTCGTCCCTTATTTCTCCTTTTTCATGCACAATCAAAAGTTGATCCACTGCCCAAAATAATGCCATTATTGTATATATACTTCTAGACCTCTAAGAGTAAATAGAAACAGCCTTTTAAGAGTTTCGTGTAAAAAAATGAAATAGGTTTTTGTGTAACCCATAACTCAATAAAAACAGTTAAAAAAAAACAAGAATGGAAACAAAGCAAAGTGTTTTCTTCTGGTTTGACTTAAACGATTGGGGCCCACCAAATCTCGATAAACAGAGTTGCTCTGCTTCTCGCATCCGTGTCCTATGTTTCCGTTCCACTTCTTTCAATTTCCAAATGTTTACTTATGTCACAAACTACGAGTATGTTATATCCACACACGTCATACACATTTTATTTGTAGTTACTGAAAATAAATCTAGGCACTAACATCTACCGACGTTTTAATAAATACACAGGCTTAAATTGGCTGACGTTAAAAAAAAGAATAAAAACCTAGCTGATGAATTTGTTCCATTCATTTCATAAACCCAAAAAAAAAAAAAAAAGAACTTGATTGTTCTTTCCAACTTTATGACAGAAAATTAAAATTTCGTCATTCAGCTATAAATTACATTTAATTTCTATTTGAAAAAAGTAATACATTTCCTCCCGTCCCGCTCCACTCGTATTATTTGAGCCCTACCCTAATTAATAACAATATAACACGAAAGCAGAAAAAATGTATTCAAAGTATAAAATATTAGTATTGCCGGAAAAAAAAGTATAAAATATTAGTATAACAAAAAGAAAGACAAAGAAACCGAAAGCATAAATTATGATAAGAACCTCTTGAAATGGAGATAATAGTTTGGGATTTGGTTGTCTAGCTGAAAATTAGGAGTCATGTTATTTGCATGATTTTTTCATAATCTTTTTTATTTTTTTAATTTGTGTGTGCAGACAAGTGATGAACTATATTTTATGAAAATACATCTTCAATTCACACAATAAATACGATATTATTTGAAATTATCCAAGTTTTTGATTTTTTTTTAATCTTGTGGATTATGAAGTAGTGGTGGTGTTCTTTGTCTTGTTGATTTAAACGAGGGAGCATGGGATTTGGTGAGATCACAATATATTATTCGCGGAAAAACATTCAATTAATTAGCTCATTCTCTGATTTGTTTCTTCGTTTAAAATAATCTTTGATTGACTTTGCATGTCTTGAGGTTAATCAGATCCAATCCCATTATTTTATTTTATTTTTTCCAATTAATTATTTTACATATATAATTTCGGAAAACCTGCAGATTCAAGAGGCACACCCTTCTTGGTGTAACTGTTGAATCTTAAATGAAATTTTATCTTCTGTCATCATCAATGGTCCAACCTGTAATTCTCTTATTCATCACTCTCTCTATCTCTTTCTTCTTAGATACCAAATCTCAGAAACAAAGAAACAAAAAAACAGAGCATTTTCTCTCTCCCTCTCTCTGTTCTGAGAGCTTCCATGTCTAAAAAGCTTGAGTCTTTATAAGTAGTCTTCATCCTAAATTTCATTTTCTTTCACACCAATGAATTTTTCTCGGGAAAATATGAAGTGGGTTTTCCCGGAAATCAAAACAAACCAGAATTTCCTGTCTCCTTCATCACTTCCACGAGCACCACCACAAGAACCATCGTTGTCTCTCCGATCCAACGCAAACTTCGATCTAAACAGCAAAATCAGTCCAAGCATTCTCTTGATAATCATAATCCTGTCAATCATCTTCTTCATCTCTGGTCTCCTTCATCTCTTAGTCAGATTCCTCCTCACACCATCGAGCAGAGACAGAGAAGATTACTTCGACAACGTCACAGCTCTTCAAGGCCAGCTTCAACAGCTTTTTCACCTCCATGATTCTGGAGTTGACCAATCCTTCATCGACACGTTACCAGTTTTCCATTACAAATCCATAATCGGTCTCAAGAATTATCCTTTTGATTGTGCAGTCTGTCTCTGTGAGTTCGAAACAGAGGACAAGCTCAGGCTTTTACCTAAATGCAGCCACGCCTTTCACATGGATTGTATCGACACTTGGCTTCTCTCTCACTCAACTTGTCCCTTGTGCAGATCCAGTCTCCTCTCCGATCTCTCTTCTCACCAAGATCCTCGTTCTTCTTTCCTCCTCGTTCTCGAGTCCGCCAGTGATCATAGCTCCAGAGAGATTGGAGGAGATAGAGACGGTGCAGCTTGTGTGGCTGCAACTGAAGACAATGATGTGTCTAATGCTCATTCACAATCCAATTCTCATCTGAGTTTTGTCGGAACCAATGATCTTGGATCAACCCGGGTCGGTTCGGGTCGTGGAGATCAATACCCGGATAGGGAATTAGGTGGTTCGGTTGGAAAGGTTGTTCCTTTTGCAGTTAAGCTTGGGAAATTCAGGAATATAGATATCGGTGAAGGCAGTAATAGCAACATCAACATTGGTATTAGTAGCGGTTTAGATGAAAGGAGGTGTTTTTCAATGGGATCATATGAGTATATAATGGATGAAGAAACGGCTCTTAAGGTTCATGTTTCAACCAAGAAACCACCAAGCAAGAACCGTCGCTTGCCAGGCCATAGGACCGCAATGTCCGAATGCGGGTTTGATCCAACAGGGAGATTGAAATTCAATGGGAGCGGATCGATGAGGATCGCAGAAGAAGTAGCTGAGAAGAATGTAGTAGAAAAAGAGAGCTTTTCGGTATCGAAAATCTGGCTAAGGGGGAAGAAGGAGAAGCATATTAAAGCTCAAGGAAAAGAGGATAGTGCATTGGTTTCGTCGTCTTCGGGAGGAGCATTCTCTTTCCGGTTATCGAACCAGCGGAATCCTCCCGATGCAAAGATAGATAACGGTTGTGAAGAAGAGAATCAAAAGAGTGAAAATTCGGAATCTTTGGAGACAAAAACACCATCTTTTGCTAGGAGGACTATGCTTTGGCTTGCAGGCAGACAAAACAAGGTTGTTCATTCTTCTTCTCCATCTAATGTCTAGTTTCTAAATCTTTTTTTTTTCTTTTCAAATTTAGTTTACCTATTGTTCCTTTGTGTTAGTCCTCATAAGTGCAAAACAGATGAATCATAGTAGAAATGTGGTGTTGAGATATATATTTTTAGACATAGATTGAAATCATTTTGGTGCGTCTTAGTTTTTTGGCAAATCTTTTTCAGTTCTTAAATATTTGACCCAACAATTAATAGTCGATTTAAGCTTTCCATCTAACCAGAAAACGACTCAATTAAATATAATGAGTAAGTGAATTAAAGATTAGAAAACAAAATTGCCAAAGTTTCAAACCATTTGTATATTTGTATGATTCTTCTTCTGTCATGTGAAAGCTAAAGATTGTTGAAGAAACCGTAAAATTGTTGAGTACAATTTAAATTTGCGATAATTATTTTTCGTAATCAGATTTCTTCAGATTAAATTCTGAATTTGATGTTGTTAGGTCAAAATTTCAAACTAAAGTTGGCCATCAATAATATGAATTTTTTTATGTCTATTATGAATTTTCTTTTCAATAAGAAAATAACTAATCATCTAAATTGCATTTGAGAGATACAAACCATTATTCTAAGAATCTTAAAGGAATGATTTCTCTTTGTATATTTGGTTTATTTCTTTGTTTCTTCTAGAGCATTAGATAAGAAGTGGGTGTGGTGGTAAGACAGTTGCATTGAATTGAGGCAATTGTTCATACGACAAAAGAGTGGCATCTTGATTATTGTGCGATATGTTATACATATGTATGCATGTAGGTGTGTGTATAATGTATATACGTATTTATGTTTAGATGTCGAATGGCTAAAGTTTTGCATTAATTGCTGAATTAATAACGAGCATGGAAGCAGTTGGGTTACATGCCCACTAGTCACTTAGTCTTTATTGCGTGACAACATATATACTAATTTTATAACGTTAATAACATTGGGTTATGTGCAAATTTAATTCATCCCAATTTTGAGAAAAAAAAAAAGAAGAAGAAGAGTTATAATAGGTTAAAGTCTTAAATAAAAGACATACATAGAAGAAGAGTTATATAGTAAGAAAAGTTAACCATATATGGCATCTCTTTCTGTTTTAGTGAGATACATGTTTTTGTGAAAGTGATTCTTGGTTCTTGTTTGGACCATATGCTAGAATTATCGTATACTCTAAACCATTTATTTATATGTATAGATGGTGCATTTGCATAAGAGTTTGGGTTGTAAAATAAACCTTTTTTAAAAACTTCAATATGTACGAGAATTATGACTGGATTTCTAATAAGTTATAACATTCAATTTATGTTTGACTTCAAATTCTTAAGAGAGTTCCAAATAGTTTGAGACAACTTTGTCCTAATGTTTGACTAACCTGTAAAACTAAAAGTCAGTCGTTAGTTATCTACTTAATAATTTCCTAGCTCCACAACAATTGCTACCAAAAGGTAAGTCACATAAGTCCAAAACAAAAAGTCAAACAAGTCCAGAACTCACTCTTTTTTTTTTTTTTTTTACCGCCAATAAAAAAAAGAAAAGACTACATGTGGTTTTGAGTACGATAAAACGACGTCAAGCAGTGAAGATTCCCGTATGGGAAAAGCGCAACGCCATGTTATCTCTCTTTCATCCGCCTCTTTTATTTTGTGTCGACATTTTATATTGGACCTGTTAACAAGAGTCCAACTGTTAAACATACCAATTACGAATCCAATTAATGACTAACTGGGCTGGGCCTAACAAGAGATAATCAAGTTTCTCAAAATGAATATGATATTGATTTTTTTCTTTCTTAAAAGTCTATAATGAATTAGCAAGCTAGATGTCATAGAAAACTAATGGGATTATTTTGTAATTAAAACTCGTAGTTTAGAACTCATATAGTTAGATTAATCTTATAAGTTTATATATGTTTTTAGTTTATGCGGAGAAAACAACGAAAAATACCCCTTTGCCTTTGTATCTAACATAAAAGAATGCGGCAAATAAGAAATTTGGAAGAAAAAATGAATTAGTGGACCTTATTAAGAATCATATGCACATATAAATGGATAAATACCATCGCGGGGGACATGACTCTGATGAGACAAAATATTTTTAAAAGGTGTTAATGTGGCTAGGAAAACAAAAGAACGTGAATATGTGTGCTTTTCTTTTTTCGTTGTCATTAAGCGTTCTCTTCCTTAGCAAAATAAATTATGCTGATTGATGGAATGGAACATTACATGGAGTATATATATGAAAAAAGGAATGATTATTTTTATACACATGTTGTCGTTGAAACTTAGTATTGTTTGTTAGAAAAGAGTCAGATATATTTCTTCTTTGGACAACTAACTCATATATGAGCTACAGAGCTAATATAATTTCTTCTTACAAGTTTTTTTTTTTTTTTTTGTGGGTAAAATTCTTCTTACAAGTTGAACTCTGATTAAATGTGTTACAACAAAACATATTCGAGTTATTCGACTTTATGAGTGAATTGTATATTAACTTAACTAACAAAACTAAACCAAATATCTTTACGTTTCTATATAATGTATTTGCCACATACCGTATGACCTATTTAATATATTAAATAGTCATTTTTTTCCTTTTCAAACAACAAATAAAACTTGCCAAGAAAAGCAATCGAAGCATAAGATATATTAAACCTCTATAACAGTAACTAAATTTAATGCAACCGGACGACAATTATAACCTTTCAAAACTAAATTGCTAACAAATGTTTCAATCATCAAAAATCAGCAAATTTAAAGTAGCAGAAACTTTCTATAAGAGTCGTATAAATTCCTTATGTACAAAATGGCTTACTATAAGATCTCTCCATCCTCGTATGAAAATTGCAATATCGGACTAATAGACGGTCCTAACAACCAATTATGATCCGATCGAGGTCATTCTTTCACAAATAATCTCCGTAAAAAATAAAAATCATTTACCGCTCAATTCCAGCCTCCGCAGCATCAGCAATACTCCTCATAACATTCACTTGCGTCTGAAGCGACACAATGTAGTCTAAGGTTTCTTGTAGCAACAATACGTCATTGCTCATTAACTCTCCACCAGGGACAACGTTTCTTAACCCTTGAGTCCGTCTCTTGACGAGCCTCTTAGCTTTTGCTGCGGCCTCTTCGCTCGCTGATTTTGCTTTCCTCCTCAAGATCTTCTTGCTTCGTCTCACGATCTTCCTATGGCACACAATATTCTTAGGTAACTTCTTGTTAATTAGTGCTTCTGCTTTGATGCCCGAGAGCATCTGACGTACGAGGAAGTTGTCCTCGTTGGCGGTTTTCTCGATTAGGGCTCGGCTCCAACAAGTTGTTCCTTTTCTTAGAGACGCCATTGCAACGTCTGCTGAGAGCTTTATGGCTTTCTTTCTCTCGGAGACGCTTGTGCTGTCTATCGAAGGACGGAATATCTGAAGACCCATTTGCCATTTCTTTAGAAATTCTTCCTTCATTGAGTTCGTAGGCTGCATCCTAAATCCTAATCAAGTAGAAAATACTCAATTATGAATAATTTTCTTCAATAAAGGTACTATAATTCTAATAAAGTAATAATACATGATGTCTTTATACATCAGAGAGAGACATGTACGATACATCAAATCATAATCAAACTGGTTATTTTCCGTTTAGGGTTCGTTATCATAACCAAAAGAGACATGAACACATACCTTTTTAAAGAAAATTTTTCTTCTAGTGTCGTCAAAGATTGCTTAGAACAAATCTGCGGTCACCTCACGAATTCGTGATTTCGACGAGAGAGATAGAGGGAGAGAGAGAAAGAGAGACAGAGAGGTAAGGGAGAGAGAAAGGAGAAGGAAAGTGTCCATTTTAATTGTTTCAAAAGGAGAGGGAAAATGGTGGGGGCAAATGGAGATAGGAGAATTGAAGCACATGCATGCACATGCTATGTATGGCCCACGTACCCTTTTGTATTACCCTATAATTTAGGAAACTTTTGTCGATTATTATTTGTTTCCGCCGAAAATTTGTGATGATATACGTTTATCATGTTTTAGTTTTTGTTATTACGCAGATCATATACAATATATATATAACATTTTATGTGTATCTTCTTTTGTTTTTCGTTAACTGCGTAACCTCATTTTTTGTTTTTCTTTATTTTTTTTTAATCTTTTTTGACAAGGGGGTCAATATAATTATCTCACATCGTGTATATATATTGTATATATGTAATATGTATGTTCACATCTTAATCTCTATTTGACAACCTAATTAATCAGCGCTTCATGACATAAGAGCTCCAAGCAAATAAATGCCTATAAAAGCACGCGAAATAATTTTTAGATTATCTTTGAATTTGTGTCGTTACTTAATTAGTAGAACATAATATTTATATCAATTTTGAGATTTAAATGTTCAACAAGGTAAATTATTAAAAAGTTGTGGTTCCCAAATGTTGTAGATTGAGTCCTCTATTAAATTAGTTTATAACATATACTTACCGGCCGTGGATTAAATAGTCTGTTAGGTCCATCCATCATAACTAATAGATTACATCAAATAAAAACGTGCAAAAAATATAATGTTACACAAAGATAGTAATTAGTGCATTAATGGATTTTTGTTATCGAAGTTAAACATAATTTATAGCTGAGAATCATGGCTAGTTCTGAAGATTGTGAGTGCGTCGATGTTATGGCTGTTATTTGTTAACGTAACCAGTTCAGTTATTATCGAGCAAATTCAGTTTGATTGTTGTTGAACAATGGGTGGAGAATCCTTGAATGATATATATAAATGAAAAAAAAAATCACATAGTAGAATTTAATTGATTTAGTGATTAATTATACCGATCAATATTCTCTTCCCGACCAATTATAGATCAATAATATCTACATGCATAAAAGAAAATATGAGAACATTATGAATCCTTGCACTGCACACCCTGGTTATACGGTGAATTATTTCATCTTTTTTGTTCTTCCTAATAGTGGTACATACTACGTATGATCAAATATGAATCGCATGTCAACACATTAACTGTGCCATAACTTTTTATACACATACAACAAATAACATCAATGGTTTTAGTGGTCAAAACGTGGCGATCCGCAAACTTTGGGAAAAGCCTGGTTTTGAAAAGAAAAAAAATAATATTTTTTGACAAAAAGAAACAATAATTAATAATCAATATATTTTGGACATTTAAATCCAGAAAACGGAAAATGATATTGATAGATGTACATGAATATAACACATGGATGATAATGATGTTGATAGATGTACATATATATAGAATTTGATGTTTTATAAAAAAATATATATTATAGTTTTTCTTTGGCAGTCGAAGAGAAATAGGTTTGATATATTAAAATTAGTTTTTTTTCTCCAACAAAATACATCGAACATGGATCGTCTGGTGCGAGAATTTCATTTCCAGTGGACCTCCGTAAATTACGGGAATCTCAACAATCATTCTCCGAACTCTACACGCCCACCATCTCATGTCGTCACCATCTAATATATTTGAGCCTTAACATTCCATACATATTCTACGACGTCGTTAAGGGGGCAACGCTCTTGCACGCACGCGTCCACCGAAGCGGCATGTGTACACATGGAGGGACCCTTGTCCGTCAGGAATGAGGGACCTACTGGTTCTTTTTTTTTTTTTTTTTTTTTTTGACATTTTTACTCACCAGAGTGATTTCAAATTTTCAACGGTGAGTTTCACTCCTTGTCTCTCAGAGGGACGGCTGTGATTTGCTTTGAATTCATCACCACCTCACAAAACAAAAACGAAAGAGAATGCTGTCAAAACAAAAGAAGAAAAAAACAGAAAAAACAAAAAACAAAAACGAAAGAGAAATTCAGATTTATTGACAAGTCGATTGTCCTAACTGTTGATAAACTCCAAAAATTGAGGATTGGTGTGCAAATCAAGTTGTGTTTACTTGGTGTCCTGAATCAAAAACGCCAATGGTCCGGGTCTACACAGAGATATCTCGAACTTTGAATTCGCAAAAGAGCTTTGGGATGATATTGCAGAATAATACATCGAGGTTACTGTAGACAGATGTAACTAAAATATATAAATAATGTTTGAGATCATTGGTGGCGTGGCTGATTGTTTCATCACTCATCATGGTGAATAAACACACGAAATCAAAAGAGAACATAATATACGTAAAATTGTGGGATAAATCTAGGGGTTTTAATTCTCGGACGAAATTAAGACAGAACACAAAAATTAAAAATGTAAAATTTTAAAAGAAAAAAAATGGAAAAAGTGTTAAATTCCATTCATGCAAAACAGATTTAATGATTTATAAGTAAAACAAATTAGTTTTATCAAACTATAAAATGCAATATATGATTCATATGTATATTCCTAACCTATCCAATTAGAAAAAGAATATGAAAGGGTAGCTCTAGCGTATCGTCAATATAATGTACTAATTTTATAACATATGTTTTATAATTAATTATAATATAATTTTACCGATTAACAACTATTTTGCAATCAACTTTATCTGATGTACTACTATTTACGACCTCCATTCTTATCATAATCATATAACGCATGGTCTTAGATAAATGTACACTATAGGTAGGCCATGTGAAATAATTTGAAGCTAAAAGGTAGAACCGACGGAGTGAGTGGATTAGCTTCAGTATCATGGCAACTACGAGTCTACGACCGATAGCCCAAAAGTCAATTAAAGTAACTGTTTTCTTTCAATTGGATAATGCTTTGGTATAATCTAAAATCAACAAACATAATCTCCTTTTAATGATATGTTTGTCTCCTTAAATCAAGGGAAGATTAGTGGCTTGTTCCGTACTCTTCCAAGGACAAAAGTTGAAATCTCTCACTCCTTAATTACTTAAATAAGTTAAAGTAGTTGTTTATCGGAGAAGTTTGAAAAGCTTAATTAAGACTTAACTACGAAGCGATAAATCCTTTAAGAATAAAAATGTTATTGTATATAATTATATATGTAATGCATGGTTTGCGTACTGCGTACATAAGTTAACTAAACGAAATTGTGAATCGAAACATCCCAATATATACAATGGTAACAAGCTAATAGCGGAACAACCAAACAAGCCATGTAAACCATGTTCAGATAAGATTCGTTAGTGTAGAACATGGAAAAAAAATTACGTTGCCAGATTAGGTGTTTCCACATAAGAATTGATATAGCTAAGCATTTGATACTACCAGAAAGAAGTTTATTTTGGACTGCCTAAATGCTCTAAGTTTCCCAACTCATTAGTATAATTTAATACATATTTTGGGTAAAAACATATATGCATTATATCCTACGCGCGTCCTTCTTTGTTGGTTTTAATGGAACTATATCCATAGTTAATTGAGAAACAGCATTGTTTAAGTTTAAGTATACAATGATATAATAACTGTCGTTCTTTCTTAATTTCACCAAACTTAACAAAACTAAAGTTTCAGAAGAATAATAATTGAACGGCCAGTTGGGGCCTTGGGGGTATCGGTACGAGGGCATTTGAATGTTAGTTTAGTCATCTTCTAGATCTGTAGAAACAGTTTTTTAGTAGATCGATTATATTAAATAAGTGCCTGCACTTTGGTACACCTATTAATTATAGATCAAACAATAAAAATTAAAAAAGAAAAAATTAGTGATCATGGACTCACTTGCCTGACTTAGACCAAGTGTGGAAAGAGCTGTCATGTTACGATGATCAGGATCTCTTGTACTAAGTGATAAGGTTTAATTTAACCTCGAAAGAGGAAAGAAATTGACGTTTAAAAATGGTGCCAGATAGGAACAATAGGAAAAAGCCATGTTAATAAGTTTTACATTTATTATCAAAAAAAAAATTAAAAAATAAATAAATTTTACATTAAGAAAATGAAACTGTAGTTTTCTTGAATGATGTAGACAGTTTCAATTAGCCACATATTATTGATTAACAAGTGTTAGTTGTACTTAAAAAAATGAGATGTAGGGATTGATTGATTTAGCCGCAATAGTTAATAAATACTATATTTGTGGACAATCGTGGTTGTAGGTATTTTGAAACCAATCAAAACATTAATTTTTCTATTGTTTTGTAACACTATAAAACGTTATGGGTAGTAATGAAAGTAATACAAGTTATTTTGGAAATAGTAATTATAAGTGTATGATTAATATTAAATAAAAGTTGATCTAATGGTTATACGATACATATTTTTTGAACTTTTATACATATATAAAATTGTTTAAAATATTATTTGTACTGTATTTATACTTTGTTTTAAATTTTAAAGTTTTTTATAAATTTATATTCGATCCATTTTGTTAATTTACTTTGAAGCTCACTACCGCATATGCTAATATGCTATCAAATCTTACAAACGCTTTTTTTTTTTTTTTTTTTTTTTTTTAACAAACGCATTTGCTTCTAGCTGATACAAAAATCGGATATATCATTTTAATAAGGGTGTTTTTTTTTTTTTTAATAATGCCAATAATTGCTAACGCTCGCTTTTGTAAACTTAATCAGGCGTTTACACTGATCGAGTCGGATATAATACCATCATTACAGTGAGAGATGACTTTTGATATTGTGTTTTCAATGGATCTCTGAAATTGGAGAGCCGATATTTTATTTTTTATTTTTTGTCAACAACTTTATAAAATAAGATTAGTTCAGAGAGCTGATATTAAATACAGTATCAATTACAGATGGATTGATTGTAAATTAGACTCTTTTTGGTATAAAGTTTTTTTTTTTCTTAAAACAATGGATACAACTTTTTGATCAGAACTTTTCGTACAATTTCGAGTTTGAACACAGTTTACCACTAATTAAATAAATATCCGAAATGGTTTACTCTTTCGTAAAGGATTTGTCCACTCCCAAAACAATAGATGATGATACGATGTCGAGTCCAACTTCGACCAAAAACCAAAAAAATATTTGAAAACACAATACGACAAAGAAGTACGTATTGGCCAGCCGAATGATACATTATTCGTTAAGCATATGTATAATTAACTATTCTCATGATGATTAATAGTTTATATAATCAACAAGATCGTCCTAGCAATATATACACCGCTACACATAACATGAACATATATTGAGAACATAGAGAGCAAAAGTAAGATTCACGAGGAGAGAGAGAAGAGATGGGGAAGATAGAGGAGTACAAGCCGGTAATGGTGATGACGATGATTCAAGTGTGTTATGCAGGAGTGACTCTTTTTGCAAGAGCTACTTTGGTTCATGGATTAAGCCCTCGGGTTTTTATCCTCTACAGACAAGCCTTTGCAACCATTTTCATCTTCCCATATATCTACTTATCCAGGTAATTAAAATTATTCCTCTTTCCCAAATGGAATTGTAAGTTTATAATTTATTAAGTTTTGTTTGCTTCAGAATTACCTTTCTACTATATCCCCTAAATGATAATGTGAATTTGCAATCTTTTATATTTCATTGGTTTTCAGAATCAATCGATAATGAGTAAATTGATTCACGTCTTCAAATGTATTATTTATAAGTTTGTTTCTAACTTCCGATCTGAGATCCTAACATAGTTAATTTTTTCATATTCTAATCTGTATTTTTGTTTTTTGGGATTATAGGAGAAAATCAAAGATAGCTATATCTTCTTTGGATCTAAAGAGCTTTTCTTTAATATTCTTGGTCTCGCTTATAGGGTAAGTGTACATGTATATATTACTAATATATATCTAAATTTTAAATCAAAATTTTCTTAAGAAATCCAATTAGATGAATTTTGGACCATTTTGCCTATGGTTATTATTTGTTTGCAGCATTACAATCAATCAAAATCTGTATCTTGAAGGTCTTTACTTAACTTCATCGTCGATGGGAAGTGCTGTGGGTAACATCATCCCTGCAATCACCTTCCTCATCTCATTTCTCACCGGGTATATACATATACATTTATATGGAAATTTGTGATAACAAGATTTATGTGTTACTAATTAAATCTGATCTTTAGATACGAGAAAGTGAATCTCCGGGATATAAGAGGCTTAGCTAAGATTGCAGGGACGATCCTCTGTGTAGGAGGAGCGATCTCCATGACTCTGCTTCGTGGACCAAAGGTTCTCAACTCAGAATCCCCTTTACCGATCGCTAAATCGGTATTAGGAAATTTTCAAGACCAGAACATATGGTTGATTGGTTGTTTGTTCTTGTTCTCTAGCACTCTTTGCTGGTCCTTTTGGCTTATACTTCAGGTGAACTTCATTAAACAAATCAAAGGTCATAAACTTTTCTTTTGTAAAAGTTTCTTGCCTTACAAGAAAAGTGAACTTTGTTTCAATAAACCCTAGGTACCAATCTCTGTCCACTATCCAGATAACCTCTCTTTATCAGCATGGATGTGTTTATTCGGAACGATACAATGTGCAGTCGTCACTTTCTTCCTGGAGAAGGACCCAAACGCTTGGATTCTCCATTCCTATTCCGAGTTTGCGACATGTCTCTATGCAGTAGGCACATACAACATTTTCTCTGTTTTTATGCAGTTGATTTAATCCAAATATTAGCGAAAATGGTAATCCTGAAATGCGTTTGTTAGGGAATTGGGGCGTCGGCACTTTCGTTTACGGTCCAAGCTTGGGCTATATCAAAGAGAGGTCCTGTATTCTCTGCACTGTTTAATCCACTCTGTACAGTCATTGTCACAATCTTGGCTGCTCTGTTCTACCAAGAAGAGATTTACACTGGAAGGTAAAAAAAATATATACTTTTTAAAAACTTAAAATAACTACAATCCAAAAACATAATCTGTTTTATCTTTTTGATCTTTTGGAATAGTTTAATCGGAGGATTAGGAGTTATAATGGGACTTTACATTGTGCTTTGGGGTAAAGCAAAAGATGTCATGATGAATCAAGAACAGTCTAGCGACAATGATCATAACTCAGAAGTGAAGATTCATATCGAAGATTCTTCAAACACAACCATCTCTAACAGAGATCTGAAGAATCCTCTTCTCTCCAAACACAAATCAACAGAAGAAATCCAAACACATCAACAATTAAACTAATTCAAGATTCTTCCATTCTCTGTTTCTTAAATTTTGAAAGCTATTTGCTCTAATAAATGATTTATTAATGAAAAATCAAAGTCTAGCTTGAACAAGATTAACAACATACTCCTAACGCAAATAAAAAACCGACGAAATCAAGGATTGTTGAATCCATTGGAACGGGCATAACTTTCTTCTCTCTTGTTGTTTCTGAAGGCGCAACAGCCCATAGCGTAGACGATAATGAGGATTATAAGGAAGATGATGTTGACAATAGCAACTCTTTTCCATGAGCTCTTGAGGTTGTCGAGAAAACCGGCCTTGCAGGCTTGGCAATTGTAGCAAAGCTTGTCGTCTGCACTGTCCCAGGCTTGGCAATCTGAGTTTTTATGTGTTCCTAATGTTTTGTTCCAAGTCGTTGGGCTTATGTAGATGAAGTTACAGTCATTAGAGGGCTTGCAGCAACCAGACTGTATACAACCAACAATCAAAATTCAATCATAGAAAAAAATCATGATCCAAAGCCTTAAAAAGAGGTAAAACTTTAACATATATTCTGAATATATAAGCTTATATACGGTTCTAATCAAATTGGTCTAAATTACTTAGAATTGTTACCTCAAGACTGTAAAAACATCAAAGGAACAACAATAAAGCTTTGTGAGTGAATCAAAATCTTTGAAATTGGTATTAAAAATCAAAACGTGTGTAGAAATTCATGATGCAGACAAAAAAGGGGGTCAGACTAAAAACCCTAAAAAGACAACTTTTTGACCTAAAAAGACAATTTATATATCAAATTCGCTTAAAAGAGTTTCAAATTGGTTACCTCAAGAGCAGTGAGATCTTCTTTGTAGAAAGCAGAAACAGGCTCACGATCTGCGAAAACCTCCAAGCGAGTACAGAACTTGCTTTCGTAAAGACAGCTTCTAATGTTGTTCCAATGCTTATCGTTGTTGACACGCTTCTGCAACCAATCAGAGTAAGCCTCGAGCCTATACTCTTTATAAGCCTTACCGGGGATAGTTTCACCGGAGCCTTTACTAGTGACGACAAAAGCGAAGATGGTGAAACAGAGGGCGATGAGAATCAAGAAGAACATCACAAATAGGTAGAACCAGAGGAGCCAGGTCACTCTACAGCAAGATCCAACGACTCCAGCGATTGCGATCACCATGAGGAAAACGCCGAGAGCGATCATGGGTTTGTCGAGGAATCGCTCACATTGTGTTGAGCCTTTGAGGCTAAGCCAGATTCCGGTTGAGAGAATCGGTATCGAGAGGAGGAAGACAAAGAAGTTTAGTATTCCTACAAGGCTGTTACTAAAACGAACCATGGTGATTATTGAAAGAAGAATCGAAGAAGATTTGGAGAAAACAATGTAGGGATTTGTATGACTAGGTTTAGAAGGGTAAATTTGATTTATAAAGTGACAGTGAAACGCGTAGAGGAAGGTGAAAAGATTTGCAGAGAAATTTCGTTATTGCCTTATATGACTACACGACGAGTACTACAATGTTCATCAAAGGTTGTTTCGGTTTCAAACGTTTTGAATTTTTCAGTATAAGGAATGTCTCGTAAACTCTCACGCGCTTTCTAGGGAGTGATTGCGTTTTGGGAATTATAACTTTTTGACTAATTATTTTTCTTACTTCATAGAGAGAAAGATATAACTATGAAAAATCTTACACTGTAAGAATGTATTTCAATACAGATCTCTCTGTCCTTTTTTGATGGTCACAATCTCCGCAAATTAATTAAGTGGTATCGACACTTTGTTCACATAACTTAGCGTGTGAAAGAACTGAGTACGCTGATCGTTGTCACGTGTTCCGCACGCGTATTTCCTTTCAAGTGACTCTAGAAATGTAATATACAATCCCAACTATAGACGCATCAAATTATCGTCAGATGCTTCTTTTGGCACAGTCGATCTTCATATAATGAGAAATATCTACTATATATAATTAATATAAAGATTGAATATATAAATTATAGAATACCCGTATAGTCTACAAAAATTCATTTTATGTACGTAAACAACAGTTTGATAGCTTACTATATAGGTTTGTATTTTTTTTTTTTAACACAAACTGTATATGTTTTGTATCAATGAAAAGTAAAGAAAAAACTTCTGCTATAAAAAACAGCGAAATAAAGTGTATCCCATTTGTATGAATCTATGAAAAAATATAGCAAAAATGACAGCATCAAACTAATGGCAAAGCAATAAATTATGAGAAGACCATAGTCCTCCAAAAATCTACTACGACAATCCAAAACATCCCCTCTGATTTTATATAATACAGTAGATCCATAGAACTCAAATTTCAAGAACCAATCTTCAATACAAAAATATATGATTCAACTAGATAGCAATGCAAGAACCCAATAATTAAAATAGTAGTTTGATTAGGACTAACCAAATCATATGTCCACCTTACAAATCTTATATACTCCTGTAAGATTTCAGCTTAATCAGAGAAAATTTTACTATATGATTTTCTAAACTTCCATAACAACACTGCTGATTTCCTTAACACCCATATATAACAAGTTAACAACACTCCTTAAGATTGCCTATGCAACATATAGCCTTGCTAAAATTCAGAGATATGATGAACCAACCTTTCAAATGCAAAACCAACTGTTGAATATTAAGATTAGTAAATCACAAAACTTCTATGAAAAATTGAGCTTTACCAAAGCAAGGATGAGCTTCAAGATGTCGTTTCGATCAACCTCTGATGGAGTAACTTTCTATTATTTTTTCCCTTAGAAAAAGACATATTCTCTAGTCTTCTTTTTTTGTGCTTTTCCACCAAAAACCTAACCAAAAAAGTCTATATCTCCACTTAATTGAATTCTAAACCAAAGAATAAATTATGCAAAAAACAAAGAATAAACCTAAAAGCTAAATAAAAGCTAATTTAGTTTTCTTAACCAAACCGAACAGCATTTTCCGATTTGTTACATCTCTGCATAATGATCAAAGCCGACAAGCATAACCCACAACACAATGATTATAAAATACCTAGCTATAATGATATAAGAATTGGAAGTGTTAAACGGAATTATATGTTCCTTAGCTAAGAATGTTCACATTTTCTTGCTTAATTATCAAGCTATTTTATGGTTAAGGTATGACCGTCCCGGTGCTGCTTTAACCGCATATGCGATACCAGTTAGTTAGAGCGTGGAACGTCGAAACTAAATCATCCAAAAACAGAAGAACGGTACATAATGTTTTCGTATGGTCGAAATCACAAGGGTCTCTTAGTGCTAAGAGAGTAAGAGATCTAATTTTAACATTTGATAAATTTATTTATCTGTTTTTGGCTTTCTAACAACTAAAATTAATAAATTATCATTCATAAACTATGTACTTGTTTTCACAACATTGACCTTTCATGAATAGCTCTTCGTTTGGTTGAATAAAAATGTAATTGGTGGGCAAACAAAATCCAAAGATTTATTTGAAGAAAAGTTGAGTCTTTGTTTTTGGATTTCAGAGTCGACATGTAAGACCAAAGGCAATGGCGTAATTGAGTGAGGGGTGTAAGCATTAAAGAAAGGGAAAATAAGGGAACAGTGCCTTTAGAGACTGAATCCGGGTGTTAGCTAACACTCGGGTGTTAGCTACACGTGTCTTCCTGTGCTGATGAGAGAGGGAGAGAGAGAGAGAGAGGTGTTTTCTGTGTATTTGTGTGTTTTCGCTTTTTTGATTTTTTTCTTCGACGCTTCCACGAAGAATCTGAACGGCGTGAATCGACTTTTTCTCCAGATCTCATCTCTTCTGTGTTTGATTCTCTCAAAATCTGCAAGCGAATCGAGATTCAGATCTCGTTTTCGCTTCCACTGAGGTTTAATCAAGTCTCTATTCCTGTTCGTCGTTTTCAATTTGGGTAAGTTTTCACTCTCAGACCTGTTAACACACGATTCATGCTTTACCAGGATTCAGAGAGCTGTCTAACTTATCCGAATCTCCTTTTAATTCCGCCATTGGTTCTTCTTCTTCTTCTTCTTCCTCTGCGTTTGTCGTAGCCTCCGATGATGATAATACCGATGACGCTTGTAGCATCTTAGCAAATTGATCGTAGAAGCGCATAGCATTTTACGTGTTTCTAAGTATTTAGCTTGAATTTGGAACATTCTGTTGCCTTTTTCATGCTGTAATTAAGATATTAGCTGTTTTGTATGTACACTTGATTAGTGGTTGATGAGTGAATGTTGTTTCTTGATGATGATGATGATGATGATGCAAAGTTATTTGAATTTAGAATTTTAGATATTTGCTATCTGAGGAGTGTTATAATCATGTAAGTTTGATTCTTTAGGTGAAAAGCTAAGAACTTGAAACTCAAATTTGGTAAATTGATTGTAAAAACGTTTAATATTTTACGCATTTCATTCATTTTGATATGAATCTGGAACAACTTGTTGCCCTTCTCATGCTGCAATTAAGATTTAAGCTGTTTTCCATGTACACTTGGTTAGTGTTTGATGATTGAATGTTGTTCTTGGTAATGGGAATAGTACCAGGTAATACTGAATTGTTTGAATTTGGATATATCATATATGTGATCTAAGGAAAGCGATTTAATTTGAATCTAGTTTATGTCAATGTTGATCCTTATAGACTCCTCTGTTTTGTTTCTTCATGTTTCAAGTGAGTTTGCAAACTCATTTTCTGTCTTTCTTTCTTCATGTTTCATCTTTTGTGTATTTTGTTTATTTTGATAATGCAAACTTCTTTTGTTAATGCAAACTTCATTTGTGGATTTCGTTTCCTGAGTCATATAGTTTTGCAAGTTTATTATTTGTTTCTTTTTGTTTCCTGATTCATATAGTTTTTCAACTGATCTATTTTTCTTTTTGTTTCAGGTTCAATAACAAAAGATGGGTCAGATTGCTTGTGTTAGTGGATGGAACAGGTGACTATGCTAACAGCCCTTGTCATGTTTAAGAAGTAGGTCAGATTGCTTGTGTTAGTGTATGGAACAGGTGAATAAGTTCTTGTATTACAGATTTGTTTTATGAATCCTAAAAACTGTTATAATTCATGTACTAGTGTATGAATCAGTTACATTATGGTTCATGTATTGGATCAGATCTTTGTATTTATGAATGTTTTTTGAAGGATGTTATTATGATTGCAATTGTATTTTAGTACACACAAAATAATGAGTCTTGTACATATATGAAGTACAAAGTTCACATGACTTTGGCCGAGCAAATTTCCCTTCTACTTATACCTGGTGTATCATTCATCTAAAGATCAAACTAAAACCCTTTCTTTCTCTTTTCTCAAAATCTGTCAAAGTTCCAAAAAGATTGGTTTAGAAAAAAATTGTGGCCTACCCAATTTTATGTTTATTGTATTCTTTCTTTCATTCTTCTCTCAAGTTCCTTGCTCAAAAAAAAAAAAAAAAAACTTAAGTTTGATATTAAGTTCATTCTCTAAAAAAACACAAGTTTATTTTCTCAAAAATATCCTCTAAGGTAGTTTTCATCAGTTTAAATTTGGAATTGTATTTTGGGTTTCTTTGTATTTTGAAATAAATTTTAGTTTTAGTTTTTAATGTTTTCAATTTAAAATTTATTTTAATTTTAAAAAAATGTTTTATGAATTACTTAATTATATTAATAAACTATTATTAAGAAACAGATTCTACCAATAATCAACTCCTAACACCATGTTTCTAAACTTCAACTCTTACATTATTTTATTAATAAAATCCCACTAACACACACCCATCCTATTTTACCACTGTGGATGCTCTAAAAGAAAGTCATAAAGTATGATGAATACCACATTTTTACATTATTAATTTTTTTTTTGGAAATATGATTATTTTACATTTGTTTTCGTTCGTAACTTTTATCAAATTTCACAATTTGTAAAAGTGATAATTCCAATATATATTGATGGATGTGTACAAATATAATTAGAAAAAACAAATAACATTACGTCATTAGTTCACTAAAATTTGATTTAGATGTTTCCACTATTCAATCATTCCATTATTTTGTTATTCTAATACCATCCATTTGAAGTAATAATAGCCAAGTGAAAAGAAAAAACTTTATAAAACAAATCATATATAAATATTTTAATATTACACACTAAACCGAAATGATTATAAACCAAAAACTTAAAAGACTCGAGAATTATAAGAAACTTATATACATTTCCGTCTTTGCTACTCTTCAAAAAACAAATGATTTATTAGTTAGTACTCTCGGTAGTGTCGGTGGAGAAGATAACGTGGCATGAGTACTTCACAGCTGGACCGTAAGATTACGACTGCTAAATTAAATTCCTCAGCGGATCCAACGGTTACCGTACACCTTTTATAAAAAACTCTCATGGACCCCATCCACCACTAATATCCCACTTTTTCTGCTGTCCCAACTCTTCCCAGCTGTCCTTCTTCCTTTTTTTTATTAGTATTCTTTTTCCAAAGTAAAAATAATTTTGGTAGGAAAATATTTGATTACACCAATATTAAGAGAAACAAAAGTGTTGTAATTTATTTCAAGATTTAACAATCACGATTAGTTGTAAATTAACACGGGAAGATACGCTCTCCTCTTTTTTTTTTTTTTTTTTTTGGTTGTTGCTTGTCTTAAGAGAAACGAATATTTAGATTTCAATATCCTAACAACGAATCATAATGTAGGGGGAAAAAAAATAATTCATTAAAAATAATAATAGTGTCACGGTTAATGTACAAGCTTGGCTTTAGTATTGTATCCGTAATAAGAAAGATACCATCTAACGAACTTCTTCAACCCGGTTTCCAAATCGGTTGTCGGTTTATACCCGAATTCATTTCGGGCGGAGCTAATATTAGCATGTGTGAACGGAACGTCGCCGTTTCCAGG
Source organism: Erysimum cheiranthoides (assembly GCA_011420285.2). Classification (NCBI taxonomy): domain Eukaryota; kingdom Viridiplantae; phylum Streptophyta; class Magnoliopsida; order Brassicales; family Brassicaceae; genus Erysimum; species Erysimum cheiranthoides. The sequence continues at coordinate 18,248,075 of CM022177.2, forward strand.
CATCTCCACGAAGTTTCTCTTCGCTTTCACCTTTAGATGCTTCTCCAATATATCCACCAATATCGGAACCGTAACCGGAGAAGTGTTTCCCAGGTTAAAGATCCGGTACGGTGCGGCTCCACGTTTCTTACCACCCGACCCGGTACTTTTACCCGATGAGTCGAGAGATCCTAAACAGCCTTTGACTATATCGTCGATGTAAGTAAAATCCCGGGCTAAATCGACCCGGTTTTTGCCCCGGTAGATTGTGATCGGTTTACCTTGGAGGATGTTTCTGGTAAAGGAGAAGTAAGCCATATCCGGTCTACCCCAAGGTCCGTAAACCGTGAAGAATCTTAAACCGGTAATGGCAAGACCGTAAATGTGGTTATAAGTGTGGGTAATTTCTTCGCCGGCTTTTTTCGTTGCGGCGTAGAGACTCGCCGGTTGATCTGTACGGTCAGATTCCGAGAACGGAACTTTCTCGTTGAGTCCATAGACGGAGCTCGATGAAGCCCAAACAATCGCCGGCTGAGGATTGGCCGATTTGCAAATCTCGAGAAGATTCACAAGTCCGGCGATGTTGCTGTGAACATACGATTGAGGATTCTCCAAAGCGTATCTGACTCCGGCTTGAGCAGCGAGATGCATCACGTGAGTGAAAGCAACGACATCGAAGAGCTTCGCTAATAGCTTCGCGTCGTTGAGATCTCCTTCAACGACGAAGATCCCTCTCGACGATAAGAGAGATCTGCGAGCGCGTTTCAACGACGGATCGTAGTAATTGTTGAAATTATCAAGTCCAACGACACCGTCGCCACGTTTCCTCAACGCGAGTGACACGTGGCTACCGACGAATCCGGTAGCGCCGGTAACGAGGACGGAGATACCTCCGGAGCGATGGATCTGAGCGGAGGTACGGACCTGTTTCTCCCACTGGATTCCTCCCCAAGAGGCGGTTAGATAACGGCTACCGGAATCGACGAAGCTTTGGAAACTCAAGTAAGAAGCGGTGAGAGCGATGAGGAAGAGAGCCCAAAGGAACATGGTGCTCGTCGAAGCGAAACAACGGTGGAGCTGACGGTTTGACCGGTCAATTTTGAATTTACCCGGCGTTGACGGAAACAGTTCATCTTCTATTGAAGGCATAATTAAAATAAACTCTCTTACAAATTTGTCTTCCTAACAAATTCGCTCAACAAAAATTTATCGAAATAAAATTGGGTAAATAAATTTAGAGGGAAAGAAGAAAAACAAGGAAGAAGACAGATGCAGATTTTTTTTCTTTTTTTTTTTTTTCCAAAAAGCATCTGCTAAGGAGAAGAGGAAGAGACGGAGAAGTATATATACAGGTGGGGTTAGGGGACAAGGAGACGCGTTAATTTGATTGCCAGATTGTCAATTTTTTTTTGTTTTTTAATAACAAGAGTAATTATTTGTTGACAAAAAGAAATAACAATCCTAATTAGTACTAGTATTTGTTTACAGAAAGAAAGAAAGAAAAAATTCTCCTAATTAAACTGGATAAATGCTAAATCTACCGCAATCTTTTTTTCACCAATTTACCGTAATTTAAGGAGGAACTTAAAAACTTATCAAGAATCAAAAATGGCCTTTTTGTGAACTGATCACTTGGGCAATAATTGTGGGTCGACTATGTTAAAATGGTTGCGGATTTTGGTGGATTAGCCTGAACGGATTATATAGCATTGGTATCCCAACCTCTTAGTACGCGACATACTAAATCTTACAGAAAGCTATATGTTGAAGTATGAGATTTGTTTTGAGATTCTAAAAAACTAACTGAGTTTAAAAGAATTCACTTGATGTTAATTTTTTTTTTAATATGTATTCATTGTTATGATTTGCAATATTTTCTTTGCTATTTCGAATCATACATAAATGTGAAAGCGTCTAAACTCTCAAAGCATTTAACTCATTCAACAATAAACACATGTTATCTCTAATCAACTTTAATTAAAAACTCGTAAACAAGAACGTGCGACCGACTTGCAACTAATGTTGTCTAAACTTCATAAAGACCACATGCCTTGGTCATCGCCGGGTGTAGTTTGTTTTTATGATGCACTAATAAAACAAAGTCCGGATCGCAAGGCTTGGTCCGTGGATAAAAGATAAAACCTGTATTTATCTTCAATCCACATTCACATATATAAAACAACTTTTCTTTATACTCGGTGTTCAAGAACGTATCCAATTCGTTTGTTTATAAGAATAATATATACTCCATAAATAATATGCATTTAGAGCAGTGTTGAATTTCAGATAGCAAAAGAAGAGAGAATACAAAGTTATTTTGATGTGTGATTACTTAAATTAGTAAAGTAACTTGCAAAATTAGTGATCTTTGTATGGTTTTGCCGACTGGCCCGCACTGGGTCAAGTTCAGCAGAAAGACGTGTGATAAATTAATATTTTGTAATATTAAAAAAATAAAAAAGATCCTCTTATATTTTTACTTTTAATTAAGGGGAAATCAGTGTTTTTATTTGCTTGGGGAAAATAAAATAAAAATGTAATATTGAAACAGGATAATGTGGAGGACGTGCGGACCACAGCATTCACCATTGGCTGTTTTGGGAAAGCAATGAGAGAATGACATGTTAATAGAAAACTGCGTGCCGTTTCCACGTATCTCTAACATTACCGCTTCCCTAAGTCACGGTTTCACCATAAAAGAGAAGGGATGGGCCATCTCTTCACCGGAAACCGGAAGAATCGGGAGAGACTTGTCTTTCGAGATTTTGTAATACCGGTGATACCCAGTAAATTTGGACGGTGCTTTGGTATTTTATTTTTGATATACTATTCTTTTCGCCACTCTTCTGTTCCTACATTTTCTTTTAAATCCCGATTAGTATAATTTAAATTGTATATTATTTTCTTTTGTTAGAAAACGGGGACATTGTATTTAAATTGTATATTATCTCAAAGACAGCTTCATATTAGGAGAAAAAGGGTATGTTAATGTGTGACTTAATTGATCGGAATACGGGTTTATTATTTGTAAAAATTATATTTGGTATATTTCTTCTTTATTTTTCTGTGCCTGCATTTCTAAAATAAGTTATTACTTCAAAATATAAATCACATTTAATACTCATAGGTTCAATATTTGGTAAGATTATTTTACAAACGCGTGTATTGGTTGATACGAATATGAGTTTCGTTATTTGGTATTTCCATTTTACTCTTTACATGAAATGTTGTCTCTGGCTATTTCATATTTCTTCCTTTATTACTTTCTTTGTCTATTCGAGAAGATTCTTTACTTTATTTTATTTTGATATGGGGAAGATTCTCTGTTTTCAGACTAAAATTGTATTTGGGCAAGAAAAGATTTGCGAGATCCTGCTTGATTTACAAATTATAGTTTTCTAAAAATAATGGAGTAAGCAATTAGGGTCCATCAAGTTTAGTACTTATTACACATAGCACTATTTAACCATTGTTTGAATCTTTGTCTTGAAGCTACCATGCTTAAGTCCTATGCATTGCTTCATTTATTTTACGGAATTTGAAATTATAACAGCAATAATCAACAAAAACTAAGGTCGTTTAGCACTTTAATCATTCGGTTAGGTTTCGCGGAACAAGATGTACCTAGAGACGCTAAGTTACACTGAGTTTGGTGTAAGCCCTCGAGTATGTTGGATTGTATTGCAAGAAAATTATTATTTTATTTATAAATTAATTATATTTGTAATTTTGTTTAGTGAACGTGTTAAATACAAACACAATTATTAAAAAAAATAAAAGTTCATAGTATTACATACTATCATCATTATATAGTTATATTCAATGTAGAGAACAAATTCACACAACAAAATCCTTCTTTTAATTAAAAAGAAGTCCTAAATTTTTAACAAAAACACGGAACTCTTTCTTAAATGACGCAACACTGGACTTTTTGAATTTTAAGAGTTTAACGATTTGTCATAATTTTGTAAATACCATTTTTATAGAGTTCAGTTAATATGATTTAGAAAAGAATAATTGGGATATAAAGCATTTGTTGACAGTTGACACCAGACTAAAAACTTTAACTTGAGATTTCGCGAGTAATTATTCGATACGCCTAACGGCACAAGTCACGTCTACAAGACTACCATATATAGATCTTGGTGACGACACTACACGACTGACTATATCAACCAGAAGCAATATGTATAGAAAATTCCAGTGATTTTATTTTAATTGGTCGGATATTCATCTAGTAACTATAATATGTGGTCAGTGGTCACATGCTTTATTTATTCAAATTTTTGCAAACTTTTGTTCTTTATTAATTCTCAAATTCGAATTACCAATTTATGATTGATTGCACATGCTCTGGTCCAAATCTAAAGAGATTCTACGGCCGGCCAAGGAAGAATTCTTTTTGGTGAAATAGACATTAAGCTAGGACATGCACACTCAAACAACACATAACTTATGGCGACAATTTATTCATCCCATTCCGTACATACGATAGTAATTATGACAAACCAACAATACAAAACATATTTTTAGTTTCACACTTTGAGTAGAAAATTAATTGTACTTTTTTTATTTAGTTACCAGATCCTGATCCAGCTCTAGATCCAGCAAATGAACCCGCAGATGAACCAGCTGAACCACCCGAACCGCTAGAACTCGAACTAGATGACGAGCTAGAGCTAGATGATGATCTGGAACCCGAACCTGATCCAGAACCTGCACCAGCACCGGAGCCTGACCCGCCGCCAAGACCAATCCCCAATCCAACGCCCAAACCGATTCCAATCCCACCTAGGTCAAGTCCCAAGTCCTTTCTTGCTACTCGGCTCTCAGTTAACATAGCTAAACTTGATATAACTAATAAACCAAGAAGAAATAGACCTTGGGCCCTAGCCATTTTGGAAATATTCGTGTGTAAGACTTGCCGATTGATATGTGTTTGAGTTTATAGTGTAACTTGATTAGATACATAAGAGAATTATAACAAGTGCGTGTATTTATAGAAGTTCTCGGATAGTGTAAGCCGTTACGTGTATATCACCAGAATTTAATTTAACCTAGTATATAGTATCATATTTCATTTTGCTCTAGTTTTTGCATACTTCCATTAAAGAACCATCAATACTAATTCAACACATTTCTAGTCTAATTAAATGTATGTTTTGACTTGGCAGGTGCATATTTTAAAATGTGGATGCAGGTGATGTGTGCATTATCTTTTGCTGGCTAGCTGCTACCAAAACCACTAGAGTCGACGGTCCACTAAGTTGAGTGGAAGCGTGGTAGTGGATTATGCACGCTGAAACCAATCACTCATAGAGGGTCATCGATATCACTAATCTATAGTTCCACTATGAATTATCATTCAACCTATGACACGTGCTTAAATCGTTGTTCGAGAAAGATCGAAACTATCCATTCACATTGGTTATGTTTTATTGCTATGAGCCTATGAATGACCCATAATGTTCAATCCTCATTATAGAATATAAAATTTATAATTTTTTTTTGTTGGACAAAAAAATTTATAATTTTTTAAATTCATTTTTTAAGAGAAGATAATTCTGGGTGTCACTTACAAAAGCATTTTACTGACATCAATACAGCAATACTTGTTGATAAGTTTAAATATTTACTTTTTCGATTTCGAATCACGCAGTTTTTAGTTTTTAAAAATTAAGAAATGTGTAAAACAAGGTTATTGTAATCGTTGCAGTTAGCAGATTCAACCGATTGTAATTAAGTATGTTTATAGTTCTAAACTTCTAATTATGATAACGATCCTTTTAACATGCTATATTTTCTTAAATCTATGTATCCGTCGGGTGTTTGATACTTTGATTCTTCGGATCCAAAATTGAATCCTATGTCTTAAATTTCAATATGGTTATAAAATATTTATCTAAATAAATACGAACACATACTCTTAATTAGTTTTATATATTAATTATAAAGGACTTCTAAATCTTAGGCGGTGTTTTTTTTTTTTTGATAAAAAAAAAATAATAAATAAAATCAGAAGATCTCATGTAGATAGGGAAAAAAAAAAGAAAGATCTCATGTAGATAATACATATCTAAATTACGTATGGTATGGATTGGTTCGTTTATCATAATATTTTGACATATATGTTTTTATTTAACATTGAACGTAACACATGACAAAAAAAAATATATGCAATAATGCAAATCGAATTCTCAAAATAGAACAATACAGAGCTGAACTGTTAATGATATATATAGTCGTTATAAGCTGTAAAAAAAACATATATAGAGTCGTTACAAAATCAGCCCCAAAAAAAAAAAAAAAGAGTCGTTACAAAATTTATTTGGTTGATATCTTTTTTGTTTAGCTGAACGACGACGAGTCCAAATCGTATTTGCTATTTCAGTTTTTTTTTTTATTTAAAACAAATCATTTTTGTGTTACATATGTTTTATGACATAAGCGAATACTGAAGGAATTAAAAGAAGAAACTAAACGTGCCGGGGAATAAAACACTACATGGCATTTATTTTCTCAACTTTTTTTTTTTTTTTGGTCAACAATTTTCTCAACTATTTAAATTGGAAAATTACAACTTTTTATTACAAAAGTGAAACATCTACAACACCAAGAATCAATTTCGAATATGGAAGAGTACATAACGAACCAAACACATTATAATCCTTTTCCATCTTCTTTACTCACCCAATTTAGAAATTTACTTTTCTAGCATTTTATTTTTAAAAACATAATAATTACGTATCAAACACATTCCACCGATGTAATATTACATGCACGCGATATTCTTCATTTAGTCGTCGCCACCACCATATCCTCCTCCATATCCACCGCCCTCACCGTACCCTTCACCGTTACCGGAACCACCTCCTCCACCTCGACCCCCTCCTCCTCCACCTCCTCCACCGTGACCTCCTCCTCCTCCACCTCCTCTTCCACGGCCTGACCCGGAACGTCCGCCCGAACCAGACCCGGCACGTGACCCCGCGTAAGATCCAGCTTCGGATCCCGCATCACCTCCACCCCCACTGGAGCTCGAAGAACTACTGGAGCTAGATGAGGAAGAAGAGCTTGACCCTCCTCCTCCGGATCCAGACCCGGCACCAGCTCCGGATCCAGATCCACCTCCACCGATACCGATACCTATGCCAATGCCAGTACCGATTCCTATCCCGCCAAGGTCCAAACCCAAGTCTTTTCTTGCGACCCGGCTCTCGGAGACTAGGGCTGATGTTGCCAATATCAAAGTTATTAGAACAAGTGATGATGAGTTACTCAGAGACATAGTTATTTTTTGTTTGGTAATGCTTTTCCCTCCCAATTTAGAGTGGTTTGGTTGTGCTCTTGATGAATACGATACAATATGTTGAAGGGTATTTATAGGCGCTCCAGAGCATATAAATATTGATAATATTGAATATGAATACTATTGCACTAATGACGATAGTCACGATACGCGTAAAATAATTGCTAAAATTAGATGCATGACCGACCTATGAAAGGTCTACTTACAGTAGTGGAGCATGCATAGAAGGCTGTTTGCTGCAACGTTGTACATTCTTACATCCACATATTTATGTTCGTGCAAAACAATCATTACACGATTGGTGGCACTTTTGACCTCATGAAAGAGATGAGAACGCCTATTTATCCACATCCACATATTTATGTGTATGTGGGCAACCTTATTGAATGGCTGCACCTTCTAAAGAAGATTGCCTACGTACCCTTTAGAAGGGATCAAGCCAAATACGTAGTTCTAAATCTTTAACTCTCTCTTTCTCTAAAACTCTCAAGTTATGCAACACACTTGCATCTCCTTATATAAGAAAACCTAAGCAAATTTCTTTTTCTCTTTAGGACAATTTCCTAATCTCATATTAGGACAATTTCCTTTTTTTCTCTTTTTAGTAAAACGTCGAACTCTCTCAATGTGTCGATCGACACATGAGATCTCTGTCGATCGACAGCCAGCTTTCTTCAAGCTTAATCCAACATTCTCCCCCTTAAGCTTGAAACTCTTCTTCACCAAGTCTTGCACTCCCATGAGCTCTCTCATTTCCTTGAATCTCATCTTCCCTAAGTGTGTTCTGCACCATCGCTCTCTTCTCATTTAAGAACACGAGATTATAAAAACTCACTCTTTTATTGCTTTAGAAAACTTACTCAAAAACTAAAGCTCACACAATTTCTCTTAACCTATGTCACGCCCAACAACGGTTCTCCGAGATTCTCTTAATCTATGTCATAACTCAACATAGATTCTCCCCCTTTTTTTTTTATTGTGTTCTATGCCTTGCGATGTGCAAACTTCACTTAATCCCAACTTGAATCACTCACCATTTTACCAAGCCTCTCTCTCATATCACCTAGAGAAGTTGTCAACGCCAACACAGCCATAATCTCACTAGCAACATATATGTCAAAAACCAGTTTCCCTTTTCTCTGGTCATCCCTTTTTCCTCAGGTCCCTGACCAATTGTAATCTTTCTCAAGAACCGATCATTAACATCCATCACTCTTCTCCACGTGATGGAAGCAGGATCAATATCAAGCCTAGCAAATTTCTTTATCTCCTCGGGAGTAAGCTTCTCGGGACTGGTCTTAGAGATCCAAGCTTTGTCAATCGCCTAAACATAATATCACTGAAACTACGCTTCCCTTCTTAATTTAGATGGGCCAGGAAGTGTGACTAAAGCCCATAACTTCACTATCTCCACCTTGGGCTTTTGTCAACTTCACCTTCTTTCTTCACAAGTCCAGCCCATGAAACTTTCTCCCTCTCTTTCTTCTCCAACGATGGAGACGAGGCTCTCTATCTCTGATGAGCATAACTGAAACGAGCTTCCAACCATATTGCTTCCAACTCCGGCAACTCCGGTCAACCTCACCGACGATCTCCTCTCAATTGCACGTGAATTCAGAGCATTTGTCTCTCTTCCTCCATGGTGAACAACCCAGACCCAAAAATCTCTTTGATTCTTCCTTTCTAGTGAAATCAGATGTAATTTCTACCACAAATCCTTGCATCTCCAGTGATTCCTCTGTCACCATTACCCTTTGTAATCTCAGGCATTCTCCTCTTCATCTTGTTATTGAGATTATCCCTTTCTGAGATTGCAAGTTCAAGAAATTCTGAAAATTTCACCTTTTCTTCTCTGTAGCTCCACCCTTGATTGATTTTCACATCATCTTCTTGATTTTGTTGGCGACACAAACCCAAATTTTACAACTCCATCGATTCTTATCTTTCATCAAGCCATTGTTTGGTTTCCAAAGAAAATCGAATTCAATTTCGAGTTCTCCCTCTCTAATGGTTTCAAAGCTCAGCAGCAATTTCTCTTTTAGTTCGTGAATCGAATTTAGAACTTGAGCTGATGCTTTCTTAGCTCTTCAATTCGACACAAACAGTTTAAATCCCAGAAATTCAACACTGCAACCGAGAACAAAAAAAGTGTATTCGATTTTTCTCTGTTTCCACGCTGCTACTTAACCACGAGAATATGGGTTTCATGCTTCCTTTGTTGCTGCAGCTTTCCTTCTTTGTAAGACTTCGTAATCACCATCTCCAGCTTCGATTTCATTGAATAAGCGTATATTCTAACGAGTTAGGCTCTCTCCCTAAATCTTTTGTGTTAGACTAAATCCTTCTCTTTAATCTTTTGTGTTACATCTCAAAAGATTAACATCTTCAACCTCTCCCTAAATCATGCTTCATCAAGTTTGTGAGCTCTCTCTAATGTGTAGGCTTCGACTTGTTTAACTCAGCTGTTATGAATCTTTGAAGTAACATCTTCATTCTCTCCCTTTTTTAATCTTGTGTCTCTCAAGCAAATGCAATGCAATTTTTGAACTTCCATCCAAACGATACCAGGCCTGATCATAACATTTAGATAAAACATCCCAAATTAAAACAAAACCAATCAAAACCAAACTTCAAGCTCCCCCATAATCCATGCTTGCTCCCCCATACTCCAGGCTTATCTCATCCATCTCCCCCTGCTTGAGAGCTCAAGGTTAAAAACCTCAATACCACGTTTATGCTCAACTGTTCCATCTGTCATTTATGCTCTTCTTCTTTAATGTCATTCACTGTTGAATAAGATTCTGAATAAATTGTTCTGAAATATCATCATCAAGCTATGTTCCCAGAATCCAAATCCATTGCCCTTCTACCAGAATCTATTTCAACGTGTCTAGAGTATCTCTACCAAATTTCATCTCATTCCGAGTTTATTTGGTCGTCCGTTTGATGTTTGTACCAGAACTGATCAACTCTGAAACATCAGATGAACTATGCCCGGAAGAAGCTTGAATAAAACACAAACCAACCGTCACAATTTCAATCCCACCGTTGAAACTCAAAACAACATTGCCACGAAGCATGCCTCCAAATTTTAGCTCGATCAGAATATATTTCATCCGCCAAACGTTGCCTTAAGTTCTTCGACATAGGCTCTACTAAAATCCACCAAGATTTCTGGTCTTATATACTCAAAGCAGATTGAAAACTCACCATCAACTATCCATGTTCTTCAAACAAATTTTCACCATCAACGAATTCAGACCTTCACCATGTACTCTGCTTCTCCATTATCTTCGGATAACTTATCATTACAGTCTAGCTTATTCATCTTCCTTTAGCTCAGAGTGCTCAGTCATCTTCTTCAAACAAATTTCTTTTTCTTTCTAGAACCCGAACCAAAACATGACCCCAATTTCATCAATCTCTCAATTTCGAGATGCAAACCAGCAAACAACAAATCCAAATTCAACAAGGCTCTTATTGCCGTTCATCTCTTTTATTCATGATTACACATTTTCACTTGCTCTGCTCAATCTCAGATTTATAGAAACACAAGCTAACGAATTCAATCTCATTCCCATGGCTTAAAAAATCTGTATTCTAGTCACGTATTCATCTTCTTCAGTTTGATCTTTGAAAATTTGTTCCTCTCTTTTATCCAGTTCTTCTTCTTCTTCCATTGACTCATATCTCTCTTTTCTTCATTCAAGGAATCAAGCACGATAGCTCTGCAGATTTATTTCCACCACATGACTTTAACCATGACTCTTCTAATTTCAACTAGTTTTTAAGGCACTTCTTCTCTGAATTTTCTTCTCCTACTAAGGACTGAAATTTGGCTTCTTCGTCCTCGTGTCGAAGCTTACAATTTGTCTCATGAATAAATAAAACTCATTGACCTCTTCGCATAGCAGCAATACCGGACCAAGAACCAAAACGTACTCACAGCTTAAATTTTCTTGACATGAAGCTTCTTCTTCTTCCCCCAGCGAGCACACTTCTTCTTCTTCTTCTTTCTACGCAACAACCTCCTCCTAGACGTGATTCTCTTTAGGGTTTTGAATCAACTACTCTTGATTCTTCGTGTTCACCAAGAGATCCGGATCTCAACGCGAGATTGAATCGTGTTGTCTGCCGATTGTTTCTCCTCTCCGAGATCTCCAAGTTCGTTACGCTCTGATACCAATTATTGAATGGCTGCACCTTCTAAAGAAGATTGCCTACGTACCCTTTAGAAGGGATCAAACCAAATACGTAGTTCTAAATCTTTAACTCTCTCTTTCTCTAAAACTCTCAAGTTATGCAACACACACTTGCATCTCCTTATATAAGAAAACCTAAGCAAATTTCTTTTTCTCTTTAGGACAATTTCCTAATCTCATATTAGGACAATTTCCTTTTTATCTCTTTTTAGTAAAACGTCGAACTCTCTCAATGTGTCGATCGACACATGAGATCTCTGTCGATCGACAGCCAGCTTTCTTCAAGCTTAATCCAACAAACCTTCCTTGCGGTATCGATGACATGGCTCTTGAGAGCTTGTTTGGTGAGGAAGAAAGGGTTGTTGAGGTCAACGTTATGCATCTTGGTGGCTGCAGCGCTGTTGTATACATAGCCGTGGTGATGAGTATGGTTGTCACCTGAAGCACGTTTCTGGTTCCGTCTGAAATGCCGCTCTTATAACGTGTCATTTAAATGGAGCAAAATTCCCTGAAAGTAACCGGTGATCTCAAAAATTCAGACGATGTCTTGACTTTGGATAGAGCAGCCTTGCTCTTCCCACCCGAACTTTTAATCAGTTTTTCAGTGTGTTTGTCCATGTAGCGACCGTTCGCTCGAGGGGTGTCAAGGGATGTTAAATTCAGATGATCATCTTTTGTTTGAGACTTTGAGTAAATCTTCGCGTTTAGGAGTTGGAAGTTAGAACCCCTCAAAAGTCGGTGGATAAAATATATACAAAGGAGAAGTGTGCATGGACTAGTGACCCAGAGAAATTTGGGCTGAATAATGTTGAGATAAAAATGAGGCCCTTCGTTGGTCGGTGATACTTTCTCATGCCTCCACACTGTGTTAAATATTTCTTTCTTTTTTTTCTCACTGAAAGTTTTTTTTTTTGGCAGAAATCAACAGAAAGTTTTTATTGGTGAGATTACTGGTACACATAGCTGTTTTATCGTTTACCACCAATAGACAGTTGGTTTATTGTTAACCAAAGCCTTAACCAATTTGGTACACAAGAATCTACTGCAAATGCCAACTCCTCAAAGGATTTTGTTGCTACCGTATGGGCGTGTCTTGGACGTCTAAATGTAACTTCCACCCTAACCAGGACTTGTCGGGCTTTCTCAATCTCATCTAAAATATTATGTAGACTCAGCAAACTATCCGCTTTGTTCAGTACGTAGTTCCACTAAACTATTTTGCATCCCATTAGAAAGTGACCTCCGTGAAATGCAGCTTCTGAACACTCTCAATCACTTACCAAATTAATGTTGCGGGATCGATTCCACACAGAACCAGAGAATGTCGCATGTCTCATCATCTCTTAGTCCAGACCCTACGCCACTCACTTCGGAGTCTGCTATTAAAATGATTATGTGACATAGTAAGATATGACCTTTAGGAACCCTTGATAATCCTGATTTTGGCAGAGCTCCTTTCACACTCACGGCATCTTCTTATATTGCTTATTTCTTCGGATCATGAATGAATCGTTTAGGCAATACTGAGAACGTTACACCTGTAAGTATGTAATATTCTCCATAAGGGCTAATATGGAAGTAATTGTAAGTAATATCCGGTTTACACTTGGTGGAGCTAATGTTTGAAATAAACAATGTTATAACTCATAATATAACTTTCATGTTATGATATACTACTAGATAATTAACCACTAGTATATCATTATCCTTTTTTATTGGGTCAATTATATCATTATCCTTATTCAATCAATTTAATTCTTATATAAGAGGTAAATCGAATTAGGTTAGCGGAAAATGCGACGCAAGTCAACTTTCTGGACTCGAAAGAAGGAATCTAAACACTTTCGTGTGGTCTTTATCAAATTATGATCCTGATTCACGAACACGTGGCTCTAAGTTAGTTCAGTCCATTCATGGAGCTTTTAATTGGTATAATAAGCGTAACCAATTTTGTGTTTTTCAGCAAAGAGTTTTCCTTGTTCAGAACGACACGCACTGTTCATCAGCATCTACCTATATGGCAGAAGTACGAAAACATCTGATATTCTGACACGTGTCTTACCTTGACGACACTCTTCTCATCCCTTTTCACTTTTCCTGTTTCACGTTGACACGCAGCAGATTGGGCCCCGAGGTTTTATGATTCGTCAATCCTTAGCCACACAAAAGTTATACTAGTTTTTAATTTTTTTTCTTTCTTCAATTTCATTTTTATTGTAAACAATTAAAAAACAGAGGTTGACTTTGAAAAAGAAATAAATTCAGCCGGGGATAAGTATTGAATTGTTTGCTTCTCATCAGTCATCATTATCATCATCAATAAAAGAAACATCAAATCAAATGGTTGAATCATTGTATGAAATTAAGAGCCAGAATTTCACAGCTCAAATGCAAGTTTGCAACCGAATGGCTAAACAGTAAACACCCTTACAAAAACAAACGAATGGCTGAGGGATAAAGGCATTTCTTTGGTATTTTGAAGGTATAGATCTCATTTTTATACCTGTTACAAAAAAAAAAAAAAAAAAACATTATCGTCTCCATAATTTTTTTTTTAATTGTTTTATCTTTCAACTCTTCATTACTTCAAGTCTTCAACCGTACTAGTACTAATCATGCAACCACAATTTTTACGGAATTAAGTGCATATGTAGCCGCAAATTCCATCATCACTATTGAAGTGACGCTAGAAATTTGTATTCGGAAGAATTATGTTCATTCTCGGTAAAATAAGAGTTACGCTTCATGTTATCTGGACCGGTAGTACCTAACCTGTAACCTAATTTTATAACTAATGAATTCACATTAAAACATTTACAAATCAATGAAATATCTCCATAATTAATATTTAAGACATCTTTGGATCTTTCTACAATCAAAACTTTTCGATTATATAGATACGATAGATCGTTCTTTAATTACACAAACTATGTAAACAGTAGCTTAACCCGTGAACACCAAATCGGTATAGATGCCATGGTAACATTTTAGAGTAAATTAGTTAATAAAAACTATAGATTATACAAAGAGTTAAAAGACGTTGGTAGGTTGTGGCTTGTGATGAAACTTCCCCACGTAAATTCTCCTCCCACCACAATCTCTACCTACTAACTGCTAACTACTTTACTTCCAGCGCCCTTTCGCTGTTTTGCTTTTATTAATTCTTTTCTATTTTCCCCTTGTTTATACTTACATTTTAATTTTTTTTTACAATCTTTAAAACATATATGAATTATAGTTATCTTTTTAAAGCCGCCTATGTGTAAGTTTTGCGTACGTAATTGCGGACCCAAGTTTGTTCCATTCTGGCATTCTCAAACCTAACTACATCTTTCTAATTCCAACTTTCATTTGTATCCAGATTCTTTTAATATTACTATTACTATTACTGGTCTAATTTAAACTATAAATAGAACTAATTTTTAAATAACCATCACCCAAATTTTAATATTTATTCGATGAGAATTTGGCATATTTACATCAAAGGTATAGATTATAGAAGAAATATGACGACGCATCACATTTTTATTTTTAGTTTCTACATTTTCCCAAATACATTTTTTGTCAAATCAAGTATCAAGTAGTACAAATTAAAGTAAGGTTCTAAATTCGCTTGGTTTATTTCAAAAGTATCTTTAAGCTTTAGTGTACAGTTTGGGTAATAGCGTATAATAAAGGTAGACTTTTTGAAAAAATTTAAAGTTGATTATTGATTTTCTAGAAATCTGAAATCCATTTTTATTTAATTCACCAAGATTTTAAATTTATTTTAAGTTTTTAATGTATTTTCAGTATAACTTATATAATTAAAAATTTCTGATAATTTTTCGTAAATTAACTCCAATTTCATAAAATCTAAAACCATTTCTTATAATTTAAGTTTATAAATGTACTTTTTATTTACTAATCTCCGAAATATATACATTAACAATATTTTTAATAATCACAATTGTTAAAATCACCTAATCTCAGAATTAATTAATAATTTTTAAATTACATACTATATAATTATATATTTTGTTGGTTAGAATTGAAATGTTAGAAAAAAACATTTAAACAAAAAAAAGGTATCTGGAGAGAGTTACTCATCTTTTTTTTTTTTTTTTTAAATCATTTTATTTGGTTATATATATTTGTACGTACTATTCAATAAGAAACAAAATAAGAAGATTGGAATTTGATATGAGCTGGTACTGCTAATTTTGGAGTGTTTCTGAAAGAAGACACACGTTCCAAAATTGTCAACACGTAAACAAAAACCAATAAGTAATTGACTTGTGGATACTGGATAACCAAGCTATTAATTAAGATGATTAGAGGGGTAAAATAATTAATTAAGAAATAAAAAATACTTTAGTGTAAAAAATAAGATAGATGAGGTATAATAAAAGATGAGTAGCTGGGAACGTGCAACAGAAAAATAGTTCACCCAACTTTCTCCTATTAATACTTCCCTCTTCTCTCTTCCTACTTCTAACCTTCTTCACACACATATACCCAGGCTTTCGTTTAACTCTCTCATTCAATCAATACTCAGAAGCAAAAAATATGGATCATGAGAAGTATACTTCTTGTTGCTGCGTTCTTGATGCTTCCACTTATGTTGGTTTCTGGATTCTCAAGAAATTGCTTAGCAGAGGATACTCTGTTCACGCAGCGATTCGTAAAAACGGTATCTTTCTCTTCTCTTGTACATATCAAATTTTATCCTTTTTTGGATGATTTTGTTTCCGATGATTTCGAGGAATAAAAGGGGTCTTTGTTGGTTCTTGATTCGATTGTTTTTTTGTGTTTTGGTAATTAGGGGAGAGTGAAATTGAGGAGAAGATCAGAGAGATGGAAGCAACGGAAGAGAGATTAGTGGTGTACGATGTAGATGTGTTGGATTATCAAAGCATACTTGTCTCTCTCAAGACATGTAACGTTGTCTTCTGCTGCTTAGATAGCCCTGAAGGGTACGATGTGAGTGACTTCATCAATCCTCTAATATCTGTCTTGTGTTGATTCATTCTGAGTTTGGATTGAAATTGAGATATTGAGATTTGTGTGAATCATGAATCATAGGAGAAGGAGGTGGATTTGGAAGTGAGAGGAGCGATCAATGTGGTGGAAGCATGTGGGAGAACAGAGAGTATAGAGAAGATTGTGTTCTCTTCTTCATTAACAGCTTCAATTTGGAGAGACAACATTGGAACTCAGAAGGATGTTGATGAGAAGTGTTGGAGTGATCAAGACTTCTGTCGCAACAAGAAGGTTTCTAATTTTTCTTCACTCTCTCTCTTCTTTAGTTCTTTCTTTTTCGTTATTATGAATTTGGCTGATTAAATATTAATCGTTATTTCATATTTGTTGAAGTGAAATTTTGGTGAATAAATTGGACCCACGATTTAAAGTCTATAGGCTGGATTGGCATAACTAATTATTTCCTGACATCTTATTTAATATAGCTAGCTCATATTTTTGCAGTATTTTATTAGTAACATATAAGAAGGGAGCCAGTTCTATAAATTTTGAATTTTGAAATACTATATAAGGAATTAGTTTGTGGTCTCTTTTTAATAGTCAAACATAGGTCTTCATCAAATGTATTGTCACATTATCTCGAATCATTTAATTGGGCGACATAGAAAATTCGTAAGGGCCGGGTCAGATTAATTGAATATATTCATTTCAATGACTCATAAATCCAATGTACAACTCTTGATTCGATTATAGTTGCCTTTCGAAACATTAAAGGGCATATATTTTAATTTTTTATTTATTGAATAATTAGATACAGATGATTTAGTACTCTTTTATGACTATCACTTAGATTAGACGGTGACATGTCTTTTTTTTTTTTTAATTATGATTGTCATAAATGGACTTAGCTAACTTATGCAACAAATTATTCGGGGACAATATTAACGTGTATAGCTGTATGTCATCGAACCGAACAGTCAATAAAAAGGTCGAAATCGAAGACTATTCCTTTACTTTTTGTTGTTTGTTGTTGCTACTACTTTTAGGAATTTATTATACTCTTTACTTTCCATACGTACAAGCTAACTCACGTGCGTACAAATTTTATGTGGATGCAGTTGTGGCATGCATTGGCAAAGATGTTGTCAGAGAAAGCAGCTTGGGCACTAGCCATGGACCGTAGGCTCAACATGGTATCTATCAACCCTGGTCTCATCGTCGGACCATCGGTCGCACAACACAACGCTAGGCCCACCATGTCCTACCTCAAAGGTACATATACATACATATAAAGATATTCAGCACAATTTTACCAAAAAAAAAAGATATTCAGCACAAGAATTAGTTAGGAAGGTTTTATGAATGTTTTAATAAGAAGGCCTTTTTATAGCCTATTTGGAATTTGTTTTAAACAATGGTAGTACTTTTGAAGAACAAAACATACGAAATCATAAAAACATTCGGGATTTCAATTTGATGAAATGGTGTTTTTGGTAACAGGAGCTGCACAAATGTATGAGAATGGTGTGTTGGCGTACGTAGACGTTAAGTTTTTAGCGGATGTTCATATTAGAGCATTCGAGGATGTTTCAGCTTGCGGTCGATATTTCTGCTTCAACCAAATCGTCAGCACAGAAGAAGAAGCTCTGAAGCTTGTGGAGAGTTTGTCTCCTTTGATTCCTATGCCACCGAGGTACAATTAATTGTTCAATTTTTTATTTGAATTATTTTTTTTATTGTGTCATGCAATTTAGTCTAATACTATAAATGTATATATGTCATATAGGTATGAGAATGAGATGCACGGAAGTGAAGTTTACGAAGAAAGATTAAGGAACAATAAATTAAGCAAGCTGGTAGAAGCTGGCTCTGCTTGTTAGAGAAAGGTTTTATAATTTAAATTGAAAATGAAGACATTATACAACAAACAAAGGTTGAAATTTGTAGATTGATCTTCTCATATATATAGTAGCATGTGTTGCTCCTGAACTATCAAAAAAAAAAAAAAAAAACATTTCCTCTCATTTTCCCTTTTGTAATTGATAACATTTTGCTGGGGGCACAATATGAATGGTTTCTATTTTTTGTTAAACATATTAAAAATTGGTGGGAGAGTTGTGACGTATACGAAGCTTTTAAAGCGATGTTTCCTATAATTTAGCAATAATAGTATGAACACATACTATTACTCAAAACTTAAGAGTTCTTTTTTGTTGTGGTGTATGATGAACACATATATACTATTTCTCAAAAACTTAATAAGAGTTTGTTTTGTCTTATATGTAGAAATGATATATTGTTTTCATGTTATCTTGGAAACAATGATAATTTTTTTAGAAATCATCACAGAAACTAAAAAAAGCTATAGCATGCCATGAGCTTCTATATGCAAATAATAACATACTTCACAAACTTTTTGTTAAATTTTCGATTCTATCATTTTTTCCCTAGTTTACTATCAATGATGGGCCTGTACGAGGCCTGAGTTTGCCTAACGTCGTCTACCAAGTAAAAACCTTTTAACCAATTTAAGGTAAAACGTCGTCGTTTTAGTGAGAGCATCTTGAACTTTTTCTCCTGATCCTTGAGATTCTGATTTCTACTTAGGGAAGCTAGATCGACGGAATCGATCGAATAAGTCGCGTTGAAATCTTTGTGCAAACTCTCGAAGAACCCTAGATTGAAGATGGTACTGATTGAATCAAGTGAGAGTGAGGATGAGATCCTTATCAAAAACGAACCTAAGCCATCGTCTTCATCTCCACTGCAACACGAAACAATGACTCCGACGGAGACGAAACAAGTCGACGGAGATGATTCCGACGGATTCGAAACTGCCAGCGAACGTGAAATCAGCGATGAAGAAGGAGATGAACATGATAGGGTAAACGACGCCGTAACGAGTCAAGAGGAACCACAACACTCGGATAAACCTGAGAAGAAGGAAGAACAAATTGAGCTAATGAGGGAAGGAGAAGTCATAACTGATGACGGAGCAAAGCAGGTGAATCCACGTTGAAATTAGTTATATTTATCTTCTGGGTTTATGGGTTTATGGGTTTATGGGTTCATTAGCTACTTTTCATTAGAATTGAGCTTAGTGGCAAAGCTTCAATTTTTCCTGTGAAAGTTTGAACCTTTGGATGAATTTAGTAGAGAAGGCTTTAAAGCTAATGTTGACAGATATTGAATTTTGTCCTTTTTCGATTGGAAGGAGAAAGCTATGGCAGAAGCAAATGAGGCTAAAGTGGAGGGAAATAAGCTGTTCGTTAATGGTCTTTACGAAGAGGCATTGTCAAAGTATGTGCTTGCTTTAGAGCTTGTTCAGGAGTTTCCTGAGTCTACAGAGCTTCGATCCATATGTCATTTAAACAGAGGGGTCTGTTTCCTCAAATTGGTATGTCCTTGATTATTCCTGGCTCGTGAATTTCGAGAGAAAATGAATATAGTTGAAGTTAGTACTTAAGATTTCTCTGAAAATTTTGTCAGAGTAAATATGAAGAAACGATCAAGGAATGCACTAAAGCATTAGAGCTAAATCCTACCTACACTAAGGCCTTGGTTCGAAGGGCAGAAGCACACGAGAAGCTTGAGCACTTTGAAGATGCTGTCACGGGTGAGTTCATGTGTATTTTACCTTTTATGCAAGCCTTGAGATTTACTCATGAAACCAGTTTATTAGAAAAATAAGCGAGGAGTTTTATGTTAGTTTATGGTACTTGTACAGGATAGTTAGTTTTTGGTTGTAGATTAAGTTTAATGAAAGAGTTCACACTGAGTCTGTGTCTTTTCATATGCAGACTTGAAAAAGATCTTAGAACTTGATCCTTCAAATGATCAAGCTAGGAAAGGGATTCGACGCCTTGAACCTCTTGCTGCTGAGAAGCGAGAAAAGATGAAAGAAGAGGCTATAAGTAAGTTCTGAGAATTGCACTGTAAACCTTTCCATTTCATAGAAGATCAAAGGTTCTCATAATTTACTCTTGTGGAATTATTTCATTGATGCCGAATATTTGTGTTTGTAGCTAAGCTGAAGGAGATGGGAAACTCGATTTTGGGTCGATTTGGGATGAGTGTGGACAACTTCAAGGCTGTTAAAGATCCCAACACTGGCTCCTACTCTCTGTCTTTCCAAAACTAGTCATTAGTGGTCTTGATGTTTTGCTTCTACCACTTAATATTTAGCAACAATCTGGTTAGTATTGCAATGTGATATTCTTCTTGATGCGTTGCTTCTCAAAACACGCATCTTTTTGGATTATATAGTTGTAAATTAAAAAATTCAATGTTACAATGGATAATATTTCTCCTTTTCATGGTTCTCATCAATTGGTTGGTACATGATACAGAAAATACAACAAGCAATTAAGGATTCAATTGAATCCCATGAAAAACCATCAAGGATCTTGTATGAGTGTTACAGATTCTGTGATATGGCATGCTGCTCCAAGTACTCTTTGCTGTTCATTTCTGTTAATCTACACAATAAACAAATTCGCTTGATGAGCAAAATCCAATAAAGCTATTAGTTATTAATCACAGAGAATGTTGTTATTACATTACCTACTGATGGTTCTATCTTTTGCAAAACCTAACTCGTTATCCACGCAGAGCTCAGAAACATCGTTCTTTTTTGACCTCGACGATGTTCTTGGAGCCATCGATTTCGCCTCTGAGATTGTTACAATCTTTTCCAAGAGTTCTTGCGGATTTGCTTCAGCTGTACACAACAACCTTGCTCTGTTCTCATACATCACCTGCAACTCTTAAAACCATTATCAGATTTGATGAATGATTTGGTTGTGCCATCTTAGAAAAACAAAAGCTAAAAGAGATGGAACCGGGTATTGCATACATCGACTAGCGTGACAAATCTATACGCAGCAGTACGGTTATGAAGCCCAAACACAGGAATTCCTTCCAATGCAAGAGTATGAAACTTCTCTGCAACATCAGGAAGAAGAACAAGAACCGTTTTGAGACATGATTTACAGATGAGAGAGACCCAAAGCCGAGTAACTTACTGAACAATCCGAAGTAATCCGCAGCTCCAAGAGGTCGATCGCATAACTCTTCAAAAGGAAAGTATGCACATCCATTGGCACCTAACGGGATCTGTTCATGAAGCAGCATTGGTCTGATGAAGAACTCATATACAGACAACATAAATGTTGAAATTACACAGAGATTGGTATATATACTGCACCTGTAATTTTCGTCCCATCACCACTTCTACTACCTGTGGACGCGCAACAACATTGTCTCCAATCAGTTGTTGGAACTTCTGTTTCAAAAGGGTCGAAAGATCTTTACCGATGAAGTAGAATCCTTGCTCAGCCTGCACAAGTGAAGAAGTGTGCCAGTTATTGAACTTTGCTTTAACCTTGAAGCCAGTCTACGGAGTTTTTAAGGGGAATTAAGAGCAGTACCGAAGTTAGCTTCCGGTAATCAACTGATGAGCCGATCTCATGAACCACACACCGTTCCTGCGAAAATAGAATATTGATGCAGCCTTTGAACTCAAAAGAATCTGGATATGGATTATTTGAAATAAATTAGATTACCTTCAATGAGGAAATGAAAGGTAGGAAGAGATCCCTCTGGAGTCCTCCTTCATAGAGTTTATCAGGATTCCGATTCGATGTGGCAACAAGAATCTATATTTTATATCCGGTTTTCGAAAGCATGGACAAAAGTCAGTTTAACCCATAAAAGCAGAGATGATTGTAGCAGCATAGTGGAAGTAAGAATCACACTTACGACGCCATTGCTGAAGAGATGTCCGAAGAGTCGGTTAAGTATCAGAGCATCTGCAACATCAGTTACCTGTAATAACAGAAAGTCAGAAACAGTAGCCAAAACTCAAGATAGGTTGATCCAAAGATAATCACTTTCAAGAAGATAAAGTATATACCATGAACTCATCTAGACATAGTAAGATTGCATCATGAGCTATCTCTTGAGCAACAACTTCAAGTGGATCTGATAAACCCTTGTGCTTCTGCAAACATATTGACCCGAAATCAAACGAGGTATCTCAAAGGCTTAAAGCTTTCTACTAAAATCAAAAGAGAAACAATGGAAATTCAATTATCCATACTTGCAAACGGCTATGAACACTTAACATGAAATCATGGAAATGTATCCTCTGCTTCTTCCAAGTGCAGGGCCTAATGAAACAAGAGCATTATCATGAGACCGCAATGCTCGATTAAAAAAGATAAGAATTTGATCATACAAACTTACAATTGATCAAAGAATAAGTCCATCAACATGGTTTTTCCTGTGCCTACACCTCCATAGAGGTATAATCCATTGACGGGTGAGTAAGAAGACTGCGGCATGAGCCGAGACCAAAACCAACGGCTTCTGATTCACATATAAACATAAATTCAAATGAGACTTTAAGTTCTCAATCCTAACAGAGATTAAAAATGGCTCAAAGGTTAAGCAAACATAAGAATCACCTTGAGGATTTATCAGAAGTATTGTACCGATCCAAACGACATGTATCTACTGACTCCACAAGCTCATCATATAGTCTCTGAAGCTCTCTCAATGCACCAATCTGCAACATTTCAAATACAACCTTAAGCCGGAAGTAACAAGAATCGCATTTATATCTTATAGCTCAAAGCTTAAATGAAGTAAAAGAGTGATTTATTTTTTATCGTACTTGGCAAATATCACCAGTCATGAGGTCACCATCACTGATTCTTCTCTCATACTCAACAAGCGGACCTGTTCTGTTCACATCTGCCATCATTCAACATTAAATCAGTAAATCATAAACTTCGAACTCTGGAGATTAATCGAAATTTGATTGAAAAGAGAAACAAAACCTGAGACGGTGAGCCTAGTAGCAGGATCAGCTGCTTGTACTGCTTCTGCTGATAAACCTCTCAAGATATTTAACCTCGAATACAAACTTTGTTTATCAGTGTTTGTATTCACCAGAGCCTGATTTCGATTGACACTGATTAAAAGTTTGCGGCTTTTCGAGTGGAAAGTAGAAGAATTGCGTTCTTGATTGTTCCTCAGAGCCCATCTAATCCTACTGAGAGACGATGATCTAATGATAGGTCTCATCTACGATCAAATGCAAATTCAATCTGCAGGATCAGCTGCTGAAACCAGAACAAAGAAGAAAATTCTTTCAACTTCAAGAAGAATTGGCTAGAATGACCACAATACTCAAAAGAGAGAATAAAAGTCTTCAAAGCTATAAAAACTTCACAGAAAAAATTGAAATATACTATTTGCATTATTGCAGGTATATATATAAATATATATAAGCCTCTACATGTGACGTAACTCTCAATTACAATAGCATTGATGAGGACTCACCTTAAACTAAGATTAGCTTCGAATTCTTCTCAGGAAAGCAGGATTTTCCAAGAAATTTTTACCCCAGGAAAAAAAAAAGACAAAAACTTTGTCGATTCGGTTTCAGAGTATAACAAAACCCAAAAAAACAAAACCAAACGAAATCTTTGAACTGATTTATGAGAATCGAATCCGGATAAGAATTGGGCACAAGAGAAAAACGTGAATGATGAAAAGAATTCGAAAAAGTTATTATGTAATGGGGTGATTGATATATTGATATCTGGATAAGAGAGAGACCCAAGAAAAATCGGAGAAGAAGATTAACTGTTTAGTCTTAAAACAGAGAGAGAGACGTGATTATTTATTAATGAGTTCTTTTATCGACTAAGACACGTGTGTTTTTGTTTTATTTTTGTATAAGTTCAAATTTTTAACCAAAACCGAATGTGTTGTATCCTCTAATTACACTTGTTAATGTTGTATATTTGATTTCCAGATCACGAGAGGATAATAATTTAGGATTTTCCCTTATTTAGAGGAGTTGACTAATTTTATTCTTATGAAAAAGTAATGTCTTCTTGATATATCTTATCTTTTTCACTAATTTTTTTACTAAACTTACCCCCTAGTGATGTTTACAAGTCAAAATTAGAACTTTTATAATCAAAAAAATATTTTTATGAAACAGTAATTAACTGATTATTGTAGAATATTCACAAAAGGGAAGAAGCTTCTCGATGTTGCGTTTGCGTACCGCACTGTAGTGGACCGAGCAAATGTCCATTTCAAGGGCTAAGCATCTTCCACGTGGGAGATACGTGAATCCATGTTGGTCCTTATGATGATCTTAACCGTCCATATTTCATCCATCTTTTTCAACGCCCATCCAAAGAATTAGGTTTCGTCAAATACTCAATTGAATTGATTACCTTTTTTTTTGGTTTGTCAACGTCAATACTCAATAGATTGTTTTTTGTTTTTTTTTTTTTTGATAAATTTATGCTTGTTACTTTGAAATGGAATAGGCACTATCTTTAATTTAAACTTTTGTATCAAGAGCTAAAAATACTTTTGTATTCAGGATTACAAAAATAAAATAGATTTTCTCGCTTTGATCTCGATGAGTAGTGGACACAATGGACATTAATGGTGACTAGTTGCATTAGGCATGCCCCCACATGTCCACGTCACTTCTTACATTGTAAACATACATGTCTTTTTCTGACCAACCCGTACTGCCACTTTTCTTTAATACATTTTTCTGTTTTTGCTATAATGGTTGTGACAAACGTTACTAAAATGTTGAATTGACCTAACACCAGAAGCAGATTGAGATATTTTGGAATTATGTAATGTAAGACATGATGTTTATTTCAAACATGGGCTACAGTAAAATATTGGACATAGGCCCACAAAAATATGATGTTAAAATATTGGACATAGGCCCACAAAATATGATGTCTTCAGTTTTTGTCTATAAAACATAATGATGACATAAAACAGAAGTTATCAATCACACTCTACTATTGTGGTCTTCTCAACCTGTCGTTCTCGGAAACAGAAGAAGTGAAACAGAGTAGTTCTGTGTAAATGGGCCAAAACAACTGGATAAAAGAGTCGAAAGCCCAAACTCAAAATCTTTGTCCTAAACCCAAAGAAAAGCGTAATTACACGCACGCAGCAAATAAAAACATTTCCTGCCTGCAAAAGTATTTGTACACGTGTCAATATATAATTGGATAAAACAAACATAGACACGTAAAAGATTCTCTCACACCATTTGTGAAGATCCAAAGCAAATGAATTACAGAAATTGAAAAACTATCTTCGTCGTCACTTTGATCTTTCTTTCTTCCAAATCTCTTCCACAAATGGCGAATCAAGGAGCAAAGAAGCGGAAAGATGAGAACGCTCGACACATGGCTAGGCTCCGTCTTATAATGATCGTCTGCAACGTACTTCCCACCTCCTAATTTCTCAGATTCTCCAGCTTTAAAATCCGTTGAGTTTAAATTTTTGATTAGATACGTTACTTACTTGGGATCAAATCGGAACTAAAATACCGTTGAATTTGATCTTATAAGACTTGAAAGTTTCACTTTTTAAATCAAGATCAAATGATATTGTTTCGATGAATTCTAGGATTGAATTTTTATTTGCAATGTGTTGGCAGATTTTGTATATCATAGTGAGGGTGATAGTTTCACATTCAAGCTTTACATGGAAACATTGGATTGGTCTTGTGGTAACATCGTTAGGCTACGCGATTCCTTATAAGCTTCTTGATCAAATGGCAAAGCCTAGTGTTAGTGATGATGGTGAACTTATTGATGGTGGATTCGACATGAGCACTGGTGGAATGTGTGGGTACGTTCTTTAATATTTGTCTCTTGATTGATCAACTAAGAACAGATATTGACTGTTTTTTGTCTCAGTGTTTCTGTATGGTTGAATTCTCTCCACAGCCAATAGCTTTGTCCATTGATTAATTATCTGTTCTCTAGTCGGAAGCAATGTAAGGAGGACTGTTTCATTATCAGTTGTTTGAAATTAGTGATGTTTGAGCCAGCGTACTTGTGGTTCTCTCTGAGTTTAATCGGTTTATCAGTTGCTACATAATATATGGTGGATTGTAGATATTTGCACGATGTGCTCTACATCACCTGCTTCGTGCAGCTTGGATCTATCATCTCTGGAAAGTTTTGGTACGCGTATTTAGTGGTATGATACCAATCTCAGTTTTCTTTACTGGCCTACTTTAGGCAAGCATAAGTTTTGCAACATTGTCGGAGATATATGCAACCATTTACATTTGCCTATTTTTTTTTATAGATTCCTGCATTTGGAGCCTACAAAGCTTCTGGTCTTATTAAGGGATTATTGTCACATGGTTCAGAGGTAATCACTTAGTTTTGAATACTCGCTCTCAAAGTGCTTTGAACAATGGGGAAAGAAAACATGAGCATTTAAAATTGACTGTGTTACTGAACTTAGGGAGGTGTAGAGGATGAGAAGACTCGCAAAAAGAGAGAGAAGATGGAGAGAAAAGCTTCTAGAGGGCCAGTCGTCAAGACAAGATCACGATGAATGTCTTAAACATCATCTTTTTAGCAAACATAATTTGGCAAATCTTTCAAACACACAAAATGCAAATGGAAGGGTAAAAATACTCTTGACTTTGAATGTACCTGTTATACGGATGTAGCTGTCTTTACATTGTCTGACTTGAATGGTTGTGTTAAGAGGAAGTATACTAATTGTCTCGAATAGGATACAGTTTTCCAAAAATAAAGACTTTTTGTTCTTTAGATTTGTGCGATATTATGGTGGTGTTGTGCGCTATTCGACTTGAAACATCAGATTCATAGCTATTCGTCTAAGTTTCATAGCTATTCGTCTAAG
Source organism: Erysimum cheiranthoides (assembly GCA_011420285.2). Lineage (NCBI taxonomy): Eukaryota > Viridiplantae > Streptophyta > Magnoliopsida > Brassicales > Brassicaceae > Erysimum > Erysimum cheiranthoides. Next base: position 18,275,258 of record CM022177.2, read on the forward strand.
CTTTCATAGCTAAGAGCTTTGACTGTAACTATGGAGCAAATGAGAAATGTTGGAAAGAATTGGGAAACTCAAGAGACCATTTTGTATTTTGTTTCTTAAACAACTCAAGATTTAAGATACAACAATAGCATGAAAGAACCTATAATATTTGAAAACAACCAAAGAACATCATGAGACTATAGAATATTCTTAGTGAACCGAAAATACAAATTGTTACATACAAAAGAACTACCATGTACTTTCATATCTTTGGTATTGGGTTTTATACATCACCTGGTGGTTATGGGGAAGAGATTGAATTCACGTTCCAGTGTCCATAAAGATTCATTCTTGTTATTGATACTTAGCGTATACTCCTGGAAATACCCATTATATGTAATCACCGATACAGTTGCTCTGCAAAAGGAGAAAAACATGAACGATCATCAAGCTTTCGTGGTATTGTTCTGTTCCAAAACTTTTCATCTAACAGCGGATTCAAATTGGGGATATCCTAAAATCTTACCTAAGAGATGTAAACTGAGATGGAGATGATGTTCCTTCAAGTTTGTCTATCTTCCTAACCACTGCATAACTGTAAACACAAGCAAGCAACAGACAAATAAACCTCTTGGGTTATATAGCCAAATAGGGTCATTAGCAGCGTCCAACAGAGAATAGCCTTCACCTTCTAATACCGGACGAAACTGCGTTTTGAAGCACGTGATGGTGAGCTGGATCTAGTGCATCGCTCACACTGTCGGGAAGAACTGATCCAAGAAAGCTAGTAGACCTTTTGCTTCTGAGAAGTATATCTGACAACAGTCAGGAATCTCACTAACGTGTAAGGGAAGTAAGAGTGTGATTCTTAATCCTCACCTTTGGTTTATGGCCAACCTTAAAGAGAAGGCATGAATGGATCCTGAAGAACTTGTTGCAATTAATATATCTGGAAGCTCTGTCGATGGTCCAAAAGACAGTGAATATATAGTAGATGGGTATGTTCCTCTCCTGAAACTATATGACTGCAAAAGAAAGAAACGATAAGAATCTGAAGAAAAACGAAACGGTGATGTACTGAAGGAGCAACTATTTCACCTTAGTTGCTTCTGAAACAAGATGGACTCGGATCAGAGTTCCTTGCTCAGATGCTGTAGCAATGTACATTCCATTTGAAGAGAGGGCAATCGCAGCCAATGGAGAACGATGTGCATCTATCTGTAATCGAGTTTAACAAACAGAGAAATAATACAATCGAGTTAGTTTATAACTGGCTTGTGATATTCAACTCAAAAACCAAAATTCATTCCAAAATTAGCTGAAGCATCTAGTAAACCTCACTGTGAGACTGCAAATCCATGACGTTATACACCAAAACCGATCCTTTCGTCGCACTAGCTGGAACAGCTAAGTAGCAGCCTTCAAGACATGGAGAAAACGCAGACAGACCTGATCCAAGATAGACATTGTTTTGCTGTTTACAACAATTACAGTTATAAATATGAAGAAGGAAACTTTATGAGCTACCTTTTGGATTTGGCACGGTGTCGATAGTATCAAGCATGACAAGAGTATTCAAGTCGTAAACGAATGTTTTCTCTAGCAGCACAACAACAAGTCTGATAAGAATCAATCACAGCACCATGAATTCACTCTCAATAGACAAAAACAAAAAACAAATCAAAGCAAAAACATCAGGGGTAACTAACTAACTAACCTTTTCTTGTTCATGCGGACCGCGAGTATAGAAGTTAAAAAGTTCAATTCCCTAAGAGGTAAACCCGTAGTGGTCTTGAATAAACAAAGACGCCGTGGAGATAGAGAAGCCTATATATGAAATTTTCCTTAATCATACAATATTGTATCCGATTTACCAAATAATGTTCACAAAACACAAACCTGTTCACCAGCTCCAACAATTGCAAGTAGATCTGAACTATACAACATCTCAACAATAACAAAAGCCCCAGCAGCTACCAACACCAAACAAACAAAAAGCAAACAGCTTCAATACATAGTTTCAGAAAGCTTGAAATTAATCTAGGACTAGGATAGAATCATATGATCCTAAGCCAATTGCATTAGCATTTTTACCAGGTTTCAATATTCAGACACTGTCCAACCTAAAAACTTAAACAACATTAACAAGTGTTTGATGTCTGCATTACAGGAAGTTAGTCTTCAATATAAGATCATACTTAAGAATTCGATTCATCTAACCAAATTATCTTTCAAACCCATCAATTATAAACTCCCAGAGATTCAAAATTTAAGGACATTGACAATTTAGATCATTTGATTAAATACCCAGAGAATCTAAGTGGATGATGAAAAAACTTGCCTCGTTCATAGCAGAGTCTGCCTGTAGTGGAATCGAATATTTTGAAGGAATCTTTCCAGCTTATCGCAAAACCACTGCAATAATCGAACAGCCAACGAACAACAACAAAAGGGCAGCTTTTGAGTTACGTTATCTGAGAAAAAAAAGGCAGAAATTTTCCAGGCAAATCCATTGAAAGAATCGAATTCGTTGCTTCAATGATTTTCCAATAAAAAGGAAAAAAAACTCACGTATTATCTTGATTGAAAGAAACACAATAGATAGGAGAAGGAGAGGACTGATTCGACATGTCTCCAAATTGTAAAAGAAGACTCTTTCGTCAAAGCAAGCTGTTTAATGTTTTCTCTACTTTATATATATGTTCTGTTTTCGTCGTCTTCCTCTTCTTCCCAAAACGTTGTCGTTTCTTCCCCTTCTGTATCTTCCTAAAACGATGTCGTTTTGTTGTTGAATAAGATAAGATTGTTGTTGCTTTGTGATAAGAGTTGAAAATGACACATGAGAGTCAAAATTGGACAAAAGTCGCAAGGCATTAGCTAAGAGGACCACACAAAGCACCTTATGATAACAACAAAAGATATATACTCAGAACTGTTGATACGGTTTGAGTGCGAGAGAGAGTGCATATCAGATAATGGTCAAAAGAAAAGAGTCAAACAAATCAGTCTCATAGTTTCTTGCTTTGCCATCATAGTGTTTGAATGTGAAAAAGCAAAATAAGCTCTTTCACTTTCAGAACCCAAAAAACATAGAAACTCGCAATAAAATTACCTTCCAAAACGTTAATATATACATCGACATAACAAACACATAATCTCTCAAACTGTAGAGACATTTTTCATCAGTTCACCACCATATACATGTCTATATTATAAAAAAGTGTAGAGCTTTTTTAATTGGTTTGATCCATAGTTTGCGGAAAAAATGATATCTTGCTTTCTTTCTTTCTTTCTTACAATGTGTTATCTTGGACCGGATAGTTCCATGGCGAACGAATCTAATGGCTGATGATCGTCGTCATCATCGAAAGCCGAAGATCCAAACATTTGGTAAGTTGGATCATTGCAATGTGCGTCAAGCCTTGAGACAGAAGTAGTAGATAGAGAAGATATTGTCTTGAAAGAGATATTGGCATGGTAGAAATGTGAATGGTTATGCGAAGCAGCCCATCTCTCGGCTAAACCATCGCCTTCGAGCATCAAAACCACTTCAGACATTTTAGGACGATGAGCCGGAAGATATTGTGTGCATAGTAAAGCCACTTGCAACATCTCTCCAACCTCAATCTTATCGTAGTTAGTCCCGAGTTCTCGGTCCACCAATTCCTCTACCTTCATCTCTTCGTGTAATTTCCTCACCTAAACCAGAGTTACAGCATTGGAAGAAAATGTTAACTTCGGTTGATCTTATAAAATTATAAAGAATGAAGAAAATGTGATTTTGAGTCTCATTGCTTACCCATTCAAGCATCGCTCCTTTCTGGCTAACAGTTTTACCAAACTCAAGAGCTCTCATTCCAGTTATGAGTTCTAGCAAGAGTATACCGAACCCAAACACATCGGTTTTCTCAGAAGACTGACCGGTGGAGAGATATTCGGGTGCAATGTGGCCAACCGTACCACGAACCGCAGTTGTGACATGAGAATCCGCGTGATTAAGGAGCTTTGCGAGTCCAAAGTCACCAACAACAGCTTCAAAGCACTCGTCTAAGAGAATATTAGCTGCCTTTACATCTCTGTGAATGATCTTCGGATCACATTGCTCGTGTAGATACAACAATCCTCTCGCTGCACCAATTGCTATTTTCTTCCTCATGTTCCAGTCCAATGCCGGTTTAGCTACACCAGTTAACAAAATTGGTTAAAAAGTCATTGGAAACGAGATTTGGACTGACAATTCAAAACATTATACTCACATTTAAGCTTAGAGGCGACGCTTCCATTAGGCATGTAAGGGTAGACAAGAAGTCTTTCACTAGAAGTTGCACAATAACCGACTAATCGAAGCAGGTTCTTATGAACAGCTAAGCTAATCATCTCTAGCTCAGTACGAAACTGTGAATCCCCCGAGGTTCCATTAATATCTTTTAACCGTTTCACTGCCACCATTGTCCCATCTCCTAGCTTTCCTCGGTACACATTACCGAAACCTCCAGCACCCAGAATGTTCTTTGAGCTGAAACCATCTGTAGATACATGGAGTTCTCTGAATGTGAAGTTTCTTAGATTCCCCAGTCCTTGAAGCCCTTCCTCTTGTTTGTCTGATAAAACCAAAAATTGAAACTTTTGAACATCATCATGAATCAAAAGTGTATAAAGCACAAAGCTCAAATCAACGAACCATTCAAGTTAAGGATCAGTAGCCTTCTTTGCTTCTTTCGGTACCAACAAAAGGACCCGATAGCAAGGATTAGAATAACAACAAAGCCGAGACTTACACCGAGCGCTATCGCCAATCTATTAGACCTGCGTCCTACACACCCTCATGTAACCAAAATGATTAACGAAAGGATCATTACTTTGGTCAATTCAAGAAAATGCAAGAACGAGAATTTTACCTGATGAAGAGCTCAAAGAAACAGAAAGAGGACTTGCATTGATTGATCCAGAACAAATCTCAGGTGGGCTGCTTCTACAAATCAAAGGATTCCCAGCAACACTACATTCAACAGCAAAGTAGAAGCAAGACTTAGTCCTAAACTATAAGTACAAGAATTACACTTCAAATTTTAAAACTCAAAACAATGTTATCTTACTTGAAAGTCCTGGCTGGGAATTTAGGAACAGGGCCACTGAGATTGTTGTAAGACAAGTCCCTGAATTTTAAAAAAAAAAAGTTAAAAAATTCAGACAAAAACAAAACAATTCTTCACAAGGTAAAAGACAAATCTGAATACTCACAAGAAGGAGAGGTGAGGAATTTGAGACAAAGAAGCAGGGAAGGGCCCAGACAGAGAGTTGTTGTTGAGTCTCCTATTGGAAATTCAATTCGTACGAGGTTAAGATGATTTATGAACTGATGAAAACAAAAACATCATTACATGGTGAACAAGATTAAAGAAGAAGAAGCTCACAGATATTGAAGGCTGCTTAGCTGCTCGACGGAAACAGGGATATCACCGGAGAATCGGTTGTTTGAAAGATCCAAGGTTTGTAATTTTGGTAGATAACCGAGCTCCGGTGGGATTTTGCCGGAGATGTTGTTATTTTGCAGTAACCTTCAAAAAACAAGAATCGAAATTTGAGGTTAGAGAAACAAACAAAAAAACGACAAACAATATTATAAATAGAGGGAGGAAGATCCAAGGATGTCGTAATCTTACACTTGTCGGAGATTTGTGAGATTTCCGATTGACGCAGATAAACTTCCAGAGAGAGATTGGCTTGGCGCTCCTCTACCATTGGAAAGAGAGAGACTTGTCGCCATTAATGAACTCTTGAAGCAGAAAACAAAATCAAAGGAAAACAAAAAAAAAGAAAGAAAGCTCACAGTCCAATGACGAGGTTGTCGGGAGAGCAAGTGATCATAGCCCAGCTACAAGGATCAACTGAAAATTCGTCCCAGTTGTTCAAAGCTCCATGAGGATCATGCAAACCACTCTTTATATTTATCAACGCCTCCACTGTAATCATTTTTCATAACGCAAAATTGGACTTTTTGTTACAGAGTTCAAAGAAAAAGATCCAATTTTCAAAGCAAAGGAAACAATATATAAAAAGAAGCAACTTTTAGCTGTTGTTGTAATATTTTACCTTCAGGGTTTCTGGGTTCAGAGGAAAGAGTAAGAGTGGAGAAACAGAGAAACATGAAGAAGTAGAGGAGATGAAGTTGAATCGTCATCGTCTTCTTTGTTACTACCATGGAAGGAAGCTTTAGTTACGAGAAGTAAACAAAAAAATTTGAAGAGAAGGGAGACAACATTACTTTTTTTTTGGGTTGTGCCCACAAACAAACATAGAAAAAGAAGAGAAAGCAAAAGCAAAAAAACTAAAAAGAAGAAGAAGAAGAAGAAATCTCTGCTTTTGTTTTAAAAAAAAAAAGAAAAGAAAAAAGAAAGAAATCTCGGGTCTATCAAAGAAGTCTTTCTTTGGTTCTTCTTCTAAAAGAGTCTCTCTCACAGGAGATGAGTTTGTTGGCAAGAAATGAAGTGAAGAAAAGGTAAACATGAGATGAGACGTTTAAATGAGGGAGGGAGAGAGAGAGAGAGAGAGAGAGAGTTGGGGGAGAGAGAATCAGGGGAAGCTGATACGGACTGTCGGACCCGGGATGGTGGATGCTGGTCTACTCAACTCTGTCTCTCTCTCTCTTTCTTTGTCTCTTTTTTTTTTTCTCTTAATGCCAATGTCACATACGATTTCGAGTTATCTTGTGTGTTTATTTTGATAATCCTTTCCTATTATGATTAAATCGGTAAAACGATGTATTAAAACGAAATAAGAGCAAAGCGGTACAATATTTGTTATCAATTTATGAGTTTTTTGTCGACATAGTTAAGTTATTTTTCTGTCACCATAGTTAAGTTATTACTAGTATATTTTAAAAAATATCTATCTATAAATATTCTATTTGACTTAACACAAACATAAACATATGTATCACGATTAAAACTATCAGAACTAAAATTATGATGATAAAACATTGTATCATATGAATTGACCGAAATGGATTTGGGTTATAATTGAATTCTCTAGTTTTATTTTGCATACTATAATAAAGTTGAATCCTTTACATATAAGATTGTAAAATCTTTGTGTTACAAAATTTGTTTTATTTCTCCATTTTTACAGTACAATAAAAAAAAAATTTGGGAACAAACTATAATAAAAAGTATATATTAAAAACAAAAAACAGAGGAGAGAACTGATGTAATGTAGTAGGACTACCATTGACAGGCTAGAGGACTGTTGCACGCTAAAATACGCTTCATCCTCTTTCCTCTTTTGTCTTCTTCTAAAAGAAAGTTCCATCTTAATGAAAACAATAGTTTACTAGGAGATGAAATTTCAAATTTGCTGTCTCCCTACCTAAATTTGAAACTTAATGATAATCATATTTTGTATAAAAATGTCAAGACGCAACAACATGAAGGATAGTGATATACGAAGAGAAACTTGCAACAAGCCAACAATAGCCTGAGCTAGGTGAATCCCACACTTGCCTGATGAGGCTGTGATTTTCCATTATTTATGATAAGTCCCTCTACTTTTGATTTGTTTCCTTTTTTGTCCCTCTGTTTTCTTTGTTGCTATTTTGGCCCACCTCCTCCTACTTTCGTATAATATAATCGGAACGGTCTAATAATTACTTCTTTGTCTTTTATCTTATTTTATTACTTTTCTATCTTTTTCCCTTTCAATCACGTCTTACTTTACTGCAAGAACATTCATGACCCCCACGTTTTGAATGTATGTTTTTTGATAAAGTTTTCGGTAAAAATGCAAAGACAATAATTTAAGTTTTTGTTAAGATGTACTACTAATAAATAATCAATCATGCATATTGCCCATTTGCATCGTGCGTAACGATGCACTCAGACTCGTAGTTAAAAAGTGAAAAAAAAAATTATGGAAATTCGGATGAATTTTAATGACAAAATATATATCATACTTTTGAGTGACAAAAAAAAATGAAAAAAAAATTATATGAAATATCCAAGTAGTTTAAATATACAGAAAAATGAGATTTAGTAGTTCTTACCAACTTAATTGAGAAAATTCATTTTTTTTTTATATTTAGACTATTTCGAAATATGATACAACATCGATGTGATCGTTTGAACTAATATCAATTTGATAATTCTTCAACGTTGTGTTCACCGAAGTGTAATTTTTAACACATTCACCTAGTTGTGGATAACAACATCAAAGTCAAACTGTCACAAAACGTAATTCCCGTGATGACTAAAAACATGTAAATCAATTTGGATTATCAAATTTCTAAGAATAATGAACGAGGAGAAGTACGGAGATAAAAGTGGCCAAAAATGCCGAATTAGGCAGAGCAAGATGAGGTAAGCAGCGAGATGCTTTGCAACCAATTACCTTATTTTTTCTGTCACATAATATCAATGATCCAATTACATCATGCATGCATCTTTGTACTTTGTTTCACAGTATTCCTTAATTAATTTTCAGAATTTGTTATTCACACACATGTATATATGATCGAAAGACTTATTAATCGTTGTATTCACAGTCGAGAAATGCAAACCTATTCTTGCGTGAGAAATATCATTTTATCGTGTGGCTATAACAATCCAACCGAATTTGTAGGACCTACAAATTTTGATCTTCCACTAAAGTGGAGAAGATTGGATGATTGGACTAATCCAGCAGCAGATCAATCTTATTATACGTTTTTGGCCTCTGTTTCAATATTCTTACAAAAAATTAAGTATAGCGTAAGCATACGGAAAAAGGAGGAAATAATTAATTTTCGTGAAGAGATTGTAAAAGTAGAATCATCTTCCCAATAATTTGCACCACATACAAAATTTGGATATTTTCCTCTCTATTTCTCTTAGTAAGGGTTGTTTCATCTTTATATTCCCAGAACCATATTCTGATATGCACCAATTATAGATGCTTTATTCCCTTGAAGTCCTTTTTCAAATACTGTTACCTTTTTTTTTTGTGTATCAGGGCCAATTATGTATGCTTTGTGACCAGCTCAATGTGTAGCAGAACAGTGTTGGCTGTGCATCCTATCAATGGACGATGATTCATCAATCATACATTTAATTAGTGGAACTTGAAGTCATTAGTTTTAGCTTTTATAGTAAATATTAGTGAAAGTGAAATTTACCGACTATGAAAATTCTTCATTCACTGTCTTATTTTTGTATCAACTATCTTCCCAATTTTCTGAATATCAGTATAAACACATATTTTAATGTGAGACACTTGTGAATAGTTAAAGAAAAAAACTGGTGCGATCAGCGTTTTATTACTAAACGCAAAAATATATGGTTTACATGCCGTGTTTTTTTTTTTTTTAATTATTGTTTTGGTTATAGAATTACTTGAAGAACGAGAAATTCAAAAAAAAAAAAGCAAAACAAAATACATATAAAACTGAAAAATGAGTAAAAAAGGTGAAGAGAAAGAAAGGAAAAAAAAAACTAAAAAAGAGAGAGAAAGAGGGCAGCAAATCTTCGTCGGAGTGCGTTTATTCTTCTGCGATTCTCTCTATTGCTCGTATGGTCGACCTGATTCTTCCACGTTCTATCATCTTTCTACTTCTTTACGATTCTTGATTATATATTTATATGTACTACAAAAAAAAAAAGATTAATACAACATAAAATAATAAAAAAGACAAATTTGCCGTGAAACTAGGTCATTCGATTTGGCGATAGACTAATCAACTAAATGCTTTAATCGGTTAGTAGTTACTACTACTATTTAGTATACAGATAACGATAAAAAGAACAATAAAAACATGCTTAAGACTTGAATTTTGTACATATATATATAAGATTTGTGTACCAAAAGGAAAAATATAAGTTTAGTTTTGATATTTCACGTCATATTTTTCCTAAGTTAAAAATTCGAAAAAACCATTAATAGTTTGGTTTAATTTGTTTCTGTATAACAAAATAGAAAACAGATGAATTAACCCAAAAAAATTTGAAAACAATAAACCGGCCTTATGGTAAAACAAACTGTGACTTGATAAATTTCGATTAAGAAAGCGGGCCTTAATTATGGGATAGATGATAGGCCCAAAACTTATAGCCCATATTTTAAATGACTTTTTCTTGCCCTTTTTATTTGTCCAATCTTTTTAAGAATATATATATATATATATATATTTATATTTTATATCTTTAAATCGATCCTTGACAAAAAAAAAAAAAAAAAAAAATTCGGTCTATAGCTAATTTTTAGTTTTTTACTATGCGGTAGGTTTTTCTCCAGCTGGAAAATATTTTTCAACCAGTTGATGTGTATAAATTTTATAGATTAATAACCATTTGTTAAAGCTTTTCTGTTATAAATCCACTCTCCTTTATTAAATTGGTTCGGATGTTAAATTAGTATATTGTTAATACACGAAGACCCATGTGATGTGACATTTTTTTCGAAGAACACAAGAAACCCCACAAGGGAAAGTGAATTCAAAATACCCCACATCCCAAAAATATTGTAGCAAAAACCTAAAATACTAATTGTAGTTAAACTTTTGAAAATTTTACAAAATAAATTAGCAAGAAAATTTGATACTCCAATTGATATTCAAGGCCTTATCATTAAACAAATGTACGTAGTGATTGAGTAATAATAAGTTAATAACCGTAAATAATAAACATGACGGTAAAAATAATTATAAATTGAATTCTTGTTAAATTGTAAAAAGATAATTATGAATTATAAATTTTCATTTGCTAAAAAAAAGTCAACACAAATTCATGTATTAAATGGCTTATAGTAAAAGTTCATGGTTAAAATGGCTTAAATTTGAAAGTTCAAGGTTTTTTGACATTATTTTAACGTCTGTTAATTTTTTTGTTAGTGGATTTAACGTCATGGTCGATATGGCCTAGTCAACAAAAACTTCATGGTTTAAATGAAAAGTCAACAAAAATTTATGTATTAAATGACTTGTAACAAACTTCATGGTTAAAATGGCCTAAATGTGAAAGTTCAGGATTTATTTGACATTTTTCCCTAATTGGCCTGAAATTAAAATGAATATCCTGCATCTTCCAGCAATGTTCTTGCATAATTGATGAAAGTAAATATGAAAAGCTCACAATTTAAGTATTTAATACTGTAAATTTTGTTTTCGAAAAGAGGCAAAACAAATGATCTAATTAATAAGCCATGTTCTTGCATAATTGATGAAAGTAAATACTAGTATGAAAAAGCTCACAGTATAAGTAGTTTTTGTTTTCGAAACGAGGCAAAACAAATTATCTGATTAATAAATGAAGTATGAAATCATACCCCTAAAATAAAAACGAGAAGAAAACAAAAAGAAAGTGATAATGTGACAAGAAGATTGAGCCATTCCGCCAATATCACTACTTCCCAAACCGTCACATTGTTTTTTGTTCAATAAGATGATTAAATTAAAGACATGAAGAAATGAATCTGATCAACGACATTGAAGAGTTATGAAACTAATTTTTCTTCTTCCATAACTAAAATGATCTTCTTGGAATACCCACCATTGTTGCAGTAATACTGATCAATACTCTCCATTCTTTTCTTCTACCAAACAAAATCAAGAGAAGAAAAAAAAATCAGATAAGACATAAAGAACACTAACAAGTGAGAAAAAGATAAGAGTGGGTTTTGGTGAATACTAATGATGATGATGAAGAAGATAAGAATAGTGTGTGAATCAGAAGACAAGATAAGGATACATGTTTGCTTCTTCTTCTTGCTTTTGTCACCTTTTATGGATTCTTCTCAGCTTTTTTTTTGTTCTTTTATTCGTTTCGTCTGAGAGAAGAAGCCTCCTTTGTGTGAACCTTACCTTCTCTCTCTCTCTCTTTAAGCCACTAAATATATACGACTGTCATAAAATTTCTAATTTAGTAAAAAACCTTTTTTGTTAATTACTTTCAAATATTTTATTTAAGCAATTAAAAATTCAGCAGTTTTGCTGCAGCCAATCAACAGGCGTCAAGTGTCAAGTGTATTTCGGAAAAAAAGAGAGGTACATTTCACATTTACAATAGTTAAATAATACTTTAAGCTAGTTATGTAATTTTGTCAAACTACGTTATTAAAATATCCATAAACGATAAATCTAACGTTATCGCTAATGATTTGGGTGAAATTTTGAAAGATTTGGTAGTAAATCAATATCATGCCTGTGATTCTAACACCAGCCTGTCGGTGTTCCATGTTTCCGACAATACAATTGTAACACCAATATATTCATTGCAATCAAGTTATTATTAAGTATTTTTATTTTTATATTATAGGTTGGTTTAAAGCCGGTTTGCATCCATAATTTGGTAGTATACCGGACCAATTGTTATGTTAATAATTAACTTCTACTAGCTCATTGCTGAACTTCTTTGATATGCATATATAATAATCATATCTCCAGACTAAAGGTTACTTGAAACAAGAGATTTTCTAAGGAGGTTAGCTGGTTAGTGATGGAACCAGTTGTTAGTCCCCTTAGCCATAAGCCATGGCCCATGGATCGTTTCTTAAGACCCATGTTTGTCAACCGTAAGTGAAGCCCTTGTCTTCACAACATTGCTTCAATTGGCAAATGTAGTTCTCTTTTAGGTGAAGATACTGTGGATTGTAGAGTGTAGTAGACGTACGTAATCAATTTTTTACAATAGTAGATATGTATGGAACCGGACGAGTTTAGGGACTATATTCGAATTTCATCTTTGTAGTTTGTTTGACCTTAGTGATTCTTTTTATACAACGCGTTACTTGGACCAATATATTTAGAAATGAGAACACCCTTCTTGGAACGGCGGAGACATAGTCAAATGTGCGATATTTTTTGGTAACAAACCTTAAATATTTTGTTTGTTTTTTTGATAATGACCCGTTTCCTTGAAAGCCTTTTAGCAAAAAAAAAAAGAAAAAAAAAAAAGATAATGACCAGTTTCCACTACATACTTTATATAATGGTTTTGGTCTAGACTCTAGAGATGATACTGAAAAATTAGGATAATAATGATTTCAAAATTCCAGTTCAAGTATATCCCAAAGTTACAAAGTCTCCACATGTAGTCAAGAAAAGTCATTAATAACAAAATCTTATTATGTTTGTCTTTATTCTTAGCCAGACCGCAGGTTTTGGGAAATTTTGGTAATATTTTTTAGTTTTTCAAATTGAATTAGAATTTTTAACAGACTTTGGTCAATAAAAATATCCATTAATTGTTTCTTAAACTCAAATTACACAAAATTAACTTTTGAGTTATTAAAAGTTTTTTTCTCGATAAAGTTATTAGGAGTATGAAATGCACGTCATTTAATTGCTTTTGATCCAAATGTAATAACAATTCCATTATTTGTTTATTGTTGTCGACAATTAATGCAATATTGCTATAATCAATGATCACATGTCAATCAGAGAAATGGTCAACAACGGTTGCCGTCCACTACTTGCCTTTAAACTTTTTTTTATAAAAAAAATTTCTGAATAAAAAACATAATACTATCATACTCCATATACTTACAAAACTATTACATAAAACGTGGAAAAATTAAAAACTTGTTAGGTACGTAGGTCGACCAAATCCAATCTCATATAAATACATACATACATACGTGTTTTATTCTCCACTGCTCTCTTTCTCTATCTCTCTCCTAAACAATCAATCTTTCTATTTTCATTTTAGCCCAGAAAATATGGTGGAGCAAAAAAGATACGCTCTGTTTCTAGCGACTCCAGACTCAGAGTTCGTGAAGAAAACTTACGGAGGATACCACAACGTGTTCGTGTCGACATTCGGTGATGAAGGAGAGCATTGGGACTCCTTCAGGGTCGTCGCCGGTGAGTTTCCCGACGAGAAAGATCTCGAGAAGTACGACGGCTTCGTTATCAGCGGAAGTTCTCACGACGCCTTCGAGAATCTTGATTGGATCCTTAAGCTCTGTGATATCGTCAAGAAAATCGATGAGATGAAGAAGAAAATTCTCGGCATATGCTTTGGTCACCAGGTTCTCTTTTATTTTCTATATCACCTCCTTTTTTTTTCCAACTAATTAAAAATTTTAGATATTGGTATTGATTTGATCAAAAAAAAAAAAAAAGATATTGGTATTGAGTGAATTTAGTGTCGATAATTAAAAAAAAAAAAAAAGTGAATTTGATGGGTATATAAACATCCCCTGTTTTTGTTTCAAGATTAAACTGAATCCATTTTCATTTTGTGCGTAACATCGAGTGAAAAGGTAACAGATGACTGTTTCGAGAAATAAATTCTAATTAATGAATGAATTAATGGGTCATTTCCGTGAAAATATGAAATTAACAATGTAAATCACACTCATTGCTACTATTATTATCTCTTTTTTAGCCATCAGTGGGTCGTTAGTCGTTAATTAATAAGCTAAATCTCGAATAACGAGATCGCAAGGACAGACATATTTGGTAATAATGTATCCGATTAAGTTTAAAAGATTCCTCCCACCGACAAAAAAATGTCGTTTTATGGTGTGTACGTGCAAATATTTTCATTGTATGATTATCACTTGATTCAAACTGCATGTTATTATTATTAAAATAAAAAGCTTCCTCTAATCGGAAAAACGAATTCCTGTAGATCATAGCCAGAGTAAGGGGAGGAACAGTCGGAAGAGCAAGGAAGGGACCAGAACTTAAACTTGGAGACATAACCATCGTGAAGGATGCGATCACGCCGGGAAGTTACTTTGGAGACGAGATTCCGAATAGCATTGCGATCATCAAATGCCATCAGGACGAAGTGTTGGTGCTGCCAGAATCTGCTAAAGTGCTTGCGTATTCCGCCAACTACGAAGTGGAGATGTTCTCGATTGAGGATCATTTGTTCTGTATTCAAGGACATCCTGAGTACAACAAAGAGATCCTCTTTGAGATTGTTGATCGTGTTCTTGGTCTTGGCTACATCAAGGTTTGTTTTACTTCTCTTTTCCCTTGAGGCCTTCTTAACCCGTGATTAGTGTTCAGGAAAATATAGTAGATCTTTTTTACTCTTAGTTTCAGGAAAATAGATATGTAGGAAAATGCACATTAAGAACTTGGATATAGTGAAGGTGGGTTAGATTTTTGGGTTATAAAATTCACCGGATGGAATTAGAATATTATAAATTTAGGGTGCTTTGATTAGTCACTTCAATTTAGTACACCTCATAGTAGCATATATGTGGCATGTTGTTGCCTTGCTCGTATGAAGTTATGATGATTAGAACTGTTTTGGAATCGAATGAAATGTCAATCAGAACAAGATCTAGAATATTAAAAGAAAAAAAATAAGATGTAGAATATTTTTAATAAACTGAAAAATAAATATGCAGCAAGAATTTGCGGATGCGGCAAAGGCAACGATGGAGAATAGAGAAGCAGATAGGAAGCTTTGGGAGACGATTTGCAAGAACTTCCTCAAAGGCAGAGTTCCAACTAATTAGTTTCATTCACAAATTATCTATTTGGCTCTTGCTATATTGGAACATTTATGGATTTATTATCTTGTTGTATCCCTATTCAATGTATAACCTATTAATTTCAGCGTGACATATTTGTGTGTTATACTTATACCCACAATAAATGAATACCAAACAAGTTACTCCGTATTAGAAACAATTTATTGCGCTTAATTGTTATGTAAAATTTTAAATAACCAATGATTAGTTTACAGGAAAAAATTATACTACTGTATATACTTTTATTAGTTATTTTGGTTATATTTGGATAAATTGTGCTAAACTTAACTAATCTGAACTATATTGGATGAGTTTTCGATTTTTGACTAGTTTTCAATATAATATTCAAATCGACTAGAAACCAAATCAGTTTTTTAAAATAACTAAATGAAGTCTAAACTTTTAGGCCCAAAAATATAAAATCCGAAAAAACCGACTCAAACCGGATCCAATTATAGTACTTGGCTCTTGTTGTATTGGTCATTGGAACATTTATGGATCGATTGTCTTGTTGTATTCCTATTCAATGTATATATAACATATCAGAATACGTGACATATTTCCTCGGCAACAGTTAACCCCTCTCGGCAAGGAGCAGACCCTGCCCCATGGATTACCTCGAGGAAACCACCACTCATCTTGAAAGGAATCACCGAAGACATACTCTCCATCGCCAACTTGTTTCAAAATATGTCGTTTAGACTTATCCCAAGATCAGAAAACATCATTGTTGATGATCTTGCAAAGAAAGCCATATGGTCTATGACCTCAGACCCATCTATGTTATCTGTAACTCTCTGTTTTATTTGAATGAAAGCTTTATTCCATGACCAAAAAAAAAAAGCGTGACATATTTCTGTGTTATACCCATATTAATGAATACGAAACAAGTTAATAAAAACAATATTTGCGCTTAGTTGTTAAGTAAACTTTTAAACCGATTGGAATGTTTAGAACATAAACTTTAACAACCCATACTTTTAGAAAGTGTTATTGTTATTCTAACAGTTTAGTATTAAGTGACAAGTAACCCTACTAGTACTCCGAACAAAGATAAGGATTAACTTTCTATGCATGGTACAGTTTTGCGATTGTGTTATGGACCACAAAAATCGTATCATACTGTTTTATCCTTCTTAAGTTGGTGGGATTGTTTTTGCCGTCAAACTGGTTTGCCTATGAAGATTTTATCTTATAGAGCATAAAACGATTCCATTCCATTTTCGTTCTGTCTTTATCTATAGCATTTTGTTGAGAAAAGTCAATTGATTCTTCATTTATGCTTGTACACTTCGTAGTCCTTTGGTAACAATTCTGCGAAGTGTAATATATCTTTCAACATTACCAAAAGTGGTTTTCTAATTAGAGATTCGTTGCCCACTTTAGATCTCTATCAATTAAAGAGCATACCATGGTTTTTGTTTTACAAAGACTATGATGTCCAACCTAATAGCTGTTGTCAATGCATATCACTATCAGAATACAAATTCGGATAATGAATATTGTTAAGAAAATAATTATTTTTGTTTGTGTTGAATTGTGAACAAACTTAGGATTTTTTTTCATCAAAATGGAACACATATATATCTATCTATATATGTATATAAACCTACAACACTAAAAGAGTCGGGATAATCTAGAGATGACTGGAATATGACTTCATAAAGATTATCTAAAGAACAAATGAGATGGAAACCTTAAAATTTGTCGAGAAATATAGAACATGAGAGATGAAAAGAAGTTATAGTTTAGGACCAGAGTATACAAAAAACAATAAGCGGTTCAATCTGTTGTTTTGCAAACTAGAGAAATAACAAAAGAAATATTATTTGGGGAAAAAAAAAAGATGAAGTGCTTCGAGAATAATATTAGGTTTGGAAAACTCAAGGTCAAGGGCATCAAAAGCGATTGGAACAAAGAAAAAGAAGAGTCGAGTGCTCATGAAATGACTGGTCAATTATTCGTAAAGAATTTCGGATTTTAATGTCATATCCATTTGTTGGTGAGGTATGTGTTACATATCGTTGCTAAGAGTTTTGCTGTTTGGGATAGATGGCGTGATGTTTGCTCCTCCGAAATTCTCTCTATCAGCGTAACATATGTTTGTGGTCCTGTGATTTTGCTTCCTCAACAACCAAAAATTCATTCCAAACAATGTATTTTAACTCTCTCTCTCTTTTTTTTTTTTTTTGTCTATCTTATTTTATTTATTTTGTATTCCCTCCATTTTTTCATTATATCCAGACTAATTAAATAGCGATTTTAAACTTTCTTAATTTTTAGAAATTTTATTATTACGTGCATAATATAGATTATAGATCATACACGTGAATACGTGATTAATAACAGTAGAACCAATATCTACTACATCGAATTTTGCACACACACACACACAAAAAAAAATACTACATCGAACAAATTTTTTTTTTTTTTTTGCTTTAAAAACAGAAAATTCCAAAATGTTTTAAGACCAAAACCTTTTCTCACGACCAGAGGACACTTACTGTACCTTTTTTTTCCAATTAGTTAATGATGTACTCCGTATTTCTTTAACGTGATTTTTCGTAGTCGTAGTTTTAATTACAGTAAAGTCAAACAAATTAAGAACCACCAACAGAAAAAAAGGATAAAATAATGACCGAATATGTTTCTTAAAATAATGTACGAATAATATATATTTTGTGGCTGTATATTAGGTGAAATTTAAGCTATATATTTAGTCACATAATGTACATAACTTTATTATATTATATTGTAAAGCATTGCGAAATTATTAAAAAAAAAAACAAATTGTGTAAGTAAACCTATTTCACACTGTATTTACTGACTTGGAACCTTGAAGCTATAATTTTACACCTAATTTATATTTTTATAAAATCGCATATTCTTGACCAAAAATATAATAATATTCAAGAATGGGAAGAAATGGATCATTGCCAACTGTTGGATAGTTATATGTACTATAATAGTAATTGACCCTAGCTATAAGTCATGGGAGAAAAAGTCCGAATAAGAACTTGATATATTACAATTTCTTTTTTCTTCTTTGCTTATGACTTGGTGAATATTGTTTATGACTTGGAATTTTGAATCAGAGTGTTTTATTTTGGTTTTGAGATACAGGTTAACAAATCTTCGTCGCCAAGACATACAACCTCAGTTACACACACGTGTTTGAGTTATTATTATTTTTTTACCAACTTTTATTTTATTTTAGTAGGTTTTTTTTTTTTTTTTAACGCTGATACAAATTATGAGAACTACTACTAGGACAATTCTATAACGGACAACGCTACCTGCTCCACTAGGATCCACGACCACGATGAAACGGCTCCGGTTACACCACGCTGAAAACCTCCTTGTAAACTTGCCTCGATTAATCTGTATAACTTGCTTTCTCGGGGATTTGAACCCGATACCTCCTGGTGTAGAAGCATTAATGAACCCTTGGTCAAACCACTGGACCAAGGGGGCTTCCACTAGTAGGTTTATTTACCGAACAAATTTTATATAATCTTCAATATATTAGTTAAGATGTACAAATACTTTATACTAACATGTTGAACCGAAAACGATTTTATGGATTTTTTTATGAACCTAGAACCAACTTTTAAATATTCCAATTTAAGGTATACATTTTTGTATCAAAGGAGATTTGAACTTGAAACACAACTCAAGAGAACAAACCTTTTTTTTTATCATTAAGCCACCACCTCTTTCTTAATTGGTATTCAGTTGGTGTTCACATTGCAACCCCTTTTTTTTGTTTTTTTGTAATTTAAACATCAACAATAAAAAATCTTGATAATTGGGTATTCAGTTGTTTGTTCATATTGCATTTACTACAGACCAAAAAGACAAATGCATCGATCCACTTTTTTTATTTTTTTTTGGACGTCCGTCAGTGATCAATCCACTTACTACATATTATGATATACAAAGAATCAATGCCAAAATACACGTCGCGAGGAATTAAATGATAATATAATGGCTAAAAAGAACACGTGATGAATTAAAATAAAACGAACTAATCTTGTTCCACGCGACGAATCACAGAATTTATAATTTAAACCGGTATAACGATACTAAACCGGAAAAACGTAATTGTTGTCCTGCAATTTCCCTCTATAGCTCAAGATAAAGTAGATCCTAGATGCATCCGTTTTTAAAAATTTCAAATTCGTAAATTTACAGTAGGTGTTGCTATATTCCACCATCTTGATTCTTGATTAATAGACCAAACCGAAAACCGGTTCTTATAGACCAAACCAAACGTGTCTACCTCCTACTCCTACATATATGCCCTAACACATCTCTCAATTCTCTCACCATCGATAACATATTTATCTCTCTATCTCCCCCTATCACAATGGTTAAGCAGAATAGAAGATACGCTCTGTTTCAGGCGACGCCGGATTCCGAGTTCGTGAAGGAGATGTACGGAGGTTACTTCAACGTATTCGTGTCGGCTTTCGGAGACGAAGGAGATCAATGGGATCTTTTCCGTGTGGTCGACGGCGAGTTTCCAACGGACGACGATCTTGAGGAGTATGATGGATTCGTCATCAGCGGAAGTTTACATGACGCATTCGCAGAAGAGGATTGGATCAATGAGCTCTGCTCTGTTTGCCAAAAACTTGATGCGATGAAGAAGAAAATTCTTGGGATATGCTTTGGTCACCAGGTTTGATATTATTATCATCCAATGTTTTTTTTTTTCTTTATATTCTTTAAAGGTATTGCCTACTTGGTTAATCAAAAAATGTATGTTTTAATTACCTTTGATTTATATAAGATTCTTTTTAAAAATCCGAAGAATGTACATGAATACTGTTTTGCCTAACTTCACAATTGCTATGTTGTAGACCAGCACGTGCTAGACTAGATGAATCTAGTTTTGTTCAAAGTAACTAATTCTAAATTTTAATATAATACTGCATAATTTATATTGAATCATCATGCCTTATTTATGAACTATTAGTATTTCGCGTGGGATACATGTAGAGAATAATATCCACCTAACAGAGTCATGTTTTTAAAAGTGCAAATGTTATACATATCTAATATGAAAATGGAAAGGAGTTAGACTGTATAACATTTGAATTTTAGTTTATACATTACTCAGATATTATCACAGACAGAAAGAAATGAAGAAGGAAATTTTAAAAGTTTTGATTTGTGAAAAATGATATATTTGGATAAGTATACTTAATATTTCTTTCGTCGTATCTATTTTAGTACGAATATATGTTAATTAAAGAACTAATTATGTATATATAATACCAATAATTAAAGTGGCTAATTGAATTAGTTTCATCTACACGTGGTGATAAATAATCCTCAAAACAATATATTTAACGTTTCAGTTTTTGGATATAGATAATATGTAGAGTAAGAGGTGGCAAAGTGGGAAGGGCTCGTAGAGGACCAGACATAGGCCTCGGTAACATAACCATCGTTCAAGATTTGATCGAACCGGGTGGTTACTTCGGTGAAGAATTTCCCGAGTCTTTGTTAATCATAGAATGTCACCGAGACGAAGTAATTCACCCTCCTGAGTCGGCCAAAGTCATTGGTTTCTCGGACAAGTGCGACGTTGAGATATTTTCCGTGGAAGATCACTTGCTTTGCTTTCAAGGACATCCTGAGTACAACAAAGAGATTCTCTTGGAGATCATTGATCGTGTCCACAAGATCAAATTTATTGAGGTTCGTTTAAACGTCTATCTTTGGTTTTAATCCTATTTATTTTTGTCGTTTTTGGCTTGAGATTGGTGTTCTTCTTTTTTATATATATATTTTTTTTTTGTCGGTCTTATATCCCAACCTTTGGGAAAAGACTCTCTTACTCCACTTAAATCCTGTAGTTAATGTGGGGAATCTATAAACGAAAATTTGTTTTGTTTTTAACTAAAAATTTGTAGGAGGAGTTTGTGGAGAAAGCTAAAGGTTCGATCGAGAAGATTGAACCAGACACGCAGCGTTTGCACACGCTTTGCAAGAACTTTCTGAAAGGACGAACCCACTTGGTGTAACTACTTCATAGTAAATAATGGTCTTTAATAAGTCTACTATATGTATGTGTAATTTCGTAACTACTATTATATGGTGATCACATAATGAACATATACACTCTAAATAAATTACCGATAAGTAAAAAACTGCGGTTTATAATTTAGTGGTTATAAAACAAAAGGAAAAGTTACTATTACAAATTTCATTAAATCTGGATTGGCATCTTAAACCCGAACACTTTTCTTTTTTCCCAGCTAGAAGGAAAAGTGGCAGTGATTACCAATTTTTTTGTTTTGTTTTTGGCACTTATTTTTTGTCCCAAAAAAAAAGTCTTATTTTAAGAATTGTTTTGCTGTCAATAAAGGCATTAAACAAGATTTTTTATTTTATTTTATTTTGTGACAAAAACGAAAATATGAATGCTATCAAACATTAATCTCCACTAATGCAAATCACATGACATGATTTACGTGTATTACTAAGATCTTCAAACATAATTATAGATTAAAGGTAAGATCAAGTCAAGGGATGCTACACATAAATGTGATTATACACTTAAAACTGGAATAATGAGGTGGAGTTATTGCTAATCTTATAGACAGCTATCGAAGTCTCACGTTTTCTCTAATCTCGATGTGGGATTCGTATTTGACTTTATTTTTTTATTTTTCTTTTAAAAAAAACAAAACCTCACACTTGGCGTGTGTGATCGTAACTACACATTTCCATTCTCCGAATCTCTCTCTTTCTTCTGTATCCATCCGTGACCTTTGAGAAGTAGAAGAAGAAGATGGTGGTGGTGGTGGAGCAGAAGAAGAGGTTTGCTTTGTTTTTAGCGACGTGTGACTCCGAGTTCGTGAAGAAGACTTACGGTGGTTACTTCAATGTCTTCGTTTCCACTTTCAGCGATGAAGGTGAGCAATGGGATCTATTCCGAGTCATCGACGGCGAATTTCCCGATGACAAGGATTTAGACAAGTATGACGGTTTCGTTATCAGCGGTAGTCCACATGACGCTTTCGGAGACGCCGATTGGATTGTTAAGCTTTGCGATGTTTGTAAGAAACTCGATCAGATGAAGAAGAAGGTTCTCGGCATCTGTTTCGGCCACCA
Source organism: Erysimum cheiranthoides (assembly GCA_011420285.2). Classification (NCBI taxonomy): domain Eukaryota; kingdom Viridiplantae; phylum Streptophyta; class Magnoliopsida; order Brassicales; family Brassicaceae; genus Erysimum; species Erysimum cheiranthoides. The sequence continues at coordinate 18,297,821 of CM022177.2, forward strand.
GGTTCTTCTCTCGCATTTTTGATTTCTTATGTTTTTACAATTTCTGATTTGGATCTGATCGGCTGGATTCTTAGGGTTTAGAATGTGTGTTTTGTAGTACATATCTTTGTCGATGAGAATCTATATTTCGCAATCGAATCACATTTAGCTCATTTGATTAATCTGAGGATCAAAATAGTAGAGCTCTGTATCAGGAATCATTTGTTGAAAAAACTCAAGCTAAAAGCCTAGAATTTGGCAATCTAATCACTGAGCATTTCAATTTTTGATCAGATTCGAGTTGTTCCACTGCCATTTCATTAGATTTTCATGATATCTTAAGTCGATGTTTTTCTTTTCATAGAATTGCTTTCTTCTCTCTCTGGATGTTGTTGGTTTGATCCGTTGAAATTGTATCACTCCATCTTGTATTTGTAGTCAAATGCTTGGCATTGTTGAATCGTTTACTGGCTATGTAGTGAAATTGTGGATTATTGTTTACTGGCATAAAGAGATTATCTTTGAACTACTTGATAAGATGTTGCGTGCTGCGAATTGGTTTAATGGTTTTGTTGATCCGGAGAGTGTTTTCTGGTGAATGGTTCTTTGTTCTGGATATCTCTCTCTTCTTTTGCCCAGATAATTACTAGAGTCAAAGGTGGCAAAATAGGAAGGGCTCGTCAAGGCGCAGACATGGGACTTAGAAGCATAACCATAGCAAAGGACAATGAAAAACTACGCCGTTACTTTGGAGAAGAGGTCCCGGCATCTTTAGCCATTATTAAATGCCATCAGGACGAAGTGTTGGAACTCCCTGAGTCTGCTACGGTTCTGGCATCTTCCGAGGTATGCGAGGTCGAGATGTTCTCTATTGGAGACCACTTTCTCTGCATCCAAGGGCATCCCGAGTATAACAAAGAGATTCTGTTTGAGATCGTAGACCGTGTCCTTAATATGAAACTGATGACGGTTTGTTCTTCTTCTCTATGATATTTATTTTGCTAGATAAACGTTTGGGAATGTTCATTTACTCAAATTTCTTTAACTTTATATGAACTTATAAGTATTGCAATGTGATTGATTCTTTCAGCAAGAGTTTGCGGATAAGGCGAAGAGTACGATGGAGACTGCACAGCCAGACAGGAATCAGTGGCAAAAGCTCTGCAAAAACTTCCTGAAAGGTCGCTCCGAGCAAGTTTAGTTTGCTATCAAACTATGTCTGTATGTCATCTCTTGATGAACCTGCAATTATGTCTGTATGTCATCTCTTGATGAACCTGCAATTTTTTTCATATTTTCTCTTCAGAAACACATAAAACAATCACAAATAATCATTTATATTACCACCTTTTTCTTTATATTAATGTTGCAGCACAAATCAAACAACAAAATTCAATCTGAGTTAAATTTATAAGCGTTAATACACATTTTTACTTCCTGTAAATTTGGTCAACAAGGATCATCAGCAGAGAAATCAGGCTCTGAAGGCTTCTGATATTTCACAAGTTCTTTAGTAGACTTTGCTTCAGTACGGTTCTTGTGTACTTTACGAAGTGCATTTGCAGCAAACTTTGAAGCCAGGAACGTCGCTCTGATGCTAGTAACGGATCCTTCTCCTTCTTCTTCTTCTTTCCTGAGTTGCTCAAGTTTCTTCTTCTTCACGTATCGTCGCCACGCGGCTTGTATAAATATAGCAGCCCAAGTCCTCCATTGTTGTGAGTAGAATCTGAAAGTGTGTTGAACTTGCCTGCTGTGTAGTCTCCTAAACTGGCTAGCCACAAATTTGAGCTCATCAGCTATCAAAGCGAAAGCCTCTACTTCAGTTAGAGCCTTTGCAGTTCTGGTAGAGGACGGTAGGTTGGAACCGGATTTGGGATCAAGTGCCCATGTCAATAGCTCTTCTCCACAGAAATCTCCTTCTTTAAGCAAACTGCGGTTGAAGAAACCGCTCCTCCCGCCATCGGTGGTCACACTCTCAAGCCGACCACGGATTATGAAGAGCATCTCGTTAACCGGATCTCCTTCCCGAACCAAATAAGAGCTCTCCGTGTACAGACACGGCTTCAACCGCTCACAGATTGCATCAAGCAGCCTCTCATCCATATTCTCAAACAATGGAACCTTTCGATGATAAAAAAAAAAAGAACAAGATGGTTTCATTTATGATTAAAGTGAGAAAAAGATGGTTTAACAAGATAGTTTTAAAAGAACAAGATGGTTTAAAAATAAGATTCAACTTACCCTCCGAACCAAAGCCAGACAGAGATGGCGTTTGATATCTCTTCTCAGATCCTTTGGGAGGTTCTGAACCAAATTCTCTTCATCAACCCCACGTGTCTCCAACCATTTGTACTGGTCATATCGTCTGACCCGTTCCCGTAGTTCCGGTGGAAGCATCCGGTGATGCATCCACTGTTCTGAGTCACGTCTTTTCACTCGCATTTCTTCAAGCCGGATAGTAAGAGATTGAAGATAAGTCTGCATGTTTCCAATGAGAAGAGCAAAGAGAAGAAGTCCAGCAATGGCAAGTGCTATGGAGAATATAACTTCTCCAGGGAATGTGCTGGTTTCAAGCCCTTGACCAAGAGTGCTGCATTCGACATTGACAGAGTTACTAATGCGACAGAGACTTTTCATAATGACTATGGAAGACGAATTCTTTTAAAATGACGTACCTGAGATTCTGAAGTCCCCACCATAAACAGAAGAAGTACTTAGAAACAAAGCTCTTAGATGAGACAATGCCAGAGGACAGGGCTCTTAGGTAGATTCCGAAATCAAAAGGAGGATTATCACCATCAGTTGTATTAACTGGACAATTGGCTTGAAGAACAGAATCTTTGATGGTACTCCAAGCTGCATAACCATCCATATTTTCATTACCACAAAACAGAAAGTTTCTGGTACAGTTCTGGCTATTACTACAAGCCTTGCCCCAACAGCCATTATAGCGTTCTAATGCCAATAAGTACCATAAAGCCCCAACAATCTGGAAAAAAAAATGAAGAGTTATGAATGAACTGTTCTAGAATATAAGAGGAAATGGTACCACAAATTGTAAGTACTGACATGACTTGCGAGCATGTAGAGTAGCAAGTAATAGGCTGCACCAGCCCAAGCAGTTTCAGCAAAAACACCAGCTGTTCTCTTTAACTCTGAGCTCAAAGGATACAACCGAATGAATCTCGGAATATATTGAACTAAAATGATATATCGCAACGCCCGCTTTGTTGCCAGCACATTTGCACCTCTAGAGGTGTAAAGAAATCTCCAAACTACAATCTGAAAAACACAATAAATAACATGAACTAGTCATCAAAGTTTTGAGAACAAAAAACAATGAAAATAAGAGAACACCTGAGAGGGCATTTCTGTTATTACCTGTGGAAGTGGAAGCACAGAGAGAAAGTCAATAATGAAATAATGCTGCAAATACCGTTTTGCTATCTGCGCAGGGTCGATCACAAGTTCGCCACGCCCAAAAACCCGAGAAGAAGGGGCTACAAAAGCTGTTCTAAACCGGAGAGCCATATGAAAAAGATAAAACGTATCGATTACTGTACGCAGCGTAGTTGCTATGATAGCCAATCTCCGGTCTATGCCAATACATTTCTCAATATCCTTAACAAACGGAAGATACAAGAAGAGCGGATCCACAGACACCGCGAGAATGCAAGAAGTAACAAAGAACTTGTTGCAGAGCAAAAGAAACTTGTCCTGTGGATCAAATATCTTCTTCTCAGATACTTTAAGATCTTCAGGAAAAACCGCCCGTGTAACCCCGAGTCCTATTGATCTCCCTAGAGACCAAAGTCCTTTGGACCCTTTTCTAAATCCTTTCTTAAAGGAACCAGAAGATGCATTGTTGCCCTGAGGAGCACCACGTGTTGGTCCTTGTAGATTGAGTGTGCATCTGTTAAGACCTGCATCAGAAGTCTGCGAGTACCTAGAATCCATACTATCCAACCTGTGAAGAACAAAATAAACTAAAGAAATCTTTTATTTTCAAACCTGAAAGTAAAGTAATGGTCTTTGGTAAACAATATATCTGCTAAAATGTTAATATCATGTTATATGTTACAGACCATTATTCAACTCGGATCAAACCAGACCAAGATTTCGATAAACTATATAGAATAATGAGAAACATTTAGACATAGTTAGTTACCTTACAAACTTCTCGCGTTGGCCACTGATTACTTGTGATTTCACTGCTTTTTTGGCACAGTCTAACATGCTTTTTCCCTTGTGACTCAACTCATGAATCCCAAACCTGTTTTCACACATAAGAATATAAAATAAATACAATTATGATCAAAATCATTTCAAGCACCAAACTCCAAAAGTTCAATAAAAAAAATCGAAAATATTCAAGCACCAAAAAAAAAAAAAGTGATATTTGTTTCCAGAATTTTCTCTCAGAATCATTTTCAGTTAATGGATTAAGAAAATTCATCAATTGTCATTGACCTGGGAATTCAAAACTTTAAAGGAAACACATTTTTTCCCCAAATCAAACCATTTACAAAAGGGTACAAACGCAAAACCTGAATACTTCAAAGGGGAGAGAGTTTCAGCATCAAAATGTCAACCAAAGTCAAAGATCGTTCCAAACCATTAATGGGGTAATAAGTTAGATAGCGAATGTAAAAGATACCGAAGAAGAAGAAGAAGAGAGAAGTTAAGAGGACGAATCAGGCGGAGACGAGAATGGTGAAGAAGAAGAAGAAAGAGGAAATGGTGTTGGGGAGAAGACGAAAGTCGTTTCAAAGGAGATTGAGAAAATTTGATTCGAGAAGAAGAAGAAACTGAAAGTGTCTCCGTGCCGTCCGGGTCGGGTCCACCCGCTCTTTCTGCCGTCACGTCTCTCTTCCTCTTTAACGTTTTATTACACTCAAATTGTTATAAGTTTATCAGTTATTAAATTCTAATTCTTTTTTAAATGTTTCACATAGAATGTCGTCAACACTATTTTATTTTATTTAATTTTTTAATGTGATATCTAACTTTTCCATTCTGATAACATATATGCGTTGTAGTTTCTATGTCGGTTGGCAACTTAACTAATTCGGTAATTCCAATTAAAGTGTTAACAGATTTTCTTGTATTTTTGTTGTATTGATTAAAATCATGTTCTTATTATATTAAAGTCAAATTGAATTTTAGCAGTATGGATGTTTTGTTGGCTGAAAAAAAAGAATTGTTGTTTTTGTTTTTGTCATTTTATGTATGAAAAATGATAGATTGACTGGGATTAACAAAAGACGTGTGTAAGAGTAAGACCACAATAAGGCCATATAAAAACAGAGAAAAGCCTAAAAAGATATCATTCCAAGTTCTTTGGACTCTAGCCCATGCCTCTTAACTCTTTAGATCTTGAACCAATAACTGACATTTTCTTTTCTAAAAATCTTTAAGAGAACATCAGAATTTTGACTCAAAAAAACCTCAACATATTTCCTTCTTCCACATGTAAAATGATAGCTTCTCACTGTTGATAAACAGACGCTTGTTCTTGGATAACAGCCCCGCTGTTGTAAACCTCTGCATCAGCGACGTTAACATCTTTGCCAAGAACCGTTATGTTGCCAACCCGAGCCCACCTTCCAACGGTCGAATCCCATCCCACGATACTATTAGAGATGCACGCATGTTCCTTGATCCGAACACCGCGCATTACAGTACAACCCAACAATCTTACACCTGAATCAATCACACATCCCTGACCAATCACCACATCAGGTCCTATCAAGCAACCTTCTCCTATAACCGCACTCTCATCCACAAGAACATTCCCAATTATATTATCCCCAGTAGCCAACTCCTGAGAAGCTTTCTCTCTTAGAGAATTAAGGTACATTCTTTGCCCGGTTATGTAATCTTTCGGTTGACCAATGTCCATCCAAAAACCAGGTAGTACCATCGCGTAAAGCTTCTTCTCTGAAGCTATCTTAGGGAAAATCTCTTTCTCTATCGAAGTCCGTCTCAGCTCAATCCTGTCGAGAACAGACGGGTTCAAGAGGTATATCCCAGCGTTAATCTTGTTCCCCACAAAATGTTTCGGTTTCTCTACAAAACTTTCAACTCTAGCTGTAGCTTCTTCCATAACCACCACACCATACTTAGAAGGATCATCAACCTGTTGATATATCAGAAAATGCTATTAACAGATGAAGGATTCAACTTCAAAAAAATGCAGGAAATGCTCAATTTTATTACCTTGGTCACCATAATTGAAGCTTCAGCGCGGTTAGTGTTGTGAAATTCGATCATGTGAAGCAATGGGTATTCGCAGATAACATCGCTGTTTAGTACAAAAAAGGGGCGGCCTGATTCATCGACGAGCTTATCCCGAGCCAGAGCGAGAGGCCCTGCTGTCCCAAGCGGTTCAGTTTCCTGGGAAAAGATAATCTTAATCTCTAGCTTCTTCTCATACTCATTCACAAAATTCAACATGACCTGAGAAATAACAAAACACAAGGGAGCATGATTACACAGAATAATCAAATAATATATTGATTGTAATTAAGGACAATGTCTGTACCTCTGGTTGTTGGTGATTGATAGCTAATACAACTTCAGTCACTCCAGCGGCTTTTAGAGCTTCAATCTGTGAATGCATAATCATAATGAGAAAAGAAACTGCAAAAACTTCCACGGAAGCAAATACAAAAGAAGAAGAAGCTACAGACCTGATGCAAAATCATGGGTTTGTTTCCAAAATCAACAAGCGGTTTTGGCATGCTCAAGGTAAGTGGCCTCAATCTGGTTCCGAAACCTCCAACGAGAATAAGAGCCTTCATTCTCCACAAATATAAATCTGAATATAATGGAGAATCAACAGCAAGTAGCAAAACCATTTCAGTACATTACTTCAATTCCTCACAACACACAAATGAATCTCTGAATCATCAACTCGATACATTCAACAAACGGAGACTTGTTCTGCTCAAAATTATATCCTTAAACAAACAGATCGTTAATTCGTTATCATAAGAATAAGATTTCCAACGAGAAAAGTGAAAAAGAAGAAAGGGAAGACTGAAACGAAGCCTTCTTCCAAGAGATCCAATGAAACTCACATGAAATTTGGAATCACGGATCGGGAACAACTCTGTCTCCCTCCTGAGAGGCGTGACAATGTAGCCGAGACCGATATACGTACTCACGCGTAATGTAACAGGATTATAAGGTTTACGCCTAAATCCTCTATCTGGTCTTTAATTATGCACATCCGGTTTGTTCCGGTTTAGTTTTATTGTGGTTATGGATTGTACCAACAGTCCTTATGTACAAACATTTCCCATTTTGGGATAATCAATCAAATAACAAAACTTTCTTCCTTAACCTTACTTTACTCTCTGTCTATCATCATCAACCCTAAATCATACTTCAATATATATATATATATATATATATATATATATATATATTAATATATATATATATTTTTTGTGCAGTATTGAAAAATTTAATATTAAACCAAAATCTCTTCAATTCTTTAACCAAAAACTGACATTTTCTTTCAATCAGAATTTTGACTAAAAAAATCTCAACATGTTTTGTTATATAGCTTCTCATTGTTCATCAGAGACGCAGCAAAAACAACACACGTCTGAGATCAGCTAAAGAGATCCATAGATTCTGCAATCTTGCTTCTCGCCTCATTGCAAAGAACATCCGCTTTGCTTCCATGTATCGGCTTATGGATGATAACTCTCACATTCCCATGGTTCAGTATACCTTCACTACCCGTTGGCATGATTTTGCCTGTTCCCATTACCGTTATTGGTACTACTGGAACTCCCGTCTTAGCAGCCACCGTAAATGCGCCTTTCTGTAATGTCAGAAAGCCTCTTATGTTACTATTCCGAGCTAACACACTGACCAAAACATGATCAAGAAGAATCTTGAGATTGTGATTACCTTGAAAGGACCTAACTGACCATCCTTACTCCGTGTTCCTTCTGGGAAGAAAAAGACAGATGTTCCCTTCTTTAAAAGTTCCATGCACCGTTTTAAGCAATCCTATAAATTGCACAAGAATTAAAAGAGTCCATCCGCTTGACAAACCCTTGAGGAGTGTTTAATAACAAACACTTGAAAAGTGTGGGAGAAACAAAGACTAACATACCAATTGGCTTCTTGTGTCCATCCGCTTCAAGGGAACGACACCCATCATGAACATGGCCCAACCGATAATGGGAATTACAAATATCCCTGTCTTGCTGATGAACTTAAAGCTTTTTCCAAGACTGAGGAGTGTGTAGATATCCAGAAAACTTTGGTGGTTTGAAACATATACAGCAGGAGTATCTGATGATGGCAGATTCTCCAAACCCTCGATTTTGGTTTTGTAAAACGGATAAATGCTTATGGAAGCCCAGATTTTAGCAATTAAGTGATGAAATTTTCTCCTATATGGATCGAAGAGAAGGACGAACGGATGCCCAATCATCATCAGGACAATGAGAAAAGTGGCCGAAATGCCAGCAACAACACAAAAGCATATCCCTCTGAGTCTTGAGCTCAACTTAATCTCTGCACTTCAAAGTTGAAAGAACAAGAAAGAATTGTGTATAGAGATAGAAACAAAGTTGTAATCTAGCAAAACACATAAATTTGTTCACAAAGGTTTAGCCAAAAAAAAACCTGGTTCCTGAAAAGAAGATTCAGGGGTTGCAGCTCCTGAAAGATCTGATCTCACAGTGATAGTTCTTGCCAAATCACTTATTCTATGTGATTTCTTATCATGAAATCTGTAAGGATCCCATCTTAAAGAGCGGTTACACCATTGGACTCCAGTATGTCTTGTTTCACCCAAAACTTTTCCACTCGGAACAGCTAAAGAAGCATGGAAACCAAAGCAAGTAATGACATAAGAGATTCATCTCACATCGAAAGAAATACTTGGATAAGTAACTCAATAAGATCTCAAAACCAAAATGAGTGTGTAGTATATAGAATCTACAAGTCTTTATATATAACAAAGAGTAATTGAAAAGATATCAACAACAGAACCGCATCCAGAGATCAATAAAACTATAGTTTTCAACTGAAGATGGTGCAGATAATCAAAAGGCCAATTTGGCAAATTTATCAGGAAAAAGAAAATTGATTGCCTTACCATGAAAGGAAGTTGTAAAGCTCGTCATGCCATTCGAAATACGACCAAAGCAACATACTTTATCCCTCGAAATCTGCATCTCCAATAATTTCATAAAATAATAACAACAATTTGAAGATAGTGTTCAACTAAGTCCAACTATCCAAATCCACACCAAAATCTCAACACAAGCATATAAGTTCAATTCAATGTTGAAATTTGACAATGAAAATAACTAAGAACTTGCTACTTCACTTTCATCTTTTTGGATAAAACAGACAAATATCACCAAGTTGAAATCCTAATTAAGCTTCCATTGCATAAAATTACCTCTATCACTTTCCATCATTTTCTGAGAAACTAAAGACGAAGCAATCACAAAAGAGTAACGAACCCAAGAAAAACCATAGTTAACAGCGAAAAATTACCCGAATCAACGATGACTGTGATGAACAAATCGGTCTCCCGTAAACTGAGAACATAGTTAAGAAAACAGTTATCCCGAAGAAATACAAGTTATATTCAAAAAATCAAGCTAGAAATTCATATAGAAGCATACATGAAGGATGTGAAGAGATGCTCCGAGCAGAAGCGACATCCATGGCGGAATCTCGAGCAAAAACATGCGTGAGATTTGCTCATGTACTCTGTGTCATCATCATCTTTCAGGCTTATCTCAGGGTTCGTTGCTATACTGTTTTCAATTTCTAAACACCCACTGTGCGTCGTTTTACACCGAAAAAGCGGCGGATTGCATTTTCCCCTTTTTGATATAGACTGCATGCCGTTTATATGTGTAGCCAAAACTACAAGGCCTTTTATAATCATTGAACAAATGGCCCATTATAATCTTCTCTGAGTGAGAGAAGTAATGATATATTTTTTTAAGTAACCACCCATCATCAAACTTAAGAATTGCAGTTTTCCCGCATTTTCTATACGTTGAATTAATTTCAACACGGACATTTCTTCTAAATCTGGATCTAAACCTAAGTTTAATTTTTAAAAAGAAAACCAAATCTCTTAATAAATTCACTACTTTGTACGTACAATTCTTAGAATTTAATCTCGTACAGGAAAACGGTTGTTAGAGTAAATACGTAGTTTAATTTGCTTCAGAAACGGTGACATGAAATTTATAACTAAATCGTATATACTAATTATCATAATTATTAAATAGGAATGACGAATTAGTTCAAAGTCAAAGATGTATGTTTAACATTGTAATATAAAAAAAAAACATTGTAATATAGAAAGAAAACAAAAAAAACATTGTAATATAGAACCCTTTTTGGCTTGGCTCATTTGCACCAACCAAATAATTTAAGTTGTTGAAAGAAAAAAAGATTTTAACATAGAGGAGAAGGTGGTCCTCCTCAATGTCCTCATACTCAGATTTGAAAACATTAAATAAAAACAGTAGAAATAATTTAATAACGTAATGGAGTTGGATTAGCATTTAGCCATTTAGCACATTATCAACTTGGCCTCATCTTATGGTACCATTGGCATTATCAACAAAATCAAGGACAATCTTAAAATATTAATTCATGTAAGACAAATCTCAAAATGTAATTTGCGTAAAGTTGCATGGAGAGATACTCTCTTTTCTTTTAGAGAGAGAGACATTTATTCTCTTGGACGGTCATTTTTGGTAGATCAAATAGATAAGTATATTCCAATTCCTTCGTAGTAATTATCGAATACTATCACAGTATCACCCATTAATATATTGTGGTCTAAATCTCTTCGTATTAATTATCGAGTCAACAAATCTCGTATTTATTGTTGGTCGCAAAAATTAATGAAAATATATAGTTATTCCCTTGTTGAGGTTTTAAAATTTTAGTTCAAATCGCAAGAACAAATTATAGATTAAAAAGCTCAAGACATTGAGAGTGAATAACACAAAACAGAAATAGAGAGCTTTTATGATGAAAACTAAGGGAATAAAAGAAAGTTTAACATCTGGAACAATAAAACTAATTCTTGCTAAAAATTGAACTCAATAAAATAAACAGGATCGATCGACCCCTCTAAGCCATAGCCAAACCAATCACAACTGCGGTCAAGAACCCAACGTTTCCAACGGCCAGCCCAACGGCAGCGTTATTGGCTGCAGCGGGAGCTGGAGTTGGAGCCTGAGGACTAACAGGAGAAACCTTAGGAGCAGTACCGCCGCCGCCGCTACCGCCACCACCGGGTTTGCGTTCAGACAAAACAACAAGAGTCATCTTTTCGCCTTTAGCGCAGTTACCAGGAGCGCCACTAATGAAGAAGTAAGGGCCTGATTTGTCGAGCTCAACCTTAGTGTTTCCATCATTGTATTGCTTCAAGGGCTTTGCAGTGTTACAGCTATCGTAATCTTCTTTGGTCACTTCTAGTACCGAATCTACTTTCATGTCGTACTTCCAGACTATTCCACATGCACAAATATATCAAATATCTAACCATTTAATATTTTATAAGCAAATGAAAATATCAAACATATAATATGTGTATGAAAATATGATTCTGATAGGTAAAAATCCTAAAATAAAAAAAATATATATCCGTAATGGAAAGAAATTTGGGAAGACTAAAAAAATATATATTGTAATTAAAATCTTTACGGAAATGATAAAGATAATTTGAAATGACGGAATTCATTTCACTTTTTGTCAATAATCTTGCCTGATTAGCTGATATATTCCACAATTTGGTACGAAGTCTTTTTTTTGTTATAAAACCATTGGGATCACATGAGAATCAAAGCATATGATACATGTATTGATATATATATCAGAAATGAAGAGCTAGAGAGTATATAGTACCGAGAAAGTCGCCGACTTTGAAACGATTGTTCTCGGCCCAGTGATTAAGAGTGTTGTTAGGAGAATCAGGAACCTTCCACGACCCTACAGATCCACCGACCAGAATCACCCTCGGATTGGAGGCACCATGGCTCACTTTAGTAAACACAAGGAAAACAAGGGTCAAAACTGGAACTATGATTCCCATTGTTTGGACTTGTTCTTACTACAAACAACTCTTGTTTTTTTTTGTTCTTGGTTTGAGTAGTTTGTCTCTCGTTTGTTTTTGTTTTCTCTATAGGTGAAGAGAATTGGAGATGGTGGATGCTGTTTATATAGCCATATTGTGGTATGAAGCTAAAACGTGTTTTGTGGGGGTTCGGAGCTAGGTTCGGGATATCCGAACCGAGTATTAAAGTGTAATCTCTCTCTGATTTGCTAAATAAATGCCCGTTTTTACTACTTTTATTACAAAAACAAAATGTTTCAGATTTTATTTATAAGTTTAGAAATATACACAAAATCTTTGGTTTGATTTTTTAATAACTTGCTATGAGTTGTCTACACTAAATATAGATATGTTTTCAAAATTCTTAATTGTTTAAATCTAACTGAATTGATCAAATAATTGTACATTGTTTTCAACTATACTAACTTTAATATGTGTTTAATAATTTAATAAATTATCACACGTATTTCTACTATAATTTTTATTTCTGCTATAAGTTTTATTTTCTTAAATATTTTAAAAAAACGAAAAGTAGTTCTATATAAAATATAATAAGCTTAAAAGTCAATTGATGTCAACAAAAAAATTCAATTTGGAAAAAATATCAACAGTTGGGACTACAATATACAAATAGGAAAGGTTGAATACTAGAGGAAAAAGTTCAAAAGAAAAACGAGAAAATGGAACAAAATGAAAAAGTTGGATAGGGACTATGACAATTTTTCTTGTTTTCCTTTTCAATTTTTTTCATAGTTATCCTTTTTTGTTATATATCAAATTTATGTTAATTTTTATCTGTAATAGACTAATAGGAGATTCACTGTAAAAATCTAGCTTAAAACATGTGCAAATTATTTAGTTTTACCATTTAACATTTTCACAGTGACCAACTATGTTTGAAATCGCCATGAAAATATTTTAATTTTTTAGACCAATGTGAATTGATTCTATTTTATTTTTATTCTCTTCTACATCATAAATTCAATATGTTAATTCTTTCATTTCTTTCCAATTCTTTTTATATCTTATAAACTAAAAGATTAATCTGTTTTGAATGAAAATAAATCTGTATAAATTTGAAAATATGTCAAACTATTACACAAAGAAATGTAACTTAGTACATATTTTTAATCAGTACATTTCTCTCTCATGTAACTTATAAATATATTTCAAGCAAAAACGATGAATATGGTAACGGTACATTTTTTACGTTAGGCATACAATATTTCGAGGCCATAGTGGTCAAGAACAAAAAACTTTAATGGCTATTAATCGGCAGAGCGTCATTATTTCAGTTGGATTGTAATAATGTCGATAATTAAGATGGCAAGATTTACCACTTAAAAACGTTTCATTTAAATCAATGTTTTTTGTTTGTTTCTGAACGTACCAGTTACAGATTTTCGTAATAATTTTTGCCTTGTTCTCAGTTTTTTACTTTTTTTTTATTTCCAACACACAAAATACGTCTTCTTTCATTTTATCAACAGACATAATGGAACAACTATTAAAAAAACTCTGTTAATTTGATTTTTTTTCTTTTAATTTAATTTTACTCGATGCTAGATTCAATTTTAAGTTGGTTATCATATCTTCTATATATTTAATAAAAAAAAAAAAAAAAAACTACACATCCGGATCAACTTAGATCGAGAAAGTTAGAGATGATTAAAACAAAATGATACGATTTGACATGATTATTAGTTTTTAGTTCAAAACAAAAGCTGCATCATATAAAAGTCATGGGGATGGGATTATGGCGACTCCAACGAAATACAGTAGAACCTCTATAAATTAATACTCGATAAATTAATAACCTCTATAAATTAATAAATTTATCCGGTCTCGAGTTGGGACCAGTGTAAATTTTGACATAATTCGATAAAATAATAAGATAATAATTTTTTAGAAAATCCTATGTAAATGTATAATCCCATTAACATTATAAATTAATAATTTTATAAATATATCAAAATATATTTATAGATATGTTATATATGAAAAATATTTAGTAAAATATGACTCATATGTTGTCTGTTTTTTGTTGAATTTGCATTAATTTTTGTTAAAATTGCTTTATAATATTTTTAATGCATCGAAAACTTTTGATGTTATTGGTTAAACATGATAATTATTACCTTATTTGTAATTGATTTGAGAAAAGTATTGATTATAACAAAAAAACTTAACTTTTTAAGTAATTTTTTTAAAAAAATTATGAAATAAAACAAATCTCTCTATAAATTAATAATTATTAATTTATCGATAAATTAAAACCTCTATAAATTAATAAAATTTCACGGTCCCAACGTTATTAATTTATAAAGGTTTTACTGTATGGTCTTTCGAGTTTTAAGAAAACAACACATTCAAAGAGAAACCGTCTTCAAATAAAAAACCAAAAACAACAGTCTGATGGATAAGACATTGATTGAGGATATGGTAGATGGTAATGATGATATGATGATGATGATGATGATAAGGAGCTCATTTGAGAAGTGTCTTGACTATGGCTTTGACATTAAGCTTCTTCAGGTCAGTGTAAGACTGGCCACAACCAACGAACATAACCGGTGATCCCGATATGTAAACCATCGATAACGCTGCTCCAACCTACAAACCGTCCAAACACTCTCGTTTACATTCATTTACAAGATCAAAACAACATTTACTCCATCTATCAATTTTTTTACTGTACCTTGTCGTCAATGGTATCGAACTTTGTCAGTAAGATTCCATCAATCAGTCTTGGGTTCCCAGAAGTGGACAGATCCGAAAGTTTCTGAATTTCAGAAAACGCAATGTCAATAAGATTCAATTGAACTTTGAACACCTAACAGGAGTCTAATGCGGGTAATAAACCGAACCTGATTAAACTTCGAGAGCTGGTCTACTGCATCGTTTCCAACAAGAGCTTCACCAACAAACAAGACCAAGTCTGGCTGATTAAGGTTGATGAGCTTTGAGAGTGCTCTCATCAAAGGTTCATTATCCTGCATCCGACCAGCTGTGTCAACAAGAACAACATCGGATCCATTTCGAGTTGCTTCTTGTATGGCTTCTTTAGCAACTACTGCTGGATCCTTTTCATAACCCTTTTCAAATATCGGTATCTGTTGCCAAAATTCCACCACCCCATCAAAAACCAGTATTAACACCACCATTTCAAATCACACGATTATTTCAACATTAAACACACAAAATATATACATGACATTACCTGTAACCTACGAGCATGAGTCCGTAACTGCTCAACAGCTCCAGAACGGAATGTGTCACAAGCAGCCATCATTACACTGACCTTATGCTGCTGAAGCCAATACGCCACTTTGGCCAGATTGGTGGATTTCCCAACTCCATTGACTCCAACAAACACAACCACATAAGGTTTCCTCTGTTCTTTGGCAGCATGAACATCTCTCAATATGTCAATGGAGCGTCTCGGAGTCAATATACGAACCAGAGCATCCTCCATCGCTGCCTGAAATCAGATGTTTCACCACAATTAAGCCATCTTCAAATTGCAGAGTGTAATGTTTCCTAGATTCAGTTAAGAGCTACAGGGACAAAGCACAAAACCTGAACAGTTGAAGAGATCCTGGTGAATGATGACAACTTCTTTCCTTCAAGACTAGCTTCCACTGATTCACAAAGCTTCTCAGCAATCTCTTCAGCCTGCGAATGAAACGTCCAAGCTCAAGTAAGACATATAACAAATTCCAAACATAAGACATGACGTACTGTATAGACAGACACATACCACATTCTTGGTCATGAGCCGTTCCTTCAGAGCTTTCAAGGCTGGTCCAAGGTCTGTTTTTTCAAGATTCGCTTTCCCAGTAATACTAAACACAAATTGCAGGATGTGTTAATAAGGTTTAGGTTATACATTAATTAGCAAAATAGTCAACAAGAGAAATGCGAACCTCTGGAAAACAGAAGAAAACCATCCTTTTTTCTTAGCCTCAGCAGGCTTCTCATCACTTCCTGGTTCGTCATCATCTTCACTTTCACTATCACTGCTGAAAACCTCTTCCTTATCCATCATACTTTCTCCTTGGTCAGCAGCCACAACATCTACATGATCGTTGTTCCCATTTTCATCGACGGAATCTGTGAAGTCCAATTTCGATTGTTTGGGAGCCGCATCATCCCAAACCCTATTTTTCTTTGTCGCCCTTTTGGCTGGTTCCGCAGGAGCTACCTTGGAACTCCTATTACCTATACTGTCAGTTTTCCTTACACCTCCTCTACCTCTTACTCCTTTACTTCTTAGTTTCTGAAGTTTACTTAAATCAACAGCAACATTAGAACTCGTGTTTTCTTTCCCGTTAGCAAGACCAGTCTCCTGAGAATCATCTTCCATGCTATGGTTCTCATTGGAATGACCATTAGTCAAGTTACCGACTTTAGCTCTATTACCATCTCCATCGTCTTTTTTGGAGGCACCTTCACTAATCCTTTTGTTTCCTCCTTCAAGTCCAGCTTTTGAGACCTGGCCTTGCTTCTTAACACTGGTCACAGGCTTTCCCACTTGCTTAGTCTTTCTCAATTCCTCGGCCCGAGCTTCAGCTTCCTTCCTAAGCTGCCTAAAAGTATCGTCGAAATCATCATAAACCATGCGTTTAGGATCATAGATCTCAGAGAAGCTTTGCTTGACCATAGAAAGCAAATCATCCACATAAAGCAAGTGGAGAATCCGCTGATAAACAGCGACAAAGACGAGCCCAAGATCATTGTGAAACGTCCACTTGAGAGTATAGGCAGCACCAGGAGCATCATAGTTAAATGAAACAGCACCAGATCGTTCCTCAAGGAGACAAGATCGGATCAAAGTGTCGATCGGTGATCCTTTCAAAGCATTACCAATCTCTTTGCATGTCCAAAGGATTAATCCTCCTCTGGTAAAGATTAAGAGCTGTTCTAACATCTTCGATCTTCAATTTCGTAACCCTGAATTAAAAACATGATCTTTCAAATCAAATCCAAAAATATAAACCCATAAAAAATTGAAAGAATTGAATCAAATCAACACGCAATCTATAAGCATACGATTCAGAAATCGTGGCAGATATAGTTAAAAGAAGCAATCAAATTAACGGATCAAAATTGCCAATCGAAGATTCTAAGATGTACGCATAATCGTTTTGAATCCGACAGGAAACAAAATAGAACACGGATCTTGAGTTTCAATCCGAAAATTCATAAATCGAAACGTAGAGTTTGAGGGAGGGGATTCAAACCTTGGTTCCTGTCGTGCCTTGATACAATTGCCCAAATGAAAAAAGAAAAAAAATTGTAACTTTACACCGGCGAAAGAGAGACGATGAGAGAGAAAAACAGATTAAAAACAATGTGACTTTAATCCTCTTTTTGATTCCCGGATATATGTTTTTACTTATATAGGCTTTACAATAAATTCTTTTTGTTGACAAAAAAAAAAAAAAAAAATTCTTAGTTTCTTTTTTTTTTTCAGAGTGAGGAGGATTTTGTTTTGGTCAAGAGTCCGTAGAAATTTAATTATTAGTACTTTTCTATTTGGGATTTCTTTCCTTTCACTTTCAGGAATTTAGAAGCAAATCTGAATTTAGCATAAAAAAGAACTAAATTTTGTATTTAGGTAAGAAAAAATAAAAGTGGAACCAACTTTGGTTCGTGGAAGCTGGTGGTGGCTTCATGGACGGTGAATAATGAACATTCATGTCCCATTGACTCACGACGACACGCGCAATTAATATTCATTCCAACGCGGCAACTTTTAAAACGCTGCGTTTTGATGTAACTCTTGTTCTTGCTATTGCTCGCTTGCCTTATCCTTAGGGAAAAAGGCGTTAGCTAGTTTAGCTTTAGAGATTTTTAACTGTAATGCCACTTTGTAAACTCAACATTTTCTCCAGTGCCATATCTTCGTCAACCTTTCGGCCAATGCCACATTCTATAAACAAAAATACAGAAATACCCCTATATGCTAATGACATCTATTTGACTAGGGTGCTCTATTCTCTCTCGGGTTTTGGAGCAAGCTTCTTTTTCAATTATATTTAAATTTTCGAAAATAAGAGAAAAGAAACCCAAACGTGTAATCTCTTCTCACTTGCTCTTCCCGTTGTGATTCCCAGTGGAAAAAATTGCTTTGGTTTCCAAAAAAAATTCTTCTTCAATATTTGTGATTGTCTGTCTAGCCGCCACTTTTTCGCCGGAGAAGACCAACAGTTATGGCCGCCGCTATGCCACTTGAAGATTCTCCCGATAATCAGAATTCGCCTCCTACAGCGGAACCAGACGACATAAACGGGTACGCTTTTTACATAATTTCTTGTCCTTCTTCAATCATTTTATTACAAGTTGTTTATCTGTAATACTTTCAATTATTAACCCGTGACATTTGATTTCAGACATGATGCGCCGATAGATCCATTTGATTTTAGACAGAATGTTGTCCACCTTTTATGGTTTTAATAGACATTTTAATCGTCCACCAATGTCCACCTTGTAAGGTTGTTCCCCCAGCTTGTCTACTTTGACTATCAATTTTAGTTTATCCACTCTGCATTCTATCCTTCTTTCTTACGTGTGTAGTAGACAGAAACTCCCATTGTCCACCTCTACACTTGTCTATCTACATTTCATTCCTTGTCTATATCAAATGAATACATGTGCGTAAATTTGTCTATAGTTTGTATTCTCGTTATTGTCCGTAATTTGTCATCTGTGGACAACATGAACTAAATGGACAACGAAATAGACAACATAAATAGTTATGATAATACTATGTATACGATAGACAACATGAACTATAAGATAGACAACATGTCCACCAAGGTTTTGTTGTCCACTAAAACACAACTATGGACGAGTTTCACTACGTAAACTTGTTTGGTCCACCAACTATATAAAATCACACCAATTAATGACTGTGACAACATATTTTGTCTATCTGGTAGTTTATGTCCATCGTAGACAACATAAACGAAATGGACAACCTAAATATTTATGATAACATTATGTACACGATAGACAACATGAACTATAAGATCCAGAACATGTCCACCAAGGTTTTGTTTTCCACCCAAGACACGACTATGGTCCGCCGGAATTTTTGTCTTCAACCTTTATACACTGGTCCACCGGAATGATTTTTGTCTACTTCAGAAAGATCTCAAACATATGTGTCAACCTTCATATTTCTCGTTGCTATTCACTTTTCTTTTTTTTTCCTCACAAATCTATTGCCATTTTTCGATTTTCAAACCTGCACAAACCTAGTCTTCCAATTGTCCATAATTAATGCTTCTGTCAATCCCGTCCAGTCACATCAACTTTGAAATTGCAGACAGTTTTCTGCCCATTTATAACTAAGGGCATTTTCGTCTTTTTCACTGCTGCCATAAAGTGAGAAAATGACATTTCTCGAAATGTTTTTCTGAAAGTGACAATGAGAGAAAGAAAGTTTTGAGATTTGGCATTTCTCATAACATTCCCTTAGCTTTATCGCCAACTACATATGGTATTCCGACTGAATTTCTACCACATTTTTCAAATTGCATTGTTAATAGTTAGACTTTCTTATATATTACCAATAACTTCTAAACCTTTGATTTATATTCGAATCCGAGAGTCACCACATCAGGTAAATTTATAATCTATTTTCCAAAATAAGATAACTTAAATACAAAATGATGCTAGAATCACTTCGTTATGCGGTTTATATGGTTTAGTGTTTAGTTCATTAATTCATAAAGGTGAGAGGAATGTAGGAATGATAACATGGATTCGTATAGCCCGGCGGACATTTCTCCGTTTCATTTATTTTTATAAAAGCCCATGGGCTTTGCAAAGGCCCGAATTCGACTATAGTTATGTTCTTATAAATCTTATCTTATCAGGAATTGAAAAGTTTTGCCCAAAATCAGGAATTGAAAAGTCAAATAGCTTTCATCTCATTCTTTCTTTAGTCAGACCCGAATATTACCCTACGATAGTTTCATAAGTTTTACTTCTAGCATATACATACAGATCGAACATTGGACTTATGGGAAATATTGCTTCTGATATTTTTTATATAAACAATATAATTATAATCGTAATGATGACGATGGTTTTTAATTATATTATTACGAGGATGCAAGCATGCAAGCTTCGGGTCCATATAGCACAAGTTGCAATGACTTGCATAATCTACCCGTATAATCTTATAACCTATTAACCACGCCTATTACATGGTTTCGTTAAATCCACCGTGGCCACTAATTAAATTAAATATACAACCAATGCTTTCTAAACGTGAATTTGCTGCAAATCCCCAAAAATAGATCGTGCCTTTGCATGAAATTCAACCACTAACTATCGCAAAGTCCTTTGGATCTGCCGATCATTACTCCACTTCTTTTTATTGTTTTGACTTCGATGGTTGAAGGTCTACTTGTGTTAGGAATACATTAAGATCGCAATCCCCATTTTCATAGATACACTTGCGGTGTGACTTAAAACATAATCAAACTCGATTTTCATCTATAATTGTAAATGTATGTAAAAGATTTTTATAAGTTATCGCTTACAAACCTAGCTACTATGCTTTGTTTTCTCTTTGATAAAACCTACTATGATTGTTACTCCCATATAGCTCGTCAGATGATTATATATCTTTAACATGTTTTAACACAATCTTTCTCTAACCTTCATTATAAACAAACTATCGGCTATATTTGATTTGATCTATAATCTGCTTTAATTCAATAAATAAATGCAGATGATTGGAAATTTAAAAATAAAACAAATATTAAAAATTAACCTCGTTTGAAGCCGAACAAATCATAACTTTTGGTATATGTAAATGTGTATATGTAAATCTATTCGAATTTTTTGGTATAATTTATTTGGAAATTTTTAATTTTATCTTCACTAACATCGAAATTTCACTTTTTAAAAGCATTTGTATAACAGATATAATGACAATCTAAATTCATATCATCAATTTCTACCAAAAAAAAAGTCATATCATCAATTGAATACAAAATTTTACGCAAAAAGAAAGAAAAAAAAAAGAACTAAAAGACTAAAAGTGTTATCATTCTTCTGAAAAATGTATTTATATTATATCCGACATGGTTTACCAGCTTTTGGGGCACCGATTTGGACTTGTCATTTTTTACGACACAACGCAGTTGAAAGCCTTTTGTAATGGTGGACTACAGTATATAACTTTTAATCTTTTATATGTTGGGAAGATTTGACTATATCTTACATATATACACTACAAGTTTTATTGGTCTGGACCGTCTGGTGGGGAAGTGATCTTTAACAACTTGTGTTGACCACAACTCGGATTATGAAAAACTGATAAAACTCTAAAAAAATATGACATGACAAAAACTATTAAGTTTTGACCAATACGAAATTTTGTATATATAATTTTAGTAATGTATGGGCGTCCTAAATTTCATCAGGAAAGAAAAATCATTATATATTGTCAGCTTAATAACCATTTATTAGACTAAAAAAAAGTGTGTTGCCGAGTGAATTTAGTTAGGTATATGGTAAATATATGTATATAATTTTAATACTATTTGGTTCGCATTTAAATCTACCCTGCATACCTCATTGTCAATTGTGTTGTACACCGAAAATTTTACAAACATTTTGTCCATCAAAAGTTTTATAGTATATGACTATATTAAACTGGTCAACACATCACGTCCACCACGGTAATTTTTTTTTTTTTTTTTTGATAAAATTCCACCACGGTAATTGATATATAGAACGTGAATATTTTTGAATGTACTTTAGTGTAAACATCGTATCATAAATTCATAATCTGTTGTTACTTCAGTCTAACGATGCAGCAAAATTTTAACTTTGGTTGGAACAGTATTTTCAGGAAATCAGAGGAACATTGTGTACGGGAATTTTAGAGTTTAAAACTAGTGTCTCATTGGACCCTATAATTTAATCTCAACAACAAACACCAAAAAAAAAGTTCGTAATGTACCAATAATAATTTATTCGATCTAGGTAAATTTATACTATATATATATGTATATATTTTATGGTTTTTTTAAACGGTTTGGAAAATTTTGAATCCAGTTTTATACTAGAAATGTATCTAAAAAAATTGTAATTCGTCAAATAACAGTGGAAGACTGGAAGGCAAGTATTAGTTTTCTACTTTTGTTAGAAAATGCATAAGTCCAGAATTTATGGGCAAAACAATTTGACACGGTGAACATTTGTCTTCTTACAATAAAATACAAAAGTCGGCATGATTATTCTACAACGTCCATATTCGTTTGTTGTTTCTTCGAACTATATAAATGCAGTTTATTTATTTTTTTCTTTTGTTTGGTTTATCAATTATCACGACCGAACGTGCTACAGAGTTTTTGACTTTAATATCACCTAGTTGATCGCCAATCAGCATTTATGGATATATTATGTACTCCTATTTATCATAATCAATACAGTCAAATGATTCAAAAAATTACCTAAAAGTTAATATTGAGAGAAATGTGTGACTATTTAAAGTTTTGACTATATGTATCAATTACGCCTAATCCCTATACTATTAAAATAGAAGCATAAATTTTGCATCACCCTGTGATTTAACAATATTGACCCTCACGATAATTAATCTAATGAACAATCATTAAGGGTATAAACGGTAGTTAATGACATTCTTACAAAACGGGTCGGTGCAAAATTGAAATTGACCCGACTTCCCTTATAATGGATACTTCTCTAGCGGTTTACATCGGGTCAAAGACAACTAAAACGAGTCAATTCGATTTTCAAACAAATATTCCTAATCCGAATATTATAATTACATGAGATTTAACCCGTAAATTAATATTATTTTTAAATCCAAAGACTAATCCTAACTATATTACCATAATCTTAGTCTATTGTCGTAATCTTAGTCAATATTAACTAAGCAATCAAACTAAAATATACGTTACTTGATACTAAAATTATATTCTTTCCATTTTATTGGTCACTCCAAATCAATCTCATAACAACCAAATCGAATTCAACTTAGAATATTCCAAAATTCTAAATTCTAAACCTTAAATTCTTTCCATTTCATTGTTCACTCCAAATCAATCTCATAACTAAATAATCGAATTCAACTTAGAATATTCCAAATTTCCACATTCTTATCCTAATTTCGAAAATTAAACCTAACAAGTTTCCCACACACAACACCACTATAAATATAGACACAATCAATCGTAGTTAAAAGTATCAAAAGAAAACAAATACCTTCAATATTCTCCTCTCAATGGCTTTATTTCTTCAACCTTTCACATATCATTTATGTTATTTTTTCAGCCGAAGGTTATCCACCAATTCAAGCTGAAAATCAGTCAAAAACTGTCCATCAGAGAGCTTTGAGAGACATGACCAACTTTACTAAACGATAACAAGACAGTTTTCAAACTCCTCCAACAACAAATATACTCATCTCCAACTTTAAGTAAACCTGGAACAGGTAAGTTTATTATTTTTCTTGAAAGAATATTATCAATACAACAATCAAAATAATGTTTTTTATCTGCAGGTTCTCAAGTAATGCAAGCTAAAAATCAGAAAAAGTCTGCCCAAGATAGAGTTTTGAGAGACATTACCAACACTAAAAGGAAGCAAAGCAGTTTCCAAACTCCTCCACCATCAAACATAGTCTCTTCTGCAAATTTTAGTAAACCTGTTGCAGGTGAGTTTAATACTGCTATTTTTGTAAATTCATATTACATATATACATGTCACTAATTTTTTCGGCTTATACAGTGATCAGTAATGGAGAAGAAAACATTAACCCATTAAGTTACTCACATCACCTTACCGGCATAACAGAAGTGCAAAACAGTTCATTCTCCGGTTTTGAAAAGAGCAGAAAGAGAGTTGAAGAGTTGAGTAAACAGAGGAATTCCATGGTGCAAAAGTCATCTGCAAGAACAACAGACACATGTAAATCAATTCGGTTTAATCTTCTATTTTCACAGATCAGCAATCGAGTTTTTCAATATATGGTTTCCTCATTGAAATTTTAACTAAACAATTCATAATGTATTGATTTCAGCTGAAGGTAGTCGACTAATTCAAGCAACCAATCATTTAAAATCTACTGAAGTTAGATTGATTTGATTTATCTTTATTTATTCATCTTCTTTGTAGGATATTTGATTTTACTATTGTCGTTTCCTGTTAATTTTAAAAAACAAAAAAAGTTAAACGTGTTTATGACGAGAGCTTCAACCAAATGAAAACGTCTGATTTAAGAACTTCTGTAGGTTTTATTTACAGCTTTTCTCCAAGTTTTGAAAGAAAGAAGACGAAGCATAGAGATGGCGAATAATCAAATGTGTTTATGCAAAATAGTAAAATTAGGTCATTCAACTTACATAAAGTCATAAACATTGAAATTGGGTATTCTCATTGAGATACAATCATAAACCTTTGATTCCAATATCGATGGTGATTTCTCCCAAATTCCCCATAAACAAATTCAAATCGATTAGAGGATTATAATTATAAATTTTATGATCAAATAGTGAAATTTATTTAACAAACTTACCAGAATATTGAAATCGGGAGGCTATGATTGGAATCCAATCGATAATCATGGATGTAATTAGTACTCTGAACCCTAATTTTTTTCCCCTCAATAGCAGGTTACGAGATATTGATCGGAGAAGACAAAGTCTTTTGTCTAAACGAAGAAACTGATTTAATCAAACATGTCCAGAAAATCATCTCAATAAAATGGGTCTTGAATGTGTAAATGGGCTTAAATTTAGTAGCATATTATATTTCTATGGACCAAAAATAAATGGACCAAAAAAAAAAAACATTATTACTTCTATATATTTATATATTATGAAAATGTCCAAAAAATTTAATTTTGATTCAATTTTAAATATACACAAAATATTAGATTAGTTTATAGTTTTTCAGGTAAATGTCAAAAAACTATTACTATTTAAAGATTATAAATATTTAAAATTTATAAATGATTTAAAATATTAATAATATGTAAACTTTATAAAAATTATAAAATATAATTAATACTTAAGGTTAATTAAATATATAGTTTCAATATTATTATTATTAATTTGATTTTAAAACAAACCAATTTTTGGTCCAAACATTTAAATTCATATTAATTCATAGAAAAATATTATGATATTTAAAGACATAACAAATCAAAGGAATTTTATTACTAAATAAAAATTAAATATACTTTTTTAAAATATCATATCTTCTCAAATAAATTCAAATAAAAAGTATTATATATTATGGAACGGGTTATATAGCGGGACGGATTATATAGCCGGATGGATTACATAACGGGACGGGTTATATAGCATGACAGGTTAGAATCAATATTATATAAATTTAAAATATCATTAAGACGGTGCTACAACACGGGTTAAATCTTCAATTTATTATTTTATCAACACTATCAAATTTATAATATTAGATATATCAAAAACTTTACCTCATTACTTTCTTATTCTATAGCTGGAAAAAGGAAAAAAAACGAGTTTCAATAGCTCCCCAATTAGCACTGGGCAAAAAATACCGGACCTGAAAACACGAACCGAAACTGAACCAAAAAACCCGGTTCGGGTATAGACATTTTACCCCATTGGTTCCTATCATGGGTATAGGGTAAAACCCAAAACCGAACCCCATTGCAAGTTAGATCCTAACGGAAACCTAGGGATCATACTCATGTCCTATTTTAATTCACACATATGAAAAAAACAACAATTCTTACGTCTAATCATGTACGTTTAATATCATCCACCAATCTAAATCTATTTTTTAAACATTAACCAATTACAAAAATATAAATAAAGGAATCTAAAAAAAAATCGTCCCGCGGCGACCGCGGGTTAGATCAAATTCAGAAGTTAAATATAAATTAATATGACATTACTTAGGAAGTATTTACAGATAAATTTAATACTTCTAATATAGTATATGAATTAATTATCTTAAATACTTTACTACATTTATCTTATTACATATTTATGTTCCATTATAATACTCACATCTTTTGTCTAATACATAAATTTAGTATGGATTAATGCCTAAAATACTATACTCCATTAACCTTACTTCATATTAATGTTGCATTCTAATACACACCAAACAAAAAAAAAACAATTTGAAAATTTAGTCTAATCACATACGTTGATTAATCATCAAACACACTATTTTCCACTATATTACACAAATCCAAAATCCAAAAAATCAACGCCTCCAACTCATCCTGTCCGTTTAATATTAACCACCTTTCTAATTTCCATTTTTAAACATATAAAATAATAAAAAAAAAATTCAAAAAAAAAACAAAATAAAATATCGGCCCGCGGCGGCCGCGGGTTAGATCCTAGTTTAGAGAACATAACATTAACATGCATGAGAGGATGAGAGAAGAAGATATAGTAAGTATTGTACAATATTGCATTTATGACTTTAATTTCCTTCTGATTCTAAATCATATCTTCTTCTGATTCAAGATCCCAATTTGCCTTAAACTATTAGCAATATATATAGCATCTAGTCATCTATATGTACATAAACACTAAAAACGTAACTGGTTACATATGCATATATACGTTACATCAATTTGTTATAACACTTTTTCAAATCTTAACAATTGTTGGTAGAGTAGACAGTGTGGTTAATGCAAACTATGCATAAAAAGCCGGTTCAACTTCAACATGCGACTAGAGTATGAAGTGGTTAATTTTAAAAATAAAAATCATTTAATTTTTGTTAATAGCTAGTTAACATAATAACATACGTAACCAAAATATCTTTTTCTTACGTGTAATTGGAGCCGAAATAGTGAGTGGCCTCTCACTTTCACCGCATTTGGCGCGACACAATTTTATGTGGGAGAACCGGAGAAGCAACACTACAGCTCATATATATAAGCCCAGCCATTTACATATGTAATACTTTCATCAAAACTAGTATACGTGAGTGTTGTGTACAAGCTCGTGATAGTCCCTATATGGGCTATATAAATACAAGCTCGTGAATAGTCCCTATATATACTTACATATATGCCAATAAATACATTAGCATTTAGCATAGAGAGAGAAGGAAAAAGGTCCACTCACAGCTGGCCAACCTGCACATTGTGTAGTATTTCAGCAAAACATACATTAAATAAGAACCTCCAAAACCCCATCCATCAATCCATACATCTCTCTACATTCACACACACACATATACATACATATATACAAACATACATCTCCGTAGACTATATGACCTAACACACACAAAAAAACCCATTGGAGAAAAAAGTGCAGAGAGAGTGTGAGAGGATACAAAATGGCAAGAACCTATCTCATTTTTCTTCTTCTTGTAGCTCTTTTATTGACAAAATCGTCATCATCATCATCATATTCCACAGAGCAAGAGAAGGACAGAATCAAAGCACTTCCAGGGCAACCAAAAGTCGCATTCTCACAATACTCAGGCTATGTTAATGTAAACGAGTCTCATGGTCGTGCTCTCTTCTATTGGCTCACTGAGTCATCTTCTCCTTCTCCCCACACCAAACCCCTGCTGCTTTGGCTCAATGGAGGTTAGTTTTCTCCACTCTAATTACTTTATAATCTAAAGTATATATATGCTTAATTAAATGCTACTCTATTACATATACTTAGGTGTTGTATAGCTTCGTTGTAACTATACTTAATCTCTACATAAATTTTCAACCATACGGAAACAAAGATTAAACGCTTTCTAAAGATGAAAAAATAAAAACCGAAATCTAACCGAAGACCCATATGTTAATGGACTAGGATAAATATTTTGATTATATTATTCCATAAGTCCACTCATTCTTTTGGACAAGGAGGCATCATGGCATGCAATTAAAAACCGCAAAAGAGACCAAAAAAAAAAAAAAAAACTTAGTCCCTTATAAACAATGTCATAAGATAAAATATGAGACTAAACAAACAAGACACATCTATTAGCAATTACTAATCTGTGCATATATATGTAAGTAAAAATCCTTATTTTGGATAAAAACAAATCAATGTCCAACCAAAATAGCATATCAACCACCCCATCTGCCTTCTCATTAATGGAACATGCACTCCTTTTTTTACTTATCTCTTACTTTTTTATTTAATCGCCTCCACGAGCTTCGGATATCGTACTCTGTGCAATCTACTACTCCTACCCACTTCTGGTACTCAAGTCAAGTGCATTGTAGTAAAAGCCCTTATCTACCACTAAAATAAGCTTAAAATTGGAGTATATCGTATATATCCTCATCATGCAGGCCATGCGTGATGCGCCTGATCCATGACATGAAACGCTTACTATCTTGGACTTAAACATTCATGGCGACTATAAATAGCATACAATTATAGCCATGAGAAAATTTAAATGTAACAGTGTTAGTTAAAACCCCACATGGGACCTCGCGAGCCCTATACCTCTCGTTGCATTTTGTTAAGCTAATAGATTTATGATGATATATGTATCAAATTTCCCTAGAAATTTATATATGTATCATATTTCCCTAGAAATTTAATTTAAAATTAATATAGTGCAATTACAAGTACATAAAAGCATGATTAGCCTGATCAAGTTTAGTCTAAATGATCCAGTTTTAGTTTCTTCTATGAAATCATTATATAGAGTTCTCTTGTCCCTTTCTGGCATCAACTTGTTCTTTTAGATGCCTTTTGTTCTTCGGTGTCTTCATTAGCTTCTGTAAGAAAGCATGACAAAAAGGTGAAACTACCTTTTTGCTGCCTTTAATAATTAGATCCAAAAAACCATATACATACACATTACCAAAAAGCTTACTACTTTTCTATTTATGATCAAATTTGTAATAGAAAGTTGACTTTGATTTGAAAGAAAAAACAAAACAAAGGCCCTTATTTTCAAATTGTTTTTGTGGGAATTGTTATATACTAAGATAATTGTTTCAATGGACGCATGCGTATTAATGGATGTCACAAGTTGATGGCGAAAATGATGATGGTAGTTATACAGTTCTGTAAGCAGCGCACACACGCCCGCGCGTGAAATTTCTCACATTTTTTGGCTATATATACTTTTATTTATTTTCACATAATCAATCAATATATAGAGATTTTCTTCTGGTCCAGAAATATAAGCGTCATCAAATATTCTTTTATTTTTGGTCTTTAGCCATTTTATTTAATTAATCATTCCTTGGGAGAAAATCGGAACATGCACGGAAGATGCCATATATTGATTGGGTCACATTCATCTTGGACCAAGAACTCGAAAGTTAATTTCAAAATTTTTTCTTTTCCGATAGAATTTGATCAAGAGATGGAGAATTATCTGGCATGTAGTTATAACATTAGTTTTGCCATTCAGTTATAAATTGAATAAATAGTGGCATTTATGACATTCTTGAAAGAGATAACGTCAACTGAAGGAAGTGTAACATTTGATTATTTTATTTATATAAAACAAAATCCACAGGACCGGGCTGCTCTTCGATTGCTTATGGAGCTTCAGAGGAAATTGGACCGTTCCGTATCAACAAAACCGGTTCCAATCTCTATCTCAACAAGTTCTCTTGGAACAAAGGTAAATACAACCACGTTCACTTCGTTCTATATTTCATGCACCTGTAAGAAATTATTTTGAGGCTTCGTATTATTTAAATTTCCGGTATTATGAGATCAAATTATTTTGTAACTTTGTTTTATAACAGACGCAAACCTTCTGTTTTTGGAATCACCCGCTGGAGTTGGATTTTCCTACACGAACACAAGCTCCGATCTTAAAGATTCAGGAGATGAACGAACAGGTTCTTTCCATTTCTCCATTCATGTTCTGTTAATTAGTTATACACCGGCATGGCGGCATGATTTATGATTAGTCGATATTCTTATTTTTCGCTTAAGAAGATTGATATATGTCGTCATTATATTTTTCTTTCCACAGCTCAAGACAGTTTGATCTTTCTTATTAAATGGTTATCAAAATTTCCCCAATACAAATACAGAGACTTCTATATCGCTGGTGAAAGCTACGCTGGTACGTTATTTTTGGCAAAATGGATGGGTTTAAGGTTCAAGAATTACTTACGGATACATTTCAATCTTGACAGGGCATTATGTTCCTCAGCTTGCTAAAAAGATCCATGACTACAACAAAGGTTTCTCCAAACCCATCATTAATCTTAAAGGATTCATGGTAAAAAAAAAAAAAAAAAGGTCTATCTAGCTCAAATCAAAACTATATGTCCAATTCGTTATTAACAAAAGACTACCATCCTTTGTTTCTGAAGGTTGGAAACGCAGTGACGGACAATCAGTACGACAGCATAGGAACCGTAGCTTACTGGTGGACTCATGCAATTATCTCCGACAAAACATACAAGTCAATTCTCAAACACTGCAATTTCACGGTCGAAAAAGTTTCTGATGATTGTGACACCGCTGTTAACTACGCCATGAACCACGAGTTTGGTGACATCGATCAGTACAGCATTTACACCCCAACGTGCGTGGCTGAACAACAGAATAAGAGCAAGACCAGTTCCTTTATACGGATGAAGAACACACTCTTGCGTAGACGGTTAGTGTCTGGCTACGATCCTTGTACGGAGAGTTACGCAGAGAAGTATTATAACCGTCGCGATGTTCAGAGAGCTATGCACGCTAATGTTACTGGAATTCGCTATAAATGGACAGCTTGCAGGTAAACAGTTCGCTTCACCACTTAACGACGACTGTGTTCTGATGATTTGCAAAACAAATGATCCTGTTTCTTGTTTGGGGTGGTGCAGTGATGTTCTGATCAAGAACTGGAAAGATTCCGACAAGACGATGTTGCCCATATACAAGGAACTTGCAGCGTCTGGTTTGAGGATCTGGATTTTCAGGTAAACTATGGTTCAATGTAACTCCGGATATTGTCGCATCCTAGCCATAGACATAGGTGGATCCTGTAAAACCTGCTTTTAACCGTGGATCAACATAGGGACCCTAAATCACCGGAAATGGACTAAATCATGGTCTAGCTTAAAACGACCAATTAATCTTAGGACTAGTTGTAATGAACCTGGAGAAACTCACACTCACTACTTTAGCTACTTAACCAAATTGTGGATTGCACTGTCATATGCAGCGGTGATACAGACTCGGTGGTTCCAGTGACCGCGACACGGTTTTCCCTCAGCCATCTCAATCTCCCGGTGAAAACTCGTTGGTATCCTTGGTACTCTGATAACCAGGTATAATATACATACATCTATTGCATATATATATATGTACATGAATATTTACTATATCTAAGGTAGTAATGTTTACCGGCGGTGACAGGTGGGAGGATGGACAGAGGTTTACAAGGGACTGACCTTTGCAACGGTAAGAGGGGCGGGCCACGAGGTGCCTTTATTTGAACCGAAGCGTGCTCTCATTCTTTTCAGATCATTCTTGGCCGGAAAAGAGCTTCCAAGAGCTTCATAGTTACTTTAGTAACCTAAACATAGAGTAAGAGAAAATGTCCCCGGAAGCACAATATGGCTACCAGATTAGGAACCTATTCGAGTAAACTCGGATTTCTACTTCTTCTTTTTTCTTTCTGTTTAAAGCTCGATTCATTTCCACAATTTGGAAACAACCAAACAATTTGAGAGCATTTGAGTAACTGTTGATATTCAAAGAGGTAAAAAGGATCAAATATCTCTCTTTGATTCATTAAAAATTTAAAATAAAGTACAAAGCATTCGTTTCTTTCTGCCTGATCGATATACAAAAACAAAAAACTGGACTTCTCATACCTGGAAGTTGATTGAAATCACAAAAAAGATTAGGTTTTGTTACTTTAATCCATCACTGAGGCCCGGTGGCATGCCTAAGCTCTGCGCAAGATCACTCATTCTTTCCTTCATAGCCTGTACAATCCAAAAGGTTCTAATTAAACAAGAGATAAAAGAAAACAAATAGCTTTATCATAAGATATGGTATGTGATGTCTATACCAGTACGCTCTTTGCATGTGCGTCCTTGTATGCTTCTGTGACCAGTAGTGAAAGTTTCTGCCAGAGGAAAACAAGAAACATGAGAAGCTGAAATATTGATATAGCTTGGAGCATACCTTGATAGAAGCAAGTGCAAGAGAAAGTTAAGTAAATAAAGTTAACTCACTTCAGAACCTAATTCCATTGCTGCATCAGTGATATCAGTGCGGATTGGTTGCTGGTTACCTGATAATGTAACCTGATACAATTTCAAAGATTCGGGTCACGTAACTAGTAAGAGATAGGAAAAAAAAAAACAAAAAACTAGCATTGAGATTGACTGATTGTGTAATTAACCACAAAAGTAATGATCCATTTAAGTGCCAATATGAACCAGAGTGGCTTGTTGCACTCATTGAGAGGAATAGCCAGGCTAATTGTGTTATGATGTATTAAGGATTGAGGACATAAACAGAGTCTGTAAGGCTGTAAATACCTTGACAAGCTCACCTTCACAATAACCATCAAATTCAGCACTGAAAAAAAGCAGGCATGAAAACACATTAAGATAGAAAAAAAACTTTAAAATTTAGTAATGCATATGGGTAGGCCATAATGGGGGACATACACAGCTAGCTCTTTCTGCACCCTAACAGCCTCTACTTGAACAACCATTTGAGCTTTCTTCACAGTCTCATACAAATTCTGCATATTACCAAGAATTCCTGCCTAAGACTCCAAACAGAAGAAAGCAAAAAGAAACACATGAGTTTCCAACGTTAAACTCTTAATGCTACCAAGAAAACATGACAAAATCTATAATAGAATTGTGTTGTAAAGACTTTTGAACATGAACCTTAAAACAAGTACCTTTGATTTCCCATCCTCGTTATTGTCCTTCTTCCCACCTCCGAATAATCCATTAACACGAAGAGACCTATAATTGTTTCCAGACTTCTTCCGATTTAACCATACCATGCTCTGTCTACTACTTCGTTGCGCCGCATTGCCTGAAATTACTCGAATTTGCAATCCCCGAAAATACCTTAGAGACGAAGATGATCCAAACTATACGAATCTAGAATAGTGTAACTGAGATAAGCTCGCATTGAAATCACACTTGTTCTTCTCCAAATTCAAAAATTGAAATCTGATTTCGAAAGCTTATCAAACCCAGATGAAACCCAACAGAGCGAGAGCGAGCGAGTCACCCAGAGAATTTTAGAAACTAACCATTGGATAAAGGAGAGAGTAAAGGTTTGAAGAAATCACTAGTCGTAGTCGTCGAAGCCATTGTTCTCCTGAGAGAGAGAGAATAGAGAAGAACTCGAATTCGACAAGATAAACAAAAAGAACGACACTATTTTGTTTTTAACCAATGATATGGTGCCACGTTAACATGCTTGAGATCTTTTAATCGACTTTATGACTGGGCTTCGATTGAAACCCAAAGGAGATAGAAAAGATTAAGCAAGGTTAGGCAAAACGTGTAAAATCAAATATCAAGCAAGGTTTATTTTTCGTTATTTGTTTTTTTTTTTTTTTTTTTTAACTTGGGAGTTGGGAAATCTCTTATAGACCAAATCATATAAATTCAACTGAGGATAAACTCTAATCAAACCAGGAAATACAATTTAGTAAAGTGAATTACATAATTAATTTTTATTTACTTAATTATTTAAGAGAACAGGATGTTAAAAAATAAAGAGACAAATTACATAACTAAAAGTTTTAGGGGGTGATTGGTGAAAGACTGTAAGAACTTTAAAATTAGTTACAGTTTTAAAAGTTTATATTTTAAACAATCACGCTTTTACTTTCCTATAATCTCTCAAAGTCCCTAAAATCACTCACACCCCAAATTTTAAATTTTTTTCATGTTTCGTTGCTTTTTTTTAAAGCCACAAATTAGAGACTTTTATTTTTTTAAAAGTCACAGTCTCAAATAAATATTTAAAAGTCACAGCATAATTTTTTACAGCTTATTTAAAAATAACAGTTTACAGTAAAAGTGCTAACCAATCGGCCCCTTAAACTAAATTAAAATCTGAACAAAAACATCCTCCAAGTTAGGGTTCTTAAATAAGATAAAATTAAATTTAATTAGGTTTCTTACCTAGTTCCATTTCAAATAACGTAAATTTAATTAGGTCTCTTACCTAGTTCCATTTCAAATCCGTCAACTAAAAAGAATTTTAGACATCCTATATTCATTTGATATAGAGGCTAATATTTTTTTGGAGACACATTGACTCTGTGGCAAAACAAAAGTTGATTGAAAGGGTATAATGGTCAAGTTTCTCAGGATGGGTCCAAAAATAATATCAAACAAGTATGTTGCAATCTATCTGCATCAGGCAAAAATACACATATGTAAATTGTAATATAAATATAAATATATACACTTAATACACACCACCACACCTATCATCTCTCTTTTCAATCTCCATAGTTTCTTCTTCTCCTGTTTCACTGTTTGTCTCAACCCAATTCATATTTTTTGCTCACTCTCTCACTAGACCCCATATCTTTACAATCTCTCTCTAAATAAATTTGACATACATACCCAACAACATTACCTCTTATCTCTCTTCAATGACCCATATGTGCTTTTTAATTCAAAACTCTACCAATTTTAACAAATCCACCTCACAAAGACATGAAACCTAATCATAAACACAATAAAGGACGAACCTTTATTTGTTTAATTGGTCAGCATTTCAATGACCTTCTGCAACTTCCAAAAGGGCACAAAATAGAAGAAAAGTAAAAAGAAAGAAATGAGAAAAAAATCAAAACTTTTTTCTTTTTTTCTCATTTCTTTCTTTCCTCTCTTTTCCATCTTGATCACTACTCCTAGTTTTCCTGCTGCTTTGTCTGGTCTGTCTCATAGATTTCTCACCAAAAAAAAAGAAAAGGAAAATCCAAATTTTGATTTTTCAATTTCAATTTGTTGTAATGGGCACCCAAAATCAATCAATTATGTGGTGGCTTCTTTGGGGTTTCTTAAGTCTTTGGTCAGAGAGTTTCATACAAGGAATAAGACTCCCACCATTAAACCTAATAATCCCTTTGCCTTCTCTTTCTTCTTTCTTCTTCTTCTTCACATCTCTCTCTCTCTCCCTCTTTCCTCTTTCTCGCTTGCTTGTTGTCTTTTGTATCTGCGATTCCCAGGTTTTACTGAGCGGATCCGATGAAGGAGACTGATTTCGTCTCTGCTGCTTCCTGTGGCGATCCCAGGATCAGGTTCAAGCATCAAACTCTTTTGCAGGATTATCAGGAGTTGCGAAAGGTAATTGCTTTTTTTTAGGGGTTAATTGAAGTTTCTGGGTTCCTATTTTGTTTCGATTTCCTCTGGATCTGGTGATTTTACACCATGTAATTTGGGCGAGATCTTATGTTCTATCATGAATCTGGGTTTGTAATTGTTTGGAGCAGAAGAAAGAAAGAAAAGTTTTGAACTTTTTAGTATCTTTTTGTTGGTTTTCTCAGGAAACAGAGTTAAAGAAAAGGAAATTGGAGATGATGAAACAAAAACGATCGACCCTCATTGCAGAAGTCAGGTATAATCTCTGATCTTCATATGGATTTACGTGTTTACTGTATAATTTACGTGATTTTAAGCTTTTAATTGGCTTGTTTTGTACATTCATTCATTTGTTAATTGGGTGTTTGATGAAACCATAGGTTCTTGAGACGTAGATACCAACACTTGAAGCAAGACCAAACTCCTGAAACATCTCAGAAGATGTTGGGATTGTCAGAATCTGGGGGCTTAGAGGTCCCAAGCAAACCAAGTGGCAAAAGAAAGAAGCACTCTGGTGTGAGAGCATCTGTGTCCTGTTTTGATTTGAAACAGAAGAAAACAATTTGCAATGAAGAGGAGGCACTGGCTAATAATGCAAGTTGTGACTTGGAGAAGAAGCTAAAAAGGAGCAGTGGAATCGAGGTTTTGACAAATTCCGTTTCACTTCCTGACCTCAACGGAGATGGGAACACTTCTGTCACCAACAAAGTCCCGGGCTTTGACCTAAACCAGATCTCGGTAAGGCCAAACAGCTTTTGTTATTTTAGGTTCTTCCTTTTGTTAGAGTCTTGAGAACATGATCAGTTTTATTTGTGGGTTTTGCTTTTTGGTTGTAGGGAGAAGAAGAGGAGCCCCAAACGGATGGTGAACATATGGTCACGGAAACAACAAAGATCACTATGCTTGATGATGGAATCAGTGACCTACATGACAAAAGAAAGTTACAGATTTACAGAGACGTGGAGAAAGAGTTAAATAGAGCAGTGAAGAGGAAGGTTACATGGCAAGATCCAGTGGCTTTAAGAGTGTAAAGTTCTTAGTGTGAACTATGAAGTAGGATTGAGAATGAGATAATGATTTAACGCAATATGCACATATCCTTATACAAGTATATAGATATCTAAAATTTAATCTGATGACTTAGAAAGTCATTACTTCCATATGTCCAGCATAGGAAAACTTATGAACAAGTCTTGTCATAGTGACAACATTATCCTTTTAATCCAATTTGGTGATTACAGAATTCTCATGTGTTGTTGGATGTTCTTACTCATTCTCTTCATCGAAGTCGCAGAGCAGAGACGTTTGGATAACCCCAAACTGACAGAACATTAGCATGATAAACTTGAAATCATTGTTCTTGACGACCTGTTGATTCTAGGAGAATTACCAATAACAAATAAAAAAAAAGCCAAGTCTGAAAAGCTCTGTTTTTTGGTATCATGTAAAAAGCATGCTTTATTAGTTATTACAACAAAGCAGAGAGATGGTTGTGTGCCCAAAACAGACAAGTGTGGAACGGCAAGTTCAGTCACTCTTTCACCAATTCTGGTCTCTCTTTTTCTCCTCCGTCGTTCAGCTTGGAAACCAACATTTGGCAATACTCTAATCGCTGTTGGTGACCAGAGGAAATCAAATATTCCACAATCTTCACAGCTTCTCCATCCTTTTGCAGCTTGCAGCAACATCTAACAAGTGCATGAAAATACTATCCCACTCGGAGCTATATGAGATCCTCATCGCCTTGTGCACACCCATGATCGACCATCTCCATGAAAACTTGAAAATCAGCATCCACAACGTGTCTTCTAAAGTTACCAAGAACCAAAGATGTAAATGTAGAATGATCAGGAGTCAACCCAGCTTGAATCATCTTTACACAGATACTGCCTCACCTCGACCACACATACAATACAGTAATACACATTGATCATTAGATTAAATAATGATTTAAATTCATTTCTGAAAAAGTCTCAACGTTATTGTTTCCATTGACTATATAAGCTAAAAGTTCTAAACATTTGAAATATATTCCTACTCAAACGACGAAGCCTTCTTCAATCTAATGGAAGTCAACGACGGCGAAGGAAAGATGGAGATGGGATCGGGACTCTGCCCTGACTGGTCTGAAATGACTCGGGAATGTCTTCTCGACATCTTCTCACGGCTGAGCCAGGAAGAAAGATGGACCGGACCGATGCTGGTCAGCAAGAACTGGATGAACGCATGCTATGACCCGTCACTCAACACCATCGTCGATCTCGAAACTCGCTTCCTATCGTTCTCCGAGTCGATCAACTGGTGGACTCCCGAATTTGAGGATAAAGTCGATTCCTTTTTCCGATCTGTTGTTGATCGGAGCGAAGGCGGTCTCACAGAGATTCGGATCAGGCACTGTACTGATCGCTCTCTATCTTACGCCGCCGAGAGGTACGTATCACTGCGAGATATTAGCTCACGTTGTTTGATTTGGTAAGAGGTTAATGAAATGTCTACTTATAACATAAGATTTCAAGTATGTTGGGGATCTCTTTCCAAATTACGTTTAGTTGTTAAATGGTTCATAATCGTATACATGTCATGTGGTTTTCATTTTTAGGTGTCCTAATCTAGAGGTACTTTGGATTAAGAGCTGCCCAAATGTTACGGATGCATCAATGGAGAAGATTGCCACCAACTGTCCAAATCTTAAAGAACTTGATATAAGCTACTCTTACGGTGTAACTCACGAGTCTCTGATGATGTTGGGGAGGAATTGCCAAAATCTAAAGATTCTGAAACGGAATTTGTTGCCCCGGCTAGGTCCTAACCTGCCTACAATTGTCGCGCCACTAGACTATCTGGCTACATTTCCTAGATATGGGAATATAGAGGCTAGAATTATTGGGAGACACATGCCACATCTAAAGCACTTGGAGTTTCGATACTCCACATTGACTGCTAGAGGTCTTGACTCGATTTGTAAGGGATGTTCGAATCTAGAGTTCCTGGACTTATGCGGATGTATATCATTGACCAGAACAGAGATAAACACATATACCTCAAGCTTGAAGAATTTGAGGGAGATCAATAAGCCGGATTTCAATCCTCCTTTTGCTATTCTACGCCTTCCAAGACCGGGTAATCCGAGAGAGGAATAATGATAAGGTCTTCAGAACACACATTTTCACAATCTGATCAACTTGTGACCAGTTCGAAGCAGAAAACATGTCAAGTACTTTGTTTCAGTTTCCTCATGACATATCAGGTCACTTTGTTCTTATCAATCTTTGAATTCTTAAAACAGTGTGAAACCTTCCTACTTTGTCTCTAACTTCCGAAACTTTTTGTGTTGCGTAAAAATATTCCTTTCGTATCTTAATAAGTATTGCAAGTACTGAAACAGATTGTCTATGTTTTTCTTTCCTTTAGGTCTGATCCTAGAATCAGATCACACTCTCTGTTCAATACCCACCTCTTGATGGATCCAAACAAAGCCTTGAAGATATAGAGGTGCAGTAAATGGTATATGACCACTATGTGAACACCAACTTATGGGAAACAAAGTGGTCAGGATTGAAGTAAACACATTAGAAAACAAGTCATGGAAAAATATTAAACTTTATCCGTATATTTTATTATCATCAGTTTTAAGTCATGAAAATAATCAATTTAAATGACCTTATGATGGTCATTTATCATGGTTAATTTAAATAGCTAAATAAAAGTCAAACGTTGAAGATAGAAAAACTCTGTTTTCAGCTCAAGGACGACGGAGGAAGGCTAGAAGAGATGGGATCGGGACTCTGCCCTGACTGGTCTGAGTTGACTCGGGAATGTCTTCTTGACATCTTTTCACGGCTGAGCCAGGAAGAAAGATGGACCGGACCGATGCTGGTCAGCAAGAACTGGATGAACGCATGCTATGATCCGTCACTCAACACCATCTTTGATCTCGAAACTCGCTTTCTGTCGTTCCCCGAGTCCATCAAGTGGTGGAATCCTGAATTTGAGGATAAAGTCGATTCCTTCTTCCGATCTGTTGTTGATCGGAGCGAAGGCGGTCTCACAGAGATTCGGGTCAGGCACTGCACGGATCGCTCTCTTTCTTACGCCGCCGAGAGGTACGTGACACTGCACGATTTTCCCTAGTTTAGCTTGATTCCATGGAGTTTTGATAGTTCTTTTTTGCGATTTCTTGCCAAATTACTACGTTCGGATGATAATTTTCTTGTTCCATTTGAAGATGCCCTAAGCTTGAGGTACTCTGGATTAAGAGCTGCCCAAATGTTACAGATGCATCAATGGTGAAGATAGCCTCAAACTGCTCAAACCTTCAGGAACTTGATATGAGCTACTCTTATGGTATATCTCACGAGTCTCTAACATTGTTGGGAAGAAACTGCCAGAATCTAAAGATTCTTAAACGGAATCTATATCCCCGGCTGAATCCTCACATGCCTATAATTATCGCTCCGCTCGACTATGTGGCTAGATATCCTAAATACGGGAATGTTGAGGCTGAGATAATTGCGAGACACATGCCTCAGCTGAAGCACCTGGAGTTCCGATACTCCACATTGACTGCTCAAGGTCTTGCCTCGGTTTGTGAAGGATGTCAGGATCTAGAGTACATGGACTTATACGGGTGTATATCCTTGAGAAGCGAGGAGATAACTAGGTGTACCTCGAGCTTGAATAACTTGAGGGAGATCAATAAGCCCAATTTCAACTTCCCTATGGCTATTCTACGCATGTCACGACCAGGTCATCCGAGATACGATTGAATTAGTGATGAGTTTATTCGACGCACGTCTTGATCAACTTGTTGACCGTTTTTATGCTTTCTTCCTCAATGACATATCCACTTTAATTTGTTGTTAATTTGTTATCCATCATTGAATCCATAAAACAGTGTGGAATTCCGTTTTCATCGTCCGTAAAAAATGAAAAAAAATAAATAATCAAACACCTATTGGTACGACAATGTTTCAGCCATTAACTTCTGGTCCTGGATTTAACTGAAGACAGGCCTTCTTTAGGCCCACTTAGTCACATGGTCCTTTAATATTCTTCTCTTTTTTCGACATTAATCAGAGTAATAATATCTAAAAATGATCTGGTGTGTTACGTTGCACCATATATTGCGTGTTCCAAATCCACGTTGAGATGAAAATATCTGAAGGAGTGGGGGCAAGGTAAGGTAATTTACGAGATGTCGGCATGTAACCTGAGCCGTGCGATTTAAATTCCGAAAAATGAAGGGTGCAGATCTCGTAGTTGACTGGGTAGCGCCAGAAATAAAAAGCCGTGGATAGGTCTTCATTGGATCTCTGTCTCGACTACTTTCAGTGTTGTCTCTTCTCCACTAGTTCATTCTAAGATCAAATTCGAGTTTCTCCTCATATCTGAAAAATGGCGAGCAACATGGAAGTTTTCTGCGAGATCTTAATCGCGATCCTTCTTCCGCCTCTTGGAGTTTGCCTCAAGCGTGGCTGTTGCACCGTAAGTTCTCTTCCGAGATCGTTAAAATTTTAGTTTCGAAACCGAATCATGGAACTTCTCTGAAACTGTAATTTAGGTTTATGTATTAGGTAGATTGATTTGGTGATGTCCTGGAAGCTTGGATAATGAAAAGTGTTTTGAAATGTTCTCACTCTGATTTTGTTTGCAGCTGGAGTTCTTAATTTGCTTGGTCCTGACTCTCTTAGGCTACATCCCAGGGATAATATATGCCATTTACGTGATCGTGTTTCAAAACCGTGACGGCTCTTCCGAACTCGGAGCTCCACTCAACTCCCCTTGAGATCTGTTGGTCCATGCTTGGATCATATGTCCTTGTAACTCTTTACTTATTATTATGTACCCAATAAGTTGCTTTGCAATTTTATGTATTGAAGATTTGAGAACATTGTGTGTTGTTGATACATTGGTTATCTTTTTTGATGTATAACATGACTGGCTTATGCGATCAGGTTCTTTATAAAAAAAAAAAAAAGCGAGCCTGCTAAGTGTTAATGTATCAGGTTCTTTGCCAAGATTGTATTGACGGAGTTTTCTGAGGCATGTAAAAGTTGGTAGGCAATACCGGTTTTTGAGTTGTTCATTCTTAGGTTCAATTCATATAGCTGTGATATCAAAGGATTACATGGATTTTGAACAAGTGAACTCTAATTTTGAACAGCCCTTCCTGAGGCAAAGTCCAAGAGATACATTATGAATCCAACAAATTATGGTAGATAGGATTAAGCTGGAAAAGATAGATCATTTAAGTTACTTGGGTTGTGACATTGTTTAAAGAAATTCACCGGTACGACACCGTTATTTAATACCCATTACGCGTCTGTCCAATCCCAGTCTGGTCCCGGATTAATTGAATAGACAGGCCTTCCTAGGCCCATTTTCATATGGGCGAGTCATGGACTAAAATATCTAAAAATGATCTCGTGCGTTTAGTTGCACCATATCTTGCGTGTTCGTTGTGATGAGGGTAAGGTAAGTGTCCAAGTGATCCACGAGATGTAACCTGACGCCGTACGATTTGAGAAATGAACGGTGCAGACTTTTCGTGTTTGACTTGGTAGCGGTAACAAAATAAAAACGTGGCTTGCTCTTCATTGGTACTCTGTGACAGCAACTTTCAGTGTTTTGTCTCTTTTAAAGTCTTCTTCTGACTTCTACTTCTTCTCCATTACATTAACTTTCCATTAGAAAGATCGAAACTCATCTCAAAGCTTTTCTCTTATCTCTGAAAAAATGCCGAGCAACTGCGAAATTCTCTGTGAGATCTTAATCGCAATCCTTCTTCCGCCTCTTGGAGTTTGCCTCAGGAAGGGATGTTGCACTGTAAGTCATCTCTCTCTCTCTCTTTCGAATTCCTCAATTTGAAGAATCGTGGAACTACTCTGAGATTGTTATTTAGGTTTCATTATGATGTATATTTAGGTGTTTCGATTCCTGGGATATAAATCTATGCTGTTGAATGCATCAATTTGTGAGAAATCTCTGAAAATTAGATTCACTTGTTCAAAATCATGTAGCTTGTTAGAATTTGGTGATTTCTTCAAACTTGAATTATCATATTGAGTAACTTCTCTGGATTGGATCAATTTCTATTTGATTAGGTGGTTTCCTGAAAGATGTGTATAATCATTAGCACACTAAGGGATTGAAGACATTTAAAATTTTATCACTGATTTGTTTGCAGGTAGAGTTCTTGATTTGCCTGGTGCTGACTATCTTAGGCTACGTCCCTGGCATAATATATGCCATTTACGTGATTGTGTTTCAGAACCGTGAAGAGTACTTTGATGAATACAGACGCCCTCTCTACTCCGCTTGATAATCTGTATCCGAATCTCT
Source organism: Erysimum cheiranthoides (assembly GCA_011420285.2). NCBI lineage: Eukaryota > Viridiplantae > Streptophyta > Magnoliopsida > Brassicales > Brassicaceae > Erysimum > Erysimum cheiranthoides. Next base: position 18,340,564 of record CM022177.2, read on the forward strand.
TGTTCCTTAAAGCTGTTGCTTTGAGTTGTACCAATAAGTTGCTTTGCACTTTACTTATGTATTGAAAGATTTTAAAACATTGTGTGTTGATACAATTGGTTATCCCTTTGGCGTAATGCAATATTTAAGGTAACGTTATATACTAGTTGGCATTTGTTATCAGGTTACGAACTGTGCTAACTGTTTATGCATCGGGTTGTGTTGCTAAGATTGTATTGCCGCAGTTTTTACTTTGGAAACCGGTTTTTGAGTTGTTTATACTTGGGTTGAATGCTTACAGTTTTTTTTTTTTTGGGTAAAAAGAATGCTTACAGTTGTGTTGATACAATATGTTATCTCTAAGAATCATTGAAGCAACAGAATCCCTCTCGGCTCGGTTTCTCTAGTTTTAAACCTCCCTTGTGTTATCTTTCCTTTAGCAGGACAGGGTTGGTTTCAGACAGTGGTTATATTTCAGAATCAACTGATTCAGTATATTAGGTACTGTATTTCCAGTGAGCTGTTTCTGTTTCCTCTCGAAACAAGCTTTGCTCTTATTATAGACAGATCTTACATTTTAGTACAAGAAAAGATGGACTAGAGTTGCAATTGTTACATGAAGTAGTGCAAGTGACGCAGAACTGGTCATGGAGGCCATGGCTCTATTCTTCTTTCCTTTAGGCCTGATCATGGAATCACCTCCATAAACACCTCTTGCCCTGCTCGTCTGCGAAATTCCATGAGCTCTCTTGCTATCAACTTCTCTGGAGATTGGTCTCTCTGCAAGAAAAAAAAAAAAGTTACCATGTATGTATAGCTTTTGAAGTAGTTCAGGAAACATTGGAGCAACAACTAATTGCCTTTGTGAACCGCGTAGACTGCTTTGTCTGAAGAGTATTGAAGTTCTTCAGCAAAAGCAAAGGCGATGAAGAAGATGCTGATGATGAGCAACAAATCTCGATAGAATCTCTTCATGGCAGATGATCACGAAAGCTTCCGCAGAAGAAGATTGATTATATTTTTTAATTCCAAATTGTTTGGGGAGGATCAGTAAGTTAACCACTGAGTATCAGAATAAATAGGACTGTCTCGCTCACAAGACAAGAGAGAGAACCTTAAGGTAGAAGATTACAACTCAGAAACAGTACAAAGGTTGAAGAATCTGATGAATAAAAGCAAAAGCAGCCATTGTCGGGTAAATTTGATTCCCACACCTGATCCTGTTTCTTTCACTTTTCATATTTTCATAAGTGGGTATCATCAACTTCTAGCAAAAGTTACGTTGCATTTTTAACTAAAAATTATGTTGGAATCAACTGATTATACAATCTGTAAGCAACGTTTAAATATAATCGAGCTCTCAGTTTGATCATACAATACTTGTAACTATTCTCGAGATTTCAAAGATAAAGTCAGACCTCATAACAAAGACTAGTGAAGATAATCCCCTCTTCGGGTTTGATTAGGTGCTCCAGCAGATAACCTCTAGACGCATGTGTCCTGGCTTCCCGTCCATTGTCTTTCGTACAACAGCTCTGTAATTAGCCTCCTCACCTGTCACTGGATCTTTTCCGCACTCAAAACTTATGTAGAAGATTGCATTAGCTGCCTTGAGCTTCTCACGCGGCTCTGTTTCAGCTTCTCCTCGAGTTTCGACGACAACCTTTAGAATATCCAATGGTAGGCATTCCGCAATATCGACCGGCCCAAACGGTCCAAACCATTTCGTGTAGAATGCAAACTCAGCGAAGAGATGCAGCCACCAATTGTCGTAGTCGTCCAACTCTGAATTTTTCACCTGTGGGGATCCACGGCCAACACTCAACAGTCATCAACAAGACATGACTTGGTCAAAACAACTACATATACTTCTTAGTTTACTAGTAGATATTGCAGCAGAGAGTTACCACATAGCAATGTTGCAGATGGTCATCAGACAACCATTTGGGCATTTCACCTTTGTACCGATCATCTATTGCCTCATTATCCCACTCATGATCCTGCGCCTCTTGGCTACCTTTTTTTAACTCAAAAGAAAAAAAGTCAAGACTTACACCACAACCTAGGAAAGGTGTAACTGCGGTTTTACCTTTCACGTCGCAAAAGCATGTCTCCCACGATGATTGCACAGTTTGTGCAAGCTTGTCATGCTTAACCCACGTCTGGAGAGTGAACGGAGAATCATTGTCGTCTGGATTCACAGACTCCGTTGTAATGAAAAACATGGTGGAACACGGAGTATATAAATGGCTCACATACTCAAAATCGTAGTTTGTACCCTACAAGATCAGAAGAGGGAGACGTGATAAGAGATAATAATACAAGATGATCGAGAAAGTCTGTGCTATAAAACAGGGTTAGAACACATATAAAAAAAAACTTTTGAAAATTGTAACAATGAAGTCCAAGTCTTCCGCAGAGGTCAATGTCATAAAACATACGCCACTCATCATGATTTATGTCCCTAAAACCCTATGCAGATTAACAAAAAGCATTTGAGATGGAGATAGTAAATAATCAAAAAAGATAGACAAAAGATAATTACGTACGTTTACGAAGGAGGAATGTGAAACAGGTGCGAGATCATCATAGCAGACAGCACGCCCGTCATGTACCTCCTTTTGGATTGTTTTCGCACATACATCAAAATCAACACCAATTAGAAAAAGTAACTGAACCAGGCTCAAATCCAATAACATACGGACAAGTTCAGCCCAAAATGATCGAATTATCAAGAAAAATCACAAAGGGAGTTAAAAATGTATCACCAGGTCACAGATTTGGGCAAAGTCAGGATCATCGATAAGTGCTCCACCAGCCTGCAGCGTCGCTGCGTTCTCAATATTATCGTCCACGATTCCTTCCATATCCCCAAATTTCGTTTCTCAAACCCTAATTTCTCAGGACAAGTCGACCGAGGACTTTACAATATAAATAAAGCTCCACGGATACCCATAACTTTTTTTTTACATTTTGATTTCTTTTATTTAACAGTTAACACCCCGGTTGATGATGTTCGACCCTTTTCTAAATTACCGACTTAAAACGTTGGTTCAGGTTGCTATGATGCATCTTCGTCCTTGCTTATACACTGATATCACAAATAAGTTTCATCACTCTTTTGCTCTGTAAGCGTGTTTCAAGCTAAGCTGTTGAAATTATTTTTCTAGTATTCAAACTTTCGATCGAAGTCTGAACTAGTCTAGTACGTACGTGCACGCCACACTCAAAACTCGTCGCTAGTGCAATGAGAACAATATAAGATCGTAGGTTGAAAAACTAATTTTAAAATATTTTTTTTTCTTCTCGTGGCATATAATATAATATGTATATATATTACCAAAAAGGAATACACTAAAAATTCAATAGTTAAGAATTAGTTTAATACAGGCTGTTTTGAACTACACCTTAAGATCTTGACCCCATAAAAAAAATAACTATTCACTTCATCCAACTCTTGACATGTAGCTTATTTGATGATTTTTTTGTATTCACTATATATTTTCCGATGTAGCATATTGGCTAAATATCTAGTTCAAAACTGCAAACAACTATACCTAAAGATTAATTACAATGCTAAGACAGAATGAAAAATGGTTTTCTTAATTAAATTATCACCCTATCACTTTATTCGATAGAATTCAAATGATTTATAAGCTTTCGATTGAAATCACAAATACAAGTCACACCGATTTTTTGTTTTCCTGATCAAAATCATGTCACACGATTAGAACAACAACAATGTAATCAAAATAATACACAAAACAAAAAGAAATTCACAAGATACAAATCATAAAATAGAAAAAAAAAAAAAAGGTTTAATTAGTTAGAACTTAGAAGGCAAAGAATATCAACAAAACTGAGCTCGCGACAGTGAAAGCGAAACGGAGTGCGATCGAGAGAGACGGTCGAGTAGTAGCCGACGATCCACCGGCACCACCACCACTAGGGACACGACGGCGACTACGACCACCACCACCACCACGAGCTTTCCTCATGAAAACTCGAAGAGAGTCACGATGATCCGCAGGAATGGAGTCACCGTGTTTTGTAAGTCTTCGTCCCCAAGAGGTCAATATTTGGGATTTGCTTTCTTGATTTTCAGATGAAATTGGCAAAGGTTGAGAGAGTAAGAATAGGAATATAATCAATGAACAAGAAAAAGCCAGTGAAGTCCTCATTTGTGGTATATCAAATAATATGTGTATATATATATATGTATTTGATCCAAACAAATTGGAGAAAATATAAGATATATGTATTTGTTTTACAATGAACTATGGGATGTGTAAGAAGTGCAAAGAATTAGTATTTATATCGCTAGACTTAGGTAATGAGACGACTATCGCCTCAAAATGAGTGACTTGTTCTCCAAATCGTGTTTACAATTATATTGTATTTAACTATATATCTTATACTTGTTATTTACTAGCAAAGAAAGTTGCCGAGAGGCAAAATCTAATATAAATGAGATCACAAAGTCTTCGATCATAAGCCTAAAGGGTAATAGACCCAAAAAGCATTAAACGAATTTGACATAAACAGAACCAGAGGAATTAAAAACACATTGGTGGAAACCCTAGAAACTCAAAGAATTCGTACTTTCCTGACTAATCACTGATTTTCATAGAAGACAGTAGTATCACTTATTTAAGGTGACATTTGTGAATTTCAAACATAAGGGAAAAAGTGGTCCAATGAATAGTGCCTAGTGGCTTTAGTTTTCCATGTTAGTTCATAAGTTTTGGCTTCATAAACATTTAAAGATTAGAAATTTAATGAAAATTTAATATTATCTAAGTTGATTTTTGTAGATGTTGGTGAAATTTCCATGGTCTTTAATTCTCCTCCTAGTATATATTTATTTTAGTCATGATTCTGACAAATAACCAGTTATTATTCCCAAAAAAAAGTACAATAGGCCATCTTTCATGTATTCGAAGACTCACAATCTCAATCTTTGCCCGGGAGAAAATACAAATCATAAAACTCAATCGCAAATACAAACTCAAACAAACACGCAAATTCAAGCCATTTGACGACAAAACGAATACAAGTCGCAACCTATTATCTTGGAAATAGATTAGAATGCGGCGAGCACTAAAACAGTAGATAAATAAGTTAATGGGTTAGATAGAAGAGTTCGAGTGGCCGATGATTTGTCCTTCTTCTTCTTCTTGCTTTTGCTTTTCCTCACGAAAACTCGAAGATGGTCATGGTTATGACCGTGAGACCCATCCGCGTTCTCTTCATGTTCCATTAGTCCCCGATCCAAAGGAGTGATCTTGCCATGAGGTTCACATGAAATAATGAGGGTTTGAGAGAGTAACAATAGGGAGATGATCAAAAACCAACCAAGAAGAGAAGAAGTTCTCATATTTTTCTTCTTCTTCTTCAATTATAAATTTAGTTGGAAAAAAATACTTATCTTCTTTTTGAACTTATGAGTGTGTGTATTTATAGAATTATGGGAAAGTAATAGTGTTTGACTCTCTACTTCGTGCACACAACCAAAACAAACGAGATCCTCCTTAACAACTAGGCATTGATGTGATCATGACAGCTCATGAGTGATTTTTTTTTTTCTTCTTTTGGTGGAAAAACTCTTACTGTCACAACTCACAAGAGACATTTTGTCACGATCCATGGTCATATAACTCCGTCAATATACTACAAACTCACATTTTCTATGATTTACTTCGTATAGAAAGAAAATTGAGAAATATCCTAAAATGTCAACTTTAGGTATAAATTAGTGCGATTATGTTCTCATTATTAATATTAACACCTAAAAATGACATTATGCATTAAAACAAATCTATACTGAAATGTAGTTTCCCATTAAACCACATATTCTCCAATATGAACAAAAGAAATAAATGTATTTTTACTAAACAAAAACTTGATTAGCAAAGTAAACTTTTCATTCCAAGAATATTGATTAAGAGTACAATTCAACATACTCCCTTCTTTTTCCTCATCTTGAACTATTCCAAATCAAAAATGAACTAAGGCAGCAAAATAAAAACACAAATCAAGAAAAACAAAAACAGAAACAAGATTGAATCTAATCTCGATTACAAGTATGATATTAACTTTTCAACATTTTTCAATAAATGATTTCAAGAAAGATCTCACCTGTTTTTTCTGGCGAGCTTGGGTCTTAAACTGATCAAAACATGTATTGAGATGAAAGAAACCACACAAACTACAGCAAACTACGGCAAGCCTCAACCTCGGCTGCTTGCGTATCCAGCAGAGACTCACTAACACTCCTTATCACAGCTTCCAAGACTGCTTTCTTGAACCACTCGTCCTCCATTTTCATTAGAATCTCTTTCACCAACTCAAAATCCGATGCTTTGGCCATAACCAAACTACCAAGGATCTCCCCAAAGTTGTTTGGTGCTTTTGGCAGATCGATCCCAATGTCATCGAGCATAGACCCGTAAAGCAGACAACCATTCCCTATGTCTTTAGAAGTTAGGACGTTTTTAGAGACCAGATGTTCCAAGAGTTCCGCCACTGGTTTAACGCACGGCGGGTTCTTCTCCAAGCCGAGGGAGATAGCTTCCTTGATGAGCTCGGGATGGTAAGACGGGGTTTTCAGTTCCTCAACGCATTGTAATGCCTCATCCAATAGACGGACATTGAAATATTCCTCCAAAAGCGAGTTGGTTTTCCTACTGAGCTCTCCTGTGTTCAAGCTAGTAGCCGTAGGAGGAGCCGCCTCCTGTGGCTGTGATTGTGGCTGTGATTGTGGCTGTGATTGTGGCTGTGGTTTCTCCACAATTGGTATGGTCGGGGAAGGAACTGGTTTAGGCAGTTCGGCACCATTACCTTGCAAAAGCGCACTTGGTCTACCGTTCAAAAGACCTCCACTGCCCTGAGGTAGGAGCCTTGAATTAAGCGACAATGACTTGTCAATGATAACCGGAGACTGAACACGCCTAGCAGGTTGTTGATTCTGCCTATTGCCTCTGGGCATGGAACGAGACCGTGGCATCTCCCAACCATCATCATCTGTTACAGGCATTCCTGGCATCTTCCTAGCGCCTGGCATCCCGGGCATCATTCCTCCAGTACCAGAACGTCCAAGGAAGTTTCCAGAGCCAAGTATTTCTGCTGCATTGGCATCAGCACCACCACGATTGTTATTATTTCTCATATTCGCCATGGCACCAGGGCGCAACCCAAGATTCTTTTCCGCATCGGAATGAATCTCAGTGATTTTCTTGGCTTTCATCTGCCATTTTGCACAGCAAGAACAAAACATAAGCACATATAGATAAGTCCGTAAGTAACTACTGATACGGAAAGGCATTATAAATTCCTACCTCCTCACGCCTTGGTACCCATTTGTTAGCACGCAGATCAATAACATCACGGACCATAAATCTCATGCGTGACACAAGCATCGGGTGCATTGCTAGTTCCTTCAAACGAAGGAAATACATGTCATTTATACCCCGTGATCTTGGGCTCTCATCTAGTTGTTTCCCGATGGTGATGAAAAATTGACAGAGAGCCTCTACATCTTCCTCTCCTGGACAAGCTTTATTGTCCTGTCCTAAAAGCTCCTGTCACCAGACACCAAGTTACCATGAGCTCTACAGATTCAATAAAATTTTAACAGTAGCAAAGCAAAGCGCGAGTCATATACTTGGACGATGTGATGAACTATCTTCTCGGGTACCATCTTCTGCTTCAGAAGTTCACCAATTAAACGGATATTTCCTAATGTTCGAAGCTTCGCCATTCTTTCCTTGTCCCTTCGTTCCATTTCTTGCTCTGGATCAGTCATCAGTCTGACTTCTTCCTTCAATGTATCAGCGCCTTCAAATGCTTCTTGGCAATTATTCAAAAGCACTCTTTTGAATGTTATTTCTTTTCCACCGGCTTCCTCCGATGGGAACGAAGGGAGTTTTCCGTTGATATCAAAACACAAAAGGGCATACATCTGACAAAATGTGGGCTCTAGTACAGCCTTCTCAAAAATCAGCTGTATCACTCCCTGAATTTAAAGATAAGAACAAATTATGGCATAAAGAGAGAACTACGAACAGGCCAATGCACTAGGAACTGGGAATACCTTTAGAATATCTGCAGAAGTGATCCCAGAGTCAATTAATTGACCTTTAAGGAGATCGTACTTCTCAGGAGTCAGCTTGTTCAGAATACTGCAGAGAAGCAGAATCATTCGATTCAGTCAACTAAATAGAGCAAATAACCCCAAACACAAAGACAAACACTCATGATAGTAATGAAGAATACAATACCCTTTTACAGTCTTGAGGACTTGGTCCTTTTCTGAAAGAGTTCCTCTTCTGGCTGACCATGGGACCTCTGCTTTCACCAGGGCAGGAGGAGGGCCAGACTGTTTCAGTAAGTTATCATGTTAGTTACAAGAAACAACCACCCATAGCAAGCTAAGGTATTGTCACAATAAAGAGCCAAAATAGCCAAACTCACCCCTTGGAATGATCCAGTATGTGCATCTCTAGGTTCACGTTGGTCTTCCCTTGATCTTTCTTTACTTGGGGAAGCAATTGGTGCACGAGTGTGCCAATCGCGATTATCAGGCTCTGAGAAACGATTCTGAAGTGGATTTGCAGGCTAAAAAGAAGGAACAAGAAGAGGAATATATTCAAAAACAATCTGAACATCGGATGGAAAGCTAGAAATTCACTGAAAAACGGAAGCAAAGGAAAACACTCACCTTACTTTCTGAACGGCCCCAGCTCTGCTCTTCACCGAAAAGATCGGATGCAATTTCCTGATTGAGCTTCAAAATTTCATCAGAGACTTGGATAGCCTGCACAAGAAAAATGGTGAATGACCAAGGTCAAGGCCATAGCAATTAATTAATACCTCTTTGAGCAAAGCAGTAAAACCAAAGCAAAGAGACGAGTCTATACATAGAAAGTAAATAATTACCTCTCTAAGCTGAAGCAGTTGTTCACGGGTGAACCTCAAAAGCTCACGACCCTCAAACCGCGAGTCTCCTCTCTACAAAACACAAACAAGTCATCAAATTTCGACCTCGGAATACAAAGCACGAGATGAAAAGCATGGTTGGATTTAACACGGATGAGCTCAAATCAATAAAATGTATTGAGTTATATATGTAGGTTCTTTATGAGCATCAAAAACTGATAGAACGCCCACCTAAAAGCCTACAAGTATTAATCTTTGTCCATATTTACAGCAAGGTCACATTGCTTAAGCGCCCCACCAAGAATTAGGACATTACATGATTTGTTCAACATAGAAAAATTAAACTCTAACCGGCAAGAATCAGCTAAAAGATCCAAAATTTATAATCCAATCAATACCACAAAAACGAATCCCACCCATAAATTTACAGATCATCTAACTCATAAGAAAAACCAAAAGACACAAGAAAGAAAACAGAGGATTAGGATACCTTAACGGCAAAAGAAGGAGCGTCTCCGGCATTGGTAAGATCAGAGGAAGAAGATAAGGAGGAGCGTGGGGCAAAGAGTCTGTTTCCTCCACGACCACCTCCAGGCCTCAAGCTCAACACTGAGTCACCTTGCTGCATCACTCGAATCTTTCGTTCACGGTAAAAGTAAGGACAGAAGAAGCAGAGTCGGTTATGAGACTGCACAAGAGACACTAGAACAATGACGTCTAGAAACGAGAAAGCAGTGTATTGATCTGAGAGCACAATTGAAGAAGCTTTTACCTGAGAGAGTTTGAGAGAAAGAGAGAAAGAAAAAGTGAGAACGCGGCGCAGAGCGTTGAAGCTGTTTTATTTTCTTTTTGAGCTTCCTTTTTTAGGGTTTGGGGCCAAAAACAAAAGTTTTGGAAAACATTATTATATATAATTAAACTTTATAATATTTAAATACTAATACAAATATAGTGTTAATATATTTGTAGTCTTTAAGCTAGTAGTTTAGTGCATCTTAATTTGATACATTTTCAAAAAAAAAAATATTTTTTAAATTAAAATTAGTATCACTTTCATTTGTATAAAGTTTAAACAATATTAAAAAAATGATCAAAAAATGATTTGCTATTACTATTAGTGATAGTGTACTTAAAATTTGAGCCATGTCTAAAAACAAGATACAAAAATTAGAACTTTCATGCTCGCCGGGAAGCAGAAGAAGTAAGTACATTAATCATTACATATGTCATTATCAATAAAGCTGATTCGCAATTTTTGTGTTTCATTAATTAGATATTGAAATATCTTTAAAAAATTTATAGATTTCAATCAGTATTTTTTGGATAAGATGATTTTCTTTTTTTGTCTATATGATCTTTCCGATTGGTAGAGAGGCTCTGTGACTTTGTAAGCAGTAACCATGGCTGGGATCACCAGCACCGTCGGATTCAACGCCATTCTCGCCGGAGCCACCAAAACGGTGTCGTATCCGCCATTCTCTCTCAAATCTAAGCTCTTCGGTCTTCGACTCTATCTAGACGAAATGTCAATTGTTGTTTCTCTCTCCCCTCATCATCGCCGTTTCCCCGCCATCACCTGCCGTTACGGTGGCGGCGGAGGTGGCGGAGGAGGCTCTAGATTTCCCGGCAATAGGAGAGGTAGGCAACCAGAATCAGAGGATGATGATGCGCTTGATATCTCAACTATTAGGTAATTGTGGAAACTTTGATTGATCCAAGTTTCAAGCTTTGATTGATTTTGATGTATTGATAAATTTTCCGATTGAGTAGGTCAGCCACTGTTAGGCTTATTGATGATCAGCAGAACATGGTAAACTAAATGAAGTGCCTTTCAGTCTTTACTTTTTGATTTCAGCTAAAATTGAACACCTAAAAATTGTCCAGTTTCTTTCTTCTGTAGATTGGATTAGTTTCCAAAGATGAAGCGGTTCGAAGAGCTGAAGAAGCTGAGCTTGATCTGGTTTGTGGTTCTTTCAATACTTCATAGCTTGTTAAAATACCTTTCTTGATAAGGATTATCACTGAGTACCCTCATATGCCGGAATTTGTTTTTCAGGTGATTCTTTCGCCGGATGCAGATCCTCCGGTTGTCAAAATGATGGATTACAGGTAAATTATCTGAAATCTTGCTGCTTATCTCATATGGCTTGTGTATAAGGAAGATTTAAGGAGGAAATGATTATTTTGTGTTGCTTCATTAACAGTAAATACAGATATGAGCAGCAAAAGAGGAAAAAGGAACAGCAGAAGAAAAGTATTTCATCATTCTTCTCTGCTTAACTGGAGATAATGTTAACACTATAAGCTCACATTACTGTGTCCTATTTTACATGAATGGATTGTAACTGAAGCTTCTTTTGATGTCAGCTACTCGTATGGACTTGAAGGAGCTTAAAATGGGGTAATATGAGCCATTTTCACTCTCTTCTGTTTTTGCCGTTGGTCAAAACTGTTTCTTCTCAAAATGGTTTCTGATTTTTGTTTCTCCTGTAGTTATAACATCGATCAGCATGATTATTCTGTACGCATGAGAGCAGCCCGAAAGTTCTTGCAAGACGGTGACAAGGTTGTTCCGATTTTCTTTTTTTTTCGGGTTACTTTATGGGCGAGTTTTATCCCTTCGGATTACATATTGCTGCGGTGTGACTTGTAATACACTCAGGTTAAAGTGATTGTAAACATGAAAGGCCGGGAAAACGAGTTCAGAAATATTGCTATTGAGCTCCTCAGACGTTTTCAGACTGAAATAGGAGAGGTCCGTATTGTTTTCTACCCTCTTTTCTTATAGAAGTTGGTATTGAAATTTGCGTTTGAAATGCACCTGAATGGATCGTGTTTGTTGAGTCACTGAAACTTGTCAACATCCTGCAGCTTGCAACTGAGGAGAGCAAAAACTTTCGGGACAGAAATTTGTTTATTGTCTTGGTGCCAAATAAGGAAGTTATTAAAAAAGTGCAAGAACCACCCCCAAAAAAGAAGAAAAAGCCAGTGGATGATGAAGTTTCAGCGGCAGGTATAACTGCAACGCAAGATATATAATGTGATATCAAATTAATCACCGGATAAAGATTGGAGCGCTAGGCACAATTGTCTGAAGATATATTATCTGGTAAAATGTTCAGGGAGTTTGATAAATTTCTGTATAGTTCCTTTTCTACTATGGTTCTCGCATTTCCATGTATCTGTAACCCTAGAAATATATTATTCGAGTGAAGATCTTCCTCAACTTTTTTGTATACCATAAGTTTTCAGCTTTTAAGCGTAGACATATAGATTGTAACAAGTAATCACGACTTATTGAGTCAGAAAAGAATTATCAATTATGAGTGATGTAATGTTACAGGATGAGTACAGTATCACTTGTGTTGAGACCAAAAACAAGTCACTACCAATAATCTCCGCATGAACAGACACCATCTTTGAAGTGATGGAAGCGGTTGGCATCTCTTACAACAATCACTCTCTCTGTGATCTTTGAGATAAGTTTGGTTACGGTGTGACAGTCTAAACAGACCCGAAGATTCTTTATGATCCGGATTTCAGTTCCTGGCTCAGTGGCTATGAGTCCAAAGGCAATGGCTAGCCTCTCGCTGTGAACCTTCACCATCAGCTCCCTTTCTTCCTCCTCCACATCGTGCAGGGCCAACTCAGTCTCGGGTTGATACCCAGCTTCCCTCATCTTCCCTTCGAGCTTTTCCAGCTTCTCATAGATTGCTTTTACTTGTGGATGTGACTGATCACCTGAGGTAAAGACATGAGGCGTCTCACCTATTTCTATTAAGGTATATCCAGGAGCTTTGGCTAGTTTCCTCTTCTTTGCGGTTTGTCTAACCGTAGCAGCCTGTGGATAGTTTCTATCAGCTGAGTGAATATTCGACAGCAAAACATGGTATCCTACATTGTCTGGATCTAGCTCAAACAGCTTCTCAGAGACTGTTCGGGCGAGGTTTGTGTCTTTGTGAATCCTACAAGCTCCTAGCAGTGTTTCCCACACAGAAGGACCAGGCTCAATCGGCATTGCCTCTATAAACTGCAATGCTCTTTGCAAGTGTCCAGCTCGGCCAAGAATATCAACCACACAGGCGTAATGCTTGACTGATGGTTCAAAACCATACCGGTGGATCATGGAATTGAATATCTCATCACCTTCTTTGACCAGACCAGCATGACTACAAGCGTAAAGAACGCAGAGGAAAGTGACTGGTGTTGGTGCAATGCCGGAATTCAACATCTCAGAGAAGATATTCAGAGCTTCTTGTCCATGTCCATGAAGTCCATACCCAGAAATCATCGTGTTCCATGTAACTTCATTCTTCTTCGGCATCAAGTCAAACAACCGGCGTGCTTCTGCAATGCTTCCGCACTTTGCATACATACCGATCAAAGCTGTCGACACATATATGCTAGACTCAAAATCTGTGCTCCTTACTAAATCATGTACCCATTTCCCCAAACTCAAAGCTCCTAGCTGCGCACAAGCTGATAGAATACAAGTTATAGTGACTGGGTTTGGACTGAATTCAGACTTCTGCATTTCTCTGAAGAGAGATATCGCGTCCTCTGTCAACCCGTTTTGGGTGTAACCCGAGATCATTGCATTCCAAGATGGCAAGCTTTTTTCCGGAGACTCATGAAAAAGCTTCCGGGCTGATTCTATCTCATTCAATTTACTGTAAACCGTAGTTAACGCGGTTGAGACAGATGTATGAGACAGGAAATTTGATTTCAAGCAGTAACCATGAATGGCATATATAAGCATTAGATGACCAGAGACGGGGATCAGACTCACCAACGTGCTTGACTTCAACCTTGCTCCTGATAAAACCAGCTCTTTAAACATGCTTAAAGAGAGCTCGGTCTCTCCATTGGATGTGTAGCCATGAATCATTGCGTTGTAAGCTACTAAATCTGGTCTACGAAACTCACGAAACAGAGTAGTTGCCATTTGAATCTGTCCACACTTTGAGTATAGTGAGATAAAACCGGTAAGAACAAAATCGTGGGAGTAGCACCCAGTTTTTGTGGCAAGACTATGGATTTGCATCCCGAGTCTCAGCTCCTGCAACTCAGCAACAGCAGGAAGAATATCAAGCAGGGTAGTTGTGTCCAAACGGGTACAGCTATCGTCGATCAAATCCCTGAAAACTTGAATAGATTCCACACACATTTCATTCTTTCGGTAGCCAGAGATCATGGTGTTCCACAAAATTGTATCTTTCTCAGGCATTCTGTCGAACACCTTCCTAGCATCTTCGACTCGCCAAAACTTGAAGTACATCTTAACAATGTTGGAACCAAGCAGCAATTCTGAGTCACACCCATCAACGACAGCTTGACCATGGATAACACAGCCAGCTCTTTCGTCACGAAGGCCAGAAGCAGCCGAGATAGCGAAGGCGTAGGTGGAGCTGTTGGGCTTGAGATCAGTGGACTTTCTTAGATGAGCGAAGACAGAGAGCGAAGAGTGAGGTGATTCGTTGACGGAGAAGCCACGCATGAGGACGTTGAAGAGGAAAACATCAGGTCTCTGAACGGAGAGGAAAAGGTCTCGTGCGTAGTAAATGGCGCCGAGGTCGGAGAGTCGTTGGGTAAGCTTGGTGAGCAATGAGATATCGTTTCGGAAGCCATGGAGGATGATCTGAGCATGGGTTTGGGCAAGGTGAGATATACAAACTGATCTTCTGAAGAGATCGAGGAAGTTGCTCTTCTTTATCACTGCGGCGGTTGTCTCGGCGGTGCCGGCCGATACGGTTCGTAGTAGCATTTGCCTTTTGCCTTTCACACAAAACCAAACAACTCATTTAAACGTTGTGTTATATGGGATTCAGTTAAGAAATGAATTTCAACTTCAGTTTATACTTTATTAGGTGAAGTGGAGAATCATACAAGATTATAAGTAATGAAGAGCTAAAATTAATTTTTTTTATGATTTCTACACTAATTGACGCTAATTTTTGACATAATTTTTTTTTTTGATAATAGATAATAAAACCCTCCCAAAAAACCCCACATCACAGCTTACATGAACAATTAATTTCCTTTTATATCCTAAGACTTTCGAACTCGTGATCTTTCACTTCCTTTTTCTCCTAAGCTAATGTTTTATACCAAAAAAAAAGAAGAAAACTTCAACAAGCAAAGATCAAAAAAGGATCTCGACAAGCAATTTACAGGTGATCAGTGTTGAGCGTGTGGGAACTGTAAGCTTTGTTATTTATGGCCATGGAAACTTCCTTAATGGCAACAATGGAGGACCCTCCTCTGCATCTTCTCCTTCTTCTCGCTTAGTTTGTATCAGATGAGTCCTGAGGCTACACTCTTCTATCTGTTCCATGCGACCAAATCTCCGTTTCAGTTCATTTTACAAAATAATTTTTCATTGAGTTATTGGATTATTTTTGTTACCTGCATGATAGCAGTTAAGGCGAGAAGATCTTCGCATTTTCCTTGCATAGAACTCTCTTTTGTAACTACAACAGCGAGTTCTGTGACCATTTTGTTCATCTCCTCCACCTGCAAATACAAATCATAAAGAGTAGTGCACCCGCTTGAGGGTTATGTCAAGAGGATAGATTTGAAAAATAGATTTCTTAAAAAGGTCTCACCTTTGAGAGTAAAGACCAAATGGACGATCCCATAGCCTGCATTACATCGAGGGCCGAGGACATAACTGCTTTCAAAGATTCAACGTCCGCCTGTAGTAAGAGAAGTTCTAAATGAAAACTATATTCTTGATCTTCTGAAATTTTTCCATATTTCTTTGCAAAAGTAACAATACATACCTTTGTTCCTCCAGTTGCGGGAAGGCGGAGAGTATTTGCTTCTAAATCTGCTATTGCTCCAACTAAAGAACTAACATGATCTCTTTCAAGTGCGGCCCAATCTTCAAGGCTCACCATCTGTGCACATATTTATGCATAAGCATGGTATGCTTTGATAAAAGTAAAGCCCGTATACTACAGTTTTTTCAGACCAGATAGAGAACCTACCTGATCGTTTAATAGTGAGTTGAGTTTGATCTCTAGATTTAGCTGTTGTAAGCCAATCCTTTGCCTGGTCACATGATCCTGTAATTCTGATATCGCATGCCACACATTGAATAGGGTTTCCTGAAAAGTCAAAACTTGATTTTTCAGACTTTTTTGGATCAATCAACGGTCATGTTATATAGGACAGAAGTGTTATATACCTCGGAAGTTAATCTTTGAATATACATTACAGATTCAGATCGTGCAATTGCAAACCGCCACTGTAAAAATCTATTGTGGAGCAGGCGCAGTTGATGAACATCTTCGATGTAGTTTGCTTTTTTGCCTTTCTTGACATCTGTGATGAAGCTGAGAACCGAAGTTGTGGTACTGGATTGTGTGGAAGTGATGGTTTGTCTCATCCGTGAAGGACTTACCCCTCTTGAAGGTGGAGTTGACGGTCTAGCAAAAGAGGAGGTATTTGTGCTACGCGAAGGACTTAACCCTCTTGAAGGACTTAGACCTCTTGTAGGACTCAATCCTCTTGAAGGGCTTAGTCCTCTTGCTGGACTCACTCCTCTCGAAGTACTCATGCCTCTAGAAATAGACGATGAAGACGAAAACGATGTTCTACTTGGTGAAGCAGGGCGAGATCCAGGAGCAGACAATGGTTGCAACCTAGCTACAGCCGTTGCTAAGGTTGCTCTATCTAACGAACCTGCAGACAAAAGTCTTTGAGCCCCAGAAGTTCGAGCTATGTTATTATCTTCCGACTTTGTTGGAGACACTAAACCACCATTACCAGATGTGTTACTAGAGGTTTTATGCAAAGGTCTCGAACTGCTGGACAAAGGTAGTGACATCCTCCTAATAGACGACCCCATTCCAGGTCCTGTAGTTGATAGACCCCTTGAAGCCTTGTCGCCAAGATCCAAGCTTCTGTTTAAAGAATTCGAAGTGATCTTTCCACCAATTCTACTAGGCCACCGATGCTGTTCTATTAACCGACTATGAGGACCATCTACAGGTTTTGAATTCTCTGAAAGATCAGACACATTATTCTTCCCTTTCAATGGACTTCTTTTTCTCTCTGGCGTAGGTTTCCTTGAAACAGAGGTCGTTTCAGCCTTCTGCTTTTGAGCTATATTCGAAGAAGGTCTCAATGTTCGATCAACAGATGAACTACTAACCGGTCTCTCCTTCTTACTAACAGGGACTGAGACTGAATCCGACTGAAACGAAACGCTGAGGCTTCTCATAGTGGAAGGCCATAAGCTTTCAGGCAAACGACCCGTAGATAGCCTCCTAGATGAAGCTGGTAAGTCTATGGACAAGTCACGTATCGGCGTGGAGGGACTAGTTGGAGAAGGCGGTGTTGAAGGACGCTTCCTCTCTGCTGAAACTGCTCTTTTCGCAGCAACGGATTGTGAGCTTGAAGACACAGTTGGCCTTGTGACGCTTGGGGAAGGGCATCGCCCGGTTTTGGTTGGCGTGGGTGATCTGTATCTTGAACTGACCTCTGTTGTTCGAGGACGGCGAGTGACAGCAACTGCATTGTTCTTCTCGGATGGAACAAGACGCCGCCTTGTAGTATCTGCTGCTACATCCATATAAACTAACAAAACAAACTTGCATTGATTGGATTCAGCAGTTCAAGCTTCTTCTTTCATTCTGCATTAAAGCTAAACAATACAAACAGCTCCTGAAATCCCTTTATTCTGCAAGAAACCCAAAACCCAGCAGAAAAAGTAAGATACCTCATAGATAGGCCATGCGGAAAAAAAGAGCAAAGAATATTTAAGAGCCCAGATAAAGAAAAGTAAAAAATATTCTACCTTTACAACATAATCAAGACTCCCCCAAAGAGTAACCAATTCAAAAGGGAAACAAGGTAATGACGATTTCATCATATTTATCATGAGAAAAGAAAACAGAACCAAATCGAAAATAGAAAATCAAGAACGAGCTGAGAGCTAGCAGTGGAAGGGATAAGAAAATTGTGTAGTAACTAGCAAAACAGTTGTGAAAGAGGACAGACAGACAAAAAAGAGAGAAAGGTCCGTTGATTTCTAACTAGTTAGTTGCAGTTTCACAGTATCAGTGATTTTTTAAATAGAAAAAAAATTCAGAGGAAGAATCTTTTCCGGTGTCTTTGTCACGGAAGTGCCATGGTCAGATGTGCTGGGAAATTAAATGGAGATGTCAGTTCAATTGATACAGCAATCTTCTTCTCCTTTCCATCAACATCACAACACTTCAAAAAGATAACAAAAGAAACTTCCTTTACCACCTCGCCGACAGTAAACTTACTAAATTAGCAGCTCCAGATTATAATAATCAGTGTCACAATGTAATAAGAGGAACTTAATTAACCAATTATCAAAAATGGACATTTGACAAATTTTGGTGTTTTCTCCAAATATGGGACCACGTGTATGGAAGAATCAAGAACTGGTGCCCACTCACCGAGAGAAAATCACATTTTTGATGATTTGATTTCTGCTGTATAAATGTTGATCATTGAGAAAAAACCACTTGAAATCTTCTCGGGAAAGTGAAGGATGAAGAGAGAAACAACAAAAATTCCGATTGAAAAACACAACACTTTTCTCTGTTTCTGAGTGAATGAGATGGTTCTGACGAACAATCCAAAAGGGAAATTTGTCAGTTACTGACATGACTTGTTTCTCTCATGATTAATGGCACACACTCGTTTAATCGATCAAATTTAGTAGTTTTTCTGTGAAATGGAAACAAGAAAATTGGACGTCTCAACAAAAATGAGATTCGTAGTTTCGTATCCAATTATCAAACGAAACAAAAACCGTAATTTCCTTTTTTTTCTAACTAATGAATCTCAGATCGCAGTTATAAAAAATTTCAATACCCAGAAACTCTAGGGTTCTTCAGGACCTTTGATAGAATCAAAATTGGGATTGATGACACCAAATGTAGAAGCTAAACCTTAGAGATCCGATGAATCTGAAGGCTAGAAAATAGAAAATCTTACCAGGAAAAACCCTAACAATCCCAAAAGTAAGCAAGTCCCCCGTGAAAGCTTTCTCTGCCCCCTTCGAGATCGAAATTAGGAATACAAACGCGATCGGAGCTGATTAACCAAGCTCGAAACCGTAAAAAATGGTTCGCCGGCGATGAAGAATGCTGGTGGAGATAAAAAAAACGCCGGAGATAATTGATCGGGCGATTTAAGGGATTGGTTTGGAGATCAAAGAGAGAGAAAAGAGAGAGAGAGGGCGTTATTTTCGCGCCACCTAATTTTGATATTAAAGAGTCTTTATTTTCTCTTAAATCGGAAATAAACCAAACAAAAATCTTTTATAGCCTTTGCCCGTAGAGGTCACACAACAAAACAACTTTATTTTTCATAAATTGAAAATTTTTATTTTCCCTTGAAACTACATAATGTTTTGAGTTTTTCGAGTAATGTGAACATTCCGGTTTAACACATTTAGCCAAACAAAACCGATTTATGTGTTTTCCTATTGAGTAAACCGTCATCGAAATTGTACCGTACTCCTTCCAACTTCGATATCTTTCACTAATGAATAATGATGATCATGAGATTCTAGTTTTTCTTTGGTACCAATAGAAGAAATTGTTGATGGAGTTTTATTATAAAAAGAAGATAAAATATTTGTCAATGGATCGAGCCAAAACGTGACAAGTTTATGGAACTGATGATTGCTTCGGGTGTTTTTAACACTTTAAAAAAATATATAGATACAAATTGGCATTTTACGCCGAAAGCTTAATTTAACATTCAGTTACTTTTCTCACCCAACCTTACCTAAATTCATAAGAGTTATGAGGAAAGAAGCTCTGAGACAGTGAATAAAATATTGAAAATAAAAACTAAAATTCAGGAGAAATGGAAATTATGATGGTTACCCATGATATGTGTTTGGTCATTCTCTTCTTTCTACCTTTTTTATTTGTCTTTTCTTCTACTTAAGAAAATAATATTTACCAAACACCTACGATGGCTAATTTCCAACTAAATTTCTTATCTGATAAACTTTCTTGTTTAATTATATTAGTTTATTAAATCTCTTGATTCTTATTAATTATTATAAATATGTCTTTCATATTGAATAAAGAAGAGAATCCCAAATCTTTGTATGTTGTATGTTTAACTTAGATATTAAAGATCATAGTGGCTGATTGTATGACCTATTCACTTAAACGGGTATGTACGTTGATAAATTGTCACACGGTATTTTTTTTTCTTCTAATTAAATTTTCATCCAAAATACAATAACTAGATCTTTTATTTGCAAACCAATCGATTTCACTAATTTTGGTCGACTCGAGGAGTCTAGTCATCGATATATGATGACTCTAAACTTCGTAATTATTAATTAGTATGAGGTTCAGTACATAAAACCCAATAAAATAATCCATTTGAAACATAGAAACAAATAGTAAACCCATTTTTTTATTTAAAGAAAGGTTTGCTCCCACATGAGATGATTTGGACATATCATATGATCTTAAGCTTTCTATAGACCTTTGTCTCTCTTGCTTGTGTGTCCCTTACCTTGTGGAGTCTTGCTCCAACTTTACTTCCACTTGGAGTTCTATTAATTTAATATTAATATTACAAATTCTTCTTTTCTAGCTTCTCACTTTTTTTTATTGTTAGAGATCTTTTGTTTTATTTTCTTTTATATTGGCTACACATGTACGTACTGCCAATTGTATAGAATCATTGAACCTAGCGCATATTTACGTGTACATTTGATGACATATACCTATCTACTCGTTTAGTCTCCGTGGTCCGTTCAAGGATTCAATTTCGCTAGAAATCTTAAGATTTACATTGAATACTTTTATTGAATTATATGATCATATGTTAATTGTTATTGGATCGTTTTCCAATGCATTTATAGTTAATATATAGTGTAAAACAACGATATACATGTCTTTATAATTCTTTATATTTGCGCTTTGTCCACCGCAGTTTTACCTTCTTCAAAAGAGTAAAAGAAGATCAATCTATAAATAATGTCCACGTTATGGAAATAAACTTGTTAATGTGGGGATTATAATTTCGGAAAAAACATAACTATTGACTAGCAATAGAAACAATCTAACGTGTTCAATTATTTTGTTTACCGACATTTTTTTTTCTTTTTTATATCTTTTAGAACAATATTGTAGTGAAATATGCTAGTTAGATACATATCTATCAAATCCGAATAATATAATCACAGAAAAATGATATGTTATGGTATATTTCTTTCGATATGCTTGTTGTCTAAATCTACCCTTATTTTTTGGGCAAATGTTGTCTAAATCTACCTAAAACACATCTAATTGCATATGTGGAGTACTCGAAATAGAAAAAAAAAAAAAAAAGTCAATTATACTTTTTGCATAAGAAGTACTTTTTTATCATTATAATCCTCTTAGTTAAGTATGCAGAAATGAAAGATAAACCTTCGCGTTCTGGTGTGATCAAGTATAATAAGCAAAAGCCAAATGATGGATATTCACGTGCTTAGCACAATTATATTGACCACACTAGAAACTACTATTATATAATGTCTTCGCAATGTTTCTTCCATTGTCTAAAGCTTGTCGTTTTCTTGTTTTCTTTGAAAAGAGTCTAGTTTTCCTACCTCTTATCTATCATACGATGTAGTTTACTCGATCAAATTTTCTTTTTTACCGTTTGTTTTTCGCTATTATGCATAGTTCCACTAAACAACGATGACAAAATATCATAATAGTAAATGATGAAAAGATATCAAAATAATATTAAAAAAAAAGTCACTGAAAATTACACTAGTTTACTTTCTTAACTACTAATGTTTGGGTTACTTACATAACACTACTGCAAAATTCTCTTCTAGCTGCTGATGGTTCCCGCTTCTTGATTTGAGCATTTATATTTGTATAAGTCCTTAATCTATGGTACAACAAAAACCGGATTCGGAGGAAGAAGTAGTCCCCATTGATACCTCGGCAAGGGCAGAAAAAAAAAACATAGAGATGGAGCCATGGAGGGATGTTTTGACTTTCTTCTTCATCATTAGATCATCATCAGTACTTTACAAGTCCAGCACCTTGAGCCTTTCCAATAACTGACTCTATGGTTCCATCAAAGAGATCAAAGCTTTTCGCAACAGCAAAACCCGAAAACATACCATCCACTGCAGCACTTACAATGCCACCAGCATAACCAGCTCCTTCACCAACTGGGTATAGACCTTTCAAGCTCGTGCTCTCGTATGTCTCATTGCTTCGAGGTATCCGAACAGGGGAGCTTGTCCTTGTCTGGTTAAACAAATTTGAAACATTGTTGGTATCTGTGGTCAGAAGAGTAGACTGATTCAGGACAAGGACGATATATAATATACCTCTACGCCGTGGAGGAGTGCTTCCTCTGAGATGAATCCCGGTAACTGAAAAGTTAAAGGATTTAGAGTAAAGTAGAAGCTACGGGTTTGTCTACAATATACAGCGATGAAGAAGTATCTGACCAACCTCTTTTTCAAACATAGAGATAGACTGTCGCAGAGAATCTGTGATATGAGCAGGAAACAGTTCATGCAGATTTGCAGACTTCACTCCTAATCTATAGCTTGACGGAGGTAAAGGTGTTTCTGTTTTACAGCACAAGAATATCCAATATCATCAAAAATCGAACATTTATAGCAAAAACATGAGAATTGAGTATTAAGCAAATGTTATATATATACCAGATAGCTTGTTTTGCAGAAAATCAGTAACCCTTTGTACGGGAACTGTGAAATCACCACCACCCATTATAGCGGCTCTTCTTTCAAACTCTCTCTAGAGTAAAACAAAAATCAGAGGAGATATATTACACATGACTCAAAAGTAGTAATCGTAATCCACTTTCAGATTGATACCTGAAACTCAATTCCAGCTAAGGGTCCATTAAGATTGAGAAGATCAAAGTCTTTTGCTGAGACTGTGACGACGAGTGCAGCATTAGCCCATTTGGATGAACGGCGAGAAAATGACATGCCATTGATGCAGAGTTCGGTTGGGTTTGTGCTGGTGAGAACAACCTGAATGTACATGGAAACAGGCTTACTCGTGATAAATCGAAATGTAACAGCAAGACACTCTTTAAGGAAACTGTACCTGACCACCAGGACACATGCAGAAGGAGTAGCAACTGCGTTTTGATGAAGACTGTGAAAGATCCTCGGCCTTATCATTCACATACTGAACAACCTTATAATCCGCCACTGGTACTTTACCTCGTCCTTTAAGAACTTCACTAGCCAAATCCGAGTACTGAAAAGAAAGACCATCACAAGAACATAGGTGTTTTATATACAAGTCAAGACTCGTACGACAAACTCATGGGATCTGATTTACTGAAGTTATATGGTGTTAAGTAATCGAACTGACCTGTATGTGGTTAATTAGCTCCTGAGGATGTTCAATGCGCAAACCAACCTGGTCCACACAAACCGATAGAAATCAAATTATAAAATCAAGCCAAGGAAAATAAAGTATCCAAAATGGACAGTTTTTGGAAAAAAAAAACAATCAGCAACATATATTTAAGGAACTTACAGCAAAATCTTTTGGGATCATTTCGACATTACGCGAATGAAGCATCTCATATGTGTCACGTGCTGAGTGACCAACTGCAAGAACAACCGCATCAAACTTCATACTCTGGGAGATACTCTGCAATTGGTCTGTTGAATCCGAAACCTTGACTCCAACAATACGAGAATCCTCTATCAGAAGATCATCTACCCGAGTTCCAAACTTGATAGTCACCTAATAAAACATATGGAATTAAAGTGGGTGATCAGAGGAGAAACAAGCATCAAAAAGTAATAAATACTTAAATCAATCTCTCATTTCAAACTTACTCCAGCACTTTGAAGATAATGTCTGAAATTACGGAGTAATGGAACTAGCTTATCTGTTCCTAGATGAGGCTTTCCATTGACCAATATATTATCAGGAGCCCCAAAGCGAACCAACGTTTTCAACACCTGTAACAATTGAAGTAATGGTCACAATTTCTTCATTTATACTCAGACATGAAGTGCTTCTAGTTAGAAATTAGTAGTCTCGAAATACTAACCGCTAAAACAGTGGCACTGTTCTTTCCTATTCGAGTAACAAGCTTTCCATCACTCCAAGTACCTGCACCACCCTGCGATACATAAGTGCTAAATATGACTTTGACAATAGCATACACAACGAGAAAACTAGCAAAAGACTAAAGTACTTATGATAACTTAGTCAAAGAGAAGGTTTTTCAAACCTCGCCAAAGCAAAAATTACTCTCCATATCCAAAATCTTACGAACTACCAAAGCGCCTATATCACGTCCCCTTTCTTCGACTGCTTGCCCTCTTTCAATCAATGTCACATCTGCACCAAACTCTGCAAGAACAAGAGCTGCAAATAAACCTGATGGACCACCACCAACAACTGCGATTTTCGGTTTGCTTCTCCCTCCTCCATGTTGGTGTGGATCTCCAGCGCCATTGATAATCTGAGGTTCATATTCTCCGGATGAAGTCTCACTGTTGATCTTTTTACAGTCATTCACCACAGTGATCAAGTCCCCTGAAACACTCTTCTCGGTAGACACATGTTCGATAAGCCCAATCTTGGGCTCTAACCGGAAAATGAAATCATGAGCACGAGGCTCTAATTCAAGAAGCGTCTTCACATCCAAGTCCACAGTGTACACAAACTTGGCTTCTTTCAGAATCTAAACAAAAATATGAAAACTTCACTCACTTGAAACAATAATACATAATAACATATGATATCAAAACTGAAACCTACCTTCCTAGCGTCAAAAGATTTCCTAATCACTGAAAATGCTTCTTCTGGCAGCATTGAAGCAACCTTAAAAAAAAACCCAATTTATCAAACCACAGATAGCATCAACCCACTTGCAAAAAAATCCAATTTCATCATACCCATAAGATAAAGTTACGAACTTTTCACCGGAAAACTCACCGGAAACTCAATAACTTTAGCGATGGCTTGAAGCAAACCATCTGAAATTCCGAGAAAATCCTTTCCAGGGTCATCTCCGACAGGAACTCCAAGCTTAGAGAGACGCCAAACTCCTTCGAGCTTGTTCTTAACTTTCGCCACAGCTTCCTTCTGCTCTGTCCTTAGCTTCTTCCTCTCAGAAGGGTATCTCCGCTTCCCAGTTCGCTTTGCAGCACAGAGAATCCGGTGTGTTTGGAGACGGGGATAAGAGAGTACCGGTCTAGAATAAGGAATTCGCAGGTCATGGCTCGATGAGAGAAATGACGAACTGAGGAAATTCGTTTGCGAGAGAGACATAGCGAGCTCAACACTAAAAAAGATCGTCTCTGCTGTGCCCAATCTTACCATTTCAAATTGAATCGACTCGAGTCCGGTTATACCTCCAATCCGGTTTGATTCGATTTTGATTTGTTTTTTAGTTTATCGGTTATATACGAAATTCAATGACAAAAAAGAAAAGAAAAAAACAAAAAACAAAAAAAATAGAAAAGAAATTGGAACGTAATAAAATATCTTAAAATATCTTCGTTGACTTAGGTCAATTTTCTAAAAAGCTCTCTCTCTTCTCTCTCTCCGGTACTCTCTCCGGTCACCGGAAATGTTTCTTGTTATTAGTTTGGCGACCTGACTTTCTCGATTAGGATTTCCCATTCTCCCGACGATTCCGATTACCTCCAGGACAACGTCTCTAAGAACTATCTATCAAGCAATGCCTAGCATAGCTCCATCTCTTCAATGTGTATGTGTACTTAGATGCAAGTTTGAAAAAAACCAAAGAAGGTATTTATTTCATCAGGATGTGTATTCATCAACATTATCTCGTATTACTAGTAGCATAGTAAGATCTTGAGGAGTATTATTGTGTTTGAATAATATTTCTAAGTTCGCAAAAAATAAAAAAAAAAAAAAAAAAATAAATTGGCGAGAAAGAAAAACAAATACCGAAAGGTTTCATCAAAAAAGGTATTTTAACACCAAAAACTATATTTTTAATCAAATATGTCTTTACAAAGCACAAGAAAGAGTTTGCACAGGACTAGTACAAAAAAAAAGTGTTTTACATTGCTTATTTTGTATATTTGCATCAATTATAATTGATGCAAATTAGCTTAGTGATTCTGGAAATGGTGATGCAAATTATTTACATCGGTTCAAATAATTATTTGCATCGATTATTGTAATGATGTTAATATTTTTTTTGTCAAAGATGTTAATATTCATTAGTTGCAAAAAAGTGATGTTAATTTTGCATCAGTTAATATAAAGAATGTTAGTATTTACATCAATTTATCAAAATGATGTTAATATTTACATCAATATAATAAGTAATGTTAAATGTAATATAAATAAGTTTTTAAGACATAAATATTTTTTATAAGTGTTATGATTTAACTTTTGTATCATTCTTTAAATGATGTAAATTTATATATTTATATTAATATTATTAAAGTGATGCAAATTGATTTAGATTTACATCAATTTTAATAAATTGATGCAACACAAATTAGTTTTTTTTTTGTCAATCAACACAAATTAGTAATAGCATCGATTATTATAGTTGATGTTATATTATAATCGATTGTGAATAAGTAATTTAAATTAGTATCATTTAATATTTTGATGTAAATTATAATTAATGCAACTGAGCTATTTTTTTTGTAGTGTAGGAGTTGAAATATATAAGCAGTAACTTACTCTCTTTGTAGATTTACACCAGGATAAAAAAAAAATTTGAAATTGGTAAGAAAAAATTGTTCGGTTAGCTCTTTTGATGTAGGTAAATCAAAATTTGGGACATAAAAGTACAAAAACCAAAGAAACTTTTGAATACCATACAATATTTTTCAAATGAGGCGTAGCGAATACGAGAATTCTTAAGACGTATTCAGGCCTATACGCTATACATGTGGTTTAGTTAATAACTATGTCTATATATAATTTAAAAAAAAAAAAAAAACTATGTCTATATATGTTCTGAAAATGAGAAAAATAAAATAATAAGTATTTAAATCTGAAGATTTGTTTATAGATTATTAATATTAAATATGGGACGTGGCAAAGACTATAATTCTTGCAATTAAAACCATACTGAAATATGTTTCAAAGTTCAAACAAATACAGATTTGTAATTTTCTGATTGATCACTTTATAACAAGTGTCTTTTTTTTTATTGAATACTGTTAAGTATGTAAGCATATATTTCCCCTTTCTATCTTGTTCAACTTTTTGAAAAAATTTAGTGAACTAAAAAAAGTAGATTTCATTTGTGTAGGATTAAGATAAGGTTGAATTTAAATAAAGTTTGATTACCAGAAGTGGATTAAGAAAACATTAGTTGACTAGTGACTACATAATAGGCAGGGAAGACGAGTAACACGTGGCAAATCCTCTATCTATAGCCGTCATAAGAAAAAAGCAAATGTGGGACCCACCCAAATATATCGAGAACTACTGGCTGTTCGCCAGCGAATTGTCTAATTATTTAATTGAAGATACGAAATGACAATATCAGCCCTTCTTCAATAGGCATAACGTGGTGGCTAATCTGGTAAATTCAGAAGCACTCGGAGTCAAATTACGAAGGCGCGTGTCAATACAACTGCGGGATACGCGCGTCAATAGCCGCCAGGAGAATCCTCTTTTACAATCAATATACAGAGGAGAGAGAGAGATAGATCCCGTGAATGTTTAACTCTAATTTCTAGGGTTTGCTTTGATTCTCTTTCGCGTTCAGATAAAATCCCTTGTCAAAAATTCAGACCCTTTTTTTTTTTAATTTCGTGATTTCGTTTAACGGATTATCCGAATTTACCTACTTTTGGGATTATTCCGGGAGACAAGGTTTCGGTTTTGGATGGTGGAAATGAGGAAATCTGGAGGTTTAAGACCGGAGTCTGAATTGGCGGCCAAGTGCCGAGATGAGCTGCCGGTGAAATTGGAGGTCGCTGAGGATGAATTAGAAGAAGAGCATGCTCCTCTCAACAAACGATCCAGGGTTTGTTCTTTCTCCCTTTTTCAGATTAGCTCATCTGTTTAGCTTCTGCTATAAACAATTCCTGGTTTTCAAGCAGATTGATACACTTTTTTTATAATGAATTTGCTTTTAGCGATTCATACGGTGACGATCTTCTTTTTTTTATTACGATTGCTCGTTTAGCTTGTGATTCGATGTTTTTTTGGTGATGTATTTTTGTTTTGTTATTATTCTTGCATTGAATTAGTTATGGAGCTCTGGGACAAGCTCGTTGCCAATTGCACCAGCCAAGTATAACCCACTTGATGAACCGAGTCCTCTTGGATTGAGTCTTAGGAAGAGTCCATCTTTGTTGGAGTTGATTCAGATGAGGCTAACGCAAAGTGGTGACCCGAAAGCTGAATCGCTGCAAGCTGGTGCAGTTGCCTCTGCTGTTAAGAAAGAAAGTAAAGGTATTGCTGCTGCATCAGTTGGACCTACTTTGGCGCCAGGAAGTATTGAGAAGCTGAAAGCTTCTAACTTTCCTGCTTCGCTTTTGAAGATCGGACAGTGGGAGGTGAGCCCTGGGCAATGTTTCGTTTTGATATCTGTTTCATGGTGCTTTCAAAATCTGACTTCACATGGTTTTTTAATTCTTTTGGCTAGTATAAATCAAGGTATGAAGGTGATTTGGTGGCAAAGTGTTACTTTGCAAAACACAAACTTGTTTGGGAAGTGTTGGAACAAGGTCTTAAGAGTAAAATCGAGATCCAGTGGTCAGACATTATGGCTTTGAAGGCAAACTGTCCTGAAGATGGACCTGGAACATTGACTCTCGTGGTACAAGATTCACTCATTTTCTTTTCTTTCTCCCAACCTATGCTCTTTTTCAACTTTAATCACTTTCTTTCTATGTTTCAGCTTGCTAGGCAGCCCCTATTTTTCAGAGAAACAAACCCACAGCCTAGAAAACATACTTTGTGGCAGGCGACATCAGATTTTACCGATGGCCAAGCCAGCATGAACAGGTACAGACATTTCTTGTGTCCTCTGCACTTAGGAGGACGGTTTTTTATGTAATTGAAATTAGCATTTTTTGTCTGTATAATATTACTATGTCCTACCTTTAGCTAATAATAGTCTCCTTGTGATCCGTTAGGCAGCATTTTCTGCAATGTGCTCAAGGGATAATGAACAAACATTTTGAAAAGCTCGTTCAATGTGATCATCGGCTATTCCATCTAAGCCGACAGCCTGAGATAGCTATGGACTCTCCCTACTTTGATGCACGGCAATCTATTTTTGAGGATCCAAATGAATCAAAAGGGCATCCTTTTGGGAATTTGAATCTTAGCACAGGTCCTTCAATCTCTGGGACTCAGAATTTAGCATCTCCTGTTGGGGCTCAGTCATCATCTGAGCATATGTATCTGTCTCATGAAGCACCATCGCCCAGCTCAGGTATTGTGATAGCTGCTCACTCTGGTTGTTTTCATAGCTCCTTTTTAAATATATTATTTTTCCTTTTCACTTTTGTTGAACCAGATTATAAGATTGTGGGTATTCTTTTTCTGTTTGTTTGCTTCATTCATCTCTAGTGATAGATGCTCGTGCAAATGAAGGAACTGGGGGTTCTGAAGCAGTAAATTCAAGAAACAGAACGGATTGTGGTCAGATCGAAGCACCTGGACTACACCAATCTATGTCACTGAGTGATGTCCTTGCATTTCTCTGTGATTCAAAAAACACAACGGATTCGAGTCAGGTTGAAGAAGTAGCTGGACTACACCAATCTCTGTCAGTTAGTGATTTTGTTGCACTTTTCTCTGATTCAAGAAACATAACTGAGTCAAGTCAGATAAAAGTACCTGGACTACACCAATCTATGTCAGTGAGCGATTTCGTTGGACTTCTCTCTGATTCTGCTGGTGGAAATCATCCGGAACATATGGAGAAATTTGAGATCATGAAACAGCAGTTGCTAAGTGATAATATCCAGTTCGATGCACCAGATGAGAAGTCTCTGATGCCAAGGGTTAACTCTTTATTCAACCTCTTGTACAAGGATCCCAACGTTGCTGCAAACTCACAGCGCAATACCGAAATCTCAGTTGGATTGAAGTCTGAAACCAGTGATCTGAAGGGAGTTGTGTCTGACAACAACAACAACAACAACAGAGTTCTTGATCCAGCTTCGAGCAGCAAACCACAGGGTATGTTAAGGAAAGACTCATTCAGTGATTTGCTATTACACCTCCCCCGGATCACATCATTGCCAAAGTTCTTGTCCAACATTTCAGAAGAAGATGGTGATGCATATACTAGATAATTTATAGATTCCACCTTTCTTTTCCAGATTTGGCAAGTATAGGAAACCTGAACTAGTAGTTTTTTTCTGGTTTTTATTGTAAATCAAAATTATCTTTTGGTAACTACAACCCTCACAGGGATTTGAAGAAACATGTTTTGATAATTAATTTCTGTAAATCATCCCCAATTTGCAGAGGCATAAGCATATGTATTCTAAACTTTTACCATTTCTCTTAACATATATCTTGTTCTTTTATTACAGCATTTAAAGCAAAGCAGAGTTATGTACAAAGATAAAAGATTAAACTAAGATCAGTGATCATCAGCTGTACATAAAGAAGAAAGATATGAAACAAAGTAAAATTAAAAAAGGGACAAATGAAACCCAACACCCACAAATCATATAAAGGGCTGTCTGGTTTTAGATTGTGTCATTTGAATTCAAAGTATTTACATTTTTTTTTTCTTTTGAGGGGGAAAGGTTTCTTCCATCACATCTATCTGCCTTACGAACAAGCAAAAGGATCAGGAAGCTTGTTGATGAATAGCAGTGTCAGGAAGCATTGCTATTGTCACTATGAAGTATTCACATCCTGAAGAGAGACCATAAGGGCTTGATGTTGTTGTTGCTGAAGATGTTGAGATTGAGCTTGATGCCAGAGTTCTCGATCCCTGGTCTAAGGCGAGATGATCTGTCTTACCAGCCTCGGGAGATGCAGAAGCTGAAAGTGATGATGGCAGTTTCACAATTTGGCGCTCAATGTGGACAATCTGTCCAACAATGTATGTAGGCCGGTTTGGGAGATGATCTGTGAACAATGCTTCGGATTCAGAGGACAAGTAGTAATTTGGGCAGTTTCTGTTAATTGCCTCGTAATGCCCTGCTTGGTTTAGCACAAATGCTGCTATCTCATGAACTTCCAGACGACCAAATGATATCTTTTCCTTATTTGCCTGTCACCACAAGAAGTTCACCAATTTTCTCATTCAATACTGAGGATACTCCAAATTGTAAATGTGTAGCAAAAAGAGAAAGAAAGTTTGCTGCAAGAACCATGACGGTTACTAGAGATAACAGGAGTCTACCTGTTTCCCAAGTTGGTGCTTAGTGTACAATGTTTTCACCAGCTCTTTCTTTTCCTCCAAGTCCTTTCTTGTCTGTTCACTTGTAGCTTCAAGATTTTGGCACTTCTCCAGTAATTCCTCCCGGTGTTTGGAGAGGAAGCTAACTTTGTCTGCCAGGACTCGGATGCATTTCCGGAACTCAGCAGTACCATCATCTTCATTGTCATTAATGGAGCTGTGAAATATCCAAGTAGGAGAAATGCAAATTTAGAGAAACATTTTCAGAACATGAGTTTGAGAAGTGGATAAGTACTGCCATATACACAAGAGAAAAAGGACTAAGGTTATCTTTTTGGAAGCAGTACAGACGGGAACTTACTTGGCTAAAGCTTGAGCCAAAGTTCGCAAGGAGTCAGCAAAATCAGTTATCCCACCACCAGCACAGACAGAGCTCCGGAATCTTTCAAAGAGACCTCGCATCTTCACAGCTGATGCACGAAGTGCATTATACTGAGAAGCTCTACGATCAGCAGCACAAAGATGAGTCTGGGCTTCTTCTCTTGCTTCATGTAAGCAGTTCTCCAAATGTGCACAGTTCATCTACAGCCAAAATAGCAATATTTACCACATCAAAGGGAAAAATTTAGGGGGAAAAATGTGCAAGGTACACAAGCTATCTAGTGACGCAGAAATAGCAGAACCATGCTTATTGTATCTCTAGATTTTTCTAGGTGAAATGTCTGCCAAATCACAAACATGAAAACTGTTCACGGATCTCTTATTAGAGTGTATTAGTAACTAACTGAGAGACCACAGTTTGAATGATTGGTCAACTAGGTGTAAACCAAGATCTCATGAACGCCTCGATCTACGGCTCCTGGACTGGTTGGCTTCAACTGGGTTAGACATTACGCAAAAGCATATTGAAACTTCCTAGTCCAGATGATTGACATCATGACCCGTTAAAGATCACAGAAAATAGACCTGATACTAGCACCTTGGATACTAAAAAGTAGACCTCTAGGACAAAGCTAATACCAGCAACCAGAAGAGTGACAGAAAATGGTGTATGAAGTAAAGACTAGCTCCTAGACTAACACTGCAATGAACAGATAACAGAGTTTGAAAGATTAGAGAAACAAAAAAAAATGAAATCGGCCGAACCTGGGATTCTTCGAGAAGCTTCTGATTCGTTTCCAACTCTCTGCTCAAATTGGATACCTCTTCCATAGCACCATTTAGCTTGGACTCTATTTCACTCAGTTTATTGGACTTTTCCATCAGCTCATTTCTAAGTTCCAAGATAATATCATCACTGTGTTTCACATCTAAACCTCTGCCAGTTGCCACATTATCATCCAAAGATTTTGGTGGGCTCTCGGCCGTCGAACTGTTACTTAGAAACACACCCATTTCGCCCACCACATTATCCTTTCCACCTTTCTCGTTGTTTTGCTGGCTTTCAAGCATCGATGAGTCAAGCGGATGACTGAGCACCTGAGAGGAATCCACCATATTCTCATCCATACCTTCCCGAGCTTTACATGGCTGCTTGCTAGTAAGATTTGAAACACATGAGACCTCATCCATGGGTTCCGAGCCAGATACATGAGTTTTGTTGCCTTCCACGTCGCCTGAAGCTTCTTCTTTGTATTCACTAACTTTTGCGTCCATAATGTTTAAGCCAGATGCATCCTTATTATTATGTCTCTGCCCCTGTATATACTCATCGGAAAGACGTTGTTCCAGTTCACGGATGCGCTTCTCATATGAATCACAGTGCATTTGTTTTTCCTTGAGCATAATTAGAAGATGTTTCTCATACTCATCTTTGGCCTGCAATGCCTCTGCTGTCTTCTCTGCAGCATTTTTCAACAGATTTTCTACTTCACTTTCATCCAGTATATCATGTTCAAATTGTGGGCCTAATGAACAGATCCGAGAGATTGCAGAAGCAAGGTCAGCTTTTAGTTTTGCATTCTCAACCTCCATCTTGCTGGTTCCAGCTATATCTACTAATTCAGAGGCTGCTAGGATATCATCGAAATTGTCTTTGTCATAAGTGTCTACACCTATCTCCTCAGGCTCAGCAGAAAGCGAACTATCACTAGACATGGTCAGTGAACTCCTTAAGGATGAAACCTTCGAATGTAACCCAACAAGATACTCAGGAGCATAGCGGTCAATATCCGCGATCTCAATATTGAGTAAACTAGTATCATAAGGAGCGACATTGACATCACACTGAGTGGGAGTATCAAATAAACCCATTGAAGCCAATATGTCACGAGGGACGAAAGAACCATGTGTTTTAAGAAACTCCTCACGTCTTCTGATCTCTGTTTCCCTCTTCATAGCAAGCTTCTCTGCCAATTGCCCAGCCATGCCCATGTAAAGCTTCATAGAGGCTTTTCTTCTCACCACCTCTGCAAGACAGGCCCTATAAGCGGGGCCAACACCACGGACTAACTTCAAGTCTGCAAATAAGTCATCCTGGCGCAGCATTGCCTCTCTAAAAACAGGAAACTGTAACTTCGCATCTTTGATGATATATGTGACGTATGTTATCTTTTGCATGTAACTGTGCACAAAGTTGTTCATCTCATTCTTCTTATTCTTGCAGAAATCCAGCAATTCTGAAATCGAGTTATAGCAAGCTTGCATTTTGGGAAGGTGATTCTTGTCATGCACTTCGTACATAGGACCCAGGGCTGAAACAGCATCGTGAGGACGGAGAGATGAGGACAATTGGCTAGACATGCAATCATCCACAAGTTTCTTAACCGTATTGACATCTTTGCTGTTTCAAGATATATAAATACCGTCAGGTAAAAGAAATTTTCCACTATGAGTAAAAAGCTAAAAAAAATCATCAATTGAATTGACCACTAAACAACATAACATTTCCAAAGGAGACAAATAAAAAGGTGTTCACAGCTAACGAAATGAACAAACCTGAGAGATTGCATTATGCTCTTTTCCTCATTAATGAACCTTTCGTGATCTTTAACAGCCACTTCTAAGTTCTTCATTGATAAGGAAGCCCTGCAAGCAAACAACTCCTCTACCTTACGCTTGACCTCAACAAACATCTGCTCGAACTGTGCAATCTTATTCTCAAATTGCCTGTGAGAGCTTGCACAATTCTCCACAGCCTTTTTGAGGTTATCTTCCTTGACGAAGTCCAATAAGCATTTCCTCGAATCAGTTTGAAGGTAAGGATGAATCTTAGCTGACCTCAATTTCTCAATATCCCTTCCAAAATTCATCAGCAAATCAGAGTGGAGGCGGTGTTGATGCTTATAACGCTTCATAAATTCAAGAAAATTCTGATAGATCACCCTGTAATACTGTTCCAGATTACGAGTAGCAACTTCAACAGCCCGCTGCTGTACCTTTTGCTCTCTCGTTAACCTCTCGCAGTTCTCAAGCTTCACAACCGTGCAATTGTAGATGGTGCGGCCTTTATGGTAGTGGTACCGAAATTGCCTTTCATACAATGGTAAAGCCTTTAAAGCTGGATCTGATGCATCGTCCAAGGGATGATATTCATGTAATGAAGCAGGTGGTAAAGCGTCAGCAATGTCTTGCAAATCTACATCTTCCGGTGATGGCGGATTAGAGTTGCTTTGCAGCATAGCCTTGTTGAAAATAAAGACTTCCCGATCAGTTGCAGGAAGTCCGAAAGCAGAAAGCAGCTTTTGTGGCTCAAGTTTCATGTCCAGCGAGAGAAGAAGCTGATCAGAGAAGCCGATACCAGAAACAGATTCAACGAAACGCATCACAGATTCAACTGAAGTTGTCTGGCTGCATTCAAATTCAAACGAGTGGCCATTCTCAGCCACGCAGAGAAGAAGTTTGCCATCATCGGCGAAACTCTCAGTGAAGCTTGCGCTCATCGTAGGCACCAAAGGACCCAAAATCCTCGACCGTAGAATCCCTAGCCCAGCCAAATTAAGAAAGGTGACTCACCTAATCAAATTAGGAACAAAAATAGGCAAAGGCTGCCAAATCAAAAAGCCCTCCAACACAAATCACCAACCACGAATCTGTAGAAGAAGCAACGCTTTCTATATCTTCGATCCTTGACCAAAAGCCAGATTCATCAAAAACCCTTGTCGAATCTCCAAGTTTTTTTTTATTATATTTCACAAAACAAGTTTAAAACCCAAGAGTATCAAGACCTGATTACGACCAGGAGACACACAAAATCAGAATCCAGGGTCAGCTCAAAATCGATGAATATTTTTCACCAACGAAATATCCTCAAATTCTCCAACTTTTAAGCCAAATCCACCAAATCAAATATTCAACCAAATCAATATCCCCCTTCTTTCGCCTCCGTACCGAAGAATTTGTTTTTTTTTTTTGTTTTTTAAATCTATTTAAAAGGAACAAAAAAATGAAGCTAACCCTAGAAGAAGACGCAAAAGCAGACGTGATACGATAAACGAAGGCGATTGCGTGAAGAGACGAGTGTCAAAGTCGAAGAAATTATCCCAAAAGGATCAAACTTGTCTTCACGAAAACCTCTTTCACCACTAAACTTAAACAATTAATATTCTCCTTCTCTTCTTCTTCTTCCTCTTCCGCTTCGCTTCTACAACGAATTTTCTATTTATTTCTTTCAGTAATTTCTCAACTTTTTTTATTAATGGAAAGTTACACAGAAGCTTCTGATGTAAGTTTACTCTCTCACGCAACACCACAGTCGAAGAACCCTTTCGTCCTTCTCCCTCTGCACTAGAGAGACAAGATAAAGCCTCTCTTTTTTTTTCAAGGTAATTTATTTATTTTTAATTTTAATTAATTTCTACGGGGACGCAGTAACTCTATAAGTTTTTCGGTTTCACCCCAATAGTTTTCTAAATTAATATATAAACCTGCTACATCATCAAGTCATGTTGTTGACCTTAGGCATTATCCCTATACTATTATTTGAGAAGAGCTTAAAGCATTTTGACCCTGTTAGATTTATGTTGTACTCACACTAGAGATGTTTTCGTAACATTTTTTGATTACAGTTATTGAATGATTATTAAACAATACGCTTGGTTACATAAAAATTAAAAACACGCGGATCTTAGTACTTAAACCCGACCCAATTTTTGTCATTTATTTAACCCGATGGACTTGTCCCAATTACACCGTCCATTTCAATCCTTTCGTTACAATCCCTTTAAAACACGCGGACCTTTAGTATACCCGACCCGCGTTTTTTTTGTTTAGTTTCAACCCGGTGTGTCTGGCCCAATTACTTAATCGATGAGAAGCGTTTCTACCTATCACCCAAATTGGCCCGATCCAAAAACCTGGAAATGACATTTGAAATGTTATTACTTACCGCCTATTTTTTACCTCCTTCTTCACGCCGAATTTAATTTCAAAATAAATAGCATACCAGAGAATCAGAAAATCTAGATATTCCTGTTTAGTATTTTAGAAACTTCGCAATTACATAATCAAGGAATAGTTTAAACTACCTTATCTAAACAATCAGTTCGCCGTGAATATATGAAACAACCATAGAATCCAAACTAAATGAATCGATATTCCTAAACTAAACAAAACCATTAATCAACACATACCATTTCAGTTACTCAAAATCTTTTGTGACATAATTTTTTTCGGATTTACTCAAACATAAACAGCATATTCTCTAATTTATTCTACTTTTGCGAACCCTAGCTTTTAATCCACACACTACACTATATATATGAGGCTATATGACAGGCAAAAACCATCCACCACCAACATTCACTATTTTCTCTAGCAAAAAACAGTAGATCAGTTCGTTCAAGCAATCATGAATCAACTGGCCGTGAGCACTTACCTGTCAGACGTGAAACCACACAAGTCCAGTTGGAGGGTGCAGACCAAAATCCTTCATACCTGGAAGGGATTTGAAGGAACATCAGGAGAGAGTCTGGAAATGGTGTTAGCAGATCAAAACGTATGCTACTTTTGATACTAAACTATGAGCTTAATTCATATTTTTATTTATTATCATAACTGTATCTATTTGGTCTATTTTATAATTTATATTCAAATTTTCATAACACAGGGAACAAAGATTCACGCCTCATGCAAGAAGTCTTTGGTGTTGAAGCATCACAGACACTTAACTATAGGTCGGTGGAATATCATTGAAAATTTTAAAGTGGATCAAGTGAAGGGGCAGTATCGTGTTACTGCTCATCCATTTAAAATTAACTTCCAGAACGGTACCAAAGTTACACCGTCAGCTTCTGTCTCAGAAGATGTGTATTTGTCTTTGGTGGATTTTCCAAGCATCATTGTTGGTGAATTAAATCCTTTTGTGATGATAGGTTAGTATAATACATGATTTACTGTTTTTGTGATTAACTATATATCTTTGTCTAACTATAATGTTTTATGCTACTGTTAGATGTGATGGGTCAGATTGTGAATGCTGGTGTGCTTGAGAATGTGGAAGCTCATAACAAACCTACTAAGAAAATTGAGTTTGAGCTACGCAATACAGAGTATGTGGTTTCTATTATTTCTTTTATACTTTTGAATATTTGTTTCTGACATTACTATTGTTCACTCCATGTTACTGTTAGGGATGTGCGTCTACCATGTACTCTATGGGGTAGATTTGCTGAGCAAGTTTATAGTGCTTGCCAAACCGCAAATGGTCAGATTGTTGTTTGTCTCATCAGATTTGGCAAAGTGTCAACATTCAGAGGTATTTATAAAATATGTTTTCTGTGTGTGTGGTTTTTAATGGTTTTATCTACACTAATATCCTATTTACATATTTCCAGATACAAACCAAATAACAAATGCATTCGATGCATCTGTTGTGATGATAAATCCTCCGTACCCAGAAGTGGAGAGCTTTAGGACCAAGTGAGATCTATGACTATACAATTTGAGAATACTCACAAGTAGTTCTTTCTTATGCAAACAATGTTCTTATTACCAATCCGTTTATATTAACAATTGTTGTCTTCAATAGTTTGCCGAATGATGGCCTGGCACTTGCCATCTCTGATAACAAGCCAAAGATGGATATTGTTGTTAAGAGTAAAGCTTATTGGGCCCAGTTCCCAAAAAGGACCATTGCTTGCTTATATGACATGGCTGAGGTAGTGCCTAATCTTTCTTATTTGTACTTCGTATCCATCTATTCTGCTTATATAATTCAGTGAACGTTTTAACTTATTTTTGTAGGTACAAAAGTGCAAAATTATCTGCACCGTGGTTGCTATTGATGCTGACATGGGATGGTTTTATGTCGGCTGCAAAAAATGTAGCAAGAAGGTTGAAGAAAGTAGAAGGGTTGTGGAGAAAAAGTTTCTTGCTCAGAAAAAGAAGTTAGCTTGGTGGTGTCCTAAGTGCAGACTAAATGTCACACAAGTGGTTCCAAGGTTTCAATTCTTTATTATAATTAGTTTTATATTCTTATGTAATCTATAGTTTCTAATGATTTGCATTAATCAGGTACAAGTTGCATGTGAAAGTCATGGACCAGACTTCACAAACCAATTGTGTGTTTTTTGACAGTTCTACCGGAGAGATTGTTGGTCAAAAAGCCGTTGATCTTATTGATGGCGATTATGATGATGAAAGTGTGAGTAATCAAATATATCTGAATACTTTAATATATAGCTATATATCTAACTTAAATGTTTTTTGATTTTTAAATATTAATATAGCTCCAGGATCCTGATAACTTGCCCCTAGCAATCAGAAACTTGGTTGGAAAGACTTTCCAACTACTGTTCTGTGTCGAGGATGATAATATTAGTTATGGTAATGATACCTACCGTATTGGTAAGATGTGGTCTGGAAGTGACATTGATGTAATTCATGAGATTGAGGATTCAGAACCAATGAATTCTCCATCTAGAAACACTTCTAGCGGCCAGGTATGGATGTAGACATTTGCTTACTGTTTTCAATTGTTATTTCTAAAGGAATGTGCCTGTTTTTGTTAACTTTGGTCTTTGTTCTGTAATGAAATACAGGAGATGTTTTTGCTTACTAATGGGCCTGAGGGAGAAGCTTTTTCTGGCTCAGATATTGCTACTCCATCATCAACTCCATCTTCAAAGAGGAGTTCTGATGATGCAGTTGTCGAAATGTCTTCAACGACCAAAAAAGTTTGCTTGAAATCAGTAAAGATTGAGAAGGGTGCTGAGAAGAAGATAATAAAGGTGGAGAAAGTTGTTGAGGAAAAGCCTAAAAGTGATCCTAATGGAGGCAAAGGAAAGGAATCTGAATCTGCTGGCTACTGAATAAGACAATTGTTTGAGAAGTTGTTGCTTTGTTTTTTAAATTTTTCGTTGTTTGACTTTTTGTTTCAGTATGAATAACTAAAAGTGTTGACCGTCCTCACATCAGGCCACACTATTTAGTTATTATGTTATTTTCATTTTCATGTTTTTCTTTTCAAAAATAAAATACAACTTCTCTATTTCAGCTACACTTCTTTCTACATGCAACTAGACAATATTGTTTAAGTTTCGTGTAATACCTGTTATCTTCTTGGTAGCACTTCTGTTTTGTCGTAACTCTTATAATTATGGCTTCGGCCAACCACCTAACAAATCTGTGAAGAAAATAAACATATTACTTGGTACTGACTACAATAACTTATACAAGATGTTCTTGCATAATATTATTCTCACTACATAGATATATTCGAGGATCATTTAACATCTACCACAGAGAAGAATAAAGTTTACTTACTATATTTTAATACTGATCATATTACCCAAATTGATTCAAACAGTTGGGCATACGTATCCTTATACTATTAAAATAGAAGTACAAATTTTGCAAACCAAATGAATTAACAAAATTGACCCTATCGAATACACAACAAATAAAGGTTCATTAAGTGTAATTAAGGTATAAGTCTGTCATTTGTTATTAAACAATATGAATACTCAGATATAAGTCTTAAATTTATTTCTAGAGAATCCCAACTCGGAAAATACATCTGCATTTATCCTCTATACCGTAGTAATGTCAAAATTTTAACCAAATATCTTTAGGATCAAAACCATGACTAAATTATCGCCTAATAGACAATAACAATGACTATTAATTACACAATTAACATTAAATTTTCGACACTTTCTCACCAAGTTGTATTCCTTCCATTTCATTGCTCAATACTAATCAATATCATAACTATCAAATCGTATCACAAGAAAAGAATATTCCTATTACCTTAAATCATATCCTCAGTTAACTTTTACCTCTAAAAAAGATTTTTCTAAAGATTTGGTTGACTATCAGATTCTCACTATATA
Organism: Erysimum cheiranthoides; assembly: GCA_011420285.2. NCBI lineage: Eukaryota > Viridiplantae > Streptophyta > Magnoliopsida > Brassicales > Brassicaceae > Erysimum > Erysimum cheiranthoides. The sequence continues at coordinate 18,381,102 of CM022177.2, forward strand.
TACAACCAAAATAATTCTTGGTGTAGAATATCACACGAAATTAATTACCTCAAAACATTCTCCTCTGCAAACGATGGCCTTATTTGTTCCCTATCTCGCTCCTTTCACAAACCTTGACCACATCAGACCCTACAAAAGATCATGGAGCATACAGGTCAAGATACTTCATACTTGGAATTGGAGTTCACCTGTCATAGGAGAGACAACTGAAATGATCCTGGCTGATACGTTTGTAAGTTTTATTGTTCAGTCTTTATATAGATTTAATCATATGCTAAAATCTACAAAATTCTTATTTATATTTACATTTATAGGGTATGCTCATTCATGCCATTACCAAGAAAGCAGATCTCCCTAGATTTCAGAGATTTATTGTTCCTGGAGAATGGCTGATAATTCACCACTTTGATTTAATCAAAGCTACTGGACCATTTAGGCCAGCAAAGCATTTTTGCAAGATGGTTTTCAATACCACAACCACTGTTCTAGAATCTGCTAACATTTCTAATGACATCTATTTAGATCTGGAGAGTTATGAAGATATTGCCCACATTGAAGCTCTGAATGAGAACATCCTTATTGGTAATCGTATTTAAGACTTATACAAACTGTTTATATATTACATTGTTGTATACAAATACTCATCTGAACATGATAAATACTTCTGCAGACGTGATTGGGCAAGTGATGATTTTTGGTGAATTGGAGACACATATTGTAGCTAACATCCCTACTACAAAATTGGAGCTCCAACTTAGAGACACCAAGTATGTATATATTATACTAACAATTTATATAAACTGTTTTTATGACCACACATATTTAAATCTATCAATTATATTGCAGTGATAATCGCTTAGATTGTACTCTTTGGGGAAAATATGCTGATACCATGTGGGATGCATGTCAGAATGTTGGGAATAACATTCTAACATGTATCCTAAGGTTTGCTAAAATCAGAACAGTCACAGGTAATGATAGATAACCTCTTAATATTACATATATTATAAAGTTCTATCAACTAACAATTTATAACTAACCAGGGCAAAGAACAGTTTCAAGTGCATTTGAAATTTCCATGTTGTTTATTAACCCCGAATTTCCTGAAGCTCTCATATTTCGTGGCAAGTAAGTATATTAGACAATCATTCTTAGGATGGTATATGGTTTTATGTTTATCTAAATATAATTAGCTGATTTTTATATATACCAGTTTAAAAAAGGATGGATTGGCTATAACAATGAAGAAGCGTGCTGCCTTGGACAATGGAGAAGTGGAAGATGTAGAAGAGAAAAGTGGGTGATAAGGAGTTATTTGCTTCCTGCACTTTATCATTTTATGTTCTCAATCTTTCAGTTTTTGACTTTTAAATTAGTTATTTTCTGTTTGGTTATGACTGTTTTTGGTCAATTATTTGGAACTTATGATAAAGGGTTATCATAAAGAAGCATTATGTTTTCCCTTTTTCAAACATTTTTTAATTCTTAGATTTCGGCTTTAATTAGTTGGTGTTCTTTATTTAACATATTTAACTAAATGTCATTACTATGAGTTTAGATATGAAAGTAACTAACCTTTAATATGTAAGGATGTAACAATACAGAGCTGATGCACATTTCATCCCCACAAATTAACCTGAATGAAACAAAAATTACAGTCACTGAAAACATTAAAATGCACTTCAGTCACTATATCTTATTGGATACATATATGGAACTGAAAATTTAAAATACATTCTTCACAGATAAAGAATCGGAATTTTTTGGTCATTTGTGTAAAAAAATATCAAATAATTGAGGATTTATCTGTGAATCACATAATGCGATATTGTGATTAATTCTTTACAGTCATTGAACACAATATGATTACATTTGTTATTATAAACAGATTGCCTAATTTATTGCTTCCTTATATTGTAATGTAATCCTAACTACTCAAAGATTTAAAAGGATATTAGGTATTATTCTAGATACTCTAAGATTTTCCATAAATAAGAAATATATGATTTCTAAATTCATATCTTACGAATCTGCAAGTTCTTTCATATATTCAGCAGTTTTCTCTCCTCGATTTTTAAACACATCAGCCATGAAGAAGAGAAAATCGGTTTTGGCAAATGAGAATGCGAAAAAGTTGAAGAATAAGAATTCAGTGTCAAGTATCCACTCTATCAAACAAAATGCAGGACCAGATTCTATATCAAAAGAAAGAGTTTTTGGAAGAATTTTACAGGATATCTCAAACATACCTCCTGTTTCTGGATCATCTTCTCAAACAACATCCACTGTTCATTCTACTGCACCTCAGCTTAGTGCTCCCTGTCATGGTGGTAACAATTAAACTTCGTTATTACTATCATTTCTTACCTGTCATTATCATTTTAACCTAACTACTTTCTATTTCTTAACACATTGTCAAGTGAGGTCAACTAAATTCCCAAGAAGAATTGAAGATATTGCTGAAACATCCACACCTATTTCTAAAAATAATGATACTCTCATTGTTGATATACCTGATGCTTGCACTAGATCTTCGTTACACAACACTGAACCAGTTTTTCCTACCGATCTTAATGCGTCTCCTGATGATTTCTTCAACTCTGCAAATGATGACACATAATGTCCTTTTTATGATTCAAGTGATGGTATAATCAAAGTAACAGTTACATTTCTTTCATATTTTATAATATCTTAAACACCCAACTAATAATTGTAAATCATTTTCAGAAGAAAATGAACATGAAGCTGATGATTATTCAAGTGCAGAAGACGGTTTGGATGAGACAGATAGTAATGCTACAAATGATGCGGAGGTATTAGCTGAAGTACAAAAGCAACTAGACTATCTCAATGCTGTAAAAAACAATTTCCAGAAAATATTTGCAGATGTCTGTTCCAAAAAAAAAAAGCTGTTCCGAAAAAGTCGAAAAAGAAAGAAGCTGTTCCGGAAAACTCTAACACTGGTATCAACAAGACTATCTAGATTTTCTTATTAAAGTATATACAATTGGAATCATTCTATTTCTAACATATTATAGAATTGGTTCATTCTATCAGGTTATCTTGATCATGGTGATCCAACATATGAATGTGAGTTTTGTGGGGCTATCATGTGGTATGATGAGCGGATAAACAAGAAGTCCAGAGTTAGGAAGCCAGTGTTTTCTTTGTGCTGTGGTCAGGGTCAAGTTAAGCTACCATTTCTGCAAAGAACTCCAGAGTTATTGATAGCTTTGCTATCAAACAATGATGAACTTAGCCGCCATTTCAGGGAAAATATTAGAGCTTATAACATGATTTTTTCATTTACTTCTCTCGGTGGCAAATGTGATAATTGTGTCCCAGAAGGACGTGGTCCTTCTATGTTTCAAATACAAGGAGAAAACTATCATTTGATGGGTAGTCTAAAGCCTGAAGAAGGCAAAAAGCCTAAGTTTCAACAGCTATATATAGTTGACACAGAGAATGAAGTTGTTAATCGTGCTTCGATTATGAGGTATGGTTGTATATTTTGATTTTCTTCTAATTTTTCTCAAGATACTTTATACTACACTGTTATTTTCATATCATGTTTTGTACTAATAAGTATGCTGACCCCATTATTTTGATTCTTTCAGCGAAGGAAAAAACGCGGCGAAGTACACAAAAAAACCACCATTGAGAAAGGATCTTATTGAGAAGATCATAAAGATGTTGAATGAAGTTAATCCTTATGTTCAAAAGTTTAGATCAGCAAGGGAAAGGTTTGACACTAATCCGGATGAAACTTTTCATATGAAAATAGTTAGTAGTCGTGAAAAGGATGGTCGAACTTATAACACGCCTACAACTTCTGAAGTTACTGCTTTAATTCCTGGAGATTTCAGTTTGGGAATGGATCATCGTGACATTATAGTAGAGGAAAGATCTGGTGAGTTACAGAGGATAAGTGAAATACATCTATCTTACTTGGCATTACAGTATCCCCTATTGTTTCCTTACGGTGAAGATGGATATAGGCTTGGAATTGAGAAAGGTCATGTTAAACCAACCAAGACAAAGAGTAAGAAACCAAGAAAGCAAATTAGTATGAGGCAATTCTTTGCGTTCCGTATGATGGAGAGAAAAAATGAGTCTCATACTCTTCTACATTCTGGACGTTTATTTCAGCAATTCTTAGTTGACGCTTACACTATGATTGAAAGTAATAGGCTTGGTTATATCAAATTCAATCAGTCAAGTTTGCGTGCAGAGAATTATAAAAACGTCAAGAGTGCATCTGAAAAGGGGAACACTGACATGAACCAAGAAGGTAGGAGTATGTATTTGCCTTCTTCTTTTACTGGTGGACCGCGCTATATGAGACAGAATTACTTAGATGTGATGGCAATATCTAAGCATTTTGGTTTTCCCGATCTGTTCATCACTCTTACATGTAATCCTAATTGGCCTGAGATTCAGAGGTTTGTTAATGAGCGTAACTTGAATGCTGATGATAGGCCAGAGGTTATATGCAGAATTTTCAAGATGAAACTTGATTCACTTATGGATGATTTGACAACAAAAGCTGTTTTGGGCAAAACAGTCTCAGGTTAGCTTCTGATGTAAGTTTACTCTCTCACTCAACACCACAGTCGAAGAACCCTTTCGTCCTTCTCCCTCTGCACTAGAGAGACAAGATAAAGCCTCTCTTTTTTTTTCAAGGTAATTTATTTATTTTTAATTTTAATTAATTTCCACGGGGACGCAGTAACTCTATAAGTTTTTCGGTTTCACCCCAATAGTTTTCTAAATTAATATATAAACCTGCTACATTATCAAGTCATGTTGTTGACCTTAGGCATTATCCCTATACTATTATTTGAGAAGAGCTTAAAGCATTTTGACCCTGTTAGATTTATGTTGTACTCACACTATAGATGTTTTCGTAACATTTTTTTATTACAGTTATTGAATGATTATTAAACAATACGCTTGGTTACATAAAAATTAAAAACACGCGGATCTTAGTACTTAAACCCGACCCAATTTTTGTCATTTATTTAACCCGATGGACTTGGCCCAATTACACCGTCCATTTCAATCCTTTCGTTACAATCCCTTTAAAACACGCGGACCTTTAGTATACCCGACCCGCGTTTTTTTGTTTAGTTTCAACCCGGTGAGTCTGGCCCAATTACTTAATCGATGAGAAGCGTTTCTACCTATCACCCAAATTGGCCCGATCTAAAAACCTGGAAATGACATTTGAAATGTTATTACTTACCGCCTATTTTTTACCTCCTTCTTCACGCCGAATTTAATTTCAAAATAAATAGCATACCAGAGAATCAGAAAATCTAGATATTCCTGTTTAGTATTTTAGAAACTTCGCAATTACATAATCAAGGAATAGTTTAAACTACCTTATCTAAACAATCAGTTCGCCGTGAATATATGAAACAACCATAGAATCCAAACTAAATGAATCGATATTCCTAAACTAAACAAAACCATTAATCAACACATACCATTTCAGTTACTCAAAATCTTTTGTGACATAATTTTTTTCGGATTTACTCAAACATAAACAGCATATTCTCTAATTTATTCTACTTTTGCGAACCCTAGCTTTTAATCCACACACTACACTATATATATGAGGCTATATGACAGGCAAAAACCATCCACCACCAACATTCACTATTTTCTCTAGCAAAAAACAGTAGATCAGTTCGTTCAAGCAATCATGAATCAACTGGCCGTGAGCACTTACCTGTCAGACGTGAAACCACACAAGTCCAGTTGGAGGGTGCAGACCAAAATCCTTCATACCTGGAAGGGATTTGAAGGAACATCAGGAGAGAGTCTGGAAATGGTGTTAGCAGATCAAAACGTATGCTACTTTTGATACTAAACTATGAGCTTAATTCATATTTTTATTTATTATCATAACTGTATCTATTTGGTCTATTTTATAACTTATATTCAAATTTTCATAACACAGGGAACAAAGATTCACGCCTCATGCAAGAAGTCTTTGGTGTTGAAGCATCACAGACACTTAACTATAGGTCGGTGGAATATCATTGAGAATTTTAAAGTGGATCAAGTGAAGGGGCAGTATCGTGTTACTGCTCATCCATTTAAAATTAACTTCCAGAACGGTACCAAAGTTACACCGTCAGCTTCTGTCTCAGAAGATGTGTATTTGTCTTTGGTGGATTTTCCAAGCATCATTGTTGGTGAATTAAATCCTTTTGTGATGATAGGTTAGTATAATACATGATTTACTGTTTTTGTGATTAACTATATATCTTTGTTTAACTATAATGTTTTATGCTACTGTTAGATGTGATGGGTCAGATTGTGAATGCTGGTGTGCTTGAGAATGTGGAAGCTCATAACAAACCTACTAAGAAAATTGAGTTTGAGCTACGCAATACAGAGTATGTGGTTTCTATTATTTCTTTTATACTTTTGAATATTTGTTTCTGACATTACTATTGTTCACTCCATGTTACTGTTAGGGATGTGCGTCTACCATGTACTCTATGGGGTAGATTTGCTGAGCAAGTTTATAGTGCTTGCCAAACCGCAAATGGTCAGATTGTTGTTTGTCTCATCAGATTTGGCAAAGTGTCAACATTCAGAGGTATTTATAAAATATGTTTTCTGTGTGTGTGGTTTTTAATGGTTTTATCTACACTAATATCCTATTTACATATTTCCAGATACAAACCAAATAACAAATGCATTCGATGCATCTGTTGTGATGATAAATCCTCCGTACCCAGAAGTGGAGAGCTTTAAGACCAAGTGAGATCTATGACTATACAATTTGAGAATACTCACAAGTAGTTCTTTCTTATGCAAACAATGTTCTTATTACCAATCCATTTATATTAACAATTGTTGTCTTCAATAGTTTGCCGAATGATGGCCTGGCACTTGCCATCTCTGATAACAAGCCAAAGATGGATATTGTTGTTAAGAGTAAAGCTTATTGGGCCCAGTTCCCAAAAAGGACCATTGCTTGCTTATATGACATGGCTGAGGTAGTGCCTAATCTTTCTTATTTGTACTTCGTATCCATCTATTCTGCTTATATAATTCAGTGAACGTTTTAACTTATTTTTGTAGGTACAAAAGTGCAAAATTATCTGCACCGTGGTTGCTATTGATGCTGACATGGGATGGTTTTATGTCGGCTGCAAAAAATGTAGCAAGAAGGTTGAAGAAAGTAGAAGGGTTGTGGAGAAAAAGTTTCTTGCTCAGAAAAAGAAGTTAGCTTGGTGGTGTCCTAAGTGCAGACTAAATGTCACACAAGTGGTTCCAAGGTTTCAATTCTTTATTATAATTAGTTTTATATTCTTATGTAATCTATAGTTTCTAATGATTTGCATTAATCAGGTACAAGTTGCATGTGAAAGTCATGGACCAGACTTCACAAACCAATTGTGTGTTTTTTGACAGTTCTGCCGGAGAGATTGTTGGTCAAAAAGCCGTTGATCTTATTGATGGCGATTATGATGATGAAAGTGTGAGTAATCAAATATATCTGAATACTTTAATATATAGCTATATATCTAACTTAAATGTTTTTTGATTTTTAAATATTAATATAGCTCCAGGATCCTGATAACTTGCCCCTAGCAATCAGAAACTTGGTTGGAAAGACTTTCCAACTACTGTTCTGTGTCGAGGATGATAATATTAGCTATGGTAATGATACCTACCGTATTGGTAAGATGTGGTCTGGAAGTGACATTGATGTAATTCATAAGATTGAGGATTCAGAACCAATGAATTCTCCATCTAGAAACACTTCTAGCGGCCAGGTATGGATGTAGACATTTGCTTACTGTTTTCAATTGTTATTTCTAAAGGAATGTGCCTGTTTTTGTTAACTTTGGTCTTTGTTCTATAATGAAATACAGGAGATGTTTTTGCTTACTAATGGGCCTGAGGGAGAAGCTTTTTCTGGCTCAGATATTGCTACTCCATCATCAACTCCATCTTCAAAGAGGAGTTCTGATGATGCAGTTGTCGAAATGTCTTCAACGACCAAAAAAGTTTGCTTGAAATCAGTAAAGATTGAGAAGGGTGCTGAGAAGAAGATAATAAAGGTGGAGAAAGTTGTTGAGGAAAAGCCTAAAGGTGATCCTAATGGAGGCAAAGGAAAGGAATCTGAATCTGCTGGCTACTGAATAAGACAATTGTTTGAGAAGTTGTTGCTTTGTTTTTTAAATTTTTCGTTGTTTGACTTTTTGTTTCAGTATGAATAACTAAAAGTGTTGACCGTCCTCACATCAGGCCACACTATTTAGTTATTATGTTATTTTCATTTTCATGTTTTTCTTTTCAAAAATAAAATACAACTTCTCTATTTCAGCTACACTTCTTTCTACATGCAACTAGACAATATTGTTTAAGTTTCGTGTAATACCTGTTATCTTCTTGGTAGCACTTCTGTTTTGTCGTAACTCTTATAATTATGGCTTCGGCCAACCACCTAACAAATCTGTGAAGAAAATAAACATATTACTTGGTACTGACTACAATAACTTATACAAGATGTTCTTGCATAATATTATTCTCACTACATAGATATATTCGAGGATCATTTAACATCTACCACAGAGAAGAATAAAGTTTACTTACTATATTTTAATACTGATCATATTACCCAAATTGATTCAAACAGTTGGGCATACGTATCCTTATACTATTAAAATAGAAGTACAAATTTTGCAAACCAAATGAATTAACAAAATTGACCCTATCGAATACACAACAAATAAAGGTTCATTAAGTGTAATTAAGGTATAAGTCTGTCATTTGTTATTAAACAATATGAATACTCAGATATAAGTCTTAAATTTATTTCTAGAGAATCCCAACTCGGAAAATACATCTGCATTTATCCTCTATACCGTAGTAATGTCAAAATTTTAACCAAATATCTTTAGGATCAAAACCATGACTAAATTATCGCCTAATAGACAATAACAATGACTATTAATTACACAATTAACATTAAATTTTCGACACTTTCTCACCAAGTTGTATTCCTTCCATTTCATTGCTCAATACTAATCAATATCATAACTATCAAATCGTATCACAAGAAAAGAATATTCCTATTACCTTAAATCATATCCTCAGTTAACTTTTACCTCTAAAAAAGATTTTTCTAAAGATTTGGTTGACTATCAGATTCTCACTATATATACAACCAAAATAATTCTTGGTGTAGAATATCACACGAAATTAATTACCTCAAAACATTCTCCTCTGCAAACGATGGCCTTATTTGTTCCCTATCTCGCTCCTTTCACAAACCTTGACCACATCAGACCCTACAAAAGATCATGGAGCATACAGGTCAAGATACTTCATACTTGGAATTGGAGTTCACCTGTCATAGGAGAGACAACTGAAATGATCCTGGCTGATACGTTTGTAAGTTTTATTGTTCAGTCTTTATATAGATTTAATCATATGCTAAAATCTACAAAATTCTTATTTATATTTACATTTATAGGGTATGCTCATTCATGCCATTACCAAGAAAGCAGATCTCCCTAGATTTCAGAGATTTATTGTTCCTGGAGAATGGCTGATAATTCACCACTTTGATTTAATCAAAGCTACTGGACCATTTAGGCCAGCAAAGCATTTTTGCAAGATGGTTTTCAATACCACAACCACTGTTCTAGAATCTGCTAACATTTCTAATGACATCTATTTAGATCTGGAGAGTTATGAAGATATTGCCCACATTGAAGCTCTGAATGAGAACATCCTTATTGGTAATCGTATTTAAGACTTATACAAACTGTTTATATATTACATTGTTGTATACAAATACTCATCTGAACATGATAAATACTTCTGCAGACGTGATTGGGCAAGTGATGATTTTTGGTGAATTGGAGACACATATTGTAGCTAACATCCCTACTACAAAATTGGAGCTCCAACTTAGAGACACCAAGTATGTATATATTATACTAACAATTTATATAAACTGTTTTTATGACCACACATATTTAAATCTATCAATTATATTGCAGTGATAATCGCTTAGATTGTACTCTTTGGGGAAAATATGCTGATACCATGTGGGATGCATGTCAGAATGTTGGGAATAACATTCTAACATGTATCCTAAGGTTTGCTAAAATCAGAACAGTCACAGGTAATGATAGATAACCTCTTAATATTACATATATTATAAAGTTCTATCAACTAACAATTTATAACTAACCAGGGCAAAGAACAGTTTCAAGTGCATTTGAAATTTCCATGTTGTTTATTAACCCCGAATTTCCTGAAGCTCTCATATTTCGTGGCAAGTAAGTATATTAGACAATCATTCTTAGGATGGTATATGGTTTTATGTTTATCTAAATATAATTAGCTGATTTTTATATATACCAGTTTAAAAAAGGATGGATTGGCTATAACAATGAAGAAGCGTGCTGCCTTGGACAATGGAGAAGTGGAAGATGTAGAAGAGAAAAGTGGGTGATAAGGAGTTATTTGCTTCCTGCACTTTATCATTTTATGTTCTCAATCTTTCAGTTTTTGACTTTTAAATTAGTTATTTTCTGTTTGGTTATGACTGTTTTTGGTCAATTATTTGGAACTTATGATAAAGGGTTATCATAAAGAAGCATTATGTTTTCCCTTTTTCAAACATTTTTTAATTCTTAGATTTCGGCTTTAATTAGTTGGTGTTCTTTATTTAACATATTTAACTAAATGTCATTACTATGAGTTTAGATATGAAAGTAACTAACCTTTAATATGTAAGGATGTAACAATACAGAGCTGATGCACATTTCATCCCCACAAATTAACCTGAATGAAACAAAAATTACAGTCACTGAAAACATTAAAATGCACTTCAGTCACTATATCTTATTGGATACATATATGGAACTGAAAATTTAAAATACATTCTTCACAGATAAAGAATCGGAATTTTTTGGTCATTTGTGTAAAAAAATATCAAATAATTGAGGATTTATCTGTGAATCACATAATGCGATATTGTGATTAATTCTTTACAGTCATTGAACACAATATGATTACATTTGTTATTATAAACAGATTGCCTAATTTATTGCTTCCTTATATTGTAATGTAATCCTAACTACTCAAAGATTTAAAAGGATATTAGGTATTATTCTAGATACTCTAAGATTTTCCATAAATAAGAAATATATGATTTCTAAATTCATATCTTACGAATCTGCAAGTTCTTTCATATATTCAGCAGTTTTCTCTCCTCGATTTTTAAACACATCAGCCATGAAGAAGAGAAAATCGGTTTTGGCAAATGAGAATGCGAAAAAGTTGAAGAATAAGAATTCAGTGTCAAGTATCCACTCTATCAAACAAAATGCAGGACCAGATTCTATATCAAAAGAAAGAGTTTTTGGAAGAATTTTACAGGATATCTCAAACATACCTCCTGTTTCTGGATCATCTTCTCAAACAACATCCACTGTTCATTCTACTGCACCTCAGCTTAGTGCTCCCTGTCATGGTGGTAACAATTAAACTTCGTTATTACTATCATTTCTTACCTGTCATTATCATTTTAACCTAACTACTTTCTATTTCTTAACACATTGTCAAGTGAGGTCAACTAAATTCCCAAGAAGAATTGAAGATATTGCTGAAACATCCACACCTATTTCTAAAAATAATGATACTCTCATTGTTGATATACCTGATGCTTGCACTAGATCTTCGTTACACAACACTGAACCAGTTTTTCCTACCGATCTTAATGCGTCTCCTGATGATTTCTTCAACTCTGCAAATGATGACACATAATGTCCTTTTTATGATTCAAGTGATGGTATAATCAAAGTAACAGTTACATTTCTTTCATATTTTATAATATCTTAAACACCCAACTAATAATTGTAAATCATTTTCAGAAGAAAATGAACATGAAGCTGATGATTATTCAAGTGCAGAAGACGGTTTGGATGAGACAGATAGTAATGCTACAAATGATGCGGAGGTATTAGCTGAAGTACAAAAGCAACTAGACTATCTCAATGCTGTAAAAAACAATTTCCAGAAAATATTTGCAGATGTCTGTTCCAAAAAAAAAAAGCTGTTCCGAAAAAGTCAAAAAGAAAGAAGCTGTTCCGGAAAACTCTAACACTGGTATCAACAAGACTATCTAGATTTTCTTATTAAAGTATATACAATTGGAATCATTCTATTTCTAACATATTATAGAATTGGTTCATTCTATCAGGTTATCTTGATCATGGTGATCCAACATATGAATGTGAGTTTTGTGGGGCTATCATGTGGTATGATGAGCGGATAAACAAGAAGTCCAGAGTTAGGAAGCCAGTGTTTTCTTTGTGCTGTGGTCAGGGTCAAGTTAAGCTACCATTTCTGCAAAGAACTCCAGAGTTATTGATAGCTTTGCTATCAAACAATGATGAACTTAGCCGCCATTTCAGGGAAAATATTAGAGCTTATAACATGATTTTTTCATTTACTTCTCTCGGTGGCAAATGTGATAATTGTGTCCCAGAAGGACGTGGTCCTTCTATGTTTCAAATACAAGGAGAAAACTATCATTTGATGGGTAGTCTAAAGCCTGAAGAAGGCAAAAAGCCTAAGTTTCAACAGCTATATATAGTTGACACAGAGAATGAAGTTGTTAATCGTGCTTCGATTATGAGGTATGGTTGTATATTTTGATTTTCTTCTAATTTTTCTCAAGATACTTTATACTACACTGTTATTTTCATATCATGTTTTGTACTAATAAGTATGCTGACCCCATTATTTTGATTCTTTCAGCGAAGGAAAAAACGCGGCGAAGTACACAAAAAAACCACCATTGAGAAAGGATCTTATTGAGAAGATCATAAAGATGTTGAATGAAGTTAATCCTTATGTTCAAAAGTTTAGATCAGCAAGGGAAAGGTTTGACACTAATCCGGATGAAACTTTTCATATGAAAATAGTTAGTAGTCGTGAAAAGGATGGTCGAACTTATAACACGCCTACAACTTCTGAAGTTACTGCTTTAATTCCTGGAGATTTCAGTTTGGGAATGGATCATCGTGACATTATAGTAGAGGAAAGATCTGGTGAGTTACAGAGGATAAGTGAAATACATCTATCTTACTTGGCATTACAGTATCCCCTATTGTTTCCTTACGGTGAAGATGGATATAGGCTTGGAATTGAGAAAGGTCATGTTAAACCAACCAAGACAAAGAGTAAGAAACCAAGAAAGCAAATTAGTATGAGGCAATTCTTTGCGTTCCGTATGATGGAGAGAAAAAATGAGTCTCATACTCTTCTACATTCTGGACGTTTATTTCAGCAATTCTTAGTTGACGCTTACACTATGATTGAAAGTAATAGGCTTGGTTATATCAAATTCAATCAGTCAAGTTTGCGTGCAGAGAATTATAAAAACGTCAAGAGTGCATCTGAAAAGGGGAACACTGACATGAACCAAGAAGGTAGGAGTATGTATTTGCCTTCTTCTTTTACTGGTGGACCGCGCTATATGAGACAGAATTACTTAGATGTGATGGCAATATCTAAGCATTTTGGTTTTCCCGATCTGTTCATCACTCTTACATGTAATCCTAATTGGCCTGAGATTCAGAGGTTTGTTAATGAGCGTAACTTGAATGCTGATGATAGGCCAGAGGTTATATGCAGAATTTTCAAGATGAAACTTGATTCACTTATGGATGATTTGACAACAAAAGCTGTTTTGGGCAAAACAGTCTCAGGTTAGCTTCTGATGTAAGTTTACTCTCTCACGCAACACCACAGTCGAAGAACCCTTTCGTCCTTCTCCCTCTGCACTAGAGAGACAAGATAAAGCCTCTCTTTTTTTTCAAGGTAATTTATTTATTTTTAATTTTAATTAATTTCCACGGGGACGCAGTAACTCTATAAGTTTTTCGGTTTCACCCCAATAGTTTTCTAAATTAATATATAAACCTGCTACATTATCAAGTCATGTTGTTGACCTTAGGCATTATCCCTATACTATTATTTGAGAAGAGCTTAAAGCATTTTGACCCTGTTAGATTTATGTTGTACTCACACTATAGATGTTTTCGTAACATTTTTTTATTACAGTTATTGAATGATTATTAAACAATACGCTTGGTTACATAAAAATTAAAAACACGCGGATCTTAGTACTTAAACCCGACCCAATTTTTGTCATTTATTTAACCCGATGGACTTGGCCCAATTACACCGTCCATTTCAATCCTTTCGTTACAATCCCTTTAAAACACGCGGACCTTTAGTATACCCGACCCGCGTTTTTTTGTTTAGTTTCAACCCGGTGAGTCTGGCCCAATTACTTAATCGATGAGAAGCGTTTCTACCTATCACCCAAATTGGCCCGATCTAAAAACCTGGAAATGACATTTGAAATGTTATTACTTACCGCCTATTTTTTACCTCCTTCTTCACGCCGAATTTAATTTCAAAATAAATAGCATACCAGAGAATCAGAAAATCTAGATATTCCTGTTTAGTATTTTAGAAACTTCGCAATTACATAATCAAGGAATAGTTTAAACTACCTTATCTAAACAATCAGTTCGCCGTGAATATATGAAACAACCATAGAATCCAAACTAAATGAATCGATATTCCTAAACTAAACAAAACCATTAATCAACACATACCATTTCAGTTACTCAAAATCTTTTGTGACATAATTTTTTTCGGATTTACTCAAACATAAACAGCATATTCTCTAATTTATTCTACTTTTGCGAACCCTAGCTTTTAATCCACACACTACACTATATATATGAGGCTATATGACAGGCAAAAACCATCCACCACCAACATTCACTATTTTCTCTAGCAAAAAACAGTAGATCAGTTCGTTCAAGCAATCATGAATCAACTGGCCGTGAGCACTTACCTGTCAGACGTGAAACCACACAAGTCCAGTTGGAGGGTGCAGACCAAAATCCTTCATACCTGGAAGGGATTTGAAGGAACATCAGGAGAGAGTCTGGAAATGGTGTTAGCAGATCAAAACGTATGCTACTTTTGATACTAAACTATGAGCTTAATTCATATTTTTATTTATTATCATAACTGTATCTATTTGGTCTATTTTATAACTTATATTCAAATTTTCATAACACAGGGAACAAAGATTCACGCCTCATGCAAGAAGTCTTTGGTGTTGAAGCATCACAGACACTTAACTATAGGTCGGTGGAATATCATTGAGAATTTTAAAGTGGATCAAGTGAAGGGGCAGTATCGTGTTACTGCTCATCCATTTAAAATTAACTTCCAGAACGGTACCAAAGTTACACCGTCAGCTTCTGTCTCAGAAGATGTGTATTTGTCTTTGGTGGATTTTCCAAGCATCATTGTTGGTGAATTAAATCCTTTTGTGATGATAGGTTAGTATAATACATGATTTACTGTTTTTGTGATTAACTATATATCTTTGTTTAACTATAATGTTTTATGCTACTGTTAGATGTGATGGGTCAGATTGTGAATGCTGGTGTGCTTGAGAATGTGGAAGCTCATAACAAACCTACTAAGAAAATTGAGTTTGAGCTACGCAATACAGAGTATGTGGTTTCTATTATTTCTTTTATACTTTTGAATATTTGTTTCTGACATTACTATTGTTCACTCCATGTTACTGTTAGGGATGTGCGTCTACCATGTACTCTATGGGGTAGATTTGCTGAGCAAGTTTATAGTGCTTGCCAAACCGCAAATGGTCAGATTGTTGTTTGTCTCATCAGATTTGGCAAAGTGTCAACATTCAGAGGTATTTATAAAATATGTTTTCTGTGTGTGTGGTTTTTAATGGTTTATCTACACTAATATCCTATTTACATATTTCCAGATACAAACCAAATAACAAATGCATTCGATGCATCTGTTGTGATGATAAATCCTCCGTACCCAGAAGTGGAGAGCTTTAAGACCAAGTGAGATCTATGACTATACAATTTGAGAATACTCACAAGTAGTTCTTTCTTATGCAAACAATGTTCTTATTACCAATCCATTTATATTAACAATTGTTGTCTTCAATAGTTTGCCGAATGATGGCCTGGCACTTGCCATCTCTGATAACAAGCCAAAGATGGATATTGTTGTTAAGAGTAAAGCTTATTGGGCCCAGTTCCCAAAAAGGACCATTGCTTGCTTATATGACATGGCTGAGGTAGTGCCTAATCTTTCTTATTTGTACTTCGTATCCATCTATTCTGCTTATATAATTCAGTGAACGTTTTAACTTATTTTTGTAGGTACAAAAGTGCAAAATTATCTGCACCGTGGTTGCTATTGATGCTGACATGGGATGGTTTTATGTCGGCTGCAAAAAATGTAGCAAGAAGGTTGAAGAAAGTAGAAGGGTTGTGGAGAAAAAGTTTCTTGCTCAGAAGAAGAAGTTAGCTTGGTGGTGTCCTAAGTGCAGACTAAATGTCACACAAGTGGTTCCAAGGTTTCAATTCTTTATTATAATTAGTTTTATATTCTTATGTAATCTATAGTTTCTAATGATTTGCATTAATCAGGTACAAGTTGCATGTGAAAGTCATGGACCAGACTTCACAAACCAATTGTGTGTTTTTTGACAGTTCTGCCGGAGAGATTGTTGGTCAAAAAGCCGTTGATCTTATTGATGGCGATTATGATGATGAAAGTGTGAGTAATCAAATATATCTGAATACTTTAATATATAGCTATATATCTAACTTAAATGTTTTTGATTTTTAAATATTAATATAGCTCCAGGATCCTGATAACTTGCCCCTAGCAATCAGAAACTTGGTTGGAAAGACTTTCCAACTACTGTTCTGTGTCGAGGATGATAATATTAGCTATGGTAATGATACCTACCGTATTGGTAAGATGTGGTCTGGAAGTGACATTGATGTAATTCATAAGATTGAGGATTCAGAACCAATGAATTCTCCATCTAGAAACACTTCTAGCGGCCAGGTATGGATGTAGACATTTGCTTACTGTTTTCAATTGTTATTTCTAAAGGAATGTGCCTGTTTTTGTTAACTTTGGTCTTTGTTCTATAATGAAATACAGGAGATGTTTTTGCTTACTAATGGGCCTGAGGGAGAAGCTTTTTCTGGCTCAGATATTGCTACTCCATCATCAACTCCATCTTCAAAGAGGAGTTCTGATGATGCAGTTGTCGAAATGTCTTCAACGACCAAAAAAGTTTGCTTGAAATCAGTAAAGATTGAGAAGGGTGCTGAGAAGAAGATAATAAAGGTGGAGAAAGTTGTTGAGGAAAAGCCTAAAGGTGATCCTAATGGAGGCAAAGGAAAGGAATCTGAATCTGCTGGCTACTGAATAAGACAATTGTTTGAGAAGTTGTTGCTTTGTTTTTTAAATTTTTCGTTGTTTGACTTTTTGTTTCAGTATGAATAACTAAAAGTGTTGACCGTCCTCACATCAGGCCACACTATTTAGTTATTATGTTATTTTCATTTTCATGTTTTTCTTTTCAAAAATAAAATACAACTTCTCTATTTCAGCTACACTTCTTTCTACATGCAACTAGACAATATTGTTTAAGTTTCGTGTAATACCTGTTATCTTCTTGGTAGCACTTCTGTTTTGTCGTAACTCTTATAATTATGGCTTCGGCCAACCACCTAACAAATCTGTGAAGAAAATAAACATATTACTTGGTACTGACTACAATAACTTATACAAGATGTTCTTGCATAATATTATTCTCACTACATAGATATATTCGAGGATCATTTAACATCTACCACAGAGAAGAATAAAGTTTACTTACTATATTTTAATACTGATCATATTACCCAAATTGATTCAAACAGTTGGGCATACGTATCCTTATACTATTAAAATAGAAGTACAAATTTTGCAAACCAAATGAATTAACAAAATTGACCCTATCGAATACACAACAAATAAAGGTTCATTAAGTGTAATTAAGGTATAAGTCTGTCATTTGTTATTAAACAATATGAATACTCAGATATAAGTCTTAAATTTATTTCTAGAGAATCCCAACTCGGAAAATACATCTGCATTTATCCTCTATACCGTAGTAATGTCAAAATTTTAACCAAATATCTTTAGGATCAAAACCATGACTAAATTATCGCCTAATAGACAATAACAATGACTATTAATTACACAATTAACATTAAATTTTCGACACTTTCTCACCAAGTTGTATTCCTTCCATTTCATTGCTCAATACTAATCAATATCATAACTATCAAATCGTATCACAAGAAAAGAATATTCCTATTACCTTAAATCATATCCTCAGTTAACTTTACCTCTAAAAAAGATTTTTCTAAGATTTGGTTGACTATCAGATTCTCACTATATATACAACCAAAATAATTCTTGGTGTAGAATATCACACGAAATTAATTACCTCAAAACATTCTCCTCTGCAAACGATGGCCTTATTTGTTCCCTATCTCGCTCCTTCACAAACCTTGACCACATCAGACCCTACAAAAAGATCATGGAGCATACAGGTCAAGATACTTCATACTTGGAATTGGAGTTCACCTGTCATAGGAGAGACAACTGAAATGATCCTGGCTGATACGTTTGTAAGTTTTATTGTTCAGTCTTTATATAGATTTAATCATATGCTAAAATCTACAAAATTCTTATTTATATTTACATTTATAGGGTATGCTCATTCATGCCATTACCAAGAAAGCAGATCTCCCTAGATTTCAGAGATTTATTGTTCCTGGAGAATGGCTGATAATTCACCACTTTGATTTAATCAAAGCTACTGGACCATTTAGGCCAGCAAAGCATTTTTGCAAGATGGTTTTCAATACCACAACCACTGTTCTAGAATCTGCTAACATTTCTAATGACATCTATTTAGATCTGGAGAGTTATGAAGATATTGCCCACATTGAAGCTCTGAATGAGAACATCCTTATTGGTAATCGTATTTAAGACTTATACAAACTGTTTATATATTACATTGTTGTATACAAATACTCATCTGAACATGATAAATACTTCTGCAGACGTGATTGGGCAAGTGATGATTTTTGGTGAATTGGAGACACTATTGTAGCTAACATCCCTACTACAAAATTGGAGCTCCAACTTAGAGACACCAAGTATGTATATTATACTAACAATTTATATAAACTGTTTTTATGACCACACATATTTAAATCTATCAATTATATTGCAGTGATAATCGCTTAGATTGTACTCTTTGGGGAAAATATGCTGATACCATGTGGGATGCATGTCAGAATGTTGGGAATAACATTCTAACATGTATCCTAAGGTTTGCTAAAATCAGAACAGTCACAGGTAATGATAGATAACCTCTTAATATTACATATATTATAAAGTTCTATCAACTAACAATTTATAACTAACCAGGGCAAAGAACAGTTTCAAGTGCATTTGAAATTTCCATGTTGTTTATTAACCCCGAATTTCCTGAAGCTCTCATATTTCGTGGCAAGTAAGTATATTAGACAA